>OZ010681.1:8085546-8734917 GCA_963932265.1 Thymelicus lineola | reverse complement strand
AATGTATGTAATTAATTTGTTTTTCATTGAAACTATTGATTATACACCCTAAGAAGTTTAAAACAGAACTTTTAGTACTGAGCACAAAAAAAGATCGGTCTTATTGCTTTCAACTTTCAAGCGATTTCTTCCAGGTAACCCAACTGGATGAAGGAAAAAACAAGTTTTATTATTTGTAATAAATATAATTTAATTATTGAATATAATTCGGCCTGGTGGTCACTAATTTGCAAAAAAATAGACTTATGATAATTATCATGCATTTAAATACTGATATTATTTACTAGTTTTATAGCACATCACTCTCATAATACTAATTTAAATTAGTTGATTAATTTGAGAGATAATGCAAGTATGAAGAGTAAAAAGAAAGTGTTAAAAGTCATAAAAAGTAATTATTATTGTCTCGCGATTTGAATAAAAAATAACAAAGGTGAAATAACCACAATAAAATACAAAGAAGTGATTGAACGGCTCTTCATTGTTGGAAGACTGCCAAAGACTAATTGGAGCGAGGCACCTTGCGATATCTGGCTCTGGAATTGCATTTTTCTTTAAAAAGGAATAGCAAAGGATACGTTCAAAGGTAATAAATGTAAGGCTTTCTTTTCCTGGCTACGGTAAAAGTATCAATGTCTATATTTCTAACTAGTTACCGCCCCTTTACCACCGGGACAAGATACCTACGCCTTTTATCCCACATTTGAAAAAATAAGTAGACGAGATTGTAGTTATATTTTTAATCCGATTAAAATTATAAAAACGATACTCTTTTCAATAAGTAACAGGTAGGTACGGAACCGGTAAGAGGTTGGTAAATATAGAGTGTAATTTGGTCCGATTAAAGTATTCAACAATGTAGATACCTATTCCCATAAAGCCTAAGCGAGTAAAATGGACTAAACATGAAATCGGTAAAAGACCTGAAAGACACAAAGAGTGATAATCATTTCGAGTGTCACGTCGGTACAATTTGTAAGCGGATTAATGCTGTAAAGCAAATTAACGTCTAATATAACTTTGTTACATGTTGAACAAATCAAATGACAGCGTGATTTTATCTTCGAATTATCGCATCCAATTTTGACTATATGGAATCGGGCAAAAGTAACTTAATTTCTATTACTGCTTTCATCTTGAGCCTAATAATAAGAGCACTTCGCGATTCCTCTTCCGTGCCCCTTAATTACGTTATGAATGCAAGGGTACAAAGTACGAGTGAAATGGGCGAAGTAATTTTACACGGGTAGCGTAAAATACGTACACTTAGCAGTGACAGCAGGTTGAAATTCAGTCTCGCGCCGCGCCTGGGTAGTTTGTAGGTACCTACTTAATTTGATTGTAACTGCGAGCTATTTGTTGATTATGACTTGTTTTGTTCGGATATTTCTCTTATTTGATAGAAGCTTCAATAACATGTTTTAACTATTAGTCGACGTGTAATTGTAAATTGAAAATAATAGCCATCATATTGAACAATTACTTAGTTAACGTTAACTTAGTTAACGATTAGGTAGAAAACACAAAAAAAGTATTTATTTTAAATGAGCTTGTTGTATGTCACTTCGCAGAATAAGATCCTTATTGGCGATACTATTAAACAAAATATAGGATGTGCTTTTTTCAAAATTAACAGGTGCAATTTCTGGCTAGGAATATAGATTTTTATAAAATCCAATGATGCAGTTTTCATTAAAATTGGACCCGCGAGTACTTCGAGCAATTTTCGATATTCCTCAGTTAGATTTAGCCATCTTGAAAAATTTACTCTGCATACCTAGTAACTTAATATGGAAGACAGTAGGTAAAGTCTAACCTTATTTTTTTGTTTTTCTTCCAGCCTGAAAGTTCCAAACACTGTTCCATAATTTTTATTGCAAGTACATCTATAAAACCGAAATAGGCGGCAATCGGAAACGTAGCTAAATAAGTGATCATTACGATTTACGATCCATCCACGACTTCATAGTCTCGTTGGTAGTTTTATGCGACAGTTAAATGTTGTTGTCTTTGTTGTTTGTTGTTGATGTCTTTATAGATTAAATCGTTAGGTAACGATAGCAAAAGAAATAATTCATTATCAAACCACCCCAGTTATTGGTCCAAACGGAATCCGGAGTCCATAATATTTTATTTTTTACTTTTATACATTCTTCAGGCTTTCATTGAATGAAAAGGTCATAACACTTATCTTCATGGATTGACTATCATACAGTTTTCTTTCGAACAACATACACCGAAAACTAACTTTCAGTTTTCAGCGTGAGAGTTATCATAACGTATGTCGTTCAGACACGAAAAGTTACGAAAGTTCTTTCGACGATACTTAATTTACTGAGGATAAATGCATCTCCACCATTACTACGATCAACAAAAACACTTCATAGAAGTGAACCAAGTGTAATGTTCAGGGAGTTGTCAAGGAGGCGCAAGCCTTCTAATAGTTACTCGTACTACGGCCATTAATAGGAATGAAAGATCAAAGATGTAATTATAATTTAAATTTAATTATACAAGCGGTCACCATGACCGCCACTAAGTGGTTGTGTGATTGAAAAACGCTTAAGGAAGCTAAGATTAAAAATTATTATAATTATATCGGACATAAGCTCGGAAGGTGTAAATAGCGCCTCAAGCCGAATTCGATTTAGCCCGCGAGAGCACTCTCATCAAATTTAACGCGTTCTCGTTTTTCATAATAAAAGAAATATACGTGACATAATTTAAGGCAATATTTATTGCGAAGATAAGAGAATTGAACGTGGCTGGTATAATTTTATGATAGAAATTTATATTAGGATTTTATATTATAAAGGGAAATGTGCGGATAAATATTCCTCTTTCTATAACAGAACTTATGTTACATAGATATGATATAGAGGTAGTGTAGAGGAGTAGTATGCACTCATGAGGCTTGTGAACAAAATACTATCTTACAGAACAAGATGTAAAGTTCACAATTATTAAAGTAAATGCTTTCTTTTGAGTCGAGTTGAAGTGGAATTTCAATTCAATGACGTTCACGTCAACTCCACACCAACTAAGTAACGTAACGTAAGCAACTGAGAATCCTGCAAATGTTTTTGAGGATGGTAAGTCCATCAATCTTGGCCAGCGTGGTGGACTACAAGCTTGTGAGAGAAGACCAGCCCAGTTATGGATAGAAGGCCAAATCCATGAGCTGGTCTTAACCAGCGCGGATATTTTTCGTGGCACAACACAAAGCAGCTTTCAACTCACTAAAATGAATGAATAACTCGGCAATAAAATTTATTGTATTATTTAATAATGTTAAAGATATTTACTGATAATAGATACATACTGTCGTGAAAACGTAAATGAAATTAATGCTAATAACCGCTGAGTATTAATAGATCTCTTCGAATTTGATGTTTTTAATGAAGTATAAAATAATTTCTACGTTTGCATAGTTTTTTCTATATTTAATAATGTTAGATTAGTATTGGGTACATATAATAGTATATCCGCTACACCTTCCTTCCTTTAACTTTTATGCTGTTATATGTTCAAGTTACGTCTAATTAATTAAAAACTTACTTTAAAGTAATTTTAAAATTCCAGACTCGACGTAAGAGGAAGTAGGCTAATAAGAAAAAGTACTATTTTCCTTTGTAGACTACGATGAACTCAACTTCAAAAATACCTTCTTAGATCTTGATTACAATCAAAGTCATTAGTGCTTTAATTAAGGTTCCACTTTGTAGAAAGTAGGAGAACAGGCGCCATATTAATCACATTCTGCTTACTGTGGTTCTCGTTAACTAGCTCTTAATTAAAGGAGGAAATTAGTAATTAAAATTTATAGAGATCAAAACCAAGTTTGTATGGAAGATGCACCAATGTTCAAAGCAACACAACAACAAATAAACAAGCACTATAATTTAGTTTGAGCAATGCGCAGTCAGTAATTGCAGACGGGGACATTTTGTATATTAGTAAGCAGTCTCTGTAAATTAAATTAATTTATATTAACATGTTACACATTTTGCATAAAAACAATGTTTCTTCAATCGTTGAATTAGTGGTAGCAAAATATTGAATTAAAATTTCATGACCCTATGTCTTCGTCTGAAATATAATAATAACCACAAAGGACCCCGCAAAATATCTATGGGAATTGGCCCTCGGCTAAATTAGTTGAAATTTTGCACAGAGGTAGCTTTCATCATGTTGATGAAAAGTTTCAATGGGCGCAACCCCTCAAAATCAAACCCAGACCCACCACTCCCCCCCCCCCCCCAAATCTCAACTTACTCCCCAAAGCACATTGGATGAAAATCAAGGCTTATGGCATATATTCATATGAAACTTCGAACAGAGGTAGCTTTCATCATGCTGATCAAGTCTCAATGGGCGCAACCCCCCAATTATCTATATGTGCTTTAGAAACATAGATAGGGTAAGCAGTACAATCATTGGCCCTTTAAGGTGATCATCGACTTTGACAATTTTTTTTCACGAAATAAGGTTCCAAGTCATAAAACATTTTATGTTAAGCTGTTCATTAGGAAACTGAAAACGTAGATAAATCACAACTTTAATAATGTTTTATTAAATTCATAATTTTATTGCAATGAACATAAAAAATGGGTCAAAAGTACAATCCCTGGCCCTTGGTGTATAGTGATTGGCATACCCAAAGTATAAAGATTGGCATGCCATTTATTGTACTTTGAGTTTATTGGCCCGGCCAATGTTTATACCATGTAGGGGCCAATCTTTATACAAATTAATGCAAATTACGAAATATCTTTATAAAAATTAACGTTAGTGATGTGCAGGATCTGTTTTTTGTGTATCGAATTCTTATTAATAGGAAGTTAGGTTGGTTTACAATAAAAAATAGGTCACTACTAAGGAAAAAAATAAAGTTATACGCTTTTGTTTGTATTTCTTTCTTGTTTTTGATGTTATTAGCCAACTTCAAAAATGACTATTCTGTATGTATGTCGACCAATAAACAAAATTAAATAAATAAGTGCACCATTGACTCTATGCATGATGTACACTCTATACATGAAGTATAGAGTCAATGGTGTACATTTGAAAATTTAAACGTACGAAAATTAAAGTATGAAATAAGAAATTAATCACAAACATTGTATGACCCAGAGACAGGCTGCATGATTATTTAAACCGCGTTTGAGCCAAATTAGTGAAATTAGAAGGATGTTGAAGAAATTAAAAAACGCGGGAAAGCCGCGAAATGCCTTCTGCCGCCGCCAACGCTGCCGAGGCGCCCCGCGCCGTTCTTAATTGTTTACTCGAATTTTTCTTTGTAATTTATAAAAATTAGTCTGTTACACTAAATTTAATACGTGCAATACATCAGTGAAAACTTTACTGAAATCAGTATTTTTTTTTGAGATTATCACGAACAAACATCGGTCAGTATGATGAAAAGATGTTGAATTTAGTTATTTTAGAATCAACATTGGTACCTATATCACTACAATTTCGCAGATATCTCGTTATAAATATTGGCATCAGTAAAAAGCACAATGAATAGCATGGCCAAACATCTAGTTACAGCATTAAATCACTAAGTACAATAATTCGTCCGTATGCCAATCAATTGATCTTTCATATATGCTATGGATACTAATATCAGCATACCTATTTTTACGTTATCTTGAATAATTCTCCACCAATCACGATATATTAACGAAAATATAATGTTTATTAATATATGGGAATAGAAATCACACAATATTAATACATAGATAAATAGAAAATCTACTTGTAAAATACTTACTTCTTATCAGATTTCACAACACAACACCTCTTTAGTTGCAAGCGCGCCAAAATTATTTTTTTTTAAGTTTTGCTAGCTGCTAACTTTAAAACTTCTGATTACATTTTGGAGTTTAGTACATACAGAAAAATAAAAATATTTTTTCATGTCTCGTAAACCATTACAACTTTTAATAAATGGATTTTAAATTGAAGGGCCGATTAATTGGAGGGGGGCCAGGGTTACTACTGCTTACCCTAATTAAAGTTAATAAAAATAAACATTACACACACTGCCATGCATTTAACACACCCACACACGCTATACACAATTATGTAAGGTAATCGACTTCAAAAAAAGGAGGAGATATTCAATTCGACTGTATTTTTTTTACGTTTGTTACTTCGGAACTTTCGACTGGGTGAACCGATTTTGATGATTCTTTTTTTAATCGAAAACTGATGCTTGTCATATAGTCCCACTTAAATTTGAGCGAGATTTGACGAGTAGTTTTTGAGTTATCCCTAATTTTGAAGTCAATTATTTTTTTTTTATTATTTTAGTTATTATTTATTTTAGTTGTTACAATTTGTTGAAGTTGGTATTATAAGGAGGCCAGAGAAATATCTACGGCATCGGATAATGTAACACAAATTTCTTTATAATAATATATGTTATGAAAACTTTAAAAGCTCATTTTGAAAACTTTATCGGTAAATCTAGTCATTTTTCAATGAGTACTTTTTAGAGTAAGTAGATTCTACGAAAAGACAAAACCTAAATGGGATCACATGCGTTTCTCTGGGTATATTATGGCGATAGGTTTACCCACATGTAAGTATACTTGTACTCTCCAAATCAACTCTTTCTCCAATAGGATCGTTATCGTTTCAGAGATTTGCTAATTGGACGTCGAACTCTCGTGTACATATTTTTATCTAAAGTTTATCTTTACCTCAAAAGCAAAATATATGTGGTATTTAGAATATTATTAAGACACTTGCAGATTGGCGATTCAGAATCCTCATCTAACCCACTAGGTCCCATTGATACCTAATAGTCCCATTATGGGACAGCTGGCACTATTTTGTCTCACTACTACTACTCCCATCGGATCAATATTTAGTGCAAGTTCGAAGGTCGAGAACTTAAACCTCGTCAACACCACGAACTTAACGGGAAAAACGGAATTATTTTCCTTTAACTTTGTCTTGTTTCTTAGGTATTAAAATATTATGGAAATTGGTATTATGGCATTATGGCTGCTATGTACCTACGTGTGATACTTATCAATGATGGTCAAATTGATATAGGTATTGGAATTTGTACCAATTCTACCCACTTACCCATAATCTTGTTTTGTTTAGTACAATTCCCGCGTGCATTGTCATGATCGTCGTCTCGGCTCTCTCTTGACGTGTTTTCAGGTTTACTCATTTCAAAACACCACTTACACATAAACTTAACACATATTTTATATACATCCTTATCAATACACTGTTGACAAAATATATTACCTAATGAAGATCAATAATAATCTTGAGACATAATTATTCATAATTTTGGCAAATATTTCAGGATAGTTAATTTTCCAAAATTTCCGTTCACCCCATTACTTAAAAACCGGTAAACAATTTATTTATACTTCAAACAATTTAAACGAGAGACATTTACAAGTCAAGACGTTTACAGTCGACTCAATATAATTTGTTTTAGTTACTCATCAACTAGTACTTAAAATATCCGAAACGCGATTTCAAACTTCCAATTAAATTTTAAAATGTATCGAATATTCGTAAATTTGGCGGCAAACATAAAACACAACGACACGTGCGCTCTCCGCCAGTGCCTGAGATTAACTGAAGCTTGACGCTTGGGCGAGTATTAGCTGAAATACAGAGAACAAAATAAATACCTTTCCCTGTTTCCACCCTACAGCCCTTGGGATTGGGTAAATAAATATGAAATTCGAACGTGGGAACGTGTAAGTTCAGTGTGGTTTTCTAAATAAGAAAAAACTGACCTACTAACTGCTAAATTAACTTTTCTGCTTAAAACAACATATAATTATACATAAAATGTGATTTATTCTTTCTACAAAAGTATCAAATTTAAGTCGACGTTGGATTACCTACACTTTCGCAATAAAAACATATTATTTTATGACAATAAAATACCTTATAATATGACATACCAATACAATAATATTAATATACCAATACCATAATTTTACTATCCAACTTATTAAGCATAAAACATGAATTTCATGTATACTATACCACATTATAAAAAATACAGGAAGTAAATTATTGTCACTCGCTAGCTCAATAGCTACTTTCTACTAACTAGGCCAGTGGTAATCAACCTATTTCTCATAGAGACCACAAACACGTATTAGTTATGGTGTCGTGGGCCGCAGAAAAAATAGGTCATAATTGCTAAGGTTTTTTTTATGGAAATAGCCGGCAAACGAGCTGACGATCCACCTGATGGTAAGTGGCTATCGTCGCCCATGGACATCAGTAACACCAAAGGCATCACTGATGCGTTTCCGGCCAAGAAAGAGAGAAGAAAAAGAAAGAAAGATCTGGCTCTCAAGCCCCCAACCGGAACACGACGAGTCGTTAGGCGGCTGACTCATGCTCAAGGGTGGTAGCTATCCAGGCGAACCCCAAGGATAAATAATAATAATAGTAAGAAAGTTTTCGCGATTGTTACAAATTAAATTAAATAACTTAGAACGGATTAATTACGTATATTAAAAAAGTCATTTTCTAACGTTTCACACACTTTGCAGTGTCTGTGGTCAAGTACTTATTTAATTCAAATTATTTAGGTGTTAATCAAAAATATACAATGTGAGCAATTCACACGTGGTAGAAGTGAAACCTTCAAAAATTTTGGTTTCGATAATTGTAGGTAATGTGTAATGATCATATTGATGCAAAAAAAACAGTGGTAACTAACGCCATCTCTTAACATAATATGAAGAGTAAAATGAGCAGCTAGCGCCATCTATCCAGCAATAAAACGAATCTTCTATCTTGTTCCTTGCGCCATCTATGAAAACAACTTAGTACTTTTTACTTAACACAAAGAGAACCACGAACATAAGAAACACTGTTTAATGCTTCCTAACTTTCTCCTACGTTAAATCTTATGAATTTATGTGTCTGTCTCTTTTTACTGTCGCTTTTTCGTTTTATCGACTTTCAAATTACAACGATCCTAAAGAAGAAGTTTTCACTTCAAAAATTAAAATAAAATGACACCAGATGGGCGGTGGGCCAACCACAAAAGTCAAGCGGGCCGCAGGTTTAGTATAGCGGTACTAGACGTTTACACATTATTATCCTACTATTGTACTAATATGAAACTACACACTGTACATATTGTACTATTGTACTTAAATGTAAAAGTTTGTATGTTTGTTAATTGTTACCCTTTCACGCAAAAACTACTGGACGGATTTTTATGAAATTTAGCACACAGGTAAGGTATATTCTGGAATAATATATAACGTACTTTTCATTCCGAAAAACGCGGGCAAAGCTGCAAGCAGATAACTAGTGTATTATATTTGATCGCTTTTATATTATTATTAGTTAACCCGTCAATAATTTTTTTAATAATGCGATACGCCCTAATAAAATACTTGAGAAATTGCAGGCGCGGCACTCTCTGCATCGAATATCATTCTGCCTTATTCCCCTAGCATGGAATACTGCCAAAATTTAATGCAACAAAACCCGCTATCTCAGCACTTTATACAATAAAAGTCGTAAATTACAAGGTTCTATCTGCAAAGAGTATCGAAGTAAGTTTTTATACAACCTTTTAAACTTCACTAGATACTGCGTTAAGTAATTTACGGCTAAAGTTTCGCTATAAATTTTTCCTTGCGCATTCGCAGTTTTTGCTTAGATGTTAAAGTATAGTAACAATTTTAATCTGGTGTTTATTTAAGTACTTTAAAATTTTTATTTGAAGCAATTAGTTTAGAATCGAAGAATCATAGTGTAACGTTATATTAGTAATAAGATTTATAATTTAATTTCAGTAATGTAGCGCATGGATGGATTCTTGATCATTCCGTCGATCGTATGCCAAGTAGCCCTCTCACCTTTGTTCATGGCTTCAACCCATTAATGGCCCACTACTGGGCACGGCCTACTCTTGAGGAGGCCTAGAGCATACTCCACCACGCTGCTCCAGTGCGGATTGGTGGAGGGCATCCTCTATTCATAGCTTTGTTCATAGCTCTACAACTTCGTTCACGTGGGAGCATTTCCCGCGTAAATCCTGATCCTCTGGGAACCCTAATCACCTAGCAGAATGAAATAACTACACTTTACGACCTATTCTCGTATCTACCAATTATACATAAAAAAATTGATGAAAATCGGTCGATCCGTTTCAAAGGAGTTGCGAGCCACCATAAACACCGTGACACGAGATGACGAGATTTTTATATATTGGACTATATTCGACATATCTATTGTCCTTACTTTTGAACAAATTTTACATGCAAATACTGTCACACTTGCGACCTGGGTCATTTTGTCAAAAACTCTACCGAAACCTTTTCAGCCCATACGTCTTTAATAGGGTATGTAGTAAATGTAAGAACGGTATAAGCCAAAAATCGTACCCACATGCCGCGTCACGTCCGAAAATGATTTGCGACGTGGGACTTGTCAGGTCCGCTCCCAAAACTTATTTCATGATATATTTACATGCCAAAATATCTGACAAGTCTATTATTTTGTGGTCTAGAGAATATTATGGAATAATATTATGAAATTGGGTTGAAAAAGGGTTTCCTTAATTGTCCCAAATTTTTACATGTAGCTAACGAAACATCGATAAATATAGTATATTTCATTACGAGTGCGGAAAGCCTGTCATTGCAAAGAGTTTCGACAAATTGACAGTCGGAACAAGTTGCATGGTTCCGCACGTGTACTGAACAAATATTTTTAATACAGTTGCGAAACAATGAAGCAATTTAATAGAATAATAAAAACACAATCTTTTTGGAAAATGGCGCCAACCGTAAAAGAATATAAGCAGAGATTTTTTTGTTTTCTTCACCCGTTCTGGGTAGACAAAGGGAACTATGCCCATACAGCCAAGTCTTCAGTAGATTTTATTTATTGTTATGAAATGAAAATGAAATTTAATATGATGAAATGAAATGAAACCTAACCTAACTCATTGAATCAAATCATTAAATCTGATATTGAAACAAATTAGTAGCTTCTTTTTAGAAATATTTGCATGAATCATAAAAACTTCTATGATTTTTTTTTGTAGAAACTTCGTGGTTGGTTTTTTCTTTTTAATACACATTATTTTGACAGTTGGGAAAGAGAACGCACGAGTTCGGAAAAGGTAAAGAAAAAGCACGAGTGTGTAATAGCCCACATCCCGAACGCTATACGTCCCTGCAATACGCCACTTTTTGAGCAACTGTATTAAAAATTATTTTTAAATTATTTTTGAGCAACTGTATTAAAAATTATTTTTAAATTATTTTTAATACAGTTGCTCAAAAAGTGGCGTATTGCAGGGACGTATAGCGTTCGGGATGTGGGCTATTACATACTCGTGCTTTTTCTTTACCTTTTCCGAACTCGTGCGTTCTCTTTCCCAACTGTCAAAATAATGTGTATTAAAAAGAAAAAACCAACCACGAAGTTTTTATGATTCATGCAAATATTTCTAAAAAGAAGCTACTAATTTGTTTCAATATCAGATTTAATGATTTGATTCAATGACTTAGGTTAGATTTCATTTCATTTCATCATATTAAATTTCATTTTCATTTCATAACAATAAATAAAATCTACTGAAGACTTGGCTGTATGGGCATAGTTCCCTTTGCCTACCCAGAATGGGTGAAGAAAACAAAAAAATCTCTGCTTATATTATTTTACGGTTGGCGCCATTTTCCAAAAAGATTGTGTTTTTATTATTCTATTAAATTGCATCATTTTTTCGCAACTGTATTAAAAATAGTTGTTCAGTACACGTGCGGAACCGTCATTGCAACTTGTTCCGACTGTCCACACTCGCCTTCGGCTGCGCCTTGGCTCGGGTAGACATTTGTCAGAACTCTTTGCAATGACAGGCTTTCCGCAATTGTAACGAAATATACTATTTCAACATTGTGTAGGATTACAACATATAATAGATTCACAAATTTTTCCGCACACTTTAGGCTACTATTTTTATCGTCATAAATAGGTAGTAAGGTGAGAAAATAACCTTCCTTTTCAGATCAAAGAACTGATTTGACGTATAAAAATACCTCGTATAGGTACGTTCGACTCTTAAACACTCCAATATTACTCTAGGTAGTTCGATAGATCTATATGTTTACGTTGAAACTGCAAAGATTGCTTTTCCAGTAAAGAACACTTGGCTGCGATCCAATACAATTTCTATGGGAAGATATCTGATATATTTGTTTGGATATCTCTTAAGTTCGCACAGATAATATCTTTCATATGAGGGAAAAACACAAATAATTAATTGTTGTGATATACGTATATCTGTGATTGAAATGGAGACAGGAAACAATACCAAACAAAACTACGACGTTAAGATCATCTTTATAAATAATTAACGTGGGTCGTGGAGGCGTGTTAGATTCTTAATGGATACCATCATGAGATCTGAATTTTGAAAATTATTTGACCATATCTGAGTGTATATTTCCACTTTTGAAATCGATTGAAATGATTGAAGTTCTGAGGTAACAAAACGAAAAAAATACAACCGAATTAAAAAAAATCTCCCCCTTTGTATGAAGTCGGTTTCCAACATGATATCTATTATATATATATAAAAGAGGACGTGTGTGTCCCTATATTTCACTTTGCAGCCAATACTGCACGTTGCAAGCGCATAGTGTGTATATGTCGCAATAAGTACGAGGTTCAAATCTCAGATAAGGGTGGTTGCAAGTTGATACCTATAAGGGTGTAGAAGATACGGGGTTGAAACGTGTTGCCTACGGTACGCCTACGGTTAAATGGCATGCAATATTTCCGAGCCGCGCGTTGCTGGTAGATGACAAGGCTGGTACATAGGACCCACGCAAAATTATGATTTTGTTATCTGTCGACCGTCGCTTGAATGCATTCATTCTCTCTGTGTTTTTCTTACAGAAATTAAATGTGTGCTCTCGAAAAAGTTTTAATTATTCGCTGCAACAACCAGTTATTCCTCTAAAGAATTAACAGCATGTGATTTCTAGAAATGTGTGATTATCATTAATATAAAAACATTTTAATTGTTCTAGATTTTAGAATGACCTAGAAATTTCTTAAATGATCTAGATTGTATGCCAATTTTCTGATCAATATAAAATGTTCTAGAAATTCCTCCAATAATCCAGAAAGCTCCAAAATTAGGCAATGGAACTTATTACGCATCTTCGTCATTTTTTAAGTTAAAAACATGAAAATTTATATATTAGGTCCAGATTAGAAACAAAATTTTGAAGTATTAAGTTTTTTTGGAATTTCATCCCTTAAAGTTTTGAAGTTAAGAGGTCTTTTTAAAGTGAAACTTTTATTACATCGTCTCAAACTTTTTGGAATGTGTGTCGCATGTCGCGTGACGGTCGGTTCTTAACGATAAGTTAACGTTAAGTTCTCAGTAACGAAAGTACTTAGGATGACCTAGCTTTCAACATATATCTGATTGAGTACGGGTGCTACTACATGATACATTCTGAAGGTCTGATGATGACCAGGTATATACTTATCGGTTCTTAGTAACGAAAGTACTTAGGATGACCTAGCTTTCAACATTTATCTGATTGAGTACGGGTGCTACTACATGATACATTATGAAGGTCTGATGATGACCAGGTATATACTTATCGGTTCTCAGTAACGGAAGTACTTAGGATGACCTAGCTTTCAACATTTATCTGATTGAGTACGGGTGCTACTACATGATACATTCTGAAGGTCTGATGATGACCAGGTATATACTTATCAGTTCTCAGTAACGGAAGTACTTAGGATGACCTAGCTTTCAACATTTATCTGATTGAGTACGGGTGCTACTACATGATACATTCTGAAGGTCTGATGATGACCAGGTATATACTTATCGGTTCTCAGTAACGGAAGTACTTAGGATGACCTAGCTTTCAACATTTATCTGATTAAGTACGGGTGCTACTACATGATACATTCTGAAGGTCTGATGATGCCCAGGTATATAGTTATGTTGCTATTTCTTGCTTTTGATAAACAACGACACAGTTAGTCAGTCCGAAAAACTGATCAACGAGGATGATGCCATTTTAATACCCTAAATCGAATATTAATCCAAAAATTTTAAGTTAAATGTCTACAATACGAAAAAAAGTTTCACTTAAACCGTGGTTTCATAAAACCACACAATCTTTTTTTTGTGTAAGCTAAAAAATTATAGTAATTTATAGCTTTCACAAAAAAAAGAAACGTATACTTATGTACGCGCGTGAGAAGTTATACTTCTTTGGCATCATATATTTAACACTAGCTGTCTTGGCAAACTTCGTATCGCCTAATAATCAGTGAATGTACTTTGTTGGTACTTTTAACTTATAGTTTTAGGTTTAGGTTTTTTAGGGGAGCGGAGTGGGAGGGGAGGGGAGACTGAGGGGAGGGGTAGCGTGAGGGGTAGGGGGAAGGGAGCGGAGAGGAGGGGGAGGGGGAGGGTGAAGGGGAGGGGAGGGAAGGAGCGGAGGGAAGGGATAGCGTGAGGGGGGGAGGGCTAACGGAGGGGAGGGGGAGGGGGAGGGCTAACGGAGGGGCGGGAGGGGGAGAGGAGTGGAAGGGATGGGGAGGGGAGTGGAGGGGAGGGCTAATGGAGGAGAGGGGAAGGGAAGGGGAGGGGCAGGGAGAGGGACCGGGAGCGGGAGAGGGGGAGGGCACTTTAATAACGTGTTAGAGCACCAACAAAATTTTGTTTTAATTTATTTGTCTGTCTATCTGTTTCTCTGATATCGGCATCACATGAAAACCTTTAAACTGATTTCGACGGAAATTAGTTAAGTTGTTCCTTATACTTTGGGTCATATTTTAGAAACCTTTCTTCCCGAAAAAAAATAAAAGTTTTTCCCCGGAAACAAGATGAAACTTTGTATGGAAAATTATTAATTAATATTTAATTATTATTTAATTAATATTTCCTTTAAATTTGCAAAAAAACGTTCCACCTTTAATTGAAGGAAATCATTTTTCGAGTTTTTTGAAATTTTTCATGAAAAAGAAAAAACAAATTATATAATATTAATGTTGTATTTTTTTCAAAACCCGCTCCCGCCCGGATGAATGATTTGTTATTGTATCGTAGATTTCAGTATATGAATTCCTAAATATAAGTAGTTCAATATAAATTAACCTGTTTTTAAATTTTCTTCTGTAAGGGGTACAAATATGATTAGCATAATTTCCGCGTGCGAAGCTGCGGGCAACACAGCTAGTTTTATAATAAATTGACAGTATGTATCATTCACGGAATATCATCCTCAAGTTACTCCACTTACATGTTTGATTAGATTTGCATTTTATTGCAAATAAGCGGACTAAAAGTATTCAGCGTATGCATCGTAGTTATTTTAACTACAGTGAAAATTCTGTTTTAAAGCACCACATTTTTCACAGCGCAGGAAAGAAACTTTTCAGTTAAGACTAAAGAGCCAGTCTTGCAAAGAGGATCATTTTTTATCAAAGAAGATTTTTATTTAGACGGACAGCATTAATTCTAATCATAAATGCTGGAAACTGGATTTACGAGGTCATGAAGAGTTCGGTTACTACCAGCACAGGTTTCTCCTAGTAATTGTGATGTTGGGATGAATATTTTTGAGAAAATGTCTAAAACTGTGTGTAAATACCAAACATAACCCATAATCCTACTTGGCTGGCTTCAACCCATTAATGGCCCACTACTGGACACGGGTGTCTCCTCTTGAGGAGGCCTAGAGCATACTCCACCACGCTGCTCCACTGCGGATTGGTGGAGAGATTGAGTAATCCTAGGTATCTTACTAATGTTATAATGTGACGATATATGAATGTTTAATACTCTTTCACGCACTTTTCATGAAAAATACACTGGTAGGCCATCATTATTAATAATAGGTACCTTTATACGGTAATTATAATAAGTGGATTTTCCACTTTTCCCATACAAAAAGAACAATGCCGACCTGCCATACATCGTTTTATTTCATTTTCAACTTTAGCGTCTTAAAATAAAAATAATTCTAAAAATCGCCACTTTAATTTCTGAGCTTAGAAATAGGTATAAGAATTTTCAGCAGACACACCCCAGAACCAAAGTATTTTGAGATTGAATTCTTATAACCATTGAGTCATAGAGTAGGGGAGACTTACGGCTAGGGAATGCAATCTCGATCTCGCGAGATCTCGTTCTCGCGAGATCTCGGCCTTTTTTAGCGAGATTGATCTCGGACGAAAAACAGGGCGAGATCTCGCGAGATTAACGAGATTGCATTCGAGCATAAAATCGTCTTATTCGAAGCGCGGACTGACACGGACGGAGCTGCGAGTTGTCGGCTTCGTTCGGTGCGCGGGAGGCGGAACAAATCTTTCATTTGATTGCTATATTTTGTTAATTAATCTCTAATATCTAATTGATCTACTGAGTAGATATAGTTTTATTTAATCGATAATAAGTCAACTCTACTTAGCTAATTAGTTTATTTTTTTTTACTTCTCGTTATTTTGTTTGTTATAAAATAACTGTTTTATTACTAAAAGATTTTTGATTGATATTAGAAGAGAAAACTGGTAGTTTATTTTATTTGTTATTGATAGCTACGTACGTCAAAGTTTACTATTAAGAAGTTTATTAAAAAATTATAGACAGATACGTCAAACAATGTTTGGTACATAAAAGTCTATTGAAAAAATTCATGAAAATAAATGTTTATCTTGTAATACTTACAATTTTTATTATTTTTTTCCTAATTTATTTAAATATAGTGATTATTTGCAAAGAAAACACACAAAACTACCAATCTCGCGAGATCTCGAAATTGGCGAGATCTCGCAGTATTGTTATTCATAATCTCGCGAGATCTCGCTTGAGCCCCAATCTCGCGAGATTTGCATTCCCTACTTACGGCTGCCTGTAATTTTTACCATTATTTTATTCTGACTTTTTTTTGATTGACAACCGGAAATGGAAATTTGACATCATTACATTTGTCATACCAATATTTATAACGAAATTCTGTCTGTAATATTGGCCAGAAGTCTCCCTATATCTTGCTTGATACAAGCTATGTATCGAAGTGAGTGCCCGAATGAAAATGGACATTGTTGACATCATTGTTATTATAGTCAATTCATCACTTATTAATAAAATTATTTTACACTGGGTAATACGGGTACAGGTATTAATTTTAAAATACGTAAAAAAATAATTGAATTGCTTCGGTATAACTGACGTTTTAAGACGTTAACAAAAATAAAAAATAATTTTTGGGCATTGTTCTTTGAAGATAATTATATGTGAAGATGGCGCATAATACAGACTGTCAACACTGATCTGTCATGAGAAAAAGTTTTAGCGTATTGGAAAATGCTGGGACTCCACTAGTTGATTCATAAATACCTAAATATCTTAACATTTCTGTTCTTATTTAAATAGAAAACGCAGATGTCTAAAGTCAGAAACTTTAGTAACGCTTAGTCCCTGTGGGGCTGAATGTAGAACAACCCTTCCTTTTAAGTCTCAAAGGTCCGCCGACCGGTCCGAATTGATGTGACAAGCTTCCATTTCCATAAATAAGGTTACAGACAAACTTCCCGCATGACATTGACGGACGAAGTCATGAAACTTACATAAAACATCTTTCATGTTGGGAGTTTATTGGATTTCTATAAAAATATCTACTTGAGTTTGTATTCTTATGGTGTACCTACTTTGCTGTTTTTTTGCTGGAACCTTACCCATCAGGTCGACTTCTCAGACTAAGTGCATAGAGGGGATGGCAGAAAGGCTGACCCCCTAGAATTTGTATGCCTTTATCATTGGATTAGCTGACCCGGCAAACTTCGTATCGCCTAACAATCCCCAATAACCTCTCCCTCTCTCTCTTCCGCTCCCTCCCTCTCTCCCTTTAAGTTAATTTTAGTTTCTAACTACAATAAGCTTACATATTAATTTTTACAATTTCGACTTCGAACGTAACGAATTTTCATACAAACTTACATCCCCTATTTTTACCCCTTAGGAGATAAATTTCCAAAAAAACTAGTACAATTACTTTTTGTTTCTAATTATACGCCTACATATTAATTTTCACATTTCTTAGTTCAAAAATCCTGAAATTCCTTATACATTTACAACCCCTTAGTTTTACCCCTTAGGGGATAAATTTCCAAAAAAACTAGTACAATTACTTTTTGTTTCTAATTATACGCCTACATATTAATTTTCACATTTCTTAGTTCAAAAATCATGAAATTCCTTATACATTTACAACCCCTTAGTTTTACCCCTTAGTTTTATATATAAATTTTCACTATTTTAACTTCAATCTGTCAAAGTTTCCATATTAAGTTGCACCCAGTTGATTATAAAAATAAACGTAATACTTCCAAATTTTGTTTCTAATTTAATATGGAGCTAATAATTATATACGAGTAATATAATATTATAAATTTTCATATTTGAACAAAAAAAGGACAAAATTGCGTACTGTGTTAAAGTTAACTTTTGTTCATAACTATAAACTTACATAAAATTCATATATTTATAAGTCTAAAACTAATGTAATTGGTTTCTATGAAAGTGACTTCCAACCCCTATTTTTACCCCTTAGGGTATGAATTTACAAAAATCCGATAGCCTATGATAATGTGGCTTTCTATTGGTAAAAGAATTTTCAAAGTCCAGATCCAGAGATTACCCCCTTTAACCTATAACTTACAAACTTTACCTGTTTATAATATTACGAGTAGTATAAATAAATGTAGTTACATACTGATAAAACGAATGTGTTTACGTATTGATGTAACCACATTTAACCATTAAATTATGGTTTAACTTCTGAAAAAATCTGACTTGATAGGACCAAAATACTCTCGATTCACCCCCCACCCTGGGTCGAAGCTAAGTACGCCCATGTTGATCTTGTACAAGTTGTACGCTCTTCATTGAACTTCGCAATAAAACCCTTAAGCGTTTATCAATAACTCTCGTCTTACGCTATAAAGTATAAATCTTCTTTAAATTTCAAAGTGAGAGGCACTCAGGCTTAAAGTGATCGCACTATTTACATGTTAAAAGGTCGTCTGTACGCAGACACCTGATGCACAGTTCGCTTCAAAGTTTGTTCCGCTAAGCTGTCACTTTAAACTTCTTGAAGGGTTCTTAGTCAATTTATGTATTATTACATTTATCAATGAAAGTTACTGGTCCTTTATTTATTACTAGGAAATCGCCCTAGCTTCGCTTCGGTAAAAATAGTAAAAGAAAATATAATATAGCCTATGATGATTTACTAACTGTGACATGATGATTTTACTAATATTGACTTGTTTTATTTTGTAATGATGATTGTACTAGTTTTAATTCATATTAATATTATAATACTAGCAATTGCCCTCGCTTCGCTTCGGAAAAAATCTTAGGTGCTTTAATTAACTTACATAACATACTCTTAGGGCCTTATCACACTGACGGTTTCCGAGCGCATCCGTTCCGCTTTGAATCCGCTCGGAAACCGTCAGTGTGATAAGGCCCTTAAAGCAGCATGATCGCTCATTAGAACCACGTTATTATGAAAGGTATTATGAACGTATTATGAACCCGAAATAACGATTCGATATTTTTAGGGTTCATTACCTAAAAAGAAAAAACACGCTTCCCTTAAGATGACTTACTCCATTGCCCGTCTGTCTGTTTGTATTTCAAGACCTTTTTTCTCAGGAACGCGTGAAGGTAACAAATGAAAATGAATCCAACACCCTGAGTGTTCTGAGTGTTCTGCAATCCCTAGGAGCTGTGAAAACATATAATATTCTGTATCCTCAACGCATTCAAAAAACATTCGGCTAGAAGAAATGTCTTAGGTAAAACGTAGCTTAAATAAAAAATCAATTTGTAAGTATCACAAAAAAATAATTTTAAACCTATTTGCAGAACTTGGTATTTTGATCGGGACCCATGTCGATACATATTATGGGGACAACAGTTCTTCAACGGCAAAGTTAAGTTCGTTCCGTTTATCTTATCGTTACACAGCTATGTTAGGTTTTACTAAATAGTTATGTTAGGTTCAACAACCCCGTCGCAAGGCGGCGAGGAGGAAGATGGGGGGGTTTTTAGTGGGTATACCGTGGGTCTCATTAGCCTATACGGGAGTCCCACATAACTACTTGGGTACCCCCTGCGCCCGGGTGGTATGCGTAATGCATTTTCCCCCCCGAAAAAAAAAAAAGGTTCAACAACCCTAGTTCGCACTGAGCCGGTTACTTTTGCTTATTATTATTATTTCATCACATTATTTTCTAAATTTTGTGTTTCCTACTTAACCCTTAGTACTTAAATAAAATATAAATAAACTAAGAAATGCATGTATGCCTTATTTTGTGTGAAGAAAAGGTTTTTGTATGTTTAAAACAAATCGACTCATATTTTATTTTCTCGCTTTGTTGGAACCCTAAAAAATTGCCTATAATTTAAGTTGAAGACTCGATATTGTAGTAAAGTCCTGTTGAAATCCGTTCAGTAGCTTCAGAGATTAATAAGACAAACAAACAGACAAACAAAAATTAAAAAGCTCATTTTTCGGTTTTGATATCGTGCTAGTAACGATTTATAACATAAAAAATGCAGTTATTTCGAAATCATAGACAGACATAATTATATTATGTATTAAAGGTGTATGTATTAAAGTCGTTGGCGTGAATCAACAAATACAGAGCCATCTAGTGGCTAAGATAGTAATCGATTATTTATTGGATATCGGTTACTCATACAGACTTAATTTGCGTTTTTCTACCACTTCCTAGGTGAAATTTATAAAATGCTGAAATTATATTGGAGGACATAGATACGCAAACAATATGATCTTAAAAATAAATTTTTGAAGGTCTAAGGTCTTAAGGTTTAAGGATACATCTATCATTTATGTTTTAACAATGGTCAATAGTACAACTGCCAGTTTGTTACATCGAATTTTAATTGGCAGTTTTGAATATAAAAAAATTTTTTTTTTTAAACGCTTTTATTTCAATGTTTAGTTTATAAAATTAGCTACAAGTTGTGAAAATTTCAAGTCTCTACGTAAAATAGAACATAGAGAATTATGCGTCTAAAGTCTGAAAATCGTTTTTTTTAATTTAACAACAAATAAACAATGAAAATTAGTTTAAAATATGATTTTCGTGTATTGTCATCGGAAATACACATGTCTGCCAAATTTCATCAATTTTCATTAAAGGGAAGTCATTCAAATTAACGTTACAAGATTTGATGCTTTGAAGATTTGATGCTTTGATGCTCCGAAGTGAAGCTAAATAAGTTGAATCCAAAAAAATTTTTTTTTTTTAAACGCTTTTATTTCAATTTTTTTTTTGATTTTCGTGTATTGTCATCGGAAATACACATGTCTGCCAAATTTCATCAATTTTCATTAAAGGGAAGTCATTCAAATTAACGTTACAAGATTTGATTTGATGCTTTGATGCTCCGAAGTGAAAGTAAATAAAAGCGTTTAATAAAAGCGTTTAACAAAATACAAAAATAGATATCCACTCAGTAATAGGGATTTGAATTAGTGAAAAAAATAACCTTTAAATGCATTTTATGGCCTTTCCATGCAATATAAGTAAAATCTAAGAAATGCATGTATAACTCTTTTTGTACGGAGAATACGTTTTTAAAAGTTTAAAACAAATCGGCTGATATTTTTTTATTTTTCCATACAAACCATCCCTAAGGAACCCTTTAGTATAGAACCCTAAAATATTGCTTAGTTGTTAAGTTGAACACTTTGCAATATCCTAGTAAAAGTGTTGTTAAAATTCGTTCAGTGGTTTCGGAGATTAGCGGAGACAAACAAACAGACAGACAGACAAAAATTTTAAAAACTCATTTTTCGGTGTTGGTATCGTGCAAGAAACGATTTGCAACTTGAAAAAATCATTTATCTCGAAATCACAGACAGACTCTTCAATTTTATTAATATGTATGTATGTATAGATGTATAGATTGTCTGAATTTATGTGAAATACACTAACGCATTAGGACATGCCTGTAATGTTAGTGGTAATATTTTGGAATGAATAAATAAATAAATAAAAATAAATAAATGTCAACCGGGGATAGTGTAGCTTCCCAACAGTGAAAGAATTTTTCAAATCGGTTCGGTAGTTTCGGAGCCTATTCAATGCAAACAATCAAATCTTTTTTCTTTATAATATTAGTATAGATAACATTTATCAATTAAACTTACTGGTCCTTTATTTATTACTAGGAAATCGCCCTAGCTTCGCTTCGGGAAAAATAGTTAAAAAAATATAATATAGCCTATGTCACCCGGGGATAGTGTAGCTTCCCAACAGTGAAAGAATTTTTCAAATCGGTTCATTAGTTTCAGAGCTTATTCTATGCAAACAAACAATCAAATCTTTCCTCTTTATAGTATAGAAGATTAACATTTATGTACTTTAGTTACATATTATTATATTTTAGTGGCAAGGAAAGAAGTCAACTAAGTAATTGTCATTTACTATTATAAGATAGTTCATGGAAATCTGTAAAAAAGACTACAGTCCTATCGAGTGATTCTAAGGGATATCAAAATTATAAAAAAACTATTAAATGAAATAAAACGAAAATTTACAAAATTATCAATCCTGCATCAGTAAACGCTTTTACCTTTGTGTAACGATTTCGTTCACATGCAATTTTGTATAACCCTCCGCTGATATTTATAAATAATAGCAAACACTTACCATCAATTAGGCCTGTTTCGTCAAGTTTCCTGTGCCCTTAAATCTGTACGAGATTATGAAGGCCTATCAAATTCACAGGTTTCCTGATATTTTCTTTCACCGAGAAAAGAGACCAACGTTTAAATTACTAGGCTATCACTGCTTTTGGTAACTCTACCCATAATGTGAAAGCGCCACGTATGATAATAATGTGGTCATTACCCTTTATCGTCGAGCTCCTTATTACTTAAATGGGTATAAAACGTGCACTGATGCTCTCACATTATTACGCTTCTATCGATATTGTTGTAGTATTGTTACAAATGAAATGCAAATAAGATATTTTGGAGAATTACTGTTTTTCTGAAGCTTCTTTGACAACACTTTTATGCATACGATAGGAAGACTGAGGCGGCTTTTTTGCAGGTTACTGGCTGGTTATTCAGCTTATTTACCAAAAAAATATTTACAGGATGTCCTGTCTGTTTCATTACTTTCATTCTTGATTAATCTGAAAATGTTTCCACCTGTTTGTGAAGAGGGCATTAAAACCATTAGCGTTAGTTATTTTGCTGTAATTTTAACTTGATATTGTATTGTGATAGTGTCATTTAATTTACCTCTACACTATAGCCTATGCTATGATATATTCAAGTATTCACGATGTAATATCATGTATAATGTGCGTCGACGTGTCAAGTTGAGTGATTTGGATCGTGATCACGGCGCGGCATTTTCACGGCTTAACCCCGCAATGCTGAGATAACGAGTAACGATCCAAGTGAGTCAAAACACCGTCGCCGCGTCGTACAATACATAATTAATAATGTAAGCGCCTACATTATTAATTATGTATCGTACGACGTTGCACTAAAACATCTACAATCTACAATATCTTAAGTTTAATATCATTGCGCAGTGGAAAAAAGGCATAAGATGAAAATTGCAATTTTACAGGAGAGAAAAAAAACTGTTAAATTATCAGTAAGTTTACAGTACGATTTCTTGCACAAAACCGTCAAGATTAATGATAAAAATTGGAAAAAAATTGAGCATATGCAGCTTTTGTCCCTCTTTCCAATCATATTCATAACTAAAATTCAAAGTAAGACGACTTATGCTTTTTCCACTGAGAGTGCGACATATCACTGTTATATTCACAGCATGTTGATACAGATAGAATTGACAAAGTTATATGAGACGTATGAACCGACTTAGTTCTGAACTCCACAAACTGTATTACAGGGAACGCTAAGCGTTTTGGGAAACTTGGAGAACGAGCGAATAACTATAACTAGCGCTTAATTGGTTTTCCACTAAAGGCCTTTAAAGAGCCAATATAATAGACTATTTATATTTAATATTTATGTATTATATTTTACGTATACGTGTATCTACACTAATATTATAAAGAAGTAAAGTTTGTGAGGTTGTAAGAGTTAATCTCTGGATCTACTAAACTGATTTAAAAATTATTTTACCAATAGAAAGCCACATTATTTGTGAGTGTCATTATTCACGTAGCTCATAGTTAGAAACCAAAATTAACTTAAAGGGACAGAGAGAGGGAGCGGAAAAAAGAGGGAGAGGTTGTTAGGGATTGTTAGGCGATTCGAAGTTCGCCGGGTCAGCTAGTGTTTAATATGTTTATGTAAACTAGCGGATGCCCGGCATGTGCTACTATGTAACAAAAATGTGTGGGAAAAGTCGAAAATAACGAATATGAAGTCGAAAATAAGTCTGAAGGACAATGCCACAAACTTTTTTTGTTTTAGGAGTATATATACGAGTATATAATACGAGTAGATACAATAATTTGGTACAATTTTTTGCATATTAAGAGTATAAAAACTTACTGTAAATATTAATAATTGAATAATAGTAATCGGTGACCTTAAGGGGATTTCAGATTAATAAAAGATAGGTATATAGGTATTTCAATAATCTTACTGTTATTATAAATCGTGACGAAAGAGATAAGAAGGCTCACAAAAGCACAAACAAATAGAGTGAAATCATTCGAATAAAACAATAATTAACTTCTCCATTAAAAAACTTCTCTTGTACGTAGGCAATATTTTTGTTTCTACTTTTATTTCTCTGAAAATAAAACTGAAAAAGAATTTCCTTAATAAGTAATCCGGTTTTTATTACCTCTGAGAAATCAAGGTGTCCCGGCAAAAGCAGTTACTAGTAATTTCTTTCATTCAGTTATAGAACGAACAAAGAAATGACGCGGCCAATTTTGTACCTGTTTCTCGCGGACGCGGCAATACATTGCCTTACGTAAAGGTGTGTCATATTAATATCATATTATATTGATATTGACGTTTATTTATGATTTACGCCGTTATATTTTTGGAAGGGTTTAGTAGTGTGAAGCTGGAAAGGTTTACAAGTTTATTTTATGAAAAATACTAATTTATTATTTTATTTATTCAATAATAAAGTGCTGATGAAAATTTAAACAAACTTCGTGTAAAAATAACAAAATAGGAGAATTTTTCCCTATTATGCGCTCTTCTGAAAAGTAGCTGTATGGTATATAACTCTTTTTACTTTGCACCCTTCGAAACATATCACTTAAGTATCACAGCGTTCCCCATTCTTTACCTATCGCCCATTTTCTTTGTTACAGAAAGATATCGGGCCGGGAATTATTATACCTGTCCATCACAGGGTTATATTGTTACCAAACAGGGGTCAAATCACAATGTTGAATTTTCATCACGATTCTCAGTAATAAAATTGGTATCTTTGATTTGTTAAACCAACCAAAACTTTAAAGTATAGTTAATAGTATCACTACATTTATTGATTGTTAGGCGATACGAAGTTCGCCAGTTCAGCTAGTGTTTTAATAAATTAAAACAGTTATAGTGTACCTTGTTATTATATATTTTTTCATTATTTAACTCCATAACATTTTTATGTGTAAAATATAGTACATACACATGATACATTCTATCACTCATCAAATCGATTATGCTAGTCGCAAAATCGCACATCATGAATCGACCAGTCGATTCGCAGGCGTATATGTGAGCGTCCTGAATCAATAAAAGCAAACATCCGTCACGGGCGGGACAAAGAAAATAAAAATAGATTCCTGAAGAGAAAACACGAAAGAGAATCGTTGGTTGTTATTGAAAAACGTCCCCGAGATTTTTATTGTCGTCGCAGGTTTATTTCCTTTGAGAGATATCTTCAAAAAATACTCCAGCTTTCCACTTTATGAGAGTTTTCTACCCACTAAATTCCCATGAGTAATAGGGAAACTTTGGGTATCATTTTGCACTCTGTATTATTTTGCACGTCTGGTAGCAGGCAGAAACCAACTACCATTTTCACAGTTTCAGTTTTATTGAGCCCAAAGCATATTCTAATAAATTGTAAACAATGAAAGGAAAAATGGACTCTTAAATTTGACATTTACACGGTTTTATTATTATAAATATCATAAAGCGGCTTTAGTGTACACCATTTTCAATTGTACAAAATTCACTCCAATTTTAAAATATTTCGAACACTGAATGATAGACCATTCAGTGTCCATTCAAAGAGGTGTCTGAATAATCGAGGATTAATTTAATTATATTTACTGGAATGAGAATTAAATTAAACTGATGACGCTCATTTACAAAATTAAAGCTCGTTTCAAAAATAGTTCGTGTATCTTTTAAGTATTTAATTAATGTAAGAGTTTCAAATTGATGAAGTGAAATTGTTTTCTCTTCAATACAACAAAAACAACCTAAATATGCTTCACTTCAAGTACATCAAGGATTTTGGAAAACGATCACTCATATTCAAGAGAGTCAGATAGATTAGGCACGTTACCACTGAGTACAATTGATTAAACTACATATGTGGGACCTAGGGATATCTCATCTGGAGGATTAACACCATATCATCACCACCATACCGCAACCTGTAGACCACGAGCACAAAATATGGTTGGACTCCCGTCACGTAATTTCATTTAAAAATGTCACAAACCATGTCACAAACTGAGTAGTTAATATTTTAGTTTTACGTTAAAATTAAATATTTCAAATGTATATCTGTTATATCGATGATATTTAAATTAAGTAAGGAATGTTAAAAAATGGTACATACTTCATTGAAAATTGCGATCTTATTAATTAAAAATAAACTAGAAATAAGAAACCAACTAATATTAACTGCTCGTAACTTCTATCCATGAATTTCAACAGCACGAAGAAACGAGAACTAATAAGCAAAAAAAGGTATTCTCTCGAAGCTGTTCCCTGACAACTTGGCAAAAGATTCCGTCTTGCTCCACCACCTAGTTCGCCGGATAATAATAGTGCGCGAGAAACTTTGCCAGCGTCTAATGGTGCGTGATTACTAGTTTTCGTTTCAGTTACTGGATTAAGGCTGTTTCTTATACAAGAAACGACAAGTGATATTTCTGAAGTAGGGTATACGGCTGAGACCACGGAATACAGAGATAAGAGGGCTGAGACAATGGCAAGCGAATGTGAAATTGTTTTGTTGTGTTGCGCACCAATGACTTTTACGGACCGTATCTATATTAAAGATTCGGCAACAATTATTTATTTATTTATTTATTTATTAAAATCACACTACATCTAACATTACAGGTGTCCCCAATTCGATAGAGTAGTTAAAAAATATGCAAATTATTATAACCAAAAGGAACCACTATACAATGTCAACATTAAATTACATATGTATGTCAGCACAGAGTACTTAATCACTATGTATGTCTATTTATGTAAGTAAATAAATGATGTCAAATTTTGATAATTAAATAAATGTCAAATTTTGTCATTAAAAAAATATATATTATGTCAAATAAATGCAATGTTTGCTATGGTGTGTGAGGTCTGCCAATTTTACACTGAGGAAACTCGAGCCCAGTTATGGTACAATGGTTTGTGATGATGATTGAAATGTAAATTAGAAACTTCAGTTGCAAGATAATAAAACTTAAATTTTTTTAGCTTTAACTATTTTTAATGGACATGAACACTTAATTTAAGATATGAATGAATAGCTATGAGAAATAAGATCAACGCAGATATCTAGCGCAATTAGAGCGAGGAAATAAAGACCTTCTAATTTCCTTTCAAGCGAGAACGTTCCTCATCGCATTTTTATTCTTCGTTTTGCAAAACTTTAAATAAAAACGTAAAACCTCATCTCATATTATATTAATATAAGCTTCAAAGAGCATTTAAATACTTCTGCAGATTTTTCATCTAAATCAATTTTAATATTTTTATCGTTCATCATTATCTTATTAGAACTACTTGCGTTCTGACAACAAAAATCAACCAAAAATATTACATGTACCAAACATAATATTTTCAATAGGAGTTTATGGCTAAAAACTTCCAACAATAACAAAACAATACTTACCAAAACAATAACAATAGTTCTTTACTTACTCATAAGTTACAATAAATATATGCGTGACCTGTCTTATCTTATAAGAGCAGCTACTCCGTAATTAGGGATCGTCACGTAGATAATAGAAAATATCACTGAGAGAATTACCCCGTTGATTTGGGTCACGTACTACCTTCATTAAGTAGAGCTCTATCGTAAATACAAACGAGAATGAAAGATTAGGTACTGTTAATTATATTATGTTAGTTGGTACTTTTGTGAGTAATTCAGAATAATAAAGTACCTAAAACATATTGTCATGTCATACATAATATAACAATGTTACTGATCGATGTATATACGGAAGATATTTTAGAGAAACTTGTTTTGGGGATATTTTTTAACGCAAAGGTCCAATAACAAACATTTACTTTATTTTTGCCTGTTTCTTTCCACTAATCTCAGAAATGGCTCATTTGAATACTATATGCGCATAGTAATTTACAATTATAAAATAAAAAGATATCAATTATTAACATCACAATACCGCTATCAAAGTGTTTCTTATTTCCCGAAGGTTGACTGGCAGAGAATGCTTTTAGCATTAAGTACTTAAGTCATTAATATGGCATTGTTGTAAGGTTCAAAACTTTAAATAAATAAATGTGATTTTTTGAAGTGAAACTTCTTTAGAACCGTTAGTGATTTGAAACCGGATGCAACGGAAAAACGACAGGTAAGATAATATAACCGCTAATTTCGTATTTCAATTTAAGTTGTCCGTAGTCCAATGGTCAGGACGTAGACACACAATGCTGATGCCATGATGATGCGCAGGTTCGCGTCTCAGAATATTTCTTTTTTTTTAGTTTTATTTTTTTTTAGTTTTATTTTTTTTAGTTTTATTTTTTACTGTTTTTAAATACTTTCAAATGCTCTTTTAAATATTTTCAAAGAATTTACCAACAAAAAATAAGAATTTCATTCTTTCATTCTGTAGATCGACCAGCCGATTATACAGACAGTAAAAATGCTAAGTTGTATTCATAGATGGCGTGAGGAGTAAGATAGAACATTCGTTTTATTGCTAGATAGATTTTTAAAAAGTGCTAAGTTGTATTCATAGATGGCGCTTCGATTTATTGCTTTAAGATTCGATTAGAAATAGAATTATTTATAAAATACTGTAATATACATGTTTTATGTATAACGGAACATTGGTTACCAAGCACTCAAAATCTTGTCAGTATAGGTAATTATAAATTGTCAAGTGCATTCTGTAGAGAGACTGCAATTCATGGTGGATCACTAATATTAGTGCACAACAATATGTCTTGTAAAGATCGTAAAGACATTGTTAGTCTTTCTATTGAGCGCACTATTGAACTGGCCTGTGTGGAACTGGAGCGGTTTGTTATAGTTTGCGCGTATCGACCCCCCTCTGGTGATTTCACTATTTTTGAAGATACATTGGAGGATGTACTTAAACGGTTATGTGTTTCTAGAAAAGGATTAGTGATATGTGGCGACTTCAACGTAGACATTTTATCAGATAGTACTATGGCTACTAGGCTACTAAGTTTGTTTAAATGCTTTAATTTAAATCCATTATTCAATGAGCCAACCAGAATAACTGAAACTACAGCTACTTGTTTAGATAATATCTTTTGCAATTGTGAGATTTTAAATAAAGAGATATTCAGTAAGTTGAAGTCAGACCACTGCGGACAAAAAATTTCGTTGTATAATTCAATCACTAAGAAAAAACAAATAATAAAATGTAGACCAATAACTAAAAATAAGATTTCAACTTTTAAAGAAAAAATCCACTCGGAAATGCAAACGCAGTTAACATTACAACAAAGAGATCCAATAAAACTATATAACACATTGTCTAATAACATAAATAACGAATTTAATAAAATATTCAAGTTTAAGTATGTAGATCTAGCTAAAAATAGTAAATTTAGTGATTGGGCTACTGTAGGTATTTATAAAAGTAGGAACAGGATGTATGACCTTTACGCCGAGAAACAATAAAATTTTTCTCCAACTTTCCAGGAGCACGTGAGAAATTATTCTAAAATATTTAAAATTGTTTGTATTCAGGCGAAATCAATGTACATAAAGAACAAAATTATTAATTCGGATAACAAGATAAAAACCACTTGGAATATAATTAACAGTGAGAACGGTAACGCAAAGTCCTGTGATTTCAATTACGAATTATTGATTAATAATAATATAATCAGTGCTGATAAAGACGTGGCAAGCGAATTTGAAAATCACTTCCGTAATATTCCTATAACATTAACCAGTTCACTAGCTTCTTCACCGACGGAAGCACTTTCTATATTAAAAAATCATATTAATGAATGTAATATTTTATTTGAATTTCAACATATAACCGCTAGAGACTTAATTAAGGCCTTTCAGTCTCTGAAGGTAAAGAATACGGGTGATTTGTGGGGCATCTCGGTGAAAATAATACAGCATATTATAGGTATTATAGCTCCATATTTGGTCGTAGTTTTTAATAAATGTATAGATCTAGGTATCTTTCCAGATCTTATGAAATGCAGCAAAATCATTCCACTTTTTAAAACAGGTGAAAAAACTGATCTTAATAACTATAGACCAGTTTCTGTTTTACCAACCCTTAGTAAAATTTTCGAAAAGATAATATTGAATCAAATGCTAACCCATTTCAACAATAATAAATTATTACATCCTGAGCAATACGGTTTCACTAAAGGCCGTAGTACAACCGATGCCGGGGCTAGGCTATTAAAGCATATATTTGAAGCATGGGAGGCGTCACATAATGCCATAGGAGTATTTTGTGACTTATCTAAGGCATTTGATTGTGTTGAGCACGAAACATTGCTGTTTAAACTTGGCCACTATGGTATAAAAAACAAGGCCCTTAGCTTGATCGCGTCTTATTTGAGTAATAGAATACAAAAAGTCAGCATAAACGATATTAAGTCATCGGGGTCACCGGCTGTGATGGGTGTACCGCAGGGCTCGATCTTGGGTCCGTTTCTTTTTCTGGTATACATTAACGATTTACCACATTATGTGAAGAACCAAGCGGATATTGTACTATTTGCTGATGATACATCACTAATATTTAAGTGTGAAAAGAATAAAGTAAATTTCGACGACGTAAATAGTGCTCTTTCGCATGTATCGCGTTGGTTCACTATCAATAATTTACTATTAAATGCAAAAAAAAACGAAATGTATAGAGTTTGTGCTACCTAATGTTAAAAAAGTCAGCAAATCTCTTAAACTAAATAACGAAACATTGCATATGGAGGAATCGACGGTCTTTTTAGGGGTGATCTTAGATAGTAAACTTCAATGGGGCCCACATATAACAAATCTCGCGACAAAACTCGGTAGGGCTGCTTTTGCTGTTAGGAAAATAAGGCAGTATACAGACGTCGAAACTGCTAGGATGACTTATGTCTTATGCCATCTTGCTGTGGGGCAAAGCAGCCAATATAAAACAAATTTTCATACTCCAGAAACGGGCAGTTAGGGCTATTTATAAACTTAGGTCTCGGGAATCTTTGCGTGAAAAGTTCAAGGAAATAGGTATACTTACAGTAGCTTCCCAGTATATCTTTAACAATGTAGTTTTTATACGGAAGAATATAAACGCGTATAAACAAAATTTTGATATTAATAATCGCCATACGAAAAGAATGCATCAATTAGTTACGCCTTCGTTCCGCCTAAGTAAAGTGCAGCGATCTTTCATAGGGCTTGGTATACATTTTTATAATAAAATCCCAAAATTAATACGTGACTTGCCAATAGAAACTTTCAAAAAACGTGTAAAGACACAATTGTTAGGCAAGGGATATTATAGTGTAGACGAGTATTTAAATGACAAAGACGCATGGAAATGACCAGCTCTGCAACCAGTTCCGCTCAGAATAGTAAATACTTTTGTATTATTATCTTTTTTTTGTAATATTTTTTAAAAGATGTGCTGAGGAGTTTCTTTAGGCTTTTCTTCTCCTCCACGATAAAGCACCTTCCGAAAAGCCAAAAAATGACGTGCATAAGTGTATCAGTGATACCTATATGGATAAAATATTTTGACTTTGACTTTGATTTATTGCTTTTTCATATCATTATCTTGAAACCAAAATTTTGGAAAGTTTCACTTCTACCACGTGTGAATTGCACACATTTTCTTTTTTTTAAATCCATGTAATTTTTTTGTAAAGCAAGGAAGGTTAGTAATGAATTAAGCGTTCCAATTCAAACTCGTTTTATCAAAGTAATTCGATCATAATCTTATCGATATGGAATAATGGGACATTGAACTTTCGGGTCCAAACTAACTTAACCCAATAATAGTTAAATGATTCAGTGAATTTCAAGGGACCGGTGAATGTATGCTATCTACGTTAGCTTGACGTTACGTTAATGAGGGGTTGGTTGGAACTTCAAAATGACAGGCATTTAAGAGTTGCGGCGTAAGTAATGTCCCATTTCATAAGGAAAGAAAATGATGACATTAATAAAAGGATTCGAAGAGAATTCAAGTGGATTGGTTTTCGTACTAATCAAGATATTTTGTACAAAGTTGTTTTAAAAGTAATATTGATGAGTATCAGGTACCTACATCAATATTAAATAAATTGTCAATAACCTGCAACCATGAATTATTATGTCATATTAGTAATCAAAGCATTAGAAGCCCAACAACCACCAATAGGAAGGATTTATCTACATAATATATTATCAAAACTGTTGTATTTGAATAAAAGAAAATTTTTCGTGCTTTTAAGTGTATCAATAAAATACCTACAGTAGTAAATCATGGTGGTAAATAGTCATCTTTTCTATGGACGTGAGCAATACTTCTTAGTCAATTCTGAAGTGGAACTGTTTCGCCCTGAGAATACCTCAGAAGGAAACAGAATAACTACCTCATCCCATAGTTTGTCTATATGTTTGTCTAATAACACGTCCACTAATCGATATCGGCGGGCGAGCGCTTTCGGCTCTTTAATCTTCTAATATTAAACTTTTGATATTGCATTTCAGCCGACATTGCCGAAAATCTAAAATCTGTTAGGAATTTTGCATTTCTCGACAGAATGTAGTCCGCGGAGTATCTGAAATTTATGAAAAGTTGCCTATTCAATACTGATTGTGTAGTAATCTATATCTACATTAATATTATAAAGAGGAAAGATTTGATTGTTTGTTTGCATTGAATAGGCTCCGAAACTATCGAACCGATTTGAAAAATTATTTCACTGTTGGGAAGCTACATTATTCCCGGGTGACATAGGCTAAATTGTATTTTTTTTACTATTTTTCCTGAAGCGAAGTGAGGGCGATTTCCTAATCTATACTAATATTATAAAGAGGAAAGATTTGATTGTTTGTTTGCATTGAATAGGCTCCGAAACTATCGAACCGATTTGAAAAATTATTTCACTGTTGGGGGGCTACACTATCCCCGGGTGACATAGGCTATATTATAGTTTTTTTTTACTATTTTTCCCGAAGCGAAGCGAGGGCGATATCCTAGTATCAATATAAATGTAATGTAAAGCAGTTTGATTAGGTATAGAGTAGCCGATTAATACGATTGAAATTTCCATCACTTGTTGTTTTTTCAGTGCTTGGTGAAGTATAACTTCCCTTCTAATGTGGAGTCAGGACAATCAGGGATATACTGATGCGCTCTAAATTCATAGGGAATCGGCCGGCAATAGGTTCGGCGTGGAGCTGAAGTCAGTTATTAGGCTATGGGAGAAATTTTAGATTTTTAAATTAAATTTTCTTGTAAAACAAATAAATAAACGTTTCTAAACTCATAACTCCGCATAAGGCTTTTTTGTATCGCGCGTGGCATGGACAACACAGAACATCACTATTACAACCAATAACCCGAATACAAAATATCTGATTAGTTAGAAATCGTCAGCCGTGTATATTATTATAATTACAAAGAGTATTTTTAATACAAAAAACTGATCGTACTGTATGGTGTAGGATATAAAAAACCTAGACAATCTAGACTTTATAGCCAAAACTCTTATAAATTTTTTTAAGAGACTTTTGAGACACTTTTGCTTTTTCCACCTTTTTACTTTCTTTGCTCTAAGTTTCCTTACAAGGAAAACCAATTTGGAGAAAATTCTAAACAAATGTCCAAGTAAAATTTTTTAACAAGTTAGTGAACTCGTCTCGGCGAACATAAAACTTTTTACCGAACTCACGGATCTAGAAATACAACGTTTTTGCCTAGATAGAATATTCTAAGTCGCAAAATATGTTATTCGCTTGTGTATTACAGAATGACAAACTTTATACTCTAGTTTCTAACAAAATATATAAATATTATATAAATACTAGAATATGTTTTTGTTCTGTTGAAATACAGTACCAACTTTCTTCCAACTGCTATCCTTTTAAAAGTAAAGTAAGGACTGCTCACACATAGCTACGAATTGAATACTATTGAAATTTTTGCTACATAATACGCTTGCCACGTATATTTTCCAATAACACACACTAACAATAGTTATATTACAGACTTAAACAAACTAAAATAGATAAAGTAAGTAAGTAAGGAGCACCTTATCTGTCTCAAGTATAGGCTGTGAAAAGTAGGTCCTTCCTGCTAGGAGCGATGATCCTCACAATAATAACACGTGTATTTTTTTTAAATATGTAAGTAGTAGGAGACAATACGATGACACTCATACAAAGCAAAAGCAACAACCCATAACTGTCCCACTGCTGGGCTCGGGGTCTCCTCCCACAATGTGAGGGGTTAGTTAATCATCAGATTTCCTGCTATCATTTAGACCAGAACTTTTTGACCTCTTATCCATGAATGGAAATTATGGGTGCATAACTTGTTTGGATGCCGTATGCCGTAAAGATTTGCCGTCAACAAGATTTGGCCATAAAGATCTAAGATCTTTGAAAAAGTTTCTTATATCCAGACCCAAAAATAGAGTATTGACCATCACGGCAAATATTAAAAATTATTAAAAGGTATTAAAGAATTAATTCAATGCAATGCAATGTCGTTTGCATGCACTGTGTAGGTACATAGGTAGTACCACACTACAGGCCGAGTATCTTTTAAAGATAACATACGGCGAGGGTAGGTACTGAGGTAAGATATAGTGCATCGTGAAAGCCAATAACATTATAAAAGCATTCTTATCTTTAAAACACACACAATGTAATAAGTATTTACATGGTACTCGTATAAGTTAGATGGGTCAATAATACCTGGACTTCATATTCATATCATTGAATGCCAAATATATTTGGCTTCCAACATTATCATGATACCCGACCGCGACATTGGCGAGAATATTACGAGATTGGCTGCGTTACAGTATGCAATATTAAAGTGCCATCAATTTTACTTTACGCTAACATTGGTGCCAAAGTATACATTTTTAACCATTACTTATTACTTGGCTAACATCCACAGTATAAACTAGCACTTTGTCATGTTAAGTATCCTGAAATTAAATAAATTTCGGGTAATAAATTATTTGATCTGACATAAATTATGGTAAAATTCAGCCAATTTTCTGGAAATTGCTGCTCGAATTTTCATTGCTCTGTGTTTGTTTTTCGGTGAATATAAAACCGGGCAAGTTCGTGTTTAACGACTATTACTTAGTAACGTTTTACTTTTAAATTCATCATATTATATCCTGTTATTGTGAATTTTTTCACTTATCCAACTCCAATCGTTTAGCCAGCAAGGGGGAGTGACACTTGATTCTAACCAAAATTAGGATTTTAAAGCCAAATATTTCGCAAACGGACGCCTAAATCCAAAAGTGGTCATTGAAGACCCATAATATTTTTAAAAGACCTTTTCAACAATTCCCCCACTATAGAGTACGCGACAAATAGAAAATTCATCCTCACGATACCTACTCGTATAGGGGAGGTTTTGGAGTTTTAATAAATATGATATCCATGCCAAATTAGACCCTAAGTACTAGAAAGCTTTCTAGTACTGAGGGTCTCGGCGCTATGTTTCGGACAGACGGACGGACGGACGCACATGATGAAACTATAAGGGTACCTATTTTACTTTGGAACCCTAAAAACTACAAACAGGCCTTTTTCAATAAAGATGTAAAAGAGAAGGGGAGACAACATGCCACCCTATAGAACGCTGTTTATGCCTATAGTATGCTGTTTATTTTTGTTGTTTTTTAATTAAATAGCCGATAAACAAGAATACGAACAACCTAATGTTTTTACTTACAAAAGACATCGTCAATGAATATCATCAAAACTAAAATAAGGGAGAAGAAAGAAACTTTTTGCCACGATCACTGCAACTCGAGCGAAACATCAGTGCACAATATAATGAGCAGACATGAAAGATTTAAAAAAATACACGAGTACTCAATTAATATAATTAGTGGTCAGCCTAGTTAAGACCATGTTCCTATATTTTAGGGATAATTAATCTAACTAAGGCCTTCCATTTTAGGGATAGTTTAATTATCTTGTTGGATATGTGTACTACCCCAATCAAGTTGGATACTGGTTCCCAAGCGATAAACTATAATAACATTAGAACTTTGGGGTCCACTCAGAAGGCTTTTATGGAGTTAACGGGGACGTGGTGATGAATATTAACGGTTTTAATAATACCGTTATACTTAAAGCTTTTCGTTTTAAGGAAAGAAAAATCATTGTATAATTTTCAGAATTATTTGAATAATTCATAGAGAAGCTTATGGCTGAACGAAAGATAAAAGTCTGGAAAGAATAGAGTTAATTTAAATATATTTATGCGATGTGATTATTAAGACTTTATAGTATGTAGAAGCCTTATTGGGGTGGCTAGAATACTAACCCCAATCCCACGCTAGATGGGTGTCGTAAGAGACGACTTAATCCGTCCCGCTGTTGATAGGCCTTGGAGGGATTATACTGGTAATATTGATTTTAATTGTTAATTAATACCATTATTATTATTATTATTTCTCCATGGGGTTCACCTGGATAGCTAACGCCCTTGAGCATGATACAGCCGCCAAACGACTCGTCGTGTTCCGGCTAGGCGCTTGAGAGCCAGTTCTTTCTGTCTCTTTTTTTTTCTTTCTTGGCCGCCAACGCGTCAGTGATGCATTTGGTGTTGCTGATGTTCATTGGCAACGATAGCCACTTACCATCAGGTGGATCGTCAGCTCATTTACCATTACCATAAAAATAAAAAAATAAAAAATTTAAAATATGTATTTGCAAGTTTAATGTCGCAGGAAATTTTGTCAATGCGGTTTATTTAAAAGCCAGTAGGTATTTGTTTCAGTACATACAATAGGGTCTCAAAATTTTCCCTAACATATCCAAGATAGAAGATCGTTTAAATAGTGTTACATTATGGCAGAAAAATTTTGTTATTCCTGTGAAAATGAATTGGGAACTACTTGAGTTTTGTAATGTGGCCGAATACTTACGAAATTCTGTAATGTGAAATATTTGTAGTAGTAGATGTTAAAAATATGTAATGTATGGAAAGTGTTGTTTTAAATGAATATTTATACTTACAGTGTTTTACATAAAGGTATGCGTTGCTAAGAGTACCCGAACTTGTAATAACAAAATCAAACAACCCTTTCTATTAAGAGCATAACAATATATTCAGCTTTTATTCAACGAGCCGAGATGTTACTTTTTATGATCGCGTATTTATATTTCGGGTTCTAAGAGTTATAAACAAAAGTGTAGACCACGTCCTGTATACGCTTTCTGTATAAGTATATACTTGAGTAGGTACATAGGCGAAAAAGAAATAAAAATTCGTCGCTGTTATACTCGATATCATGTGATATGCTTATATCTGCTAGCTACGTACTTACTAACTTCTCGGCTCAAGAGTTGTATAAAATTTGTGCAGATCAGCATGTACTAAAACCCAGCTTATAAATTGGATTGGCACACATCAAAACTATACTATCACTTGGGGACTTAAGAGAGTAATAAGAGAGTATTACCCTCAGCCCTCCTCATTTTAGCAATGGTTTGGTAATAAAAGAGCCGTGAAACAAATAACAAGTGATCGTTATATCTGCTCGTATGCAAAACGTAATAGTCGAGGATTCGTAGATATCGAAATACAATAAAATGAATTTGAAGCACTCATAGCGTAAACAGCTTGTATCTGCGATCGACCGAGTCAAGTACCTACAGCTTGATGGTTGATTTTCAACAGACTTCAAAAAAGGAGGAGGTATCAATTCAAGTGTATTTATTTATGTTTGTTACCTCAGAACTTTCGACTGGGTGAACCGATTTTGATGATTTTTTTTAATCTATCAAGAGATTTAACAAGTACTTTTTGAGTTATTCCTAACGTAGAAGTCGGTTATTTTTGTCAAGATTAATTAAATGGATGGTAAAAGATGTGGATGGATAATTCATAAGTAGTGTCATGCTAGTACATTGTGTCGGTCTTTGTTATCGTTAGCAACTGATTTCCAAAAATATTCAAGCTTTTAGCTACTTAGTAGCCTCCCATAATTTCTATAGCTTAGAGCCGATATCTTACTTCAGATATAGAGATGATCCTAACTGTATTTAATTTAATTCTCTTCATAATATTCTTTTTTTCAGCCGTTCAGAACAATTTTTTTATTGAGTGGTAGAAAAATTGTAAAACCAACACGAGATTTTTGTGCGAAATTGTTTGGTTGGAGAGCACTACATCGAATATTTTTTCGATCACTTTTTTGTCCATTTAAATGGTCATGGTATGTAATATTTTATCGAGAACAATTGAACTAAGTCTGAATTTAGATTCTGTGCAAATAGTTATAACATCATAACGATAAATAATATATGTTTTTGAAAAATGTTTCAACGAAAGAATTTTATTTTGTACCATATAAATGGCTAATATTTCCACGTAACATAAATACGCTTTTATCGCAAAGCGGCGATTTCTTCTCGAAGTATCAATAGATAAGCCACATCACTCGGAGGACCTCTAACAAAAGTACTAATTTATTGATACACATTTATAAAAGTCCGCAAGCTGCGTTGTTGAATCCACTAAATACATTGCTATAATAAACTACAGAAAGAAAAGGGTATTCCACGATAGTTTTACCAGTAGAAAAGGGAATTTTCTTCCCAATGGAATAACTGAAAATCTAATATACTGCCTGGAAAGGAGCTCTTTCCAACTTCTCAAATTATTTGCTTTTTGGATGAAAGCCAAAGACAAGGTAATAGAAAGAAAATGTTGTTTCCTTTTACTATCAATAAAATGGTCCAATTTAGTTTTGAGGATCAAAATTTGTTAGAAGTTCTTGTAGAATAGGAGAGACTTGTGCATTCCGATTTCCGTCTCTAATATATGTTTTAGCTAATAGTCACTGTGATTAACACGAAATGTGCAATGAAATGAGAGGGAGATAGTTTTAATGACAGAGAGAGAGAGAGAGAGAGTTAATGTTTAAGTGGTAAACATGACTTTTTATAAAGTATTAATAAAGACATTAATAGTGCACTAAATGCCAAAGTCCTGACCGGGATAAAAAGTAGCCTGTATGCCTATCGACCGACCTCTTATCCTCCAGTGAAAGTCCCATTAAATGATTTTAATGAAATTAAACTGATTAAACTGATGTTTAGCCCTCAGATAGACTGATTTGCTTTTAAAGTTTTTTAGTATAGTGCAAATAACTATAAGCACTTGAAAAACACAGTACTTTTGAAATCACAGACAGAAACTTATTTTTATTTATACGCTCCATAATCTTACAGAGTATGGAAAGTATTGAGATAGACCAATATGGGCGGGGTCAGTACGACTGCCTTTTTTAGGCATGGCTGCACGGCTTTTATGTTACTGATGTCCATGAGTGATGCTAGCCACTTACCATCACATACCATCACTTACCATCAGGTGGATCGTCAGCTTGATTGTCAATTAGTCATTTAAAAAAGTTATAGATAGATTTCATACCTAGAAAATCTATGTAACATGTCGTCATGATGACAAATGACCCCTTGGAGACGAGAGTTTTAGACTCAATTCAAAGTTAGCATACATTTTTATAGGACAGATAAATATATTTTTCATGGTGATTGATTTTCATGTCTCATTCATTGCATGACCAAGTTATATGTTACTAAAAGAAATCCCAGAAGGTACGAGTCCGAGAGCATTTAAAAAAAATATTTCATTTTTTATCCCGTTTTCCAGATTATGTTTATTCTGTTTCACGTACATTATTTTCTCTTTTTTGACAGCGTGCAACAATGTAGAAAACCATTACTTAGGTATCAATAAACTGCAACTATTGTTTGCAACTTTTATCGTTTACAAATCGTTTTTAACCAACTTCATAAAAGGAGGAGGTTCTCAATTCAATCGTATTTTTTTTGTTTATGTGTATTACCCTATAACTTTTTACTGGGTTTACCGATTTTAATGATTCAATTTTTATTCAAAATATGGTGCTTGTAATGTGGTCCCATTTAATTGTTTTTTAACCGACTTCAAAAAAGGACAAGGTTTGACAATTCGATCGTATTTTTTTGTTTATGTGTGTTACCCTATAACTTTATACTGGGTGTACCGATTTTGATGATCCTTTTTTTATCCAAAATATGGTGCTTGTAATATGGTCCCATTTAAAATGAGCGAGATCTGACGAGTAGTTTTTGAGTTATATCAAATTTTAATGTCCGTTATTTTTTTTATTTACAGAGAATATATTTTTAGTCCGTAGTACCAAGCTGCTATAATTATATACACTTGACCCGTCCCTATTCTCTGTATGTTAAATTTTCCTTCAGCTGAAACTGCTGTTATTTTGTGTCTACTATTGTAATAAAATACATTCCTAAACAGTAATTTAAGTTCAGACACTTGCAACTAACAATGTATTTAATATTTGTTGAAAACAAGTCCAGTTACCGCTGACTGAAAACTTTCTCGATTTAACTTTGTCGCAGGGAATTACCATTGTTTTGAATTGTACTGAAGGTTATTATGTTTGACAATGAGAAAATTACTTTTCTCTGTATGCAGTATGATTATATGCAGGATGCGTATTGATTGTATAAGTGCATGTGATTGTACGATTGCACATTTGAATCGACTATCATTCCCCAAAGGAATAATTTCTCTAGTCGGTTAATAATATTAGAATGACTTTATTTGCCAGACACTTCTCAATCCTTAAGCATATTCTTAATCTGCCAAAGTAACCATCTTCCAAACTTCACAGTCCTGGAGCGTTCTTACCTATGTTGAGGACTATACACAGAGAAACTTTCAGGTTTTATAAAAGAAAAAAGGTCACGGACTCTTGTAATGGTAGACAATGGCGTGGGTCGTTAAAAAAATATATTGTACTACAACACAGACTTCTTTTTCACGTCAGTAAAGTAAATATTTATAATGATATTGTTGCTCAAAAGATTTCTTTCTAGATTTGTTTATATCTATCCATAGGCTAATAACTAAATAGTAAGCAATGAAATAGAGCTAGAATTCTCCTATCCTATCCTGAAAATCATCGGGTTCTGTGCCACAAAGGTTAAGCCTGACATACGACTACCAATTAATAAAATAAGGTTCTTAAAATCCCACCTACCAAAGGGTAATGCAGTAACTTGTGGCGGTGCATTATGTATAAAGCATTTGTAAAGTGTAATTCATCATTAACTCCTTTACATCCTCTTATTCTATAAAAAAAAGCTTCTATGCCGTGCCATTATACTTTGCACTGTAGATGGTATTAGTCTTAGGGTTTTACGATGATACACTTACGTGATACGACTTCGATTTTACTTTACGATGGAAGTGTAGTTGTAGTGAAGATGGATAAGAACAGTAAAATTACCTGTAACAGTTTTAGGGCACTCGCGAATCGTAGTATACTTTTTGTCGGAGTGGCGAGAAGATCTTGCGCTATGCGAAGTTCGCCTCTTGTACCGCATTATATAATCTGTAACAAACGATAATATAATATATTATAATCATTAGAGAGTAGCTTAGTAGGTTTGTCATTTATGTCATGATAATTTATGTTTGAGTTATTAAATTTCTTCATCGTTAAACAAATTTTATTTGTACCCCATTGGAGCAGACATAAGTTTCGTAATACAAAAACAAGGCATGTGTCAGGCCACGCGCAATGTAGGGTTCCAAAGTAGTATCTAAGCTTATCGACTATTACTCATTAACTACTTATGCTATCATAGCCGTGATAGTTTTCCTTGTAAATTTATCATATTTATAACTATTTTTGACATTTTTTTCACTTGTCCAACTCCAACCGTTAAGCCGGCAGGGGGGACCGGACCGGTTGAATTGGGGAAGAAATGGTTGAGCAGAATCAGAAATAAGTCATCTCTTTTAGACGGGAATTATAAATAAATAAAAATGTGTACGCCCATTATTTATATTGAGCAAAATAATTCAGTAAAATACTAGTATTTATTATTAATATGTATTGCCCATTTTCCGTCCTTTGATGTTTGAATCGAGTTGTATCTAATGGAAATGGGAAAATATCTTATTTATTATAGCAATTATGTTAATGTACGTAAATTGATTGTAAACATCGTTAATATTTAGGTAACAGAATAAAACAGTGGAAAATTCTGAGTTGAGTGAGAGTTGGGAGCGCTCACTCGCTTGGAGATATCAAATCACAAAACAAAATAATGCCCTCTAACAATGAACGAATATACACTAAACTTTAGAACATAAGTTTAACTGTCAGTTGATTGTCGATTAGCCTCTTTTATGACACTGACCGAAAAACAATTATACAGAGTGTTTTTATTAAAGTAAATAATTAATTAGCAGGTATTCACTTCAAATGCTGAACAAGTATAGCCCATACAGAGAAAAGTTTGGAAAAGTTTGGTTTAGAAAAGTTTGGATTTGATTAAAAAAGTTAAATTAGTATAAAAACTTATGCCTATGACACGAGAAGTAAAACCACAAAATAAATTTTTATGTTTTGTGAATTTTCATGTCTATATTATATTGTAACTATAGGGACCTAAAATTATATAATCTATTAGTAGGAATTAGAGATCGTCACGTAGAGTTAGAGAGTGTCGCGTAAGTAAAAAACAAGTCAACAATACCAAAAAAACTAATATATCCTTGAATAGTAACAAATAGGTAGTAACCGAGTAGATACGAAAATCATACAACGGACCCAACACCAGAACCCTACAGTTTTCGAAATTTATATACTTATTTAAAAGTCAATAATAATAAGCAAACATTGTAAGAATATACATAACCAGTTTCCGACATAATATGTGCAGAGTTACGTGTAATGGGTGTAAGCATGGACCATGGTAATGGTGCAAAATTACCGTAAGCTGATAAAAAAATACATAACGCGGTAGATTCAAACATGTTTACTGCTGTGCCTGGTTAATATAATAGCAAAAATATAAAGAAGATGAAATGAAAACCGTATAGGATATTGAAAGAACAGGCGTCTTAACTCAGTACTCATGGTTAATTACCAAATTCGCATTTTTAATCGACATCCGTATATTCTTTGATATATGTTTGTATAACTATGATGTAAATAAAATGGAGTGAACAATTTCTCAATAATTTCACCTCTATCCACTATGTTCATGACATACAATTATGAACGTCAAATCTTTTGAACCTGCCGTACGATAGAGCTCAATAAAGTAGATCATAAAAATTAGTGATAGGTAGTCGACATTCATCAGAATCTTAGAATTCCCATTAAGGAATGTCCATCAGGACATTCTTATTGTTAAATATTATTTTAAGACATGGTCAGACTTGAAAGGTTTATAAAAATATAAAGTCTTGGACAGTCTCATCGAGCAAGAGCACAAAAGAAGTTACTGCGAAACACAAACGCCACAACTTGAAAGGAACAATCAGTTTGGCAAAGAATTTGGCCGGACTCTGCGCTAACAATTTGCTCTCAGTAACGAGCTGCAATTTGGCGCAGAGTTCTTTGTACTTCCACTAAATATGTATTTCTTACGGTTTATAATTCATTCTGAGAATGAGAATGGATTGACGATGCTCTTACACTGTTATGTTTGAAATCGACAAAGTCATGAGTCACTATTTTTAGGGAACTTGCAATGTTTATTTGTTTTCTTTTGGTCAAATCTATAATGTGAATCACAACTACTTCCTCTAACGGTGTTAAATATTGCTTTTATTAGGGTGACATTTTAATAACTAGCGTGACCTACGGTTAAAATTCGCTCCAGATGAAGACATTTCCCAACGGTTAATATCATAGACATGACATTTTATATGGGCATTAAATTTATCAACATGGTCACTAAATCTTTTGCACGAATATCCAGCAATATGCTTATCTACTAACTACATCTTCATAAAGAGAACACTTTTATTTTAGTTTTTCTGATAAATATACAGTGTTTTAAATAACCAAGATGATTTAAATTTAAAATGTTAAAATTTTTTTTTTTACTTTATTAAAAAAAAAAATTTTTTTTAAGCAAAATCATAAAGGAAGTTGATAACATATTTCTTGAAATATTCTAGAAAATCAAGTTAGGTAAGTTACAGTATACTAAAATGTAGCTTACAACACTAAAATTAAAGTTTCTCTTGACGTCTTCTAAAGTTGAGACACCCTCATTAAATGAGCGAAAACAAGGGAACTTGCTGCGAAACTCAAAAGCCACAACTTGGAGCGAGCAAGCACTTCGCACAAAATTTTCCCGGATAGCGCGCTGTTAAATATTGGTAACATGCATATTGATATTAGCTTGGTAGTCGGCAAATGTTGCTGTTTCTTTACAAGTAACTTCACTGTGGCTTCGCACTGATTTAATACACCTGAAGCAACTCCTTTCTGTCAGGAATTATTATGATATTATAATAATAGTATCTATCATATACAATTTATTTTACATTATAATAGTAGTATCTATCGTACACAAAAAAAAATCAAATCTTACTGGAAGTTCCTGAGAAAAACGTGTTCAAACAAACAGACAACAAACAAATGAAATAGTGCTCAGCATTAACGGTAGAGATTTTCACCTTGTAGGTAATGATTCCTCCTACACATCTCAAAATATACCCAAATAAAAAAAAAACTACCAAAATGTTCACGTCAATTACTTAGAAGGTATTCAATCATCATTATGAAAGTTTAATTACACAGTAACAACTCAAACGGACCTTAAATTATAAGGAGCAGTTTAATAAAGACAAACTTTCGATATTGAGATATTTCGCTAGAAGTTAGTCTTTGAATAGAGTTTTGAGTTGAGTCCTTTTTGCGAACTTCTTAATCATGAAAATAATATGTCCTATTACGTTTTACGTTTTGACCAACATTTATTGTGGATATCCCCTATATTGCGACTCTAATCTATAAATAAATTTCACTATAAACATTTTTTGTAAATACCGTCAAAAGTATAGCTCAGTTACATCCGCATGGTTCTGTTCATTTTAGTATTTCTTAGTTACTGCTGAATTTTTTTAATTCGTCAAAGTAAACCGCTCCCACCCGTTTCAAAAAGTCTGCGCCTTTCATTTACAAATTGCACTTGTAACCAAAACAATTACATCCTACTTCAAATTTTCATCAGGCACGCGTTTAATAAATATCCTACTTGTGATTTCTGAGAATGCCGGGTGGTGTTACGTATTATGTGACATTCAGATATCTTCTTTATTGAACTTAGATCAAATGGATCAAATGGATCTCTTTCGGTGGGCGTAGTACTAGTATATTATCGGGAATTCCAGGTCACTTTTATTAATTCACAATATTCTGCAGGCACACAAAGGTTTTATTTCATATTTGTAATACTCGATTTTATGAAAGTCTATTACAAATTTATTTTGCATAAAAAGTACTAATAGTATTTTTTATATTATTACTAGCTGTTGCCCGCAGCTTTACGCGCGGAAATAATTTGCAATAAAATACTGCGACTATAAATTGAGAAGTAAGCTATCCTATCTTTCAAGTTGGATCAAACTGAACACGGTTTGCAAATTTTATTAAAATCGGTTAAGCAGTTTAGGAGTCCATCGCGGACAAACAACGTGACACGTAATTTATTTATTTATTATTATTTATTGATTTAGGGTTCCGCAGAACTGTTGTCTTAATAGAACCCCTTCCATGTAATAGGATTAATAGGACTGTCAACGGGTTATCCCTCAACCTCTCGCAATACGTCAAGTGGCAGATATTTAAAAAAAGATGCAGTAGGGGGATTCGTTCTGCATGCGTGGTTATATATTATTGCGTTCTTTGCTAGGCAAATCGATATACATTTGCCATTTTTTTTATTTATTTATATGTAAATAAATACTGTAGTCTTTGTCGACGTTAGTTTTTTGTTTTTATTTTAGTTCTTATTTATTTATTTATTTTTACAAGTTAACCTGAAAGTATAGCCTGAAAGTTTTAAGAAATGTCAAGTGTCTTAGGTTTACTAGTTTAGGTAAGTACTATTATGTCTTCTGTAGTTTAGGCAAAAATGCTACAATCTTTTTTATGACAACAATTATAATACTATCATAGGTATTTTTGACAGGTGACACATTATTCATTTTACTTTCATTCATTTTTTTCATTCATTCAATATTTTATTTCGAAATTCTTCGAGATAAAACGTGAAAATGCAGAAATGTTTATGCTGAGCATGAGCAAATAAAAAGCGTGAATCACATCAGAGTTACTAAAAATGTTAATTAAAAATATAGTGGCCTCTGAAAAGTGCTTGAATGGAGAATGCTCATTTCGCTCAATAGCGTGCTATTAATAGGGCTGTCAAAACAAGAATTTTAATTACGACCTTACAAGGTCGGTGGTTTTATTTTAATTTCACATTTGTGAGAGATTTGGTGTAAATTTCATTTACTGTATTTAATTAAAATGGGATTTGATAACATGACTTACTGAAATGAGACTGATGGAGAGCAATTAAATGAAAACGTTTGAGTTTATCGTTTAAGTTAGAAATCAATTATTTAATTTATATTGTATTAGTAATTAATATACTGTTAAATAAGTTATGTGAAATACACTAACGCATTAGGACATGCCTGTAATGTTAGTGGTAATATTATGGAATGAAATAAATAAATAAGTAATAAAAATAGCGTAGCATACGTCAACTTAAAAATTATTACCATTCGTCACTTTTCTCAAAATAAATGACTAGTAGTATTAGTAGTAAATTGGATTTAGTTTTGTAACTGCCCCGTATAATGCACATGATGTAAGTCAACGAACCATAAGCCAATGCTACCAACCAACGCGTTACCGTCATAGCCAAAGTCAAGGTTGCTATATTGATATCTCATTGATGGCCAAACCGTGGCCAAACCTTGGCCGAAACAGCCAAGTAATGTGGGAAGCGCCAATATAAACTGCTGCTGGGTCATTAAGCATGCTCATTCGACGGAACGGAAAAAAGGATATCATTAAATTAAAAGCTTTACGCAAAGTTTAAAGCTCGATTCGCACAAAGTTTAAAGTTACGACTGATTTATCGCATTAAGCAAGCACAACTTATCGGGATTACTCGTGATAGGGATTTGCTAAATTGAATATACATAGAAAAGCATTTAGATATACAAATTCACTTGTCGAGTCCCAAATATTCGTGTAAATTTGTATTTTGATCCTAACACATGAATAAACAAAGCATTTTATTCAAATATTTAAGGCACGAAAAATTTTGGTAGATATACAAAAATGTTGTTTACCCGCAACCTATAGCCTAAAAGCCCGCCCGCCCGCCTTGCTCTATACCCGTTGGTATAGAGCAAAGGCTTTTCACTTTTAGATGATTTTAACCACAGATTTTAACACTTACCATCAAGTAGGATTATACTTATATATCAAACATTATCTTATAATCATATCTGCACTGCTACATACATAGTCTTGCCAAAAATACTGTTACAGCTTTGCTTCAAATACTAGCGAGAAATTCGATTGATATTATTAATATGGTACTTTTGCACTATCTTAAAAAAAATATTTTGTGCCATTTACTAAAAAGGAGTGGACGTAAAAAGAAGACACAGATGGGTTATTGCACTGCACCGCTGCAGCTACGCGCCTATTGAGATTTTTAAACTACTGTAAATTTAAAAAATAACTCATGAGTTTTTTTATCGTTAAATGATTCTCTGAAGTTTCAAGCTTTGAAAACTGTATTTTTATGCAGTTTTCAAGTCGCAATCGACCTCGTACGGTTAGGACGCCCGCGATCATGTAACATTATGGGTGTGAGTTCAACGAAATCCCGCCCGAAAGCAAATCATTTTAGCTCTTCAGGCAGGGATAAGCAAAACTATCATGGAGTGAATGTTAAATTAAAATATTGGACCATGAGCTTATCGACGATATACAGGGTATTTCCCTAATGAGCCTCTAAAAAATTAAGGCTCGAGAGTTCCACGGCTTTGTTAAGAAGGTACGTGAGAAAAAATACCACCAAATACTTTTTTAAAACGTAAAAAATATTTTAACCTTTGAACAAAGTTACAACAAACAAAGTGATAAAATGTCAATAAAGAAGCAAGCTGACGTATTTCGATAATCCAGCGTGTGTATTCTATCTATTTATCTATCTATCTAACACCCTCTTAAAGTCCACTGCTGGACATAGGCCTCCCCTAATTGCCGCCACTCCGACTGGTCCTGGGCCCTCTGAATACAGCGGCCTCCCGCTGTCCTCCCCAGATCATCAGTCCACCTGGTCGGGGGGCGACCAGTGCCCTTCTTAATGAGACGTTGCCGCCATTCGAGGACTTTGCGATCCCATTGGTTATTTATCTATCTTCGGACGATGTGGCCTGCCCATTGCCACTTCAGTCGGCTAATTCTGCGAGCTGTCAGTAACTTTTGTTCGCCTACGGATTTCATCGTTACGAATCTTATCTCGTAGTGAAATACCTAACACAGCTCGTTCCAAAGCGTGCTGTGTGGGTATTATCCTGCATCAATCATCATCCTAGTCAAAACTTGGAGTCTCATATTCGGGCTCACCTGTGAAGTTTCTTTATGAAAAAGGAGTGAAAATCAGTGTTTTTGTGTACCAAAATACTGTCCTTACCTTTATTTTCAAAAAATTATCGAAAATCCACAATTAGCATTCCGACAAGATTCAACGTCAGCTCATCGGAAAACAGGCGGCCTATATGAATATCAAATTCATATTACCAAAGAGGTCACGTGATATTTTTCAGCCAATCATACTTCGCTTAAAGCTCGATAAATGAATTGCCTGGAACATTAATGGTTTTTTAAAAGCTCATAATAGGAACGTTGGATACATAACTGGCTGATTGCCCATAAAATTGACTTTATCAGCCACGACGAGTGACCCTCTTACAGCACAGAATTATGTTCGTTGGATACAAAACTTGGCTACAGTTGAAGCAGAAATCTTGCGCTTAATGTAACCAGAATTAGCACAAGGTTTTGTGCTCGGTAAAACTGAACCTACCTTGGTTTATCGTCGAGATTTATGTGATAAATACCCAGAGTGTCCGGTAGCTTCAAGAGGATGCACTACAGATAGGTAAGTCTACGGTAAGTCAGCGAGGAGTAAAAGGCGGATAGAAGGACTCTCATCCCAGAAAAAATACGAGGTAAGAATGGTAAGACACAATTTACTCATAAGTCATTGTCCGTAAATTAATTGTAGATAATTTAGAAAAAGATGGAACGATTCTTTGTAAATTTCTCCATATCCATGAAAAAATAAAATTAATATAAATGTATAAAATAATCAAAAATCTACCAACACCTACCTTTCACTGCACGTGATATTCCTTCAATTTTATTCAGCACAACCGTTTACACAACACTTTAAGATTAACAAGACAACAGACAACAAGTGATATGAAGCAACAGGGAATATTAAACAACAACAAACTAGAGTCTATTACAACAATTTAATACACATAGCTAATATTTTAGATATATTTCGCGACGATGTTGTTTTCATGGTCATAACCATAATTTATGTCGTGAGATCTTCACTTAAGCGCGGAAATTGACCTATTTCTTTAATTTTTTACTCAAAACAAAATAAAACGTCTTATATTCAACAGTTAAATAACACATATTCATTCATAATAACATAGAAATACAACATTTTGTCGCGTAAATTTCGCTCCAGTACGTGATTTTGACATTTTAATTGAGTGTTGCAATGCTTCTACTGTCCCACGCACAATGTGATCTGAATTTTCGGGAAAATTAAATATCAATACTTTTCAGGACAACTTTCTAACAAGAACAGATTTTAAACAATGTAAAATAAAATTTTATTAGCAATATTAGCATACAATTTTGAAAAATAACCAATCTTAAAATAACAACACGGTTAAATTGATATTAAATTGATTAATGATGATTACAACAGTCGCAATATAAGCAGAAAACGATACATTTTAATCTGAGCAAAACATTTTTTTAATACATTACAATATTTCTAAGTTTTAAATATCTATTGACTTCTGCTAGTTCCTTGATTATCCTCACAATTATGTATTACCAAGAATGTGCAATAAGAATTCAAGTCTTATATAATTTTTTCTGATATTGACATACATAAACAACATAATATAATATTTATGTAAATTTTCTATGATTGAAATAAAAGTGAAGCGATCTCAACATGTATTACGAATGTCACTTAACTGTAATTTTTAAATTACCAAAAATATAAATTTTCCCCACTTTCCTTCATTGTTGTGGGTGTTTGAAATACATAACCTAGCAACACTCATTGGCGCATGCGTATTGGTTTCCGGTATTCGCGCCAGATGTTCATAGACTTTTGGCAGTTTTATTGATCTGCGACAGCTAAGGTCTGGGGACTTCGCGGCCTACGACTTATTAGATTTATCGCGCCTTAAATAGGTTGTATGAGGAAAGCGCAAAATAGTTATTATAAGTAAAATAGGTCAATTGAAATAACAGAAACAAGGTCAGAACCTACCTATATACGGATATATGTACATTATTAGTATAAATATTTGATACTAAATTGTTGGCTGTTGCTTCACCTGCATTTTGCTAAATATTTCTAAATAGTTTTAACTATTTAACTTAACATTTTAGTTCAAATTCTTGATCTGAGCGTGTCGTATAGACAAAAACATGAAGTTCATACTACATTTTGGAAAATTATGATTCATTATTACGTTTATAAATACACTACTCTCTAAGCATTTTTTTTCATACCACCAATTACTTATTAAAAATTATTATTTATTTATATTCATCATCAGCGTCTTAATGGGCTGCTTCAAAGCAAACAAAACGAAAAAGTTAAATTTAACAGTTCAAAGTATTTAATTATTTGAATAATGCTAATCCAAAGTTATTTGCTTTTTAATAAACAAACAAGGGTACATAAAGCTTCTACAACTCGTAAACTTTTCGAATAAAAACGGCTTTAGCAGCCAGAGCTCTGTTTAATCAAACGCTTAGTTTTAAAGCCATGGAACTCTGCAATACCCTAATAACGTAGCGCGAAAATGTGTTCCAATTAACTTCTTTTGTAGTTTAGGAGCGGGACACATTAAAAGGAACATTGACCATTGTGACGCCTAGGTTACTTTTAGTTTACTAATATTCTTTTGGACGATGCTTTTAAGGCCACGATCTATTATGATAAAATACAGTCGTAAAGTAGATTAAATATTTTCTAAAAGTAAATAAATTTTGTTATTGCATAATCTACATACGTTTTGATAACTTTGTATTCGCTGATAGATTAGCTGTTTTTCTTGTACATTTTGTAAATAAACAAAAATTGTAAATTAACACCCCATGTCATTAATTTATGAACCCTCTCTCTAGCTCAGTTGATAGTAACCGAACCTGCTGCACAGAGTGTCCCGTATTAATTCCTGAACGTATCGTAAATTTTATGTACAGTTGTTGATAATGCTTCTCGGGTCTAGGTTGTTGTCCGTGCCAACTACAATAGACATATAAAAATTAAGTACAGCATGTAAGTTCATGTGTAACTTACAAACTAACGCCCCAACTCAGAGTTACTAATGGTTACTTAAATCGCTCCTTAGTACAGAATTTGTATTGTGATTCTGTACTAAGGGCTTTATAACACTGACGGATTCCGAGCGGATTCAAAGCGGAACGGAGGCACGACGGATTCGCCGCGGAGGCGCGACGGATTCGCCGCGCAGCGTGTGGCGGATACATAACGTTTTATCAATTTCGCTGCGCCTCTGCGGCGAATCCGTCGCGCCTCCGTTCCGCTTTGAATCCGCTCGGAATCCGTCAGTATGATGAGGCCGTAAGTAGCGATTTAAGTAACCATTAGTGATTCTGAGTTGGGTTGAGTTGGGATTAGTGACTCAGAATTTGTGTTGTGATTCTGTACTGTCTGTGTAAGCGACTCTGATCTGGGGCGTAAGTCCTTTTGAGATGGATAAAATTTCTCCATTTTGTATCTTATTGAAAAATACCTCTACTTTTTATTTATATATTTATTTATTTATTTATTTATTGGATCACACCACATACTGTACACCAATACAATTCAAGCGGTTATTATACATAAAAATACCGTTAATGCTAAGTGACAGTATAATTACGGGTGATGACGACATGCAGTAATTACTAGATTAGAGCGAATAACAAAAAAAAATATTATAAAATGTAAAAATTTGTAAAAGATTTCATAAATGGTAAAATATAAAATTATTTTATAAAATAGCTCAAAATTTCATCTATAAAATTAACAAAGAAACAAGCACATATTTTAAAAAGCATGAGATATAATAATAATTGTTAAATATAAATAGCAAGTGGTATACAGATAAAAAAATTTGTATAAAATTAAATTTAAATAACAACTTATAAAATATTCAAAAACTGACATTAAACAAATTATTAAAAAGTTTAAAAATTACATTACATTAATTAAAAATTATTAAAAACTAAAATTGATACTTAATTAAAAAATTATTAAAATTAAAAAAATATAATAATGTAAGGTATATTTAAAAAGCAAAAATTTAACTACTTAAGATTCAATAACTTTGTTTTTAGCTTGCCTGGAGTATCCGAGAAAAAATCTAGATCAAGAGCTTTTACAGATGAGTTTACTGTTGGATCATTCTATTCAAAGGAGCATTTTGGCCTTGATCTGGTTGGTTTTTTATAAAACAACTTGTGACTGTATTGTCTTTTAAAGGAGAACCCCAGTTTCCATAGAAACTCAGGCCTAAGTAGACAAGACTGGAAATTGGCTGTTAATTAGATTATTGCAAAAGGTTCAATTTCTCCAATTTTCACGGCTGCCAGCAATGGCCAACTAAGGAAATCCTAGAATGAATCACTTTAATTATAGGTTATGATTATGTCATACTCGTGTCACAGTGCTATTTAATATGTATGTTACACTTACTATAAACCAAACACCCACGAGTAATCATTACAAACGTAATAAATATGAAAGTTTTTCACAAATACTAACACTAAAACTACGAGTTTAATGGCTAAAACTAAGTTGGCGGGTGTCTATTATACTATCTACTACTTCAATGGTTTTTACCCAAAACGAATGTCATAAAAAGGTTGTATAATAAAAGCTATTGCATATTTCAAGAGATTTTATTAGTTATTATTATAATATATTAATATTTCGTGTAGTTGTGCAGGAAGCGCTATATTGCGTTAGTACCTTGCCCAATCAAGATACCATAATATACTCATTGTAAGTATGGCCACAGCAACTTCCTGATCTTCTAAAGATGTATAGGGTACGTTATCCAGTGTTCAGGACTTATTCTGAACCTTTGTCAGTCAGAAAACAGGCGATTAAGGAGTTCATATTCATATAGAATTGGTTTGCAAGAAATTGTAGCGAAACTGCGAAACACATTCACCAAAACACAAGTACGAAAGCGAATACAATAGAAAATTAAAATCACTGTGTGCGTGTCGATGAGTTTCAATAGTAAATAGGACTCCAAATACGCTGAAAATATTTGATATTAAAAATAGACAAGAACACGCGTAGAAAGATGAAAGATCGATGACAAATATGACAATACAGTGGTGTAAGGTGTTATTTATAAATACTATGGTTACCAAAATGACATTATAAGGGATTAAATCATCTTTGTTGTCAATCGATTAATCGATGTCAAAATATTCGAAATGTAATTTAATAAAATTAGCGTAACGATTGAATGGTAATTATAATATATTACATAGTTTTGATTTATATGGAATACGAAAATATGTAAAAAATAAATTAATATTATAATTATAATCAATAAATAATACATAAAATATATTATTATGTTCCATCAATCGATCAATATCAATCGATTCAATCGATTATAAAATCGTATGTAATGAGGTAAATACTGTGAAAACTTTTTTGCATTATTTAGTTCATTTGGCAAGAGCAGCTGAAGCTAAGATTTAAATATATTTATCTTATAAATAAGACGATTTTTTTGGTATATAGTTTACACCTGTCTAGTCCGATGTTCTAGCACAGATTACATATGGTTCGAGGCCGAAAACTGGGGTTCTCCTTTGTGGAACAGAGAAATCTAACATCGGCAACAACTCAGGTACATCCAGGTAGCCGTTGACAAGCTTGAAGAAGAACATGAGATCCAACATGCGTCTTCGATTGGCTAAAGATTGAATTCTAAAAAAGGTTAGCCTGCCGTTGTAAGATGTTATACATTGATTGATTACATGAGAAACTTAAGTGTTTCAAAAAACGTTTTTGAACGCTTTCCAGTCTCTTAACGTAGATTTCGTAAAAAGGGTTCCAGGACACACAGCAGTATTCCAGCACGCTACGAACAAGAGTATTATACAGTATGATTTTAGTTGCAGGGGACTTAAAGGCTTTGCTGTTTCGAAGGACGAAACCAAGGGTCTTAAAAGCTTCAGTGCATATATTCTCTATGTGAGTATGAAGCCTTAACTTTGAGTCTAGTAATAAATTCGTAAATTATTAAAATAAAATATCTCGCTACAACACTGAACCAAAATCAGAACCACCTCTCAGTCTATAGATGCAGCGGTACAATTTAATATCAACTGTGGAAGTAAATTAAAACCGTCGGTATTATTTAATTTGAGCCTCTTTGTTTCTTACTTATTGGGTTCATACATCTGTTATTTATGGCCAAAGTACGCATAACTATAGAACTACGAGTAGATGTAAAAAGTGTATTGTTTACCTAGGGATAGGGCCTAGGTCTTGAAGAGCCCCATGTCATACACTCCGGAAAGGAAATTAGATTAAATTACACAGTTTGCACGTGGTAGAAACGGTTTATTGAAATGAATTTATGGTTTATGTGGTAAGTAAAGTGAACGAGCTTATAGTGCCACCACTATGTCCTATGGCCCATGATGGACATCTGTGTCAAACCTCGAATAGGACTGCAGGAGGGACTGTAGTTAGTAGGTCCTTTTAGTATGAGATGTTAATAAAAATATCAGTTATATATTATTTGTTAGTAAGAGTACTGTGGAAGTTGGGACTGCTATGCTATGTCATGTATATTCTACTAATATTATAAACTAGCCGTGCCACGCGATTTCACCCGCGTTACTTTGTGGACAAAACTAACTACTAAAATATATGATGTCATATAGCCTTCCTCGTTAAATGGACTATCAAACGCAAAAAGAATTTTTCATTTTGAAGCAGTAGTTCTTGAGATTAGCGCGTTCAACCAAACAAGCTCTTCAGCTTTACAATATTAGTATAGATGTTTGTTATTCCTTCACACAAAAACTAACGAACGAATCTTCGTGTTTAGCACACAGATCATGATTTGGCATAAGACATAGGATACTTATTATGCAGGAAAACGTGAGCAAAGCCGCGGGCAGAGCGCTAGTGTATGTATGTGTGTTAAGCCACTAGCGGCGTTAGGGTAGGGAGTGGTTGGACGACCGCTCAGGGCGCCAGCTTTGAAGGGGCGTCGCAGGTAGTCATAATGAACCCTTATACTTTTGTCATGTCTGTCCATCCGTCCGTCCGTCCGCAGCATAGCATCGAGACCCTTAGTACTGGAAAACTGTAACTTAGCATGAATTTACATATTTAATATTTCTGTATGGGTTTCAGTGGCAGATAGGGACGCCGTATTTTGCCCACGGCGCTGGTAGTGCTAAAACCGGCACTGGCTTATCCGCTTTTCGTAACGTAGGCGTAAGCGTCTCGCTTAATTTCGACGGAGGTCACGACAAGACGCGGCGTCGCGTCGCCGTTGCTCGGGAAACACCGTGCTTGAGTCATTCACCGAGCCGGCGCGCGCGCATTTATCAGTGATCACTTACATCGAGAAGTGGTATGTTGAATTTTATTTTTTATTTTCCGGCTTTGTTTTTATACATTGCTTGGTTAAAAACTTATTTTTTGTCCTGTTTTTGGTTCTTTTACTGGTCGGTAGAGTTAGATAAAATAGTGTTTTAGATGTTTTTGTGAGGTGACATTCTTTTGTGTGATGTTCGAGTTCAGAAATTGTAAGTTTTGACTCTGGTTAAATGTTAAGTTTTTTGGATATCTATGCGTGGATTTTGGGACGTTAACAGGTTTAAAAAGCTTGAATTTAACTAATACAGTAAAGCACAAAATACAATACAAGTGAAAATAAGATAATATCTTATCTAAATTATATTATAATTATTACAATATATTATTATATAATATATTCAGGAATTTAACAATACATTAAAAAATTATGAACATGCTGGTAAAGGTCAATGAATGATAATATAATTACATAAGTGGATATATCTACTTATTATTTTGCGTATCTTTAGTGCAACTGCAACATATTATACTTGTATTATTCTAACATAATTGTCCTCGTGTACTATTGATTTAAATTATTTATTCTTGAATATGTTGTAGTAATAATTCTGTAATATTGTAGTAATATTGCATCAATATACAAAAGAACGATGGAATGTGTTGATTAAAATACCAAACAAGAAACATTTGACAACAATGAAAACTTTTTATGCTTAAGCCCTAAGCCAGCACAGTAATAGGAAAAAGTTTCAAGGCGATCACGTTCCTTATAGGGCTGTCGTAGAAATAAGTACACGAGGTACTGACCAGCGACGAATTTAGCACCAAATTCAGTACGGCAGTCCAGGTTTTGTCAATATGCCGTATAGGCCACGGCCTAGGGGCGGCTGCGTCCTAGGGGCGGCTGCGTCCTAGGGGCGGCAGATTTCAGAAGATGATATATTATAGATGATTTTACTATTAAAATGTGTCGCAAAAATTGTAATTCTAGTTTTTTTACGCACTTTCTTAGTGACTATTTCAGTGCCTTCCTTATTATGAATGGACGGTCCACTGCTGGACATAGGCCTCCCCTAACTTGCGCCAATCTGACCGGTCCTGAACCTTCTTAATCCAGCGGATGCCCAAAGTATACATTGACAAAAAGCAGTAAACAATTATTGACACAGTTTCATCAGTCTACGATGTAATCCAATCTTTGACTAAGACAGTGACAAAGAATAACGAGTTTATGTACGGCTAGCTAAAATATTCCCAAGTTATGTGGGTTACAAATACGTATTTTAATATAATACGGGTATTCCATATTACTCGCCCAGGCGTACTGGTATTACCCCCGGGTAATATGTAAATCGCAGTTTAACGTATACATTAACGTATGAGAACGTATGAAATAGGTTATTTTATGCTATGCGGATAACATACGAGTTCAATATTAAATGTTATTTTATTTATTAAATCAACGAATAGTTTTGTATTAATTCGACTATAACTTCTTCATAAATGGATGGATGGATGGAGACAGAATAATGGCAAGTGACTTACTCTTGGGGTCTATTTTTGTTCGATATCTACACCATTGTAAATTCAACTTTAGAGAAACATCATTAGAGGTATGTAGTAATTAGAAAGTAACTAGATGTTTTTTAGTACACGTTTTAAACTCATAATAATAATGATAACACAATGGAATTTCCTTTATGATAGCCTAAACTAGACTAACAATTTTGTATAATTCTCGACTATAACGAGATTCCACTAGCTTCTGTTGTTGTTGTAAATTATGGTTAGAACGTAAACACTAACCCATTCCTAATACTGTACTAATTGTACCAAATTGGGAATATTTTGAAATCGCAAATAGGTTAGTTTGTGTTGATGAATTTGAATTGCAAATACTCCGTTGGGGATGTTCGAATGTTTACAAATCAGGAACTGTTTAGGAATAATTTGAACAGGGATAAATAAGTTTATATTTATGGAAATAGCCAGCAAACGAGCTGACGATCCACCTGATGGTAAGTGGCTATCGTCGCCTATGAACATCAGAAACTCCAAAGGCATCACTGATGCGTTGCCGATCAAGAAAGAGAGAAGAAAAAGAAAGAAAGAAATTGCTCTCAAGCCCCCAGAACAGGAACAGGACGAGTCGTTTAGCGGCTGACTCATGCTCAAGGGTGGTAGCTATCCAGGCGAACCCCATGGAGAAATAATAATAGTAATAATAGTAGTCTCACTAACCATGACGGAAATCGACATATCGACAATCCCTACCATATAAAGCGACATTTCACCGAGATGTCAAGAGAGCGTTTTTAATATTCAAACCGCTCTAGAAATAATCTATATATATAATAAAATTGTAACTCGATAATGTCTGTACATTGGAGATATTTAAGAAAATTTGATATCAGGGGACTATATAGGAGCAATAGATTGCAAATCTGTCATTTTTAAAAATCTTGTCTGTCTGTATGTTTGACACCGCATCACGCCAAAACCACTGGATAAAATTGAGTGCGGTTTTCACAGTTGTATTACTGGTGGTCTAACTTAAAATCTGGTGTATGTTTTATCGAGATACGTCGCTTACAAGCTGAGATATCAATAAATAGGGCTTTTTGATACTCCACATAACAGCAAGAAATACTGAAAGTGCTCGATAGAGGGACATAAGAGACTGTTTAGTATCGTAAATATACTTTATTTCTTCAAAAAAATCAATGTGCACCAATTTTTTTTAATTTATGATTTTGCAGTGAATTAGTTCTGCTAATCAACAACAGATGTCAGTGTAGGTAATTAGAAGCCATAGTTAAAAAATGTAAGTCTGAGAACGAGACAACCGTCAATAAATCTTTTATTAAATTAATGTGTACCAATATATATTTATAATATTTAAACATTGGGGTTTTAGGTAAAATAGTTACCCTACTCAATCAATGACACATGTTATATATTTTGCTATTGGATTCCTATATTCAATTCGTAGTATGATGGTGTGGGTCAGAGTTAGCGATAATAATATGAGCCAATTTAGGAACATTATCAAATAATGTTTTTTTTTTTGTAAATAAATAAAAATCTTAAATTTTGACAAAGTATTACAATTTAGATTTCTTGATTGTATTGGAGGAATAGGCACATAGAAAGTAGAATAATATATTGCGAATAATTAGGTATCTACTTCTGTCACCTACTGGCCAATGCGTACCAAGCCGGCCCCGCATAGGCTGATCATGATCGGACGTAAGTGCAATACATATAACTAAAATACTTTTTAATTTGTGTATAGCCATTTTTTTTACACAATAATAAATGACCACAATCCCACCTGATGGTAAGTGGAGATGTGGTCCAGGTTACTCGCAGTGCATCGTGTCGTTCGATGGAGAAACGGAGATGGGGGAATTATTTCAAACAATTCCTCTGCACATTCTCTGAAATGTGCCCTGTAGAAGACCGAGAGGCTGGCTACTCCGCACCTGTGCTCAAGGCTTTGCAGATTGGTCTTAACCAAATATAGGTTAACAATGAGCCTCTTTTTCCATCGAGTCCAAGGCAGGAAATGCCTTGCAAAACTTTGGCTGCGCCTGCCCAATTGTGCGAACAGTACTTCAGGCACGGCCGAACGTGAGCTTTGTACAAGGTAATGAGTTGCCTCGGTGTGAAGTACCGCCGCACCTTTGCAAGGACACCAAATTTCCTTGCAGCAGCCTTAGCCCTGATGTCAATGAACCGCTCAAAGTTGAGTTTCGAGGATATGTCTACTCCTAACAAATGAAGGCAGTCGATATATTCTAAGGACACATTCCGAAAAGTAGGAGCCTATGTGAGCGGGCTTCTCATGGCGGTAAATTTTATAGACACGTCTGCGTTTTAGTGGCGTTGAATCTCACAAGATTGCATGGCTTCAGCCCACTTGGACGCAGCCCGAAGTTAGAGATTCATACAAGCCACCATGGCCTCTCTTTCAGACTGAATTTCGTCCCGACTGGCCTTGGAACTTGGTAAGTATCTCTCTATTACTGTGTACCTGTCTGCGTACCCATAGACGCATAAATGCAGACGAGCCGCTTAATGGTAAATTTTCATCGTTCTCCATGGATGACTAATTTAAAAGCGTCGACCGTGATCAGACTAAAGGCATCACCCATGCATTGTCATCCAATAAAAAAAACAAGAATGAAAAAATAATAAATTATGGAGATGATTAAATTTCCATTCTATAAATAGAGAGAGTTGTTTATGATCCAGAAGAGCTTAGAATTAAGATGTATCGAGCTATATACATAAATAGCAGTTAAAATAAACTAATCTTATGGTAATGCTGCAGGCATGCTGTCTCATCCAGAATCAGCAGTGAGTGCTTACTCACTGCTCATTGCTTAATGAGTTCCTTCTGAAAGGTACGTATGGCATTACATATACGTACAGGTACTTGGACGAAAAGCTCGGCCTTGCGTAATTGGAAATTACACTCAAAAATCCCAAGTCATTCAGGAATAAACTCAGGAGAACTAGAGTCTCCCGGAGAGGCGGGCCCTGCTGTCGGGTAGGAGATCCTTTCATTACCGTAAATCTAGCTGTTACCGCGATTGCGAAACTCCCCAGACAGTCAGGGGGGCTCTTTTGACTCTTCCTGCAGAAGCGTTTAGCTCTCAGGCAGTCAAATGTGGAAAGGCAAGACGTCCTTGATTGACTCATGTAGCCCGTGGTCGGTGCGATCTTAGAATAGAAAATAAATGTGTATGACTATGGGTTGTGTTGGAGACTAAATATGTAAAATCTTGAATTGATGGAAATAATAGAACCGTTTTTAGAGATAGTTTAAGTTGTTCATATTGACATTAGAAAACCAGTCCATTGACCAATTCAGGGTCTGGTGGTGTATTTTAGAGACAGAATATGTAACTCCAGAATAGGTGGGACTAACAGTTTTAAAAATATTTGTTGTTGGTAACGTTGGCAAAGCGAAACCAGTATAACATTGACCAATTTAGGATCTGATGGTGTACGTATGTAAAATCCCACTAATATTTCTTAAGCGTAAATTATAATATTTTACCTTCGCTAAAGCGGCTAAATGAATTTAGATGAAATTTGGCTTACAGATTTTTCATATCCCGTATCAAAGAACAGGGTGCATAATCGTCAGGATCAGGTCGTTCGAGGGTCGGAGATGGATCTGTTTCTTCAGATCAAGGGTATAATTTAGTTTGGAAGGTGGGCTTAAAGGTTATAATTATTGTTTGGTCTGCTTTTACGTATGTGCTACTATATATAATTTTTACATAATTTTTTCAGGGTTTTGTTAAATATCAATAGAATCAATAGAAAAAAACATAACCCTTATAGGATCACTTCGTTGTCCGTCCGTCTGTCTGTTTGTCGACCCTATTTACTCAGGAATGCGTGGAGGTATCATTCCAAAAAAACTTTTTTGGTTAATTGATCGATATGTCCATATAAAGGGAACGAAAATTTTACAGTGACAAAGTTAAGTTTGTTAACTAAATAATTTAATATTGCTCTTATGTTCGGTTCTGTAAGTTTGTACTAAACCCTCGGTGCCAAAAAATTCGCATTTGGCCGGGATCTTTTTTAATTACTAATTATTCTCAAGTCCACGCAGACGAAGTCGCGGGTAAAAGCTAGTAGTTTTTAAAATTATAAACATTTTTTTAAATGTTTTATTAGGTTTAGGGAGTTTATTTATACATTTATACATTTTTAATTTTTTTATATTTTCCTAGTTAAAGTTTAGGATAGGTTAGGATTGTGGAATCACATTTCACGTGTAAAAGTGCACCGAAATCTTAAAAATACAAAATCTATTTATCTTCTTTATGGATGTGATTATGCATAATGTAGTTAGCACATTAAACTAACAATTTATTAAAGGATATTGATCGAATATGTTAATATAAAAATAAGACCATTTTACTATTTTGAGTTTTCAAACAAAGGTTTTATTTAAGTCTACGAGTACAATATTTAATTTTCCCCAAAGTATTATTGATTTCAATAGTTTTTTTTTTATTTGTTAATAAAAAATCAAGAGCTCTTATTCTAAGCAATTATCTTTGGACACAAGATAACTTTTCTGACGTAAAACCAAATGATGTGAAACGTCTGCTCTGTAAAAAATTAAACAAAGGTAGCGGAACCATTTTGTAATCTTCGGGAAAAATTGTGCCTATACACCCAGATTATTTAGCGGTGCAATTTGGTGTTGTGGGAGGGTTTCATTGTAATACCGCGGTAGTTATTTCAGCTTTACGAGAGTAAAGCTACAAAGATATTCGAAATAATTATACCGTATCCAGTCTCGCATAGGTTAGATTAATACTCTGTAATATTTCTGTATTAATTTAAAGACGTGCTGAGGAGTCCTTTTGCCATTTTTTCTCCTCCATGACAAATCACCTTCCTGAAATCCGGTAAATTAATAAATGACGTTTATAAGTGTATCAGTGATACCTATATGATTAGATTTTTCTAATTTTGATGTTGTTGGAGCAAACGAGAGATAGATCGGAGATAATGCCTTTACCCCAACTTTTCTATCTCCAATACAATGTGAAAATAGTCTCTAAGGGCTGTGTAGAAATGCTTACACATTCTTGACCAATATTATTGATGAAACCTTTAGTGTTACAATGTCCATGGGCAGTGGTGCATAATTAGTATGAAGTAACCCGTGAACTTGTTTGCTTGTTTTGTCAGCTATTTTATGGCTTCAACTCATTTAGACCCACAACTGAACACGGGTCTCCCCTCTTGAGGAGCCCTAGAGCATACTCCAGGATGCTGCTTCAGCGTGGATTGGCGGGGTTAATGGCTAATGGGGTAAATGGATTGGCCTCCGAATGTCGTAAACTCTCAAGAATTTTTTGCCATTAACCGTCACCCATTCAACTACCGACCGCGCTATTGCATAACTCACGCCCCAACTCAGAGTCACTAACGGTTACTTAATAAAGAATCACCTTACAAATTCTATACTAAGGAGCGATTAAAGTAATCATTAGTGACTCTGAGTTGGGGGCTGGGGCGTCAGTCTATTGCTTAGAGTCTTCTAGTCTCTGGGCTACGAGCGCTTCCAGCTATTGTTAATGTAATAAATGTTCATATCGATCACGGGAAGTTAACATGAAAATCATTCAGAATTCTGGCACACCTAGTGCCAGAATTTTGAATATCAAACAATTAGCATGTAGGTAATATTGTAACATACATTACACCTTTTTCCAAAATTTAATTTACCACTTGTTACTTTGTTTAAATTTCAATGAATGATTTAGATTTGCATTCTCTTTTGCTATTCACGATTAACCCATGATTGTCCCTTTGCTAAGCTCTCAATGTGAGGGTATTATTTTTTATATCCACCGAAGTCTTATAGCTACCGGTACCTTCTATGTATGTATATTATATTATTAATGAACATTGTTCAAACATTGAACACAAAGGTGAAAATTCAACGCAAGTTGTTGAACAGTAGATTTATCGCGTGTAGTAATGGGTGATGGGTCTCGCTCCGGGCATATCGACTATCGAATTGCGTAATACCTATTAGCATAGTGGTATTCAGTCATACCTATTTTCCCGTTCATAACTAGAAAAACCGTCTATTACCATCACCGGTTAGCAAAACGAATATTTACTGCAACTTCCTGTTTCTGGTCACTGTGAATGACATTATGCAGTATCAAGCGGCACAATATAAATAAAGACATCAAGTCTTTTCTAACTCATAGATTGAGTACCTTAAAAAATGATAGGAGTGTAAAGGGCCATCCATTAATTCCAAGCCAATACCAAGGGAAGGGTGACATGACAGCAGGTCCTGGTTGCCACAGTTTTAGCTGTCTGGCTAAGTCTATTTCTAAGAAGTTTAATGACTAGAGGTGCTATTTCCGAGTAACTTAACATAAAATTATTACTGAATAGAATTAATTTGGGAATTTAGGAAGCCAATCATCTTATTAACATGATTTTATCTTCCTTATTGACCATTAACCATGTCCGTATACAATGTTCAAATAACTAGCTAGCTTTTAAACTTATAATTACATAATTTTTATTCTTAACTTATGTTAATTCCTTAACTAAAGGCAAAAGAGTGCACACTAAGTAACTTTCTAAATGATTATAAGGATACATAATTATACGTACAAACTTCAAAACCATTAATGTTCCATTACATTCCACGGGTCTCGTCCCTTATCTGCCCTAGAACATACTTAACCAAACGGTAAAATGTCTACTAACATTTTAATTGCCAGATTCTTCGGTTCTTATCTTTAATGTCTCCCACCAACTACGAGAACCTGCCAAGTGTACCCAGCCAAGCCAACTTGCCAAGTTGTCAGATTAATTTTTAATCTCGCTACTGCACCAATGATTTTTTACTTTTTTACTCATCAATATTTAAGAGGAACATCCAATAAAATGTATACGCTTGCTTACGTATTGCATAATCTGTCCAACCTGATAGTGCGTGCGAAATTCATTCATATTCCGATGGCATTCGGTGTATATTCACTTGGGTGATAGATTCAATGGAAATGCAAGTTGACGGTGAGACGTAAGGTCGCGTGCAAGGTAATTTCCTGTATTGAAAGCCGGGAGAGTTATCGATTATAACTTGATTACTATCGCGATGCAATCTTGGGCTCTAAATTGGCAGTAAATTAATATATTGATGCGAGTTTTAACTCGATTTATGAATGAAAGTTATTTAAAACAAGACTTATTCTGTTTTATTAAAACAAAAAACAGTAAAATAAGTAAAAATAACTAGGTATATTTAAAATATGTGCTACTTTGGCTACGTTACCCTATAAGCTCCTCTATCCTCCAGTGAAAGCCCCATTAAAATCGATTCAGCCATTCCAGTCCAACTATAATCTGTTTTTATTGTTTATTCCTTTTTGTTAATTAGCAACAGGAAGTCTGTTGACGATCATACAGTCCCTGTACTACCCAGTTTAGTCCCAGCGGTATTTGTGTATACTGGTAAGTAGAGTCATTACATTGTTTCGCTGGCTACCTCCCTCCTAGTATTGCCATTGAAGTATAGACGTCTACGATGATCATATTATTCAACACCTATTGAGTCGTGCATTATGCATATTACGCAATTGTAAAAAACAAATTAAAAAAAAATAGAATACCACAAGCCTGTAATTATACAAATACTGATTTGGAAAATTAAACTTGCGTCAAAAAATTTTACTCACATCACGAAAAGATGTTTGGATCACTAGGTTTTTTTTTTTTTTTAATCTTTATTTATTTAGGGGTTTTGATATGGCTACATATATGACAACCCCATTATTTCCTTACGCTTAACTTAACATCAGCTAACAATAAATAACTTAAACTAGCAACGAACATACATCTAACATTATTACTCACTATTGTATTGAGTAATTGAGTATTGTATTGTGTTGAGTATGGATCACTAGGTCATGTCATTTTTATTACATAATCTTCTTTTAGTGTATCAGTTACATAATCGAAGAAAAAGATGTCGAAACTAAGGTTTTGATCAATAGTAAATTAAATACAAATAAAACATAATTTAAATGAAAATATAACTTATGATCATATCACATGATAACTTTGTTGTAGACTTATAATACCAAAAATTATGAAGTATATGAAATTATACGAAAATATTACTGTCTTGATTTAAATTAGAGATGCAATGATTGTAGGACCTTACTAGTATGATCCTTACGTCATAAGATCATTATGAAGTAATTGAAGTGCCAAAGTAGTGTTGTAAATACATACTTGATATTCATCACGACATTGGTTAGGGCGAGGCCAAACGAGCGTATTAATTTGGACTTGAGTCGCGAAAAATTAATACTAGTTACTAACCAACTACAGTTTTTTTATGGAAATAGCCAGCAAACGAGCTTACAGGTTTGTCACAGATGTCCATAGGTGGCAGGGGATGGTGGCGTCATTAACCTATGTTGTCAACCGAGTTATCCTTATTACATTAAAAAAAAGAAATAAATAAGGACAGGCAAAAGGGAATTCTTTACTATTGGCTTAATCCACAAGCTCAGAGTAGCGCAGCAGGCTATGGAAAGTGTTACCTCGGCTATACCCGAGCATAGAGCATAGAGTAATAACGATATTACTCTACGTGATCGCATCAGAAATGAGGAGATCCGTAGACGAACAAAGGTAACTGACATAGCTCAACTGACGACCTGAAAAAGACAGCGGGCATCCGCTGGATTCAGAAGGCTCAGGACCGGTCAGACTGGTGCAAGTCAAAGGAGGCCTATGTCCAGCAGTGGACCTCCAAGGGCTGATGGGTGGATGCTAAGGGAATTGTTCTGATATTTTAAAAACGAGCTTCTGGAGAACCGGTTATTTGTCAAGAAACTCTGAAAACATCGCGTAAACTGATTTACATACGTGTAGAATAAGCTGTCTTTAATAGTGTCCAATCTCTTCTTGCGTGTCTAATTCCATTTGTGTCACGATTTATGAGTTCATATCGCAATCAATTTAACAAAGAATTTTTTAGTAAATTTGCACACGTTTTGAATTAATTTTGCATATTAAAACTATGAGGAAAACAGTTACAAAGACCTTGGAAATAAGACCCGAATCAAAATTTAATTTTGGTATGTTGTAAATAAACGTGTCTCAATTAGGATTACGTTAGGATTACTAAAATATTATTTTTTTAGCTTTTATTACCTTGTCCGATTGATTCATTGTTTTGATTAAGTATAGAATAATTAATAGATGCTAGAAGTCTAAATAAAGGAACTGAAATTTTGCATATTAAGGACCGTTTTTTAATAAAATTATTAGCAACTAGCTGACCCATAACTACTTCGCTAGGCGTCAAACATTTTTACTTGTGATGAAGTAAACATTATTATTATTATAATTACAATCAGGTTTATCCTATGTTTCTCATTAATAATGCATTCCAACATCAAATCTGAATTGTAATAAATATTAGAATCTGGAAGTATCCTTTCCAATGAAAACATACTTTCCAAATCGGTTGGTAAATGACGGAGTTCACAGATAACAAAACAAAAAAATTGTGTGTGTCAGCGCTGACGCACGACTGGAGTTTACTGCTTACGTTATAAAATATATAAATTAGGAAATCAATAACAACACCATCTAAATTCTTGTTAAGTAGTTGCAAAACTAACGCATAACGCATAACGTAACCCATAGGTTACGTTAAACAGAAAAAGTTTCATTTTTCTGCTCATAAATTTTCATACCGCGGGCTTATATATGAAAATCGATTCTAAAGGAGATAAACTCCAAAAACAACCTCTTCCTTTTTTGATATAATATTGCACCAGTGTTATAACATAGACATGTATCAATACACGTCTGTGGGTTATAACATGCTTAATTAAGAGCAGTACTTAGCAAAAGTCGAGTTTAATTATTATTAATACACAACAAGTTAATTTACATAAATCTATTGCAAAGATGCTTACACAGACCCTGTACTTCTAAAATCTAAAGCAACTCATGTTACGGTATCATGACGTAATTTTTGGCGTGAGGATTAAACGGGTCTATATTTCACAGACAAGATCTGAAAGGCTTAGTCTTGGCTCGTAAATGTATAAATATAGTATCAACACTTGTTCGTTACTTATCGCAAGGGATTTATTTATGAAATGTAAGATATTAGTATTGCTTACCAAATTTTATTAGAAGTACAGAAATATCTGGTTAAAGTGGTGCTCTTTTCAATTTCGTCCTCGCTCTACGTATTAGTCGACTTTGTTGGAGGGAATTTAGTCACCATAGCTAAGTAGTTAATCTCCAATAAAGCTGCTTGGATAAAAATGGGAAATACATGTTATATTTTCACAGAAAAGTGACTTCCTGACATTGTATAGATGCCTCAGTATCACCTAATACAAGTTATGGTTGTTGTAAACACAAAAATACTAAAACAAATATATGTTATTGCGGATATAACACATATTATACATATAACAGTATAAGGTAGTATTCTACGGTAGGTATTAGTTATCTATCTATACTATAATAAAAAAACTCAAAGTGTCTGTTTGTCGGTCCTGTTACTGATACCCTGGGTTATATTTCAGACACCTTTCATCCCGGAAAATTAAAAGGTTTCCCGGGAAAACAGGATAAAGTTTGAACAAGTTAAAACATAACATAACTGTGAGCAACAGCTAGTTCAATAAAATTCCTTTTACTTTGCTCCATGATATATTTCCAGTTCTCCTAACGTTCAAATCAATCTTCCAAAGTACTTATTTCAACACTACGTGATCAATAATTTAGTTTTTCTTCACAATATTTACTATATTATGACAGCTTCTGCATTTGCGTTGTAGAATAAAGAGGTCCGTCCCTGGACCTTCACTGGAGATTCATGGCCCGTCAAATATACCCGTAAGCAGAGCAGCGTTTTATTGTACTTGTAATTATTACTTAATAAAATATCGTAATTATTTATATAATATAATCTTGTGTGTATGATCTTCTATCAAACGAATTGTGTGTTAATCTGAACAGAGATGTCACTCGCATTTGAAGTATTTTTAGACGTCTTATTACACGTTATAGCACAAAAGAAACAATAGTACAAATATACCTAATACTCGTAGTAGTTATAGCTTAAAAATACCCTTTACTTTTCTTTTTAAAATCGATAGTTGCAAACGTTAACGACGATATTTATTCAAAGTGCATGCTATTGTTGTCTACGTTGACCGCTCAGGTTGCCCGTATATAAAGACACAAGTATGTACTATCCCGCTTAGGCACATCGCACTAACACTTGCAACAACCGCTATACATGTATAATTTATTGACACATTAATTAAAATGCAACAAATTGTTAAGCTAATTGCATTACTGTTTAGTTTTGAACACCATCAAACGGTCGTTGTCCGTCGCTTTGATGGTCAGTGAGGATATAATGCCGTCGTCTATCCCAATAAAACCATGGTTAATCTTTTCGTGCATGAATATTTTCGTTATCGGGTGGAAATCTATAAAAGATAGTGTAAAGGCTCAAAATAATCAACGTTAAAAAAAATCGATTTTTAGCCTCGAAAATATAATTATCATCGACGGTAATCTAACACATATTAAGTAACCTTCTAATTTGATTTGAACATACGTATCTTTAATAGGTATTCAGAGTTAAAACTGGACCCGCACGAAATCTCTAGGAATCCTCTTACCATTAGAAAGCAATGTACCCATGTATAGATATATATAGCCTATAGCAATATCAACCTACCATCTACCGTTAATCTAGATGGATACAGTATCCTGGGCATCAGAATCAAGTGGATAGAAGTTATGAGAGTTTAACAATGACACAGTTAAGAGTTGTTATGAAATTGTGTACTCCTTACAATTATTAACCAGTGCTTCAGAACCTAGGCGTAAACGTTTAATGATTCCCCAATATCTTCATAAGCTGTTTAATGCTTTACGATGGCCGCGATAACATCTAATCATAGTCCTGATAAGATGAGCAATAAATTAGGCTACGCGAGGCATCATCAAAATAGTGATCCCACTATGTCGACTTTACCAAGTCAAATAGATGTATATTTTATAGAGATAACCTTCTATTTATATAATTGAAGTTCAAAGTAATTTCAGAATATAAAAAACAAACAGCCTAACTATATTTTTACGACATCGTGTTTTAAGTTATTTTTTTTACTTTCATGGAACCAGAGTGGCCTAAAAATGATTCCATAATTATCTACTACACAGGTCGCCAGGCTTTTATCAAAATAAACAAATGCACCACTTTTTTTTGTCATGAAGTCTATTTTATTATATACTATAAAATAATCTGTAAGCTATTCTGGCTCTCATGACTTCATTTGTATTTTTGACTATTTGACTGTAATCTTTCCTTGATTCAAATCATATCCATTATACGTCGTCCATGCTCCTCCTCTTGTTCAAGGTTTCTGAGCAACTTTCCATCCTGTTTATTGTCGTCCTAATTGGTATATACGTGAAGAATGATCGGGTTTTAAACCTGCATGGCTATCTTCCACCATGCTTTTAGAGCCAATTTTCTGGTATGAAAAGTTTTACGTCCTACCTTGGCAGTGTTGAAGAGTAAGTAAATGCATACGATGCATCGGCAATAATTACATGCCATCATTTTGGCCGTTGTTTACCAAGATGCCATGAGTAAATAAGATTGGCTGGGACTTAACAAAAGAAACCCTTAAGCATTTAATTAAGATACTGAATTCTTCAAAGTTTGTATTTCTACACATTGTATCTCAACTAAGAACTATTTTAATCATGACCTGCCATAGACTCAAGAAGGCAGATTGTAAATAGAAGGTATTTCTTTAAGAAATACAGAAAGTACTACAATTGTAAAACATGTAAACATTTTTTAATCAAATAAAATGGAAAATCAATTCCTCAGATTCAAACCAAAAACTTAGTGTTATTCGTAGATGGATACATCGTTACATTCCTTATAACCACTGCGCTGTTGCATTAATTGCATTATTGTAAAACTTGAATTAAGCGTGACGAGACTACAGTCATGTCTATATCCTCGTTAAGTCACGATTTGATTTTTTCTAACTCCTTCCGTGTTCATTAGTATAGGTATAACAAGTAGTTCCTTTTATCACGAATTTTACGTTTCGTATGATTTTTTTGGACAATTTACTTAATCTATTTCACATGTTTTCCTTAATTTTTTTCGTATTCTTTATTTTTGTGGTTTTTAAACATTCGTGCAAGAAATTAAGTTTAATTTTGTCAACAAATTTAGTCAAGGTTAAGTCATGTGGAATCAGCGCTCTGTATTGTTAGGACCGCTAAGCCATCCACATTTTAGCAGTCGTTAAGTAAGTGTCAATCTACTTAAATCATTACATTTTTAAGTATCACCATTAGTCATCAAATTTCCCAGTTATCATTTTAATCTAGCTTTAAGCTTTGAATCCGATATCCTCATTGAGATATTAATCTCAGAGCTTTGGTGAATCAAAGTCACGTCTCTTTTTTATAATCAGCTAGTTTCAAATAATTGGTAGGTATTAGGATGATTTTATTGGCATCATCATGTTTGAGATCATTTACCCCACTATACATATAATAATATGTTTGCTATGTTTAATATTTAATTTATGTTTACCGATCAGATTTTAATCATACGTATATTATTATTGTAAAGCTCACCTAAAGTGTTCCTATTTTGTGTTCCTTTGCTCTTTTAGTGGTATTAATCGGTTTATTCAATAAATGCTTACCTTAAAATATATTAAAACCAATTTCAAAATAAATAGATTTGAACATCTTCTTTCTTTTCCTATTTATATGTCCGAATACAGCCTAATGAAAGATCCGTTAAATTTTTTCATTGATTTTCAAACTTTAGTACAATGTTAAGAATCCGTATTAGTCAGTTACCATTTAAACTTTGTATTTCGAGTGTTCTTTTCAGATAGGTACACAGTTCAATGAATTCAATTGTAATTTGTTTCAATCCAGATAACTAGTTGAATTTTTTCTGCGAAGCTCATAGCAGATATCTCATATATATCTTACCTTTCAAAAAATATTTTCAAGTTTTCTAGATAGAACACAATTATATGATTTTATCTACTTGACCTGCCTACATTACTTACCCATTTATACACTTTTTTATATCTTATAAGTTAATGCTTACTACTTACACAGTAGATAGCCAACCATCCACCATCGTCGTGGATCAGCACTTTGAAACTACATGGTCAAATGGCAATGAAACCAACGAGAATTGGTCCCACGTGGTTCAAACTGACTCATAATTTTCATTACAAAATAAAATGAGCCATTACTAAAGCCATCTCGTGACCTTGACTCGACAAGGTTCTTTGGGCTCCACCCACCGCACCGGTTCATGGAGTAACGAGTAAAAAAACAACAAAGCCCGACTTCACAGGTATTTTATTAAGATTTCTGCTCTGATTAGCGCAATATTTTGTTGAATGGGAAAGAAAAACCAGATTAACTTTTTTGTATAAATAATCAATTGACAAAATTAAATGAATTCATCTTTGGTATTGTGGATATTCTCATTCTCCGGAATTATATTCTATAAGCGTCAAAATAATTTTCTCATGCTTTAACACGCAGTTTCCACGAATGTATTTTATATTCATTGTCTTATTTTTATAGTATGACTGGCAATATTTTGTTGAATGGAAAAGAAAAACCAGATTAACTTTTTTGTATAAATAATCAACTGACAAAATTAAATGAATTCATCTTTGGTATTGTGGATGTTCTCATTCTCCGGAATTATCTATACTAATATTATAAAGAGGAAAGATTTGATTGTTTGCATTGAATAGGCTCCGAAACTACCGAACCGATCTGAAAAATTCATTCGCTGTTGGGAAGCTACACTATCCCCGGGTGACATAGGCTATATTAAATATTTTTTTACTATTTTTCCTGAAGCGAAGCGAGGGCGATTTCCTAGTATTCTATAAGCTAATGATAATTTTCTGATGCTTTGCACGCAGTTTTCACGAATGTATTTTATATACTTGTCCTAATTTTATAGTATGACTTATACTATGTCTTAAAGAATGACTGCGGGTATAAAATCTGCCAATCAATACTTGGTCTATTATGGCTTGACTTTTCCAGCTTTATACCATTGTATCACATTCCTACTGTAAAGCACTTACCTGGTAATTCACATAATGCCATTTTAAAACCAAAACAATATCCGATCGGCATTCAATACCAGAGTATCCTATCACGGTACTGCCTTGACATTACACGTCCGTCGCTACATTTTCGTAATAGTTCACACGAAAGGTGAACTATTGAGCAAGATCTATCCATTATTAGATCCTGTTGACGAACTTACTACGTATGCTTTTATTGAATAAAATTTAACTACCAGTGTATGTGTACGAGTATGTATTAACTCGTTCGTTGATTCATTTAAATATAATGTAGATCACATTATAGCTTAAATTGTTCACAGATGCATTGTTAATGAAATATAATACGATTTATATTATACAATATACCAGTTATAACAACCCGGGTTTAATTATACAAATTTTGAAATTCGGGTTAGAATGTTACATAAACAGTCATTCTAGATACATAGTCCTAGATATGTCTAGCTACCAGAAATAAGAATTATTTATACAATATTTAAGAAATATTACTAAAGCCTACTAACCCCTCCGCTTCATTTCAGGATATCATGCAAGCTGCGTAATGAAACATAGGCAATAGGCACACTTATTTATTGCAATGTTCGGCAACGAACGATTATTTAGCTCATGGGGATTTTCAGGAAAAAAAACTGTAAATCACTACCAGTTGGGACTTATAGGTGGCCATTTTAGGAATACCTATAATGGTTATAGAAGAAAACGACAATGTTATAGACATATTATACATAATGAGACATTACAAAAACTCACTTAACTTTTCGAGTTACACTTTTATACTAGTCGAATATGTTTTCGTGTATACTCCTAATAGAAATAAGAACAAACCAGCAATTAGGCGGTATTCTCAAATCCTATTTTAACGATGTGCTTTTTGTATTACGTCTGTCGATATTTATGGTTTAGTACTTGTAATATCATTATTATATATTCAAAACAACATACATACATGAATAAATTAATTGACAATGAATAAAACGCAGAAGCAAACAATGTATTGAAACTGTGATTTGAATCTTTTCGTAGTCTAAACGTCTCTGAAAATTGAATTAATTACTAGATAACACCTTTTGATATACAAGTAGCAAATGGACAAATAATCCAACCGCCAACAACCAAAAATAATATTTGCCACAAACAAAAAATAATATTTTTTTATTAATAAATTGGTAATCAGATCAGACCTTATGTATATAAAGCCATCTCACTAGTAGACATATAAACCAAAAACACTTATGTGCCTTGTACAAACGTGTGTACTTGCACAAAAAAGTAACTGACCAAACATTAACGTTCCCAGTTTTTAAAATCTTTTCATTTCTCACTTTCAGATCCAGGATGTCTTCGGCAGCGTCGTTCAGCAGACGATGGGCCTTCGATAACCTGATGAGAGAACCCTCGGCAGACGAGCTCACTACTCTCGACTTGTTTCCTGCAACCTGCGACGGAGACGAAACAGAAGCAGCCAAGCGAGCCAGGAGGTACTATAAAGCCAGAGGTCCAGGAGGGCTCTCGGAGATATGGCACAAGAGACATCCAGATGATGAAGATATACTGTCAAGTTGTCAGGATGCGTAAGTAAATCTTGCCACTTTTTACTAACGGAAGTAACTGCATAAAGTCTAGTTATGTGACACTAGATGAACATTTTTTTGTCAATTGTCACCAAACTCAACCAAACAAAGCCAAAATCAATGCGTTGTCAGATGTATAAGAGAACCTAATCACTGTTTCTCAACTAGTAAAACTACATCAAGAATATTTCCACAATTCAATCTAAAAAAAGGGTGAGCGTAAAAGAAAAAGATAGAAGAGCTTATAAAATTCTCCTTTGTATTTCAGTGTTGCAATGAATGAAGAGCCACTTGGCCCATTTTTCGTTCTTCTTCTTCTTAATCGTTTCACTCTTGGCAGAGCCGTCGTGGTCGTCCTGTAGTCGCATTTGTGGCAGGTGTAATTCGCTTCACAATCTCTCGCCAGTATGCTCTGTTGATCGTCATTTTGATGCACTCATGCAATTGACCGCCCAAAGCAGATTTGATTTGGTCGGTCCATAGCATGGGCGATCTACCGCGTGGCCTGGTACCCTCCCCTTTTACTTGCACCACTAGACGCTCTATAGAGTCATTGCCTCTCCTGAACACGTGGCCGAAGAACTTAAGTATGCGGGTTTGTACTAGAGCTGATAGTCGCTGTTTGATGCCTAGTTCCTCGAGTGTGGAGGCGTTTGTACGAAATTCCGTCCACGAAACTCCAAGCATCTTTCTCCAGCACCACATCTCCAGGGCGTCGATTTTTTCTTCTTTACCTCATGCAGCGTCCCCGTCTCCGCAGCATACAAGAATATGGGGAAAACGAGAGTTTGAGTAAGCCGGGTCTTAGTGGCCTTCGTGATATTAAGATTCTTCCATATTCTCTTAAGCTTATCCATGGCGTTCCTGGTTATGGCCATACGTCTCTTTATTCATTTTTCAATAATGCACGTGTAATACTCGTATTATCGGCCTTGACCAAAATTAAAATGCTCACATACCAATAAGATTCGATGTGTCGCAGGCGGCATGAAAAAAAAAATAACACATCTAACAACCTCTTGGCCCAGATGGGAAACTTTGTTTAGACAGACTTCTTTAAACATTTGATCTACAAATGGTTTATCATTATTGTTTTAAATTCCAGATACATAGTACCGCTCAAAGCCCGCAGCGTAGGGGGCAAGAGGGTGACGATCGTGCGACTGCCAGCACCTACATCTTTAGACCGGTCACTGTCTGCAAGAGCGTTACTTGCACGCTGGTTAATGATACTAGATATAAGGTAAGCCTTTTCCATCGATATAGAGGATAACCTCTACTGTAGTCTAGGATAACCTCAGTATAAACTGAATTCGACCCGTTAATGGCGTCCTGAGAATGGGTCTCTCATTTTGAGGAGGCTCAGAGCTACCTCCAACACACTACTTCAGTACGGATTGGTGGTCTTGCCCAAAATTCTTAGCAACCCCGCATAGAACAGCATCTCATCAAGTTTTAAAAATACATTGCACATGTTTAACAATAGATTGAGCTATCTGTGCTTGATACCGACTCAAACAGCTTACAACAGGGTATGGTGTTCATGATTGAAGAATATTAAAGTAAACTCCAACATGCCGTTCCAGCGTGGATTGGTGGAAGGAAGAAATTTTTCTACTAGCAATCACCCATCCAATTAACGTTCGTGTACACTGTTTATTAAACTAGAATAATAACTTAAACTTCGTCGTAATAGATAATTATTATTGATATGATTATTATTATTAAAAATCAGGCATCGAAACTGGTGACCAATGACTAATAAATATAATGTTAACAAGAGACAGAAGACTAATTCACAGCTTTATTTTATGAAAACAGTATCAATATAAAAGGGATAGAGACTTAAAATTTAACATTTTTTTTCTAGATTACGCGAAGACCCTACTCCCGGTGAAGAGATAGTATTTATAGACGTAAGCGACCTCCAACCTTCACATCTCAAAAATCACTTCAGAGGCACTTATTGGAAAGACTTCGTATGGTGCATGAGGGTAAGTAAAGCTTTCTTTACTGATACTGAGTAACTTATAGAGTCTCATTTCTAAATATAATTAGGTGACCTACTTGATTATCGGTAAATGAATAGTCCGTTCACTCATGTACTCTACTGCGAATGACTGGGATATATTGTCCGCGTTGGTGTTTTCTTTCGATTATAAATTAATATAGATATTTTCAAAGCAAGAGTGAATAGGCTTTTACGTGCGTACATAAGTAAGTGCGTCTTACCACCTAAGGCTACCTCCACTAACCATTTGGTCAGATTGAAGTCAATCATTATAGATTAAGAGCCCAGGGCCGCCAGACATCACTTATCTTCTGACGGATGAAATGTGGACGATTGAGTAGTGTTAGTATGTACTATGATCGTATGCCTACTTGCTAGCTTGGAAAAACGGCCAATTTCCAGGTATCAGGTGATCAAGGTACAAAAAATCATTACTAAGTTCACGTATTTTCTCATGGCTGATTTTCACGTATGTTCTAGATAATATAGTTAGAAATAAGTTGTCAATACTCCCAGACACATTCCGTGGGCCATTTTGCTTTACAGACACCTTGAAGCTGCCAGAATAATGAGTTAAGTTCACGTATATTCTGACGCTCCATTTTTATATATGTTATGTATATCTGTCCAGGAAAGGTATGAAGGGAAAAGGAATCATGTGTTGCCCTTACCAAAGTTCACTGACCCACCCACCAGCTGATCGCGGCACTGCGGCGCGGCGTCGAGTGTTTGTACACGGTGTCCACCCACAGAGATATTAAAATTAATTTAGGGGATGATTGGCCTCTTGGATCTGTCTGTCTTCTTGTCAAAGGTTTTAAAATAGTTGTCTGGAGAACATATATAAAAATGGAGCGTCAGAAAATACGTGAACGTAACTCATTATTTTGGCAGGTTCAAGGTGTCTGTAAAGCAAAATAGCCCACGGAATGTGTCTGGGAGTATTGACGACTTATTTCTAACTATATTATTTAGAACATACGTGAAAATCAGCCATGAGAAAATACGTGAACTTAGTAATGATTTTTTTGTACCTTGATCACCTGATACCTGGAAATTGGCCGTTTTTCCAAGCTAGCAAGTAGGCATACGATCATAGTACATACTAACACTACTCAATCGTTCACATTTCATCCGTCAGAAAATAAGTGATGTCTGGCGGCCCTGGGCTCTCCACCTATTAACTTATAATAATTTAAAAATACTTATCACATAAACACAGTAAAAAATATTGTATTATCAAATTTTAAAGGAAGGCTTATTCCACAGCATTCTGTGTGAGTAACTATATACCACTTTTGTTACACATTTTTCTATTCTAAGGTTCTTAACTTGGCAAAAATATCTTGAAATAAAAATAAATAGATAGATCCTTAGACATAATAGCTTCATAACACGCCTGTTAGCTATTTCCGACATGTTTCCTAATACTTTCAGACCGCCTACCCTCTCCGATTCTCCGAAGTGCACATAATAAACACACAGCGCCTGAAGACCATGTCACTACTACTGCTTCACATCGGGCTGTACCCCTGGCGCCGCAAGGTGGTGCAGCTTCATGCCAATGCTGAGGATTTCAACCAGGCCATGGGGCTAGATCACTACCCATTGGAAGGGCTACCGTACGAGTATGGGGGCAAGGCTGGTGCTATGAAGGATCTCAATGGTAATTAGGAAATTATTTCATATTCTGTGGCGATTGTAAGATAGGTTGAGATAAGCAGGCCAAACATAAGAGGAAAATATAACATTTGAGGATTTGTTGAGAGTTCCATGTTTTGGATTATAAAAATCTTTACTTAGAAATAAACAAACAACCTTGTAAACAAAACACCGAAACTCAAGTTGGCAATAGTAGAATGAGATTCAAGGGTTCAATTCCCGGCCAACCTACTCATAATGTCATAACGAAAGGTAATTCGGAATGGTAGGGTTTGGAAGAGATCGCTTTTTAGCGATAAGATGGCCTATTGTATACTATCCATTGTAGTTGTTATGTATATGTACATTTTATTCTGGTGTGCAATAAAGAGTTTTGTATTGTATTGTAATTGTTTTATGTATGTTTTCTTTATGACATCTACAGATGAATGGACAAAGAAACTGCTGCTCAGCTCAAAATGGTTGCAGCTGGAAGAGAAGAAGTATTACGACACGGAATTAAAGCCCGAAGTCCGAGCCCGCACTCGACACAGGAGTGCTGTGAGGAACCTGCGAGGAACCAGCGGTTCCTACGATATGATCACACGCACACACTCTTGCAGGTCTCTGCATCGACATGATGATACTGAGGAAGGTGCCTACGGAGCTTACAGAACTCTTAAAGTAACTGACAGGGGGTTTTACGCGTAGCGTAGCTTCAACTAGTGCTGTAAATAATAAAAGTGTTCGTAAATTACATCTGCGTGACGTCAATTGATTTTATGTAAATGTTGAAAGTTTAACTGTTAGAAGTACGACATATTATAGCTCATATTTCAATGCTTTCAAATTGAATCTGAGTGAAGTTGACGCCGAGTAGGTGTAATGTGCAAAGATCTTAAAAATCCTTTTTCCTGGGGTCAGTGATCGACAACATGAGGAAAAACAGTTTTAACGGTAACTGTAAATATAAGCACAGTACAAATTTTGTCTCATGTAAAATATGGACTAAACATAACTTAGTATTACAACATTATTTTTGTATCCAAATAACATTAGTTTCATTCATAACGACCTTAAGTTTGGTGACCAGGTGGACTCCCAACTAGGTGGATGGATGGTACTAAATTACCATGACAATACATATAAATTTAAATTTCATTTGTAAGGATTTTAAATGCATTGTAATAACTACGTTATAAATCATGTTAATTTATGTGATAATCTTATCATTTTGCATAATATTAATGTTCAACATACAAAATTAAATTAAATTGAGATTTTTGTAGTATATAATTGTTTTGTTTATTATTCACACTTGAGAATTTTGTACAGACCCTTTTATTTCTCACAAGCTACGAAAAATATGCTCAAAAATTATTAATAATTGTATAAATATTTATTTTTAATCTTAATAATGTAGTTTTAGTAAAATAGCACATACGGTATAAATGATGGTAGGTGCGTGGTAATATCAGGCGTCGTCATCATCAACAAAATATCCAGAGGTCTCTTTTACTTATAAGCTTTTAAACATTTATCACAGATGTTCAAAATCATTTTGCTATTTAATAGATACCTATTTAGAAGACCTTCCTAAAATTAAAACAGGACAATTTATACTATGAGAATATGTAAGATGCAACGGTAAGAAGGGTATTCTTATAATTAATAATATATTGAAGTAACCAATATATAACACATAATGGAAAATAAAAAATGTCCAGTTTCGAATTTCGTACAAAATTGTAAGTATTGGTTTAAATCTCCTTATGGCCAAGAATACTAAATGGTTAGTATTCTACTGCAAAACATGTCTCCTCGTAATTGACACGACCCCGATAATCGGGACCAATTTCGAAGGACACGTTAAATCTTTAAAACCTTTCATAAATGTTACAATACGACCCATCTAACTACCGACCGCCCCCAAATTGCTGAACCCCGTCGATCCTTTGTTCACCTGAAATCAACACAATCTCTCTGAATTTAGTTACCTACCGAGTTCAATTTAACAAATATTTTATAAGTAGGTATTATATCATTTCACAAGTAGGTACAGACAAAAAATACAAATAGGTATAAAAGGAGAATGCCCATAGCCAGTACTCTTAAAAAAATAATTGTGATTTTTGGACAAAAAATTTAATTAAAATATTTCAAGTATTTTACCCTATTTCCTATAAAATCCTTATTGGGAATAATTTTCTGAAATTAACTTTACTTCCGTTTTACAAAAGAAAACCATTGGGCCATTTATGTTTGGATAAAGGCCAATCAGGAATCTTTTAAGATCCTTCGGGCCAATAGGTTGCATTGATTCGATTATAATTATGATACAACAGTTATAGTATAAAATATCCATGACAACAAAGTTCAACAAACTAGATGACGTAAGAGGACTGTCAAATAAATTAGAAAATTATTATAATCAGCCAGGAGTAATAGTGTTCTGTGATTATAATACATTACAAACTATGGTGTTTGGGGACTGTCAAATGAATTTGAAACTTAAAAGATTGACATTACATAAGCAATCGACTTTAATACGCCCGCATAGAGTCCATATTACTGTGAGTTTACTATAACCTAAATACAAATAAATTTTGTTTAAAATCTCTTATTTCCTACTATTAACATTGACTAAAGTTAGTATGTGTAATTAATTAAGATAACATAATCAAATAAATGTATTTTTATCAAGACACAAAAATGTTAAAGTCAGTACATTTCTCCATACTAAATGGGCATTCTCCTTTTCATTTTCTATATAAATTATTGCAATCCTCGATTCACATATTAAAAGTTGCTCTATTTTCCTTTTAAAATTAAAATTAAAAGCAATTCCGAAGTTTACAATTTGCAACTATCCAATTAATGGCACACACGGTATAAAATGTAAAATGGTGAAAGCTGGTAATAATTTAATGTGACCGCGAATTTATGATTATCAGATGTAATTTAATATTTTCATAGTCATTTTATAACTGTTGTCGTACACTTTCAATGAATAAGCTCGTAATTAAGTAAATCGTAAATACATGGAGATGTAAATTGAACGACATTCTATCGTTGAATTTGTTAAACCATTCTAGATCATGGATAATTAAAGAATTAAGAATACATTAATTTAAATTTGTAGATCCCGCCCGCGACTTCGTCTATGGACTTCAAAATTGTGAAATTAATGTGTTATTTGTTTAGGTACCAAATTTCATCGAATCTACATCATAACATGATAATTAATATATTGCCTATTTAAATACGCGTTTTTAACCTTTACTGCAAAGTTAAATTAAAATCCATTCGGTAGTTTTTCTTAAACGTTTTTATTTAGTTTGCCCTGTTTGTTTGGGTCACATGTTGCAAGCCTAATTTAGACCTACTTCCATTTATCCTAAGTAGTTGCAATTACACATATTGCTTTAGTTCAATCCGTATTAGAGCAGCGTGGTGGAGTATGCTCTGAAATGAAATGAAATGAAATGAAATAAGTTTTATTCGAAGTAGGTTTGTTACAAACACTTTTCGAAAGTCACTCAACGCCATCGCTTCAACAAATCCCTACCGTGAGTGGTACCGAGAGAAGAAGCGGCAAGAAACTCCCGGGATTATTTTTTTCCTACTCACAGTTACAGACAGCACTTAATACTACTTATTGCAATATTTGATATAAAAAAAACTCATGTCCAAGCAGTCTTGTCATTTAAATACTCATCAACTTTGTAATATGCTTTCTTCATGAGAATACCTTTTACATGAGTTTTAAATTTACAGTATGGCATTTCTGTTAATTCTAACGGGATTTTATTATAGATTTTCACACATCTACCCATGAACGAGCCCCTAGTTTTTCTGAGTCTAAAACTAGGCACAATCAGTCTAGCCTTATTTCTTGTGTTAATATTGTGAACATCACTCTTTTTAAGAAATGTATCGGAGTATTTTTTAACATACATAATATTTTCCAAAATGTATTGTGAAATAACAGTTAGTATATTGATTTCTTTAAAGAGTTCTCTAAGAGAGTCCCTAGGCCTGAGGTTGTAAATAGCGCGAACTGCTCTTTTCTGTAATACAAAGATTGACTCAATATCTGCAGCTGAGCCCCACAACAATAGACCGTAGGACATTATACTATGAAAGTAGCTGTAATAAACTAATCTTGCTGTTTCTACATCAGTCAAGAGCCTTACTTTCTTAACAGCGTAAGCAGCGGAACTGAGCCTCCCTGACAAGGCTTCAATATGAGGACCCCATTGTAGTCGAGAGTCTATGGTAATGCCGAGAAATGTTGCAGAGTTTACTAGTTCTAATACTTCCTTATTTATGACAATTTTAGCTGGGATTTGTTTCACATTGGGTAAGGCAAATCTGACACACTTAGTTTTTTTCGCGTTTAACAACAAGTTATTAAAAATGTGTTTAAGAAGTGCGATGACTGCATCAGTGGTGTTTTTACCTTTTGAAAAACCAAATTGATTAATATGAAATAATTTGTTTGTAGAAAAATGCGATAGTAGTTGGTTGTAGATAATTTTTTAGAAAATTTTACTGAGGGCTGGTAAGATGGATATTGGTCTAAAATTTGTAGGTTCGCTTTTATCACCAGCTTTAAAAAGCGGTATTATTTTCCCATGTTTCATAACATTGGGAAAAATAGCATCTTCAACACATTTATTAAAAATTAAACTTAAATGGGGGGCAATTGAGTTGATTATTGATTTAACTACAACTGTAGAAAGACCCCAGATATCACTTGACTTTTTAATATTTATCGAATTGAAACTTTGTATAATTTGATTACAAGTCACGGGTTTAAAGTTAAATGAGTTGGTTAGGCCTCCTCAAGAGGAAAGACCCGTACCCAGTTAGTGGATCATTGATGGGTTGAAGCCACTTTAGTTCTGATGACAATGCATTTTTGTGATAAGCTTGACCTGGTACTAAGTAAGGTTTGGCTCTAGCCGAGGGAACTCTATGTACATTGACACTATAAAACATTGTATTTAGTTTTTAATCTATTAATTTCGTAAAACACCAATAAGCATCTATCCATTTTTACTAACTTTCACGTTTTAAAAATAAGAAATTAGTAAGCAATTTTGCAATCGTGTGTTCAAATCACACAATACACACAAATCCACCTATTAAACTACTTGGGTTGCAAGAGCCATAGCGCTATAGCAATATTATGGTTTACAGGATGTAATAAAATAAGTATAATTACACAGAGGCAAGTCGGTAAATTAGGAATTATTAATTAAAACTAAATTGAATCGAATCAGCAGAACGCACCGGCACACGCAACGCGATATGCTCTAGTAAGTGTACAGTGACCATTCTTCAGGTGGATATGAAACTAGTGTCATTTTTTAAACAACTTCAAATAAAGGAGGTTCTCAATTCATCAGATTTTTTTTCGTTAAATGTGTTACCTCAACATTTTTACTGGGTGAACCGATTTTGATTATTCTTTTTATATTAGAAAGCTGGTGCTTGTCATGTAGTCTCATTTAAAGAGAGATTGCACTAAGCGAGATTTGAGTGACGAGTAGTTTTTGTGTTATTCCTAAGTTTAGTTATTTTTATGTCGGTTATTTTTTGTCAAGAATTATTAAGTCGGCCAATGAAAAGATAAGTCTGATGATAACTGGTCACAGTCATCTATGAATACCAGTAACACCAAAGCATTACAGAAGATTTCACAGTTGGTTTTAGAAGGATGGTAGCTATCCAAAGTTGTATGGTACCTTATCACTATGGGTACCGTGGGATTAACTGGATGGTATGGAGCCCAGTTACCATCAGCAGGAGGAACTATCCGCCATAGCCTCGTCCACTTTGCAGCAGGGTGTATCACGACCAGGGAAAGTTGACTTGGACTCAAGAATGAATACAACGTACAGCCACGTACAACCCAATCTAAAACAAAGTTGCAAAGTATAACTTATAAATAGAGGTATTGCAATTTTTTTTGACAATTTATTGTTACCCTACCGAAAGGAAAGTACTTCTCGTAAATGAAATATATGACTGTTACGCTCTTGATAATTTTGCAACTATTGTTACACATTCGTAGTTGTACACAATCGTAGTCAAATCAATATTTCATAATATCGAAACAAACGCTCACTTTTGCTCATTTTACTGTTAAGGTTGTCATGAATGTGAAATCCTCACATGGAAGGATTTTACGTTTGCAGGAATTCATTGATAATCTCCGTTCTGTATGGATAAAGGTACAGTTTATATCTCAACGTTTATAATTCGTACTGCCTAGTACTCCCAAGGACTCATATGGTATAGCATTCATGGAATAATTTGATCACATGCAGACAATGATATTTAAAAAACATAGAAGCGCCATCAACGCCACAAATCAACCAAAAAATCTGTTCCGAAAAGAGCAACAACACACACGCGTTTATCTTTTGTTTCACTACACCAATCACACTACAATAATACACGAAGGCATTATATCGTTGCATGTCAAATCTCAAGTACTTCCACAACAACAAAAGCGCGCCTATCGTCTTGTATTGGCAAAGCGACCACGAGCAGACGAGCTCAATTAACTGCTCTTACGATCTTCATCTTCTGAGCACTAGTGACATATCTACCTCTTTTTTAGTTATAATATCATTGCTTGCAGACGTTTTGAAAAGAAGATTTACCTCTTACCAATTAAATGCGCTTTGCAAAACAGCTCATCACTTATCAGGTAACATGTTCAAAAACTTAACACATTTTACTGTTACAATGAAAGGCGATGTCTTCCACTTAAGTTAATTCACGATTTTATGAAAACAAAGGCGAAAACTTATTTATTATTTTAAGTTTCAATACAAAAGACATCAACGCTGCCAAATAAGATACATACTATGTATGTATATTGAGTAGCTCATTACATTTATTGGGATAAGTTGTATGTAAACCATAATATACTGTCTCGCTAGGAATTCACTCACGAACTCAGGACCCATCGAATAAATAAATGTAATAAGTCTTGGTCATAATGAACCATCTTAGTCTCTTTCTCTTACAAACCAAATAAGATTTACTGAGCATTGACCTAATCGGACCATTTAAGGTGCTTCGTTTTGAGAGTATGCACTCTGGCCCTGTCCTTAATTAGTAATATTCAATAATAGTCAATGTTATAATATAAGTATTTCTTCAATAAAGCAAGTGTTATTTCATTTCACTGTACTTAACATTGAAAATTTTAGATACATTCAGAATTTCAATCAGACCTCCCTCGTGCGAGAGACCATTGACCAAACCGATATCTTGTCACCAGTCAACGACTACAACTGGCTAGGTACCTATTTGGTTTGAAATCTCAAGTAAATAACGTACTCTTAGAGAACGAAGCTAAATTATTACCAGCAAATCTCGAGCGTTAAGAACAACGTTTCACCCTGAATTTGCCGCGTTAATTTCAGTTTCGACACGTACAATAAGACGCTGGCAACGTAACCATACCGCTAAACTAGAAATTCCTAATGACTCATGAGTCATCGTTCCACGTTTCCATTATAACACGTCATAATTTTGCTTCGCGGTGACAAAATGCTCTATAAATGGATCGGCAACGCGTCAATCTCTTTGTTTTTTTTCCAATGTATGATAAAGAAGTAATGTTAACTACACTATATGATAAGGTTAAAAGAAACTTTAGCAGAGAAGAAGAAACGGTGAAATAAACTCCCAGCAATACTTTTACAAAACACTATTACACTTACTCTATAACATAACGTTTTGGATAAAATTAAACTAAATTGACTGTGTTAATGTAGCTTTCAAATAATTTATGTAATTAATTAAAATAAATATACTGTTTTACTTTGTTTGAGAATCATGCCCTGAATAATTAATTATTTTGTCAAGTGTACATATATAAAAGAAACAGCGATTTTCCTTTCAAACTATTCGTATGATTAATAATTATAGAAGTGAAACCATACATCGCTTTCTTGTTTTATAATTAGTTTAGAAAATAGAATACATAAACTTTGTATCACTGACCATAACCACACACGAACATAACAATAATATTTATAAAAAATCTAATTTAAAAAAATAAGCAAAAAAATAAAATTAAAGTTCCTATTTTACTATCAATGTTCAGTCACGTAACCCGACAGATTAACGTGTAACAATGGACACAGTGCGAGTAACCGCTGCGCTGTCGAAACAAATGGTAATGTTGATCATTACATCCAAGTTGCGGACTACGTGCGAAATAAAACTATGCCGCTTAAAGCCGCTTATTTTTTCACTGGTATAGACGCGAGTGGTAAAAAATATAGAACTACAATAAGATTCTTTTATTTTATTCATATGAAAGTAGCAATGCTCTTTACTCGATGATGAAGCTATGCAATCTATGCTTGCTATTGATATGTGAAGCCAATGAACCTAACGTTTTTTAACCGACTTCAAAAAAGGAGGAAGTTCTCAATTCGACTGCATTTTTTATTTTATTTTTATGTGTGTTACCTCATAACCTTTTACTGGGAGTACGCATTTTAATCATTCTTCTCTTTGTTCGAACGTTGGTGCTTGTCATGTGGTCCCACTAAAATTTGAGTGAGATCTGGCGAATAATTTCTAATTTATCCCTAAGTTTAAAGTTGTTTTTTGTTAGAAGAATTATTATTAAATGTTTGTTTCTTCAGAACACCGTTATTTATCAAACAATTTGGGAAATTATTTTTACCTCCAGATTGGTCGCATTTCTGATTATGGGAACCATGACAAATTGAGGGAACTCCTCAAATATTATAGGTACTATCCACAGACATCTATAACTATCTTATTGGTTACTGTTCACATCCTACAGTATTACGTCATTTAAGACTCTATTTCATTGAATTTTATTAAACACTTTTCTTTCTTTACTCTGGTCTTTCTTGGCTAGCAATAGTAGTAGCAACGGTGATGCTTTTGATGTCATTGATGTTCTTACCAGGTGGATTGTCTATCTACTGGTTTGCCTATTATGATATTTAGATGTATATTTAGGTATATTTAAATGTTTTACCTATTTAGGTATACATTTATCCCTCATACACTCAAAATAAAGAACTACTGATTGATTATTACAGGCGGAAAAAGACGAATTCTCAAGCTAATTATCATTTATTCTAACGGTGAATAGGAAAACCAATAGGACTTTTCTTTAACATTTCGCATAGCTAAGTCGAAATATCAGTTATTATTCAAATAATCAGTAATTAGCCAACCTAAAGTTGACAAAACACGCCAAGCCAATTATTATTCGTTCTAACGATAAATAAGAAAACCCATTGGAGTTTTCTCGGACATTTCGCATAGCTAAGTCGAGATATCAGTCATTATTCAAATAATGTGTAGTTAGCCAACCTAAAGTAATGGCAAAGCTCTAAGTTTCCATATTCCTTCTAAAAACGACCGCAACGTAAAATGTATGTTTCGGTATCAACCGAAATCAATGTCGGAAATCCAGAAACAATATACAATGTACGGGCTCTTTCTTTTACCTACATATGTCGTTAGTGGTACTAACCAAGCAGCCTATATTACCTGTAGACCCCACTTTGAAGACTGATCAGGTGAGATTTGATGAAGTTAAGCTGGCCATACACGATCAAGTGTACTTGTCAAGTTTGCAGTTTTCATGATCCAATTTGCATGAGATGCATGACATACTCGTATATGGTCAGATAGCCGTACCTACCGTGGTCATACACCGTTAAGTTTACTGGATGCCGCGTCAAGTCCGCTGCAAACTTGAAAAGTATACTTGATCGTGTATGGCTCAGCAGTAAGGTCAACGTCAATCAAGTTGGTTGAACTTTTTCACCCAACGTAACATAATCCGTCTTCGGGTAACTCTTCGAACTCTTCTTCAACTCTTCTTCAGTGTAAGCTTCTTGGTACTAATACCATATCTATGGATGACCATAACCACGATAATCAGTAGCTCGTCTGTACGTTTAATTAAAATCGTTCGATTTGAAGCTCATATTTAAAACATATCTTTGGAATAAAATCATTCGGTGCAATCCATCCATCCACCCATCAGCCCTTGGAGGTCCACTGCTGGACATAGGCCTCCCCTAACTTGCGCCACTCTGACCGGTCCTGAGCCTTCTGCCTGCCCTTCTGCCTTCTGCGGATGCCCGCTGTCTTGTTCAGGTCGTCAGTCCACCTGGTCGGGAGAGTCCTATACTCCGTTTTCCGAGACGTGGGCGCCATTTGAGGACCTTTCTTCCCCAACTGTTATCGGTCCTTCGCACTATGTGGCCATCCCATTCTATTCCACCTCTTCAGCCGGCTAATTCTTTGAGCTATGTCGGTTATCCTTGTTCATCTACGGATCTTCTCGTTTCTGATTCGATCACGTAGAGAAATACCGAGCATAGCTCTCTCCATAAGCGCGCTGTGCTACTCTAAGCTTGTGGATTCGATGCAAAGCGAATGGCAATCTAAATTACATCGTTGTGTGTGAGAATTGATGCAGTGTTACATTTTCATCCTAATTAGGTATAAATTAAGAATCTTGCGGTAATTAGCAGCAGATTTAATGCATTTTTAATAACTTTTTGCTGTTGCCATTTTGTACTTTCTAATGTGTAAATTAGAGTAATTAAAAGTGACTTTATAACACTTTTTCTTCAATACTGACACTTATTTAAGGTACGTGATTTTTCTATAGGAATACCTATAAGAAAATGTCAAAGATAACGCCGCAATCGGTTCCGCTACCATATTATAATTATAATTTAGATATTTTGTTAACTTACTGAAGAGTTTTTGCATAGTTTATTGTCTTCCACAATAAAACAATACCAAAATGGCAATAGAAGCAAAAAAGTCGGGCGTGCGTTATTTCAAATTTGAGGTATAATTTTAAGAAATATTTATAACGCAAAATTTATTTTCCTCCATACCTACTGATTTTTCTTTCAGTTAAATATGAATATGAGAATTTATTAAATGTTAATATAATGAATGGATGTATTGGCTTCAACCCAATTTTGGCCTACTACTGAAATACGGGTCTCTCTCCTTGAGGAGGCCTAGAGCATACAATGGATGTATTAAAACTTCTAAATTAGTTTATGTCTATAGGGAACAATAATAAATCTTATTGAATATGTAAATTTACAAATTTAGGACAACTAATATTTAGCAGCCTACTTTATTTTAAATCGAAATTATTTTTTACTGTTTAAGTCGATTCAACTATTTTTTATTTTTTTATTTTTAAAGTGCTGAACAGTTTGCTTTGTTTTTAAAAAGTTGCATTTATTATTTACTAGATCAGCTCTTCAACAGTAATGATTGATAATATAATTATTATATAATGGTAAAAATAAGAATCAAATCAATAACAACCATCACAGCTCCATCAAGATATTTAGTATACTTAATACATTAATGAATTATATAGACCACATTGTAATAACGGAATCGATTTAATATAGATCACTAGATTTATGTAGCTCACTCATTACAAATAACGTTATGTGATAATCATTAAAAAGATGAACAATAAACAAAATTTTGGAAGGTAAATATTAGATAAACATCTTCCCCTTTCTCCCGCCAAAACATTGCAAGCGAATGCATACCGCGTGACGAAATAATAAAAAGACCGCGCGCGCGAAACGCATCACATTCACGGTAGCGCGATAGGACGCGCCATAGATTAAAAAAATATAATTTATTTTGAAGTGAAGTGTCCATTGTAGAGAGTTTGGCGTGCGAGTTGATTTTTCACTTCAGAGGTGAATATGCCTAATTTAATTTTTTTTCACACCAACGGCTTAGAATACGGAAATAAAATTGTGCAGTGATTTTGGACTGTGTTTGTGTGAATTTTGTGATACATTTGTAAGATATTACAATGAATTCTACGATTATAAGTTAACGTTGTAAATAATTCAGGAAAGCATTTTCAGTATAATTTACTTGTTTATCTTCTAATTTGTCATAATATCCCTAATATTATCATATTATCCAAATTAGTGCAAACTATATTGTTATATTATATAATACTAGGAAATCGCCCTCATTTCGCTTCGGGAAAAATAGTAAAAAAAATATAATATAGCCTATGTCCCCCCGGGGATAGTGTAGCTTTCCAACAGTGAAAGAATTTTTCAAATCGGTTCGGTAGTTTCGGAGGCTATTCAATGCAAACAAACAATCAAATCTTTCCTTTTTATATATAATATATATAATATTAGTATAGATTATATTAATTAACATAATTTAATATTAAAATAAGAAATTACCGATATCTCTCACATTTCTGTCTCTATGTCTTTAAGAATTAAGTTCAAATATCAAAAATATGTTTTCGGGCCTCAGATAACGTATCTAAAGATTGAAGGCCCGAAACTACACACTAACGTTAAGTGTTCAGTAATTCTGCTTAGAGTTCTGAAGTTCCCCTGAAAGATGTAAAAAAACGACAAAATTCCGTTCCGTAGGTAAAATTTTCAAAACTCAAAAACTCAAATCACTAAGCTATCATTACTTTTCCGACGTTGGAACCATTAAGCAAACCATTAAGTGGAATGACGGTACTTTTGTATAATAGTTGCTGTGGAATTATACCATACGATCGAATAGACGAGTGCTAAAAAACTATTCTACAGCATTCAAATCTATTTTTAATAACAGTATATCTTATTTAAGCTCATCACCTGTCATTTTGGTTTTTATTAATATCAGTAAAAAGTCTTTATTGGCGTGCACATGATTGATTTCTTATGCCGTGACTCACTGGTCATTGGCCTCGGAGAAACTGCAGACAACTTGAATGGTCTAACGAGTGGTGCGGCTTGCTGCAGCGGCTTGCGGCTGTGGCTGCGATTACTGCAGCTAATGCATAACTGCAATACTTAACATATTTTACACTGCGGAGCGCATTTTTGCGCTTGTTACGTTCACGATGTTCTATCGATATAGTATTATAAAAGAATGTTTTGGATTTTATATTTTTTTTTATCATAATTATGATATTAACGTTCATCTTCAAATATCATGATGCCCATTACCTATTATGAATAGTATTTGCTCTAATAGGGTAAAGATGCCTATCGTACCTCACTGATTCTGGCCCCTCAATTGCTGACAACAAATGAAATCGGGTACCCATTGTTTTTAGGCATGCGCGTGTATAGTAATTTGTAGTTGTTAATTACTAAGTTATATAGAATAAAATTTTAACAATTTGCAAGATTTAAAATACCCTTAAACAACTGGGGGTACGACATAGGCAACTTTAATTATTATAATAAAAACTCGAACAAATATTCTACAGACCCTCATTAGTGAGAGATTGAAATATTAATAATTATTCAATGTTATGTTTTACCTGTACAAATAAAGTTTGAAATCAATATATAATATTAAAAAAATACGCCATGTTTTGGCCATAAAAATTGGAAATTAGTCGATGAATTTATTTTATTATACTATACAGAGATATATAGACAGATATAGATATATATAGGAGAGTATATTTATATAGGTAAGTACTCAACTGTGAGAAACAAAAACAACATAATTTCTCAGCCCTTTAAAAAATATACCAAATTCAAAGATCCCTCATCTAACTTTTTAATTACGGCACTACCAGAAAATTAGTTGCCAGGCATCCACAGAGTTTGTAAAGAAAGTTATTCGCCGATACTCCTATACCTACGTTAGAAGCAAACGCAAACTTGTAAAAAATAAAATCCACAGAATATTTTTTTACAATAGTTCGTATTTTATTTCTCAACTTTCTAGAATTCATTAAATACTTTTTACTGGTGATCAAACACAAAAAAAATGTGTTATTTAAAATGAAACGTGTACAATTTCTAGAGTTACAAAACATATTATTATTTACATTTGAATCAATTATATTTATGTTCGTAGTCATACAATTTTTATAACCGCTTTTTGTTCTCTGCATATTCAGGTCTAGAGGATAATCCTAAGTTAGTTATCAATCTTCTAGCTTTCTCGAATATCCTTGGCTTCGATCTATTAATAACTTTTGTTACCACCTACCACAACTTTTCACCTACACCATGGGTTGACTGGGAGAGAATGCCCATAGCATTAATTTCGCCCTTTGTAGGCCAAGCTTGTAGGTTTTACAATAAATATTATAAATAAATGAAATAAATTAATGAATGGCCCACTACTGAACACGGGTCTCTCCCCTTGAGGAGGAGGCGTAGAGCATGCTCTACCACGCTGCTCCAGTGCGGATTTGCTGGCGGGGTTAGTAGCCAACCCGAGTGTCGGAAGTTTTCATGGCGCCCGAGGGCCTCCGACATTTATACGATAACAATCAGAACAAGAATTAAGTATATTGTTACCGTTACATAATATATTATGTATATCGACGATCACGTAGTATTGAACAAAAATAAACAATAATTATTCGAATTAAATAACTATTTACCAGAAACTTTTCAAAACTCATCAGTAAATTAATGAATAATAATTTGATAAAATACAAAACCGATTGTATAAGTTCCTATATTTAGTGAACCTATTAGAATGTGGTTATATGCATAGAAATAGAACATAATTACTTAGTGTAAATATGTAGAAATCTCGCGGAGTAAAGATGTGGTTTCCGTTCAACGGTTTCATCTAGCGGCACCGCTACAGTTATCTCCGCACTAACAATCAACTGCATGTTTCAAATGTTTGTTGCATTTGACTCGGAAACATTGGCTACAACTGTAACTTGTGATCTTGAGAGTGAAAATTCCATAAACAAGATTTAAACAATAAAATTATAATTAAATAAATAGATATACCTAGTACCTATAATATTTGAGGAGTTCCCTCAAGTCCCGAATTGAAAACCTCCTCCTTTTTTGATGTCACTAATAACGTAGCGGTTCCAACAGGACAAAAAACTGAAACAATATCTCTCAGTAATTTTCGTGTATTGGTAATATTATGGGAAGCACTGTTCTACCATAAACTAAGGATGTATGGGGCATTGCTCAAATTCATCCTTTTTTTGAGGTCGTAGGGATCCGAATCGGACTCTCCCAATCAATGTCTGTACCTATTGTTACAATTGGTAAGGATCCTTTCGGTTCCTGACGTTAGTGTTTAACACGTTCCCTGCGGCATACTTTTCAAGTAACTTTCCTGTTTCCTGCGTTGGAGACCTAAAAGATCTCGAAACTGAACTATCCTGTGGTGCGTATGAGACCTGATCAGTCTCTTAAAACAACAATTTTGAAAATAATTTGTATCTTTCTCAAAACCAATGATATATTTATGAATTTCTTGTGGGTTCAAGATAGCCTATTAGTCTATCTTTTGATAGGTTCGCACGCAGATATGACATTAGGATAAACTACAAACACAAAAAAAAACTAGGTATCGATTGTACCGCGTACCGCAACGGAAGATAGTTCAATATGTGTAGTGACTAGTGATGTCAATAAAATAAAATCTCAGTTGTCGATGGAAAAAGAAAATTAAATTTTATGGTTTTATGAAACCACGACGCAAGTGAAAATTTTTAGATAATCAATCGATTTAGGGTATTAAAATTGCGTTTTGAATCTTAACTTAATTATTGAATAATCAAAATTGGAGACCTAAAAGATCTCGAAACTGAACTATCCTGTGGTGCGTATGAGACCTGATCAGTCTCTTAAAACAACAATTTTGAAAATAATTTATATCTTTCTCAAAACCAATGATATATTTATGAATTTCTTGTGGGTTCAAGATAGCCTATTAGTCTATCTTTTGATAGGCTCGCACGCAGATATGACATTAGGATAAACTACAAACACAAAAAAAAAACTAGGTATCGATTGTACCGCGTACCGCAACGGAAGATAGTTCAATATGTGTAGTGACTAGTGATGTCAATAAAATAAAATCTCAGTTGTCGATGGAAAAAGAAAATTAAATTTTATGGTTTTATGAAACCACGACGCAAGTGAAAATTTTTAGATAATCAATCGATTTAGGGTATTAAAATTGCGTTTTTAATCTTAACTTAATAATTGAATAATCAAAATTTTACAACCAAAAAATTATTGACTTCAAAATAACTCAAAAACTACTTGTCAGATCTCGCTCAGTGGCACCACATGACAAGCACCAGCTTTCGATTAAAAAACGAATCATCAAATTTGGTTCACCCAGTCGAAAGTTCTGAGGTAACAAACATAAAAAATACAGTCGAATTGAATACCTCCTCTTTTTTTGAAGTCGGTAAAAATGGGAATGATATAATGATGATTTTTCTTTATATTTTTTACCATTTATTTCTAAGTCTAATTTATTTACACCAAAAAAAATTGACTTTTTACACTTTTTTCTTTTAAAAGAACTCATTATTCACCAACAGATTTCAAAATATATTTAATACACAGAGAACATATATATTTATATGTATATGCATATGTATTTTTTCCAAACATGCGCGTGACCGTACGCATCGACAGTAGAACAACACTAAAACAAATACACGCAGTGCCCGCGCTCCCCGCCCTCCCTTACTTGCGGCTACGAGGGGTACGATTCACGAGTATCAACACGTCTCCTAACGCAAGGAATGAAACATTTTATACTACAGTGCGTTAGAGACCTAATCCATCTCTAAAGTTTTTTTTAACGCTCTTGGATCCATCTTTCAGTAAGAAGCAAATATGTATATTTGTCTTACAATTACACAAAGAACTTTAGAAGTTAGGGCCTCCCGCAACAGAGTGAAACAACACGATTTTAGTCGCCGCAAAATACGAAAGTCTTGCAAGAGATCGAATAAGTCTCCTAACGCAGTGAATGTGTTAAGTGTGTTGTCTAATTAGTATCTAGGTATATACATTATTTACAAGAAACGTTTGTAGCACATTAGCAGAGGCGGCAGTGAAAATCAGTCAGATCAGTCAGATTGTTTGCCAGTAATTACCACAAAAACTCTAGAATCTACGCTAGTTAACTTTGATTTAAAATTAAAGATGGGACGTAGGTACAATCTTCACCATCAAAAATACCCATTTTTTGCCTATGATTCCGTCATTATTGATACCTAAAAAATAATCATCAAGTTATTGGTATTTTTATTTTTGCAAAAAAAGCGAACAAACAGGTTGAATTAAATTGCCAATAAAGAGTGGGAAATCCGTCTATATTCTTATAACTAATGGACCGGACAGACGGCGTTCTGTGATATTTTAAACTCTTCTAGTTCTTATAAAAATATTATTCTAGTTATAAATAAAGTTCTACAATGATGTATCTATATGGCAATATTTAATTATGTTTTTAGTGTTCGAATTGTTTTAAATTAACATTAAAAGCTTCTTGTGATGGTCATTACTAATTAAAATCTTATCAAAATCCGCAAGTCTAATGCTCAAACGCCATCTATAATCTATCTGTCGATCTATATGTCATTGAGAATATCTGGTGGAAAATCTCTGTATAATTCTGTTGCACAGCATCCGTTACAGTTTATCTACTACTCAACAGATGGCAGGTTTTTATATTTTTGGGAACGAGTATGAAATAAATTCAAAAAAACCACAAGTACAGTGACTTTCAAAATTAAAAAACTGTTACGCACATGTAAAATAATTAAAACACTTCTAACCGTTATATCAAAAGAGGTAGTACTCTTCATTACTTCATCCTGGCTTGCCTAAAATAAGACAACGAGAAGTACGAGAACCCAACTGATTGTTTAGTAAACTTACGCCACCCAAAATAGGAACACCACAATTTAATAACAATCAAGATATTAAGCAATAAGCTTCGGGCTTTGAACAAACGGAAACTCATCGCCCTACTATTACCGTAGAATTACACTTAGCCTAAATTTCGTAATCGGACGAGCAACACAAGTAGTTAGTTACAAAAAATAAATATTTCACTCTAATTTCAACTCTTGACTGTTTTCATTTATAGACGCATTGTTATTCCTACGATAAAAAATTAAGCGACGCATGGTTGCATGATTTTAAGTACGAGTCAATCAAAAAATTTCATTCGTTTTGTCAGTTCATGGTCGATTGTCACTGCATAACAGTGTTGCTTACAAACAAATACAAACTATATATACAAGTTCGTTCTATTTCGTTCTAAACCCATATTATGTCCCATACATGAAGCACCACTTACGCAACGAAATCAATTTCACAGGACTATTAAACAGCTCAATGGTACCTACATAAGTAGCTACATTGCCAAACTTACCATTAGAAATATGGACCTTGAGTGCGTGCAACGCATGCATTAGTGATTGCGTATGCCGTCAATTACATTGCTTATAATTTGGTGTCCGAGAACTTTTATTACAAGCACGAGTAACTTGTCTAACCTCCTCTGATGCAATGTGAAGATCATGCGCAAGCGGAACAAACCTTAAAAACGTTAGAATTGAAGACAAATGCTTTTTTTAGTTAACAAAAGTTGCTGGTTTTTTGCAAACCTAAACCTAACCTAATCAGCGAAGCCGATATTGAAAATAGGAAATAACTAAAAAGATTACAATTACATAACATGCAACAGTAACTAGAAAAACAACAGTTATACGCACTAAAGGGGAACCAGTCAAAGAATGAAAAACCGTCTCAATTACACAAAACTAATCTTGTTCAGTTAATTCTAACAATTTCGAAACCGCACGTCCAGAACATTGCAATAACCAGGGAATCAGAGCACATCTGAAGGCTTGCGGCGAAAGCCGGTCCGCTGGTGAAAGTAACCACGATGCTGAAAACTAAAAAACTCCGCACGAAAACCGTTCCGGCCGTGCGCCCAGTTTTAATATGTGCTTCTTGCACGAATTGGGGTTACCGAATTCTGTTCGCGTTTTTTGCCCACAATCGATTTAATGGCGCATGAAGATGTTGCAGTATTAGTTTTTCATTCATAATATTTCAGCAAGTTTATATTAGATTCTATATTTTTGACAAATATTTACGCCCTCGCGACATATTATGTACAATGATTCATTACTTACTACTGGAGACTTACCCAAATAATCAGGAGCCATTTCAATTTCTCCGTAGCTAAAAACATGTCGGTAATGCCTCTGGTGTTATTTATGCCCATCCAGCATCACTTAACATCGACTTATCTGCTCCCGAGGATTTTTGTTAAAAAAAAAAACATTTTTCCTTATGATCTAATATAATAAAGCTATAAATGATGATAATACTCAAATTAAATGGAATTAAATAGAAAATATCTATTACCTACTAAATCTTCGTCTTAGCCATTTTGCATTATCCTTTTTCTCTCGTCTTATGTTAATTTATATCTTTTATTACATTTAATTCTGCGTCACTATACATATCACTAAAAACCTTAATTCATTTGATATTTTATCATTCCAGGCCCAACAGAAACCAAGATGACTCTGGAGCAGCCCTCTGGTGAGATGTGGCAGAAGATTAGAGAGGAGCTGAATGAGAAGGCTGACACAAAGGACCAAGACCTGGCCATCATCAAGGAATGGCTAAAGCAGGAACCTCATCTTCCTGATGAGTTTGGTAAGTGCAGCAAATTCTCCAGGTCGTAGAAAATTTGACGACCGTGGTCACAAGGTGATTGTCGCCTGAAGCTTTTCCATTTGAAGGATAAAATTTGGAAGATCAGTACCCATCGACTTTTAGCACACAAGATTGAAATTTTGAGCAAATACAAATTGTAATTTCTTCACTTTCTCGAATTTGACTGTTAGAGAATGCTATTTACCATTATGCCTACCTATTGTAACAATAGAAAATAAATAGACTTTAAATTATTTTCTCGTAGTAGAAGCACAATTATTCATAATTGATGGGGTATTATCAATGATGATCACTATACTAAGTCACAGTAAAATAGATGCAAAACTGATTCCTGATTAAATTGATCTCTTAGGCATTATTGAAAACTTTAAAAAGTCTTTTTTTCCGTCCAATATTGAAGGTATTTTCTAATTCTTCCTCTGTTACATTATCAAGAAAGTGACGTTGAAAATTAAATACCATAATATTTTCAATTTTCAAATCTTTCATGCTAAACATAAATTAATTAATCCTGCAACTCTTTCACAGATGACCAACGTATCATGACGTTCCTCCGTGGCTGCAAGTTCTCCTTAGAGAAGGCCAAGCGTAAACTGGATATGTACTTCACAATGCGGACTGCTGTACCTGAGTTCTTTGACAACCGTGACGTCACTCGCCCTGAGCTGAAGGAAATCTTAAATATGATGTAAGCATTTATCAATAAAAAATAAGCAACAATCAATAAAAAAACGACTCTTGCACGAGAAGAGAAATTTTCAATTATTTTCAATAGCTTATTAGATACGCCTAAACTTCAATATTTTTTTTCTATTTTACTTTTTTTCTATGATACTTTTTAACTAAGTCGTCACTAAGATTTGCATGCATATTTAAATAATAGACAGTTACGGCTCTAGAACAAGGTAATTATGATCATGACGTAAAAACCTTTGGCCAGGTAAGGTCTGCGTCTTTAACAATCAATTACAATAATTACTATACTTCAATAACAAAGTGAGCCACAATATAATTATTACATTAAATTGAGGCACCATAATATTAAAAGCGGTACTTATTATTGATATAAAAATTATGTTTTCTAAATAATTTGTTAAATCTTACGATATTTACTCTTTCTCATTTAAAATTGTATGTATTTCAGTCAAATGCCTCCATTGCCCGGACTAACACCTGAAGGACGTCGAGTGATTCTCATGAGAGGTAACTGTAACGTTTTATTACGTAACTATTAAATTATTGCAAAAAAACATCAGTAAATCAACAGAATGATCTAATATGTGTTTAACAACGGTTTAATGGCAAAAGCCGAAAACGTGGCACTCAACATGTCATTTATCAAGAAAAGTTTACAAATAAACCCAAATGGTTTTATCAATAAAGGTAGACCAATAAAACATTTTTTATTTTATGTAAATAAGTCAAACAAGCACATGAGCATGCCGTATAGAAAGAAAGCTTATTAAATTATATGGTAAATTATCCATCATCAGACATAAGTACTGTCAGAACTCTGTATCACCCGATACAGAGTACAGCGAATTTCAGCAGGAAAGACCTGCCGCCATAGCCTCGTCCATGAACCACCAACAGGGGACATTGGTTTTGTATTACTACAAAAACAAGATCATCATTCTTATTTCAAAGGACTATTGTAATCTGCTAATGTTATAATTATGTTAGCTTAGACTAAACAAATGTATAATAATTATTATAATTAGAATTACCCCAAAGCTGTTTTAAAATTTTTGTATGTTTTGAAACTATAGTGATAAAGAATGCATTTTTCTTTTCAGGTCTGGATAAAGAAGCACAGACACCGAACGTAGCAGATGCCTTCAAGCTAGCACTTATGCTTGGTGACGTCAGGCTCGCTGAGGAGAAGGAAGGTGTTGCTGGTGATGTGTACATACTTGATGCATCAGTTGCCACACCAACTCACTTCGCTAAATTCACACCGACGTTGGTAAAGAAGTTCCTAGTGTGTGTTCAGGTAAAAATATAGATAATTAATGTATTATTATTTACATCTTAAGATATTTGTAAAACACAACAATACTTAAAATTATAGGAATTTGCAGATATCTGCTACAAAGTAAAAATAAATGCATCTTTGAGATGCATAAAAATTTGTGAGGAAAAGGAGAAATAAATGTACATGAACGATCATTTAGAACAAAAATAAGTTATTACGGAACCTGAATGATGTTTATTTTTCCATAGAATACACAATAACTCTTACAATTTATCTCCTATTTCAGGAAGCCTACCCTGTCAAGCTGAAGGAAGTGCATGTTATTAACGTTTCCCCCCTGGTGGACAAGATCGTTAACTTCGTCAAGCCTTTCATCAAGGACAAGATTAAAGAAAGAGTACGTTAATTTATAATATTATTATAAAAAATACTATAATCCAGATAATTTTCTTAACATTAAATAACCAAATAGTACCATAAGCATCTGGTTTGTCGCTTAAATGTAACTAAAATTGGAAGGACTGGCACAGAGTGCCTCATTTATAAGAAATTGTTGACCAAAGTATTTTTTGAACAAACCAAAACACGAAGTGTGAAACAGTTTCGTGATAATCCTTTAATAAAAAATCAATAATAATATGTATTAACTCCTTAAAATTTCTATATTAAAAGTTTACACAAAAGACAAAATTTAGAAGTGTAATTATATGTTTCTTTTAATATGTAACCGTCTTTTACAGATCTTCCTCCATACCGATGCCAGTGAAGTGTACAAATATGTGCCTAAAGAAATGTTGCCCACGGAATACGGCGGCAATGCTGGATCCATGAATGATCTACACAGTGAGTTATTCGAACTTTTATTTGAATCTAATAAAATATCCTAAAACTTTGAAAATATGAACATTTGAAAATTCAAAACACAATCCAATCAAATGCTTTTGAGATTATTGATAAGTCGAATATATACGAGTAGTACGAGAAGGTTAGAAATTTTAGTAAAGTGTGTTATATGTAGGTACTACTATGACTATTCGAAGAAGATGTACTCAAATTAGATACCCTATTATTAAAATGCATAAAACTAAAACACTTCAGGGCACACGCGCTGAATCTAATACAAGATTAATTAAGAACACAGACAAAAATCTCTTATATTGTTTTTACAGGAAGTAAACTGCAAAAATCTAATTAAAATTCGTTCTAGATTCTTCATAATTGCACATGGAACTAATTTGAAGACGTTACTGTTATGAAGAGAAAAATTAATCTAGCTAAAACGATTATTGCTGAGATGAAATCTGATGAGCAACTCGAAATTTTTAAAATGTTTGTCTATTACAGATGCGTGGGTTAAGAAGTTAGAAGAGTACAAGGACTGGTTCGCGGAACAAGAGAACCTCAAGGCTAACGAGGCGCTCAGGCCTGGGAAACCTACCAACTACGATGAGCTCTTCGGTATCGATGGCTCCTTCCGTCAGCTCGTCATTGACTGAGTCTAGTTCTATAGTGAAATTAGAACGAACCCTTTCAAGTTCGAGAGATACACATTTAACTTCATCATTAGTTCGGAAAGCTACTTCATTGTCTACTGAACTATTTTGTGATTAAACCGGTTTCCGTCCATTTCCGAACTTATTAAATTCTTTCTTTATTTGATCGTTTGTTTCTTGATCATCTTTTCTAACTTGATCGGGTAGTTCATGCGTCTTTCCTATCGCTTCGGCTACCGTATCTGTATTATTTTAGCATACTTTTAAATGTTTTTGATTTTCAACCAAATCATTGTGTTGTATGTTGATGATTGGAAACATGTTTCGCATATTTGTTTTATTAATATAAGTTTTTTTATTAAATAATTACCTAAAAACAATTTGTTTTCTTGTTTTCAATTTTATACTTATAAAATTTTACTCCAGTTCCAATTTTCTTATCAAAAAAGTACGTATTTATTATATTATAATTTTATGTACTTAGTTTAATAACTTTATGCTTTATCAAAATCATAAATCTAATACTTGAGAAGCTTACATTTATACAATTTTGTTTTTTTATTAATTATCTTTAATACATAGTTGAGTACGTTATATTATAATAAAATGAGAATGTTATATCATGTATTTACAAGTAAAAGTGACCCCAAAACCGTATCATTCCTATGGAGGAAACCAATATACAATAGAAAGTAGAGGCCTATATTTAGTAAAATTATAAATACTGACCAATGACCAATTTGACGTGACTTCAGGTAAAGTTAAAATATTATAAAAGAATAAAATGCATTTCATACTGATATGATTTTAATCATAAGAGACAAAAACAGTTATCATCATAATTATGTAAAATGAAAACCAACTATAACATGAAATAATGGAGGCCATACACGATCAAGTGTACTTGTCAAGTTTGCAGCGGACTTGACGCAGCATCCAGTATACTTGATCGTGTATGTCGACAGTATAGCTATCTGGCCATATAGCTATCTCATGCACATTGAATGCCGCATCAAATCAAACTGCCAATTTGACAAGTCAAACTGCAAACTTGACAAGTACACTTGATCGTGTATGGCCTCCATTACGAACGTTTACGTTGTTAGTATGTATCAATATATCGCAATCATCAATAAAATAAAAATACAACTGACCCAACAATACGAATTCGAATCTTCTAAATGATTGCATCAAAATCAATCAGAGCGAAGAACACTCGCAAGAGGAAGTTTATTTACAATCGCTTTTGAAGATCCGTCACCATAATAATGTTATTTATTAACCTCATATTAAAACCTATACTAAGTCATCCTCATAAATAAATGCAAAAGAATTTTTCAAGTTCGACTGAGAGTTCCAGAGATTCCAGAGAGAGACGTACAAACAAACAAACAAACAAACAAACAAAAACCTCTTTCTAGCTATATATAAACACAGAAAAATATTAGTATATTTAAAAATATTTAAATTATAAAAAAAGCAATTGTGTGGTTTTATGAAACCACGGTAGGTATAAGTGAAACTTTTTTCGTATTGTAGACATTTAACTAAAAATTTTTGGATAAATATTCGATTTAGGGTATTAAAAGATTTAGGGTATGGCGGCGCCATATTGGCCTCGGCTGCTCTGTCGAGCACCTTTCACTTTACCCCCACTCCGCGGCCGACCGTCACGCGACATGCGACACACAGACCAAAAAGTTTGAGACGATGTAATAAAAGTTTCACTTTAAAAATATTTGTATCATTTCGATCACTTAGGGTTGACACAAGCCGCCGGGCTATGGAGCTCTTCATTAAGCGCTTCATTACTTTTTGCATCTAATCTTTGTATAATATTTTAATGACAATAAATGATAAGAAAAAATAATCTAATTAATAATTAAATTAATTATACGGAACCTTAAGAATGCTCCTGTTTGTATGAGAAATACACTATTGTAACAGACGACTGGGTTTCATTGCGTGCTGGATATTGGGAAATATGAATTAGAGGTATTGCGAACGTCGAAACGTGGTGTCTTGCTTCATTACCCTTGGACAGATCATAGAAATATAGATCATGGATTACGCAATGTGGTAATGGTATCTAAATGTTACCGAGATATTTAGAAAAAGAGATAAGTATTTAGAAAAAGAGATATTTTTTAAATTTATTTTTTAAAAACAAGAAGGAGAAGAATAAAAATAAAAATAAAATATTTTTTTGTATAATACGGATATCAGCTTGCAGTGTTGTTCTTCCATTCTCTCTCTCTCTCTCTCTTTCTCATTCTCCTTTCTTGGTCAGCAACGCGTCAGTGATTACTTTAATTTTGCTGATATCCATAGGCAACTGTGGCCACTTAACATCAGGTCGTATGTCGATCCGTCTTCAGGTATCTCTTCGAAGCTTGCCCTCCATTTCAATATGACTTCTTGGTTTTATCTTATCACCTATTCAGACGAGTATAATTAAGGAGGTATACTTAGCATTACATTAATCAATACTGTAGTCGAATGTGAAAGTGTTTTTGTGTGCTAAAAATTAAGTGAACAGATTCAATAAACTTTGTCATCATAAAAATACTCTTGTTAATATGCCTATTGGTACTAAGGTTAGTCGTAATACTGTGAATTTATGATCGGCCCAAGAGCCTTTAGATCAATCTCACAGAAAGTGAAGATTTTACCTCTGTAGAGTGGAGAGGGCTTAGAATAAGGAATAAACGGAGAGGGTAGACAAAATAAATATCTCACGAACATCGTGGAGAGCAATCCCGTCGCAAAATATCAAAAAATATCAGCAACGTTTATGGCTATAATAAATAACAAACAAACAGATAAACTACACGATAAAAACTAAATGTTAATATGCCTGATGATTTTTTAGCGTTTACGTATAATTACTAATTTTGCACGGATATTACGTTCCCCGGTCTATCTCTAAATCCAACCGCATGAATTTCTTGACGTATTTAATTGAGGTCATCATACAAAAATAAAACGTATCCTCAGACGTGTATGATATGTTTATCGTAATTGAGTTAGATATGTACTTACCTCCATCATTGTGATCAGCAAAAAAGGGGCGCTTCTAGTTACCAATATTTTTTATTCCATAACTAACGCCCCAACTCAGAGTCACTAATGGTTACTTAAATTGCTCTTTAGTACAGAATTTATATGGTAATTCTTTACTAAGGAGCGATTAAAGTAACCGTTAGTGACTCTGAGTTGGGGCGTAAGACACCAACATTGCAACAGCTAAATAAGACTCGTTTGTCACAAGTCATCATAATATGTACCAAATAGAAAATACATCTAACAAACAATAGGTTTCAAAAGAATAATTTGTGTAGAAACTACTTAAATACACTATTAACCCTCTTGTACCCAGTACAATGAAGCGTGATGAAATATTTTTATGTGTCAATAAGGTGTCAATATTTCATAGTATTACTTATTTTATGGTCAATGCACCTATGCACATCATCTACCTTTTCAACAAGTTTTGTCACTGAATATAAGAAATGAAAGAAAGCCAATAGGTAATGCTGTCGCTAAACTAATATAAAGTTAGTAAAGATCCGATTCGTCAGAGATGGTGTTATACCAATGTCGCAACCCCCTCAAGGTTCACATTGGCGTTAAACACGAAGTTACTCAACGGCTGACTGGTTTAGGTTAGTCGTCAGTGTGATCGCTAACTTAGACGGCGAAGTGCGTCCGAGCGTCAGTGATTTAACTTATTCGTATATTTGGAACCTAAAAAGTAAGTTGCTCTGTTAAACATATTTTTTTTAACATCTTCCCAAATGTTATCCGGTAAATCGCTTCACATTAACACGATCGTCGATCACTTCGTTCATTACTAAACTAATGAATTTTTATTTTGTATTGATTTCGTACAATATCCTACCTACATCGTTTTCCATGATTGAACTAGGAATAGTTATTAGTTTGTCCACGTACACTGTACAGAGTTTAATAGTACATTATATTATACAACTATTCAAAAATTATTACCAACGTTCGTATTGAAGTTAAAAGTTAGGTACTTAAGGTAAAATATTGAATAATTCCTTAATTGATTTATAATGCCTATTACCTAGTAGATATGATAAATATACGGGTTTTTTAAAGTGTCAAAAAACTCTCCTTAGGACGTGTTCTCCAAATATGTTATGGGGTTTTCCAGCATCACATTATAGTTAGGAACTATTCAATACTTTCGACTTAATTTTTGAACGAAATGTTTATTTGCATGTGACTAAGTTAAAGTTGTAATATATAATTTATAATATATTATTTAATAAGTTATAACTATTAAAAATATTTTAGTAATATCTCATGATTGTAGACTTATTGGATAGGCTGTACATTGCCTGTAAGTCGGTTTAAATTACTTTAATAAGATTACTCTTTTAATTACCTTTTAGTTATTTCATGCACTTAACTTCTTAACTTCTCTTAACATTTAATGTTCCATGGTTATATTCATACCTATTTTAGTTCCATTAGAAACCAAAATCCCTTCACAGACAATTCCTGAGTCCTGAAAATATAATTTTGTCGTTGTTTTTCAAGTATAGATGTCACTGAAGAGCTCGATAAAGATATCAGCAATAAAGATAATGAGAGATATTGTGAAGTATTTTTTAGCAGAATAAAGAGCAATTTACAAGAAATATTAATTTATTATCGACCATTTCGTTTACTTTGTTCTTTGCGTAGTTTATAACTCGCTCGTCTCAACAACGTAGTTCGCATTTAGAATAGAAATGAGAATAATTGACTCATGGACGTTATGTTCTGCCTTGGAAAATCCCATAACTCGTTCGAGGTTCATTCATACCTTAATAACTATTTTTTGCGATACTAGATAATTGTGGGATATTGTTCAAAATTAGCACATTTATAGTCACTTTTTGCTGATATTCTTTATTAATGGATACTGTTTGTAATACTATATCTATACTGATTTTTTTTTTGCTCCTGCAAAGAGGTACTGTAAAGTCAACACTTTTCGATTCAATTCTAATTTTGAAATCACCAGCAAACTCGGTAATTCAATTTATCAGATACTAGGAAATCGCCCTTGCTTCGCTTCGGGAAAAATAGGAAAAAAAAATGTATAATATAGGTAGCCTATGTCACCCCGGGATAATGTAGCTTCCCAACAGTGAAAGAATATTTCAAATCGGTTTGGTGGTTTCGGAGCCTATTCAATGCAAACAATCAAATCTTTCCTCTTTATATATTAGTATAGAAGTATAGATAATATCATGGATCAGAAATATTTAAGGTGCGATTGGCCTTCTTTATACTTCTTAAGTCATTTAAAATATACCTTAGCGAGTTCCCGAGCCATTCCTAAATGTTATGCTCAATCGAGTTACCTGCCCGCTAACGTTTCGCAAACGGTTTTCGCAAGATGTTTGAACCACATTGCCACATTTCATTGGGTATCTGTACGGCATTGAGATATCAAAATAGAGAATGGTTCGCTTATATCAGGTTGTTAAAAATATTAAAAGTACTTAAGTATTAAGATTTTGAAATACTGTTGTATACGTGGTTCGTTATTAATAGAAGTTGCAAAATTCTTATATTTATTATAACATGGGGTAAATTAATGGACACCAAAATTATGTCGTCATGATTAGGTAAATCAATCAATGTTATTGAGTGTTGATACAGCTGATTTTAATTTTATTAAACAATATCTTCTTGCTATATACTTCTAATAACGTACATTTTTTTAACATAAGAAGTGTAAATATGAACTTTCCAGCTTTTGAAATACTTCTGTTACGACTGGGTTTTGAATGCGACATTATAATTTTGACCGAATGTTGGATAGAAAATGATAAACCATTTCCAAAACTTAATAACTACAATTCAGCCTTCACAAAAAACTGTATTAATAAAAATGGAGGTATAATTGTGTACTCAAAAGGTAATCTAGAGTTGTCAGTAGAAGAACCCGATTTTCTCCAAGCAAACTGTCTCTTGATTAAACTAGGTCTCCAAACTGTAATTATAGCTATTTACCGATCCCCTTCATTTTTAAATATTGACTCGTTTCTTCAATCTCTAGATCAAATATTGACAACATATGAAAGGGTTCCAAACCTTATTATTATGGGAGACTTAAACATTGACATACACCCAGACAATATGGATAGAAACTCCCCCTATTATTTAGAACTTACTGCAAGTCATGGACTCCTGCCGTCTCATTATATTCCTACAAGAGGAGATCGTTGCCTTGACCATGTAATGTTAAAAAGTAATCTTGGGAATAATACAATTGTTATTAATACCTTTGTTACCGATCATGCCCCTGTTCTCCTAAACATCGTAAATAGAAATAGGGATATTCAAAATATAACCCAGGTAAAATCTTTTATTAAATTAGACTATGATAAAATAGCTAATAGTCTGAGGTCTTTAAGTTTTGCCGACATTTTAAGTACATGTGATGCTAATGTAGCCACCAACTTGCTCACTAATCACTTAATTGAGATTATGAAAACTAACTCCAGGATATTCAAAGTTCCTAATAGTCAGCGCACCATTAAGCCCTGGATCACATTAGGTATTCTTCGATGTATCCGTAACAGAGACAGGATGCATTTACGTCTAAAAGAAAATCCAAACAATGAACTTCTAAAATTGACATACTCTAGATATAGAAATTTTTGTACTAATTTATTGAAAAAACTTAAAAATGATTACTTCAGAGCTGAATTAAATAAAAACAAAAGCAATATTAAGAAAACATGGAACACTATTAGGCAAATTACACACACTGACAAAGTAAAGATTAATAATGAAGACCTCCTTAAATCTCATGCAAACTCTTTGGAATCCATTAATTATATCAACAATTATTTTGCAAATGTAGGGAAATCTTTGTGTGAAAATTTAAAAAATACACTACAAGCTGCTCCTAATAGATCTCGGGCAGAACTTCCATCTCAAGTTAACTCTATTGGATTACTGGAAACTGATGAGTATGAGGTGTTCGTCCTTATACAGGGCTTAAAAAATGATTGCGCAGTGGGACTGGACGGAATTCCCACTAGACTTCTTAAACAATCTGCACCAGTTTTGTCACCTATTATAAATCACATATGTAACTTGTGTTTATCAACAGGTACATTTCCCCAAATTTTTAAAACTTCAATTATAACACCTGTTTATAAGAGTGGTTCCAGAGACAGTGTCAATAACTATAGGCCAATCTCCATCTTACCAGTAATTTCAAAGATTCTTGAGAAAATTATAAATAAGAGGCTGATATCTTACCTGGAGAAATACGACCTTCTTGCAGCTGCACAATATGGTTTTCGGAGGGGCAGATCGACAGAACATGCAGTTTCTACCCTCACGAACTTTGTAGTTGATCAGCTTGATAGAAAAAAGAAGGTTATTGGTATATTCCTTGACCTTGCCAAAGCATTTGACACTGTCTCTGTACCCATGCTTCTCAACAAGCTTGAACGCGTAGGAATTCGTGGAAAACCTCTTAGTCTTTTAGAAGATTACCTAAAAGGTCGAACCCAAAAGACTAAAATCGGAAATTTGACAAGTGTAGAGGAGTCTATCGATTGTGGAGTACCTCAAGGTAGTGTACTGGGTCCTACCCTCTTCCTAATTTATGTCAATGAACTATGCAATTTAAATTTGAAAAATGGCAAAATCATCTCTTATGCTGATGATACGGCATTAATATTTGTAGGCGAAAATTGGGAAGAGGCAAAGAATAATGCTGAAAGAGGTCTTAAATTAGTTATAGAATGGCTATATACGAATTTGCTGACATTAAATGTGGGAAAAACTAAATTTATGACCTTTTGTAATACACGAACTAGAACGCCCAATATAACTATAACTGCACATTACAATTGTGATTCCTTAAACTGTTCGTGCCCTTCTATAGATAAAGTGCTTAATATCAAATATCTCGGAGTGACCATAGATCACAGACTTTCATGGAAACCCCATATTGACACCCTATCAAGCAGAGTCCGTAAACTTATTTATATGTTTAAGAACATCCGAGAGGTCGCTGACAAACAAACAATATTTAATATGTATAATGCACTTTGTAGGTCCATCCTGTCTTATTGTAACTCCAGCTGGGCTGGTGCTAGTAAAACACATCTGCTGCCATTGGAACGTGCTCAGAGGGCAGTTTTAAAAGTAGCTACATCTAAGCCTATACGATATCCAACTTCTGAACTATTTAATGATTGTAACGTGCTTACGGTACGCCAGTTATTTATTTTAGACCTTATTATGGCCCAACACAATAATACATCTGCACAAGAAAAGTTAATACATAGTCATAAACGCAGAAAAGATAAAGTATTTCCTGTGCCAAGAGTAAATACAATGCTTGCCCGACGTCATCAAAGATACCTTTGTCCATTTCTGTATAATAAAGCAAGCAAATATGTCAAAGATTTAAAATCACTTAACTGCAGAGATGCCAAAGCTCAAGTTACTAAATGGTTAAAAAGTCTTAATTATGAAGATACGGAGAAATTACTTGTATGAAACACTAGGTATACACTATTGCACTCGATCACACACACACACACATACACACACACACACACACACACACACACACACTCACACACACAAACACACACACACACATACATATATTACTCACTCATATATATATCGACGATGGAAAGGCAAAATGTATTATCCGCCATTTAGTAAAATGACCAGGAGAGACGATTAAAGTTTTAGAAAATTCATAACTTTTAAAGTATTGAAGATATCTCTATGAAATTTAAGTGAATAGTAATAAAATTTATTACAAATGCATACATGTAATAAAAAATAACGTATGTCTAATATTTGTATTAATTTATGGAGTTTATACAAAATACCAAAAAATCTCAGATAGGTAAAATCAGTTTATATCCAGATATTATATCCAAAAAATTTCAAGCAAAGTGTTTTATATCCAAAATATAATATAAATATTTTCTAGTAAATTGTTTTATATCCAAATAAATGTGATATTGCTATCGAGTAAAATGACTTAAAAACACATCCAATCATGACCAGAGAGAGGTAAACGCTTTTATGTAACTTCTTCATATCTATGCAAACCTGGAAAAACAGTTCTACAGACATCATTGTATTCGAACAAAGAGGGCCAAGTGGTTTAACCATACACTTAAATATAATTTAGGCCACAAACTAAACTTTCCATAACTTAATAAAATCCTGAAAATTGTAAAAAAATTAAAATCATCCATCCAATCCATCCATCAGCCTTTGAAGGTCCACTGCTGGACATAGGCCTCCCCTAACTTGCGCCATTCTGACTGGTCCTGAGCCTTCTGAATCCAGCAGATGCCAGCTGTCTTCTTCAGGTCGTCAGTCCACCTGGTCGGGGAGCGTACTATGCTCCTTTTTCCGAGACGTGGGCGCCATTCGAGGACCTTTCTTCCCCAACTGTTATCGGTCCTTCGCACTATGTGGCCAGCTCATTGCCACTTCAGCCGGCTAATTCTTTGAGCTATGTCGGTTACCCTCGTTCGTCTACGGATCTTCTCATTTCTGATGCGATCACGTAGTGAAATACCGAGCATAGCCCTCTCCATAGCCCGCTGCGCTACTCTGAGCTTGTGGATTAGGCCAATAGTAAAGCACGACGTCTCGGATCCGTATGTCATCACTGGCAACACACACTGCTCGAACGCCTTCGACTTCAGGTACTGAGGTAGTGTTTTGGACGACAAGATATGACGCAGTTTCCCGAACGCAGCCCATCCGAGTTAGATTCTACGAGTGACTTCTTTCTCGAAGTTGGACTTACCCATCTGAATCACTTGTCCCAGGTAATTGTTTTCGTCTACAACTTCGAGAGCAGCGCCATCAACAACAACCGGTACGGGTGTGACATGGACATTCAACATGATTTTCGTCCTGTCCATGTTCATCTTAAGACCCATCCGTTGTGAGGCGCTGTTCAAGTCCCCGAGCATTGTATTAAGTTCTTCCAAGGAACCCGCCAGGATGACTATATCATCGGCATATCGCAGGTGTGTGATGTATTCGCCATTGATGTTAATGCCCCGTCGTTTCCACTCCATCTGCTTGGACACGTCTTCCAACGCAGCGATGAACAGTTTTGGGGATATGACATCCCCTTGTCACTAAGAGACAAAAAAAAATTAAAAATGAAGGTAAATGTTGTACTAAAATTATATTTATCAAAAAGTTACTGATTAAAAGGTTATAAATAATGGTAAGGACGGAAAATCAAAACAATTAATTCAACAATAAACAACACGTAACTAAACAATCCATCCATCAGCCCTTGGAGGTCCACTGCTGGACACAGGCGTCCCCAAACTTGCACCACTCTGACCGGTCCTGAGCCTTCTGAATCCAGCGGATGCCCGATGTCTTCATCTGGTCGTCAGTCCACCTGGTCGGGGGGCGTCCTATGCTCCTTTTTCCGAGATGTGGGTACCATTCGAAGACCTTTCTTCCCCAACGATTATCGGTCCTTCGCACTGTGTGGCCAGCCCATTGCCACTTCAGCCGGCTAATTGTTTGAGCTATGTTGGTTACTCTTGTTCGTCTACGGATCTTATTTCTGATGCGATCACCTTGAGAAATACCGAGCATAGCCCTTTCCATAGCCTGCTGTGCTACTCTGAGCTTATGGATTAGGCCAATAGTAAAGCACCACGTCTCGGATCCGTATATCATCACTGGCAACACACACTGCTCGAACACCTTCGACTTCAGGCTCTAAGGTAGTGTTTTGGACGTAAAGATATGACGCAGTTTCCCGAACGCAGCCCGGGTTGGATTCTACGAGTGACTTCTTTCTCAAAGTTGGACTTACCCATCTGGATCACTTGTCCCAGGTAATTGTATTCGTCTACAACTTCGAGAGCAGCGCCGTCAATAACAACCGGTACGGGTGTGACATGGACATTCGACATAACCTTCGTCTTGTCCATGTTCATCTTAAGACCCATCCGTTGTGAGGCGCTGTTCAAGTCCCCGAGCATTATACCAAGTTCTTCCAGTGAGCCCGCCCGGATGACTATATAATCGGCATATCGCAGGTGTGTGATGTATTCGCCATTGATAAAATAAATAAAAAAAACATGAGAGGTGTCAAGGGACACCCGGATGGAACGAAGTTCCTTTCGATTTATATATTGTTTTGTTGTACAGCACCATCTCTGTAAAACTCTCTGAATCACTTCAAAAAAAGTGTCGTCATTCGTAAGAATCAAAAAGTGTCGTAATTTTCCGTCTAGCCCCCTTTCACAACGCGCGATAAGGATCTTCGTTCCAATAACGCGTTTAGGAGGTTGAGTTGAGGAGAGATGTAGGTTCTCTCTGCGTATTCTACCGTCTGTATAATGGGGAATGTTCTGAAGAACTGTTTGGCTTACTACCTGCAGTTCATTTTCTTCACCGCACACAGCGTACCAGGTTCCATCAACACTATCTGGATACTTGGCGTTCATCCACAGTCCGGTTCTCACGTCATTTTCTACCTCGCACGTGTAAACTGTGGAACAAACTACCTGCATCGGTGTTCCCTCTAAGCTATGACATAGGGTCCTTCAAGAAGCGGGTCTATCGTCATCTTCTTGGCCGGCAACGCGTTGGTGACGCCCCTGGTGTTGCTAATGTCCATGGGCGGCGGTGATCACTTACCATCAGGTGACCCGTCTGCTCGTTTGCCTGCTCAAAGCATAAAAAAAAAATAACGCTTCACACTCATAGCCCCACACTAAGATTCCCTGTGTCGTGGGTGCCATGGACAACACACAAGACAAGGACATTCATGCCCAGACCGAGAGCAGAAATTCAAACTCATCATTCAAATTTCCGCCTCGCTGGGAATCGAACCCAGAACCCTTGGCGCGGCGATCCGGCATGGTGACCATTGCGCCACACGGGTCGTCAAACACCCACGGGACTTCAATACTTCTATATACCGGTACTCGATCCGGCACCGCTGGGGAGAATTTAGTACTGTCCAGGTCTCGATAGAATCAAAGGCTTTCTCATAGTCCACATAGGCAACACATAGCGGCTGATTACCTCGGTCTTCTGTATAATCTGCCGCAGTGTGTGTATGTGGTCTATAGTACTGTAGCCTTTTCGGAATCCTGCTTGTTCGGGAGGCTGAAAGTCATCAAGCCTGCGTGCAATGCGATTTGTGAGCAGCCTCGGAAACAGCTTATAAACGTGGCTCAGAAGTGCAATGGGCCTGTAGTTCTTCAAAAGGGCTTTATCGCCCTTCTTGAAGAACAGCGTCACCACACTTCTGCCCCACGCTTCCGGTGTAGTTCCAGTGTTGATGACGGAATTGAATAGTTTTTGGAGCGCCACTAGAAGGGGGTTTTCCTTCAGCTCTTAGAAGCTCGGTTGTGATTCCGTCATCTCCCAGTGTCTTATTGTTCTTAAGTTATTTGAGAGCCTCTCTAAACTCATACAGGCTAACGTCCGGGATATCCTCTGTGTAGTGTTGGGTCGGTTTAGCTCGCTTGTCGCTCTCCTCGCGAGGAGATGGAGCTTGAGAGGAGGCATACAACCGTCCGTAGTATCTCTCAGTTTCGTACTTCAGTGCCGAACTCGGTCTTCAACCTCGTAAGCTGACCTTGCCCAGTAGATAGATCCTTGGCGATCACTTTTGAGCCCTGGCGCTAAACAATAACTTATCTAAAATACTTAAATAATGGTGAATCGCGAGGTTTGACAACGGCACGAAGTGCGCGTAACCATCCTCTCCGACACAAGAAGGGTGACTGAAGCGCCTGCGCATCAGCCCGTACTTAAATATTACCATCTGACTTACTCGCAATTTGCTTTAATTTGTATGGTTTAACCATAATTTTTTGTATGCAATAAAAAATTGTAAAGTAGTTTAATGCCAAAAATGAAACTAGTACAGTCAGTTTAAATGCACATGTTATTTGTGAAAAAAAACAAGTAAATTTGTTTTATTGTATTGAAATAGGTTCTAGAAAGAACAGCAAAACGACTCAACGCATAATGTTACCTTATTTTGGATAGGTAAAATGTATTATCTTGGAAACAATAGCATTTTAGAATACAGTAAAATGTATTAACTTACAATGACTAACATTTAAAATCGGAGTAAAATGTTTTAATTCTATTGATGAATAAAAATCAAGTTGGGTATAATGAATCAATTACAAAAATGATAATATTATAATTTGGTAAATTGTTTTAACATTTAAATTTAGTTAAAGTCAAGCAAGGCAAAGTAACATAAGGTAAAATTTTTAGTTGAGATGTGTTTTAATGACAAAATCCACTATTTACTGTGGAGTTAAAACACAAAAAAATATGAAAAACTTCAAAAACACTGGTGTATTAACGACCATAAAAGTCTTCAGATCGAGCTGAAACTAGGACCATTCGAAAGAGAAAATTCTCCCGATTCCAACGATGTATATAACTCGATATCGCCTAAAATGGCGGTTAATACATTATGCCTTTCCACCGTCGATATATCCATACTCACATATGCAGACATACAGATAAATTTATGTAAGTAAATAATAGTTTAACTGTAATATTATTATCTAGCTTTTTAAATATGTTATAATCTAATAATTTTTAGTAAAGTTATTACTTACCGGCTATACTGTTTCCTCAGAAGGGTTAACAGACTCCTGCAACACAAGTTTTTACTTAGTGTAGGATCTGTGCATCATGTAGATATGTAATATCCGCCGCATAATTCTTAAGTCTACTTACCATGTAAAATGTAATACCTATGATTTGTGAAAATAAAGATTATTATTATTATTATTATTATAATGCAATTTCAATGATCTTACTTTCATATTCGGGAAGTAATAGATAACAGTAAATTATGGTAATCAAAATTACATTAACATACGCTGAAGTAATGGTTTACATCGTTGGTATATACTATAAAACGTGTCATAACTTACGTTAGCTCTACAAAAAATTTCAAGTGATGCGATATGACGTCAATGTTTTAGCAAAGAAAATATCTCAAGTCAAGTGCTAATAATATCTTAATAACACTTGTTATAAACAGTGACTTGCGAACAAATAGGAGATGAATATTGTTCGTTTACTTACACATAAGAAACGATTATCTTTCAAAAGTTATTTTTTATTATTACACCTGCTCTTAAAAAACCTGTGTATTTTTTGCTATCAAGGCAATATTATGCTAAATGTTGGTGGTTAACGCTACAGGGGCTTGGGGATGAAATACAATGATTGAAAATCTTCGGTATCTTGTCACAATAAATATTTTACAATAGAAGCCGAATGAAATAATTTTATAATCTAAATTTAACCAAAAAAATAATCGACTTTAAGAAAGAGTCTAAGGATAGGGACCATTAAAATTATAGCTAAACATATTATTATATCTAAGTCGTCATACCTATGCCTATAATGTTTCAGGAAATCCCTAAATTCCTTATAAGTTCCATTCCATCCTCAAAGCTGACTTGTAATAGATCGGTTCAGTGCCGGATTTATATTTTTTATGAGTGTAGGCCAATTAATTTTCGACGCCCCATGTATCTTTCTAAAATAATAATTTTCCATTCATAGGAAGAAAGGCATTGAATTAGTCACTAAGAAAGTGCGTAAAAAACAAGATTTACATTTTTTGCGACACTCTTTAATAGCAAAATCATATATATTATATCATCTTCTGAAATCTGCCGCCCCTTGGACGCTGCCGCCCCTAGGCCGCGGCCTATACGGCCTATTGACAAATCCAGGACTGGATCGGTTCATAAATGACGGAGCTGCTCAGAACTTTTAAAAACAAATGAATTGAGGACCAGCTCCATTTTCAAAGTCGATCTAAAATGATGTTATTGTATTGATTCTATAATATCTATAGATACATACTATGTAGTACATGATAGAACGGTTACTGTTGGTTTTAATTTATTTTAAAGCTTGATTATATAATATACGATATTTTTATTTCATTAAACCACTTTGTTCTTAATAAAATGTAAATAATTTTAATTTACTCAAATAATATTATATACTCCAAAATATTTTAACAGCGCCATCTGTTGTTTAATAGCAGAAGTAAACAGATATTCACAAAAATCCGGAATTTATATAATTCCGCAACATACGACTTTACTGACATCTATTGTTCAATAGCAGAACTATAAAAAGTTATTATTATTTTAGTTAATTGTAAAAGTAAAGATGGCGTAGTTATCACTTTAATATATTTTGGTTACGTTTCGATTTCGAGAGAAAAACGCAACGTTTTACATTATTAAGTTCCACCGTTAGTATGGAATAGGGATAAGGATAACACCGGACTTCAAAAGGTCCCTTTTAAGCAATCAGGTTTTACGTCTTTTTTCTGCATTTACCTAATGTATGTAATGTGATGAATTGGGCTAATGCAAAACAAAATTAGCAGTAGGTTCAACTTCAACCTTCGTTGAGCTGTCGAAATTATTCTCTTAAATAAAATCTCTTAAATAATCTTAAATAAAACTAACAATGTATCTACTACCTACAACTAGGTATTAAATAAAGGCGAAACTAATTCATTAAAACATCGAAGTAGATATATTAATAAAAACAAAATTAATACACTTATATACAAACAAAACCAAAGACATTTTATATTAGTTATTCTCCGTAATAATTACCGTAATAATTCTCCGTAATAATTTTGTTAACATCTGAAGTTGCTTAAACTTAACTAAAATTTTACCAAATAAACGCTTAACAGTAGGTACTTACATAGATCATACGTTCCATATACCTAATTATTACAATAAATAAACTTTAAAATAACACTTGAAGCCAAATAGCATTACAAAAAATCTCTCAAAAAATCTTGTGAGTTACTTACGCCACTTTTTCTTGTGACTACCATTTGCATCATGCCTTTTGTTGTACGCAATATTTTATGTTACCTATAAAAGTGTTTCGCAAGGAAGTAATTTGGGGACGTTTTCAAATAAGTAACTGTTTCCTAATGTAACCACGATCATTTTTAAAAATAACTTGAATATGTTGCTGAAATACTGGTACTTATGTTACTATTATTAGTGAATAATATTGCAGTATACTTTTTATGTCATTGGCCAACAATGGAGCGAATTATGATCTACATTGTCCTAAGGTGGTCTTTACATTAGTAAGTTTTATTCAAGTAAGTCATTGCAGACTTGGCTACTTGCAAATTAATGCACACATACTGACAGCAACTGAAAACCTATACTTAGGCACATAGGTTACTTAGGTACAAAATATATTTTTTTTGTTGTATTATGAATAAAGTCCAAATACAAAGAAAACTATTGATTCCTGAGTATGATTTCAAGTTTAAGTCCGAATCAAAAGGTTGTCTTAGACCAAGTTAAATTCAGTAAAGATACATACATGTTTAGCACCGTGTGATTTTCAGAACAGGTAACCTAATGTGCTGTAAACACAATTGCGATATTCGCTTGTTTTGACTTGACTTCTAAAATAACACTAACTTCCTTACTCCTCTAATGCAGCGACCCGGAGTTGATTTTGGCCTCCGGCACGAGAATCTGCCATTTATTCCTATCCTGGGCCAGTTCCTGATTTTGAGCTCGTTCAGATCGGCCTGTACCTTATCTTTCCATCTAAAAAATCTAAAATAACAAACCTTATATTTTTAAGAAGACCAACATCATGGCGTCGGCAGCAGCGCTCGTGCAGCCGTCCGGGGAGATGTGGAAGAAGATCAGAGTGGAGCTGAATGAGGACGTCAACACCCGACAGCGCGACGTTGCAGCTATCCAGGAATGGCTCAAGAAGCAACCGCATTTGCCAGATCAATGGGGTAAAAATTATAATCGCTTAATTTTATCTATACTAACATTATAAAGTTGAAGAGTTTGTTTGGCTGAACGCGAAATCTCTGGAACTACTGCTTCGAATTGAAAAATTCTTTCTGTGTATGATAGTCCATTTATCGAGGAAGGCTTTAGGCTATAGGTATAACATCATATATTTTAGTTGTTAGTTTTTTCCACAAATTAACGCGGGTGAAACAGCGAGGCACAGCTAGTTTGATTATAAGTTGTAAGATTCATCCGTGAATTCAAGTCAGTCAGTGGTGTTACTCTCAGGTGGCTGGATTTTATACCATCCATTTTAATCTTGATTATGATTATATTTTCATACTGTGGTCCTTCCGTATTTAGGTAGCTAAGTTCCCTACCCTCCTTGTAGAATAACTGTCTATTTATTCTTTACATAGGCGGATAACATAACTTCTTACATATTTAAGGACTTAAAAAATAAAAACATGAGAGGTGTCAAGGGACACCCGGATGGAACGAAGTTCCTTTCGATTTATGTATTGTTGAATCACGCTACTAGCGTGATTCAGAAAGTTGTACAGCGTCATCTCTGTACAACTTTCTGAATCACGCTAGTAGCGCCATCTCTGTAAAACTCTCTGAATCACTTCAAAAAAAGTGTCGTCATTCGTAAGAATCAAAAAGTGTCGTATTTTTCCGTCTAGCTCCCTTTCACAACGCGCGATAAGGAACTTCGTTCCAATATGTGTGTCCAATTATTCCACAGATGAAGATCGCATCATGACCTTCCTCCGCGGTTCCAGCTTCTCACTAGAGAAATGCAAACGGAAGCTGGACATGTACTTCACCATGAGGGCCGCCTGCCCCGAGTTCTTCACCAACAGAGACGTTACGAGCCCAGAGCTTAGGGAACTCATAACTAAGGCGTAAGTCTTATCTCATAATTCATAGATCATTTCATATGTGTAGTATTTTTATATGATTAGATGTTTGAAGAGAAAATTCTACGTCGATATAGTGGAGGCGAGTTACCAATATGTCGCTTTTTTGCAATGCTTACTTCTAGCGTTGATACTGCGTCAGAAATAAGTATAACACAACAACAATGATTAGGTAAAGTATAGTGAAATTGAGGCAGAGGAAAGTAGAGTAGAGTAGAGTTAACATGAAACATGCAAAGGCGAGGAAGCGGTGGCAGCAGGGACCTTTTATTACTAACTGTCTCACTCGCACCAATGATCTATTCTATGCTAATATTATAAAACTGAAGAGTTTGTTTGGTTGAACGCGCTAATCTCAGGAATTACTGGTTTGAATTGAAAAATTATTTTTGTGTTTGATAGTCCATTTATCTAGGAAGGCTATAGACTATATAACATCATTTAAGTAGTTAGTTTTTTCCACAAATTAACGCGGGTGACCGCGCGGCACAGCTAGTAAAATATATTACTGTTAAGTCTAGAATGAATAAGAACAAAAACCCTATCATTCAATAGACTATGCACGAAATATTCGAGACTATAATAATAGATATAGACCAGAAATACTGAATGAATAATATCGTAATTTTCTTTGGAAATCAATAATTTTCCTCAATTGTTTTCAGTCAAGGACCACCGCTGCCTGGTCTGACGCCGAACGGCCGTCGTGTAACTATCTGCAGAGGTAAGCAGAAATTATGAATCATTATGAATCGATTGGTTTTGTAAGAACAACTTTAGTGTCGAAACATCGAAACAGCAAGGTTAATGTTGGTTCGTCCGCGCATGTGTTAGCTAGCGATTGTATTACTTTTGATTATAGAAAATTATTAATATTTATATTGTTTTTTTAAATATATGTGTAATTGTGTATAGAATGTAATATAAAATATTATTCCACTTTAAAAATATAGGAAGTCATATAGAAATTGCAATTTACTAAGCAATGCAAATGAACTTATTTTTACCACACATGATTTTATTCATTACTCCCATCTGAATTGATCTAATGATTATAATCAACCATTCCACCGTTTTAATTACATTCGTAACAAATTTACAGGTCTCGACAAAAACTTGGATACAAACATGCTAAACGAGGCTTTCAAAGTGGCCATGATGATTGGTGACGTTCGTCTGGCTGAGGAAGTGGAAGGAGTAGCAGGAGACGTCTACATTCTGGATGCTTCTATCGTAGCGCCAAGCCACTTGGGGAAACTGTCGCCGTCTGCTATAAAGAAGTTCTTGATTTGTGTTCAGGTATGGATAACATAACAATTCTTATAAAAAACTCAAATATACGTGACATTTTCGGCATAATTTAATTTAAATTCAATGAGATATATAGCCATATCTCATTGAAGTTATATATAGCCATGAGAGATAGCCACTTACCATCAGGTGGATCGCCAGCTCGTTTGCCGGCTATTTCCATAAAAAAAAGCAGATGACATTCAATCCAAAGCCTGCAAAGACCAGGGCCGTGCCTGGGTATATGGCCGCCTGCGTGCCAGTCTGTATGGCCGCCCCCAGGATAACATTAAAAAAAACTACTTTAATTTTTAATGTTTATTATTTTACACAGGGCATCAAACCGGGAAAAAAATCAGTTTTTGGTTAACCGAAATCGAGAACGAAAAAAAATATTGGTTTTGTTCCCAAAACCGGTTTCTGAAAAGAAAAACCGGCTAAAAACCGGTTTTATGAGATTTATATGTTTGGATGAAATTTAAGAAAAAAAAATGCACAAAATAAACATTTTTTTATTTAAAATTTAAACAAAAATAATAACATGAAAAAAATTATGGTATTGGTTTTATAATCACAGACAAAATTATCAAACATAAAGAACAAGGAATAACCCTTAAATCTATACTAACATATTAGGATAACAAAGCTCAGTGGCCAATGGCAGATCTGGGCTGACTTGCAACTTGGGAGGTATACAAAATAGAATTAATTTACTTACTTTAATAATAACATGAAAAAAAGTAATTATGGTATTGGTATTATAATCACAGACAAAATTATCAAACATAAAGAACATAGGAATACGATAATTTAAAATCCTAGGTGTCGCTCAGTGACAATTTAAAATTATTTGATTTTAAAAAATCAAATCTTACGTATTATTTATTGATATTGAAAATAGTAAAGGTTTTTGGTTAATTAACCGGTTTCATAAAATTATTTCGGTTAGGTTACCGGCTAATTAGGGAAATCTTTCAATCTTTCAATTATCGCGATTGAAAGTGAAATTGCTGAATCTTCACGAAGCAATTATTAAATAAAGTACATATTAAAAGTTAATCCTACGGGATTTTTTACTGACAAAATCGTCAATTGCTTCGTGAATATTTAAAGATTCAGCAATTTCACTTTCAATCGCGATAATTGAAAGATTGCTCATACGTTCTTGCGTCATGGAAGTACGTAGGTAATTTTTTATGATTTTCAATTTAGAAAAACTACGTTCTCCAGACGCAACTGATACAGGCATGGTCAATAATAGTTTTAAGCTTGTAGATACATTTGGAAATGAATTTTGTAAATTGTGTTTGTACAAATACTTTAGGAGTTCTTCGGGTTGTTTCTTATCTTTTATAATTATTTTCAATGACATTAACTCTTCGTATAATTCTGCTCCGTTTATGTCGCACGATTCGCCATCCTTGAATTTATTATGAAAGTCGAAGCAACTTTTTTTTATGTCGTCCTCTCCTATTTCAACAAATTTATATAAAAATCCGAAAGACTGTTCGAAATTGGATAATGTTTCAAATCGGGTAGTAACAGATGAAATGGCTGTATCCAATATTACATAGAAAAAATTAATTTTGAAATTTTCTTTAGCAGTTAACTGAATATCAAGTTTTGGTTTTTTAATTTCTTCATTTCTTCCTATGGCCTTCAATATACGTCTGAGCCAATATGGCGGCAGATTTAATGTAGAAACGAGATACAAAATACAAACTATGCCCTAGAGCGATAAAGACGAGTATATTTAACGTTGTCCGACCGCGGGGCGCCGCGAGGACGATGTTAACCACTACTACCAATACTACAACGACCTATAAATCAGTTTTTATACATTTCTTATTTCTGAGAAACTCTTTTTAGATAGATTAGATTAGAGAAACTGTTTTTACTTCGTATCTTAATGAAAACAAACCGATTGTATTTTTGCCCAGTAAACAACTTGTAACGATTTGGCCGCCTCTTAATTTCGGCCGCCTGCGTGCGGTGCACGCAATGAACGCCCGTCAGGCACGGCCCTGGCAAAGACTATGATAAATAGTCCATAAAACTTAATACTGATACTCTATGACGTACTATACTATATGTATAACATACTATTACCAACCAATTTCCTATATTCGCTATCGCAAAGAAGTTTATCCATGTTTTTCAATTTCAGGAAGCATTTCCTGTTAAGCTGAAAGAAGTGCACGTGGTAAATACATCACCAATTATTGAAACTGTTGTGAACTTGGTGAAACCTTTCCTTAAAGAGAAGATTAAGAACAGAGTAAGTATACCTTTAAACACCTTTAAACAGTACCTTTAAACAATTAAATCGATGCTTCTAATGAACACTACTCTAACTTAAAATTATGAAAATTTCGTTTTTTACGTGAATCGCTTCAATATTTTGTAAGTATTAAGCACCCCATTTTTTTTGAATATCACGAGAAATAAATAAGTTATGAGGTTTACATAACGCTAAGTTTAGCATTATGTAAACTATAACTTATAAAATACTGAAGCGGTTTACGTAAAAAACTAAATTTTCTAATTTTAAGTTAGAGTAGTGTTCATTGGAAGCATCGAAATGTAACAAAATATCATTGATAATATTATTAAACTTGTTAGAACTAAATTCCTTACGACTGCTTAGATGTAAGCTCGGATTGAAATAAGATTAGTTGATTTTCTCAGCATACTAGCATAGCAGCTCGCTAATATAGCCACTGAATTAAATGTATTTTTATCACATATTTTATGTCACAAGTACAATATCCGTAAATCACAACCGTCGATTTCAATAATAATTGGTGACCACTACAACTAAACTTTTTTTTCAGATATTCATCCACACTGACTTAAATACTCTTTACGAGCACGTACCTAAAGAAATGCTCCCGGAAGAATACGGTGGTAATAGTGGATCTATTAATGATATCAACGGTAAGGATTTCGATGGATCAATTATATATAAATATGGTAAATCTTCCTCGTCTTAGGTGAACGTACATCACATGACATCTGCATCGGGCTCTCATATGATTTTATACCATTTTCAGCGTTCAGCGCCTACAGTGGGATATGTATATTATGTGCGTTCACCATTACTCGTCTTTATATACACCTGTACGTGAGAATTTTGATCCAAATTTTGATTTGTATCCATATGCAAGACACTTACAAATGACTGCAAACAATTGAATAGAATTTGTATACAAATTATTAAAAATACACCTCATTAATATTATTTTAGTTTCACTCAGAAATTGAAGACAAATTGCTAGTAAGTAGATAGATAATGAGAGGTTATTTTCACGGAATATAATCCACTCCGTAGATACTGTTATTTTAGTACTAGAAGTGCCTATAATAATACTAATAAGGTTACTATTTTCACTCAACAGATGCTTGGATGAAGAAACTAGAAGACTACAAAGACTGGTTCAAAGCACAGGAATCCATCAAGGCAAATGAATCCCTGCGACCGGGGAAACCCACCAACTACGATGAACTGTTCGGGATTGACGGCTCGTTTAGACAACTATCTATTGATTGATTAATATGGTTTAATATTTGATACATTTAGCTTTTAAAACTAAAGTAGTAGAAGGATCTGAGCATCGGTCTGATTTAGAATTACTGACCACGACACCCGAAGACTAACCCCGTTATTCATAAAAACAAGCAAAGCTATAGAACGCTAGTAAAGTGACTAAAATGTTTTGTTTCTTTCACTCTTATAAAAAATGATAAAGATAGTAAGATAATATTATAACAGTGGTCTATTACCATTTAAGAATAAGGCCGTACCTTTGGCGCTCATAATAGTGCCACCATTTTATGATTTAAAATATTAATTATCATCGCAGTGTGTTGTTTTATGTTACATAGTAGTATTTACTTGAAATGCTAGATGAATATTTACATGCAATAAAAATACGATAGATGCCTAATAAGACATTGAAAATTTAAACATTTATTACTCTATAGTTATGCGTTATTAAGGAAGAGTCCGTTACTGCAATAGTTTAATATCTTGATTTACTAGTAATTATTTCCTTTTAGAATCTTTTAGCAACTACATAAATATATAATTTAAATGAGTGCATTTACATGTATATGGGCTTGAGATTGGTCGGTAACTTGACTATTTAAAAATACTAAAACATATAGCTCCAGTAGTATTTTTATGTCCACAAACCTAGCGTTGCAGTAATATGACTACTTCACTGATGTTGAAGGAACCCCTTTGTATGGGTTCCTATTTTACGTAATGACTATAACCTTAATATCTTTAAACATTCATTTTATTAAAAGACAATTATAATATAAGAATAGTAATAAGATTAGATATGGATGTTACCTTATCTTGATACATTGTGATATTCTTCGCTCATATACCTTATCAGAATGTAAAGATTTTGTATCATAGTAAGTAAATAAACATTATAAAATAGTTTTGTAGCATTTATTTAATATATTTAATAAAATATTGCGTATTATAATTGCGTTGAAGGTTAAAATATGATAATTTAACATTTCTGGATCTTGATGGTCTTCTTAGAAATTTAGCACCTTTGTTCAGTTTTTTGTAAAAAAAATAATTTTCTGAAGTGAAAACTTTTTCAGGCGCGTTGAGGCATTTTTGAGGTTGGGGGTAATCTATGGATAAAACCAATCCGCTCGAGACTTAATTATATAATATTATATTAGTATCATGATTGCAATTTACATATAGGTACCTACTTACGAGGCGTTGGCAACCATTCACTAAAATAGTGATGAATAAAAACACACTTCATTGAAAATTATTTCCTGCACAATAAAATATTTCCTGACGATTCAAAAAATACACACGTAATTGCCTAAGTTTTCACTTCTGTCAGCACTCCCGGAGTTCCTTTTATGTTTTTTTTTAATACTTGTCGGTAAAATTTTAACTGTAATTTGACATAGTTAACATAATTGACTAATATCCTTTCATCAACTTCGAGAGGGTCAAAATTCAACAATTTAATTATTGCATATTTCAATATTATTTAATAATATGAGTGTGAAGCGTAATGGCGTTATAATCGTTAGATAGATACAAGATACACGCACAGTAATTTTTTAAAGACATCAGAAAGATGAAGTCAGATTAGTTGATGAAAATATCATAATAAACATGCAATAAATATTTTCTAAACATACAATCTTATAGCAGAGTTATTGGTGACTCAGCCCACCGAGCGAATCGAACGAAATGTGCCGGGTTTGATACCCGGCAGGGGCAGCCACACAAACACAAACACAAGCCACACAAACTGTCACGCGCAACACGGAATCTTACTATGAGGGTGTGGTTTACTTTATTTTTAAGGTCAATGCTGTGTTCAGTGTGATAAGTTCAGCGTAATTAATTACATTTAGCTGTGATGATTATATGTATAAGGAAATATACCGGGTGTAATCGTTAAGTGTGCACAGGTGATTATTCCGTAACTATTACAGATATCAAAAAACTTTAAACTGATAACGAAAGCACTTTACCTAATGAGTAAAATGACAATAATAACTTATTAAAAATAAAAAGAGAAATATCCAAAAAAATTACATTAAATACTCCCATACATTTAGTATGAGATAGTAGAAAGGTTTTACTTTCCTTATTTTAAGTGGAATAGTAACTACTCATTTTACCCTTATCATTTTATAATTATGTATGATACTATTTTGATGAATTTCAAGGAGATACACGTGTAGATTAATTATCTTACCACTGCAAATTAATAATAAAGCTTGTTTCAATATCGTACTGATTTGAACTGCCTGAAAAGCAACATACTAAATAAAAACAAAAAGAAAGATACTCTTTGGTGTTCGTTCTAAATTCAAATTCTTTATCGCGGGTTCCCGCCAATTTATTGTGTTTTTTTTTCAATTCGCGTTAATAATCATGATTGATGCATCTACTGATTGAAAAATGGCATATTCCAATACAGAAAAGAGGGACATATCAAATATCATATCATACATAATTATAAAATGATAATATTCCACGGAAATTAAAACCTTTCTACTATCTCATACTAAATGTATGGGAGTGTTTAATGTAAATTTTTTGGATATTTCTCGTTTTATTTTTAATAAGTTATTATTGTCATTTTACTCTTTAGGTAAAGTACTTTCGATATCAGTTTAAAGTTTTTTGAAATCTGTAATAGTTACTGAATAATCGCCTGTGCACACTTAACGATTACACCTGGTATAAGGATAAGTACATAAACCAGTTTAAAAAGCGGAACAAAGCGAAACAGTTTAATTGTTTATTTATTCCAACAAACCACGTGTTTCCTGACGACACCGCGACGTCATCACGACGACAACCTTGCAGAATCATTCTCTGCCTGACCGAGCAGTTTGAACATCTTGTTAACCAAGCAAGAACGATTGTGTTATTATGCAGTATGAGAGTGACCATACGACCCGCTTTTATTAGGAAAGTTCCGCTTTTGGGCATTTTCTTCCCGACTATAAAAAGCCCCGTATTGATAAAAAAAGGATATGTAAATTTTGTAACAGCGTAGTACAGTAATAGAGCAATTTTGGTCTTCCGGTTTTTTATTTTTAGCTAACCATTTCAGTTATACGATAGGAAAAAAGGTAGGTATTTTTATCATAATTAATCTTAAACATAGGTTGGCAAATAGTACCTCCACCTGAAATAAGTCCCTAGTTGCCATTTTTAACCGACTTCAAAAAAAGGAGGAGGTTCTCAATTCGACTGTATTTTTTTATGTTTGTTACCTCAGAACTTTGGACTGGGTGAACCGATTTGGATGATTCTTTTTAATCAAAAGCTTGTCGTGTGGTCCCACATAAATTTGAACGAGATCTGACAATGGCATCCATGTCAAAAGTACAATGTACTTCATTTGAAGTCAGTTATTTTTTTGTTAAAATGTTAGATTATATCAAATTCACATATCGGGTACCTACTAATTTCTATCCCTCACGCACTAGGTATATTTATCTTTTACCTATTCCCGTTCTTAGATGCTAGATTTTAATAGAGAGAATTCACAGATAAAAATGTTTTTATTTAAATAATACCGAATGCACAGATTTGACTGTGTAACTGTTTTTTATAATTTTTGAAACATTTCAGGACGTCCCACTTGGGGGCGTAAATTTATGGTCACATTAAATATGAGTACAGAGATTAAGTAGGTAATATCCGCAGACATATTAGTATGGCCTGTATCTAATTTTTGATAACCATGACGTGATTTATCTCGGTGAAAATGAAGACGTGATTTGAATCAATCGTCACTTAAGTACCTATGTGATTAAACGATAATCCTACCATATTTGTAAACATTGCTTCCATCATTATCTTATCCTACTATCTGGCCTATCGAACAATACATTTAATGAGTTACATGTTGATAAAGAAAGATAATCCCTTTATTTCACATTTACACTGCAACAAAATCTGTTCTCCATTAACTTTTCTATACTTTTTCATTGACTTTGTAAGCAAGGCATTCGACCAAGTCTGGCATGGAGGACTTATTTATTAACTTCACTACAATCCTCTCTTCCCCGCGCCCTATAAAGGCCGGGGTCCCACAGGACTCAATGCTCGCCCCCCCCTACTTTTAATATTGTTCACTAACGATACTCCCATACCCAAAACCGAAGTACAACTCTCTCTCTTCGCCGATGACACCTCTCTGCACCACAAGGGACGGATGATGTCATTAGTTCTTACCAAAATCCAAAACTCGATTAATGAGAGATTAATCCAAAACTCGATAAAGGAGATAGGTTTAAAAAATGGCGCATCGAAGTCAATGTGGACAAAAGTGCCACAGCTAGTCCGCTTCACACATAAGCGCACACTCTCTTCCGCTTCTCAGGAATCACCGTCCCATGGAGGACTCAAACTAAATATCTAGGAATAACCCTAGACTTTAGACTCGCCTTTAGACCACATTAGAAAGGTGACTAGAACAGCCCTTTTCTACATAAGCCAACTCAACGGTACGTTGGGAAGACGAAGTAAAATGACCCTTAGGAACAAGCGAACGCTCTTCAAGGTTTGCATTCGATCGGTGATGCTTTAAGCCGCCCCTATCTTTGCACATACGTCTCCCAATATCATCCACATATTACAAGTAGTGCAGAACTTGTTCTGTTACAGGGCGACCGACGCACACTGATGGTGCGTTCGGAACGCTGATCTACGCCTTAACTCCCCACAATCCAACAAATTATGAAAAGCTTCTCTAAGACACTTTTCAAATCCTCAGAAAAACACTCCAACCCCATGATTAGGGAAGCAGCGGAATATACCGCTCCCTCCTTAACCAGCCATCAAATACGAAGGCCACATAATGTCCTCACGGACCCTCCAAAACTCTCGTCTGACTTGGAACGTCTCCTGACCGCCTCCAAAGACTCAGACGAATTAGACATCCTAGTTGGTGCTCATCCTAATGATGGCACAAGTCCCCTTTCGACAACATTCAGTGTAGTCATTGATCGGACGCTAGCGCCCGCCCCGCCTTTCCAAGCGAGGTCGCCTTAGACGAAGGCTTAGAGGTCGCATGACCAAAGCCATCCCCCAAGGTGGTGTTTAATGGGTAAGCCCCTAGGTTTTGCATTAGTCTCACATAACCAGCACAGCCGGCTGTGCTGATATGCATGAGCATTCACCACCTCTCTCCCGCGCATCTCCGGAGGGTTGTCTATTCCTGTTTGTCTGGATGCAAAGAAAAACCGAGGGCAGGTTAAATAATAAATGGGTCACGTAGTATGGAAACGTTCCCTAAGAATACGTATGTACCTATATAAAGAAAAGTTCTCATGCTTCGCAACCCGGATCTATGTTTAATAATTATGTAGCCGTGAAATAAATATCAAAGTGAAACAGATTAACAGAAAATTATAATAAATTGACCTTTTGAAAGAGAGAAATAATTGAGTGTCAGTGGTATATTGTTGCGAGAGGAAATATAGGTAAAGGTATAAAAGTTATCATTTTATGTATAATTTTTGTCGACGTAAAAACGTCATTATTTTTACCTTAAAACGGTTTCCATTTTTATTTTTATCTACTTTTTAAAAGGTAAGGGGTAAGGGGTTTTTTTTTCAATAATTATACCGAATTTCTCGAGGTAAATTAGTGAATAAATAATTTTGAAGGCTGCAAATTAGATACCTACCTATATTTGAACAGGCTTAACAGTTCTTAAAGAACTAATGACCTACATAGTTTCGAGGTGGCTCTAACGATATAACCTACTCGTAACGGGAAGTATTACCTAGCTACCTCAACCGGCCCGACTGCTTCATTTGCCCACCAAAGCTAAGAAACGCAATACAAAATTCATACACACTTAAGGACACACTGCTTTAGGATTCCTTGTGTTACAGTTAACATTGACGTTTTCAAAGGAGACATCAGAAAAAAAATGGTTGTCTGTAAAGTCGGTTTACGGGCGGTAGTTTAACGTTATGACAAAACATTGATGAAGTAGTGCTCGAATATAATATTTTCTCTGGAAATTAACTTATAATTAGAAACTTTTATCTTTATACTACAACGCCATCTATAACTCCTGAACTAAACTATTTTTTCAGCAAGTTCCTTTGTGACTTAATTGTGTATATAGTTTTGGCCATAGATAGCGGTTTCTCAATTGTTCGCTCGCTCGCGGAACGCGACAGATGAGTCATGCTTTTTCGTGCGTGCACCCGACATCGTTTTAATAGACGTTATCACGTCAAAAACAAATCCGCAACATTAATGCCCCGGGAACCTAGGCCGAAGATGGTACGAGGACCCCAGTACCAGTACCAGTACCAGTTGAAGATGTCGGAAAAATCCGGGCTTCCACGGTGTGCGCTGTGTAAATAGTTCAAGTTAAAAAATATATACTTATTACTAAAATTGTTTCTCGTGTCAAGTTCTAAAAATAACTCCACGACTTATTTATTTATTTCTCAACTTTGACAAAAGCGTACTAAGTAGGTATGAGCACTTCACATTGATAGTGACCATGAAAAGCATTATGCCAGAGGTCACTAATTATACCAAACATTGGCAATGATGAAAAATATATGCACACATTTATGCAATGGTGTCGTAAAAGTGAACGTTTTTTAATGTAAATATAATACAATATGTTGAAAATAAACCACAAAACACGTAGCTACAGTAGTTGCTTTAAGATCTAATAATTAGATAACAAATATATAAAAATATATCGAATAATACCAATTCTTAGGAAACAATGTAATTTATTTCCATGTTTTTAAATTTTTTAATAGAATTTTCGTAAAATTAACCACATTTTCAGATGTAAAGCGACATTTCGTAAAATTAAAAACAATTCGTCAATCTTGCTTGATACTAAAAATATTTAACAGTAAGAAGAACATCTTCTAATTTATTTATCACACCCAAACTAGGTACCTACCTACAAGATAAACTGATAAACGTACCTATATACTTTTAACAAAATGTCATAACTACGTATAACAACAACAAAGTTAATAATTTTCTTTTAAAATCAATCAAATAAATTTACAAATTAACTAAAATTTATGAACATAATCATCATCTTATTGAATAAAGTCGTAAATAAATTAAGTGGTCTCATTCTGACAAGATCCTCGTAAAACAATAAAGGATTGGTAATTACGCTACTACTTTTAAAACATACTTGTTATTGCAAAATAGCAGTCGTTGAATCACCTTCTATTGGTAATCACTATTTCGCAAATTAAGTTTCGTCCTCAAACCTTTCAGATAAAAATCCCATTCCTAAAAAAACCACAGTCGTATTCCTCGTTTACACTTGCAAGTCCAGTGGACAAATAAGATAGTATAGCGTTTATTTATGAACTTACATTTACCTGGCAGTTCACTCTAATATTATGTTTTTACGGCACAACTACCCTACATAACTACAGGTGTACTAACCTATGGGATGGAAGTCATCATGGATATAACCATTACAACAACACGTTTCCGGTATGGAAGAAAATATTCGGATCAAAAAATTAGGCGGCCCAGAATGCGGTTATCATTCCATTAGCTAATTCCATGCCAGCAGATCAGGGTGTTGTAAGAGTGACAGAAGCTGGCCCCTGATTGGTGGTAGGTAATTCTCTGTGAAAAGATTAAATATCAATATTTTACTAATATTATTACTAGTATTTATTCTTATCTTCCCGTGAAGCCTACCTTGAGTAAGCCACTAAAGGACTCGTCGTGTTCCGATTAGGGGCTTGAGAGTTAGTACAAACTAAATCACGGACTTGCAAGCAGTGTTATCACTTACTTATCTAAGTGTAGTACAGTACTGGGTGTAAGTACAGATGCATACAAACGGAACATGAGGTCAGGTCTGCAGAACGCATTTCTCAACAGCAGAGAGAGGCAGCGTGAGGTCAGTTATAGCTTTGCACAGACGCTGTACGGACGTCTGTAGACTGAATATAAAAATTAAATTTAATTAATTCGATCGAAATAATAGTTTAGTGAACAAGTAGGAAGGACATGTAAGTGTTTTTATTTTTTGTTTTTTTAGAAACCTGTGATCGGTGTTTTTAAGTATACAATTTTTTTTGAGGGTAAGCAAAATTTTTGTTTGAAAAATTACCGCTGTTATTTCGGACGATGCATTATTAGTCATTTTTTAAAGTGGATCTTAAAAAATATTTGGATATTGCAAACGTAATATAATCTGTGTATTAATTCTTAAAACAAGCAAGCAAGTATAATATTGCAGCAGAGTACCGGTATCGCTAAAACCACCAGTGAAAGTGCTTATATCCTGTAGGTAGTTGCATTAAAATATTGAGTTCAATTCGAAAGTAGCAAACACGTTTCTGAGAAGTTAAACTCTTGAGCAATATTACTTAACTACAGCATCAATTAAATAATCGCATAACATACATTATCAAAAGCAACATCATCGCAAGCTATTATTGTCCCAATTCTGGGCTTGTATCTCTCACAATGAGCGGTACAGACCATGGTCTATCACAATGGCTAAGTTCTTTTTGGTAAACTTCACAGACCCTTGAGAATATTATGAAGAATTCTCAGGAGTGCAAATCCTGGTTATGTTTTCTATGGTATTATTTATTTCTTTATTTATTTTATTCGGGACTAGCTGTACCAGCGACTTCGTTCGCGTGGGAGTTTTCCCACGTAAATCCCGATCTAGTGTACTTATAGTTTAACGTGCAAATGCAAATATAAATATCGGATAAATAAACTTTAAAAAAATCAGACAAGGCAACACTGTAGTATATTATGGCGGGGCAAAACGTGACTTATATCATAACCTAGCATATTAGGTATTTGCAGAAATATTTATATATCTTCGCTAAAGTAAGTTATAACTACTTCTATTTTTAACAACTCCAAAAAATTTAATACCTCCTGTATTCAATTTGACAGTATTTTTTTTGTTTGTTAACGCAGAACTTTCGACTTGGTGAACCGATTTTGATGATTGTGTTTTTAATCGAAAGCTAGTGCTTAAATTGCCATGTGGTTCCACTTAAATTTGAGTGATGTCTGATGAGTTGTTTTTGAGTAATCTCTAATTTTGAAGTCTGTTATTTTTTGTCAAGAATTATTAACTTTTATTAGCTACCTATGTACCTATGTACATCATCAAAACCTTTTTGTACAAATTTCCGAAAGTGATCTTATATTGTAATAAAATCTACTGCGACTGAAATAAATGCAGATACACAATAATAATAGAAATAGTAATAGAGCAAGGTTCAAAAATTGTGCCAAATTCATATTCATATTATAAATTTATTATTTGAGATGATTCGATTATGCCTAATGCACTAAATAAAAAATAATAAATATCGTATTAAGTAAAGAAACAACACTACAGTATAAATTTAAAAATTAAAAAACCGCCAGCTATCGAAAAAGCTATATGATATTTAAAATCCTTAGTTAAGGTGAGCTCTTTATTTAAATACCTATATTGTATAATTGGATTTATTTTTACTTTTTGGTACTCCAAACAATGGCATCTCACAGCCACCAATATTTTTTTTAATTTCAATTATCTAAGAACACTTGGGTAATGCGGCCGCACGCTTAAAGAAATACAATCTATTAATATTATTATATACCTACATAAGTTATCTTGCGGAAACAAAGTCATTGGCCGGGATGGAAAGTCTAGGGAACTGACCCGTGATATCAGCTAAAAATATGTCAAATATAATCTTAATTTTTTCCAGTGGTTTTGGCGTGATGCTTCAATAGACAGTAATTAAAATTTAAAAAAATAATACCTAAATGGCTTATCGATAACGAAGCCCACAGAAATATCAATCATATCCAATGTGCGGATTTGAGTCCGTTACAGTTTTATTATTAGTATAGAGTTATTATCATTTCATAATAATTATTGTTGTTATAATAATGTGATCCAATTCGGTAGTATCGTCACCGTACCGTACCGTAAACAAATCTTCCTGATGAGAATTCTAACCTATCTAGAATTTCTTTGGCAATTTTGAGCAGGCAAAATAATAAACAGACAATAATAATAAGTAACCTTTTACTTTCAGTTTTGCAAGCGTTAATTAACATTGCATTTTCACACGTCCTTCAAGTTGTATTTCCTTTTCTTTTTCCTTTTTTGCTGTTTCCTTTACTTTAATCTGATTAATTATGTTATCTATACTAATATTATAAACAGGAAAGATTTGATTATTTGCATTGAATAGGCTTCGAAGCTACCGAACAGATTTGAAAAATTCTTTCACTGTTGGGAAGCTACACTATTCCCGGGTGACATAGACTATATTATATATTTTTTTACTCTTTTTCCCGAAGCAAAGCGAGGGCGATTTCCTAGTTAATAAAAAAATGGGTACAATGGAGTACCTATACGTCCTTGATAGATATGAATAGTAAATGCAGTCACATCATCTACAGTATAGGGTGAATTTTTAAAGTATGCGTGGAGGGTCAAATTCGAATCTTGTTATCAACACTATCGAATGGTGTAATAATACAGGATGAGTTTTTTGCAAAATCAACGGGTTCGATTCCTGGCCAGGAATATTAGTTTTTCTAAAATCTAATGATGCAGTTTTAGTTTTCATCAAAATCGGCCTCGAGACTCCTTTAATCATTTTTCGATATTCCTCATAGTTTAGAATATACCCATCCACTCATACTTGAAAAATTCCTATGTATAAAAAATCCTGTATATAATATTTTTTATCAGTAACACGGGATGGGGTTGAACACCGGTCGTATAGTCGTCTATTCTAAGATGAATTATTGTACATAGTACGTTATCCGTCTAGCCTCAATCGAAAATCACTTCATTGTGATCTCTGTCATTGTAGTCTCCTTGAAACCAAAGACAATATGTATATTAATGTTACGCTCTTTCGAAATAAAGCGGTTAAATTTTTCTGAGAACAAAAGAAAAATGACAATGTTGCAATGAAGCGGTTTCATAAATTTCCCACTGAACTAATCTCGTACATTATGATTGTAACATTTCTATTGTTACTGACTAGAAGAGGAAAACGCATAAAACATTTCCAGTGTCACAGGAAAAATTGTTAATAACTAGTGTGCGCAGGCGCATAGAAAATAATAGAATCTTAAAGTTTTACATACATTTCGTTTTGTTACTCTCACTTAGAAGTACATTGTTATACTTACTTATAGCAAAGCAAGCAAAGCAACAACCCATAATTGTCCCACTGCTGGGCTCGGGGTCTCTTCTCACAACGTGAGGGGTACAGGCCATAGTCTACCACGCTGGCCAAGTGCGGATTGTTAGACTTCACACACCTTTGAGAACATTATGGAGAACTCTCAGGTGTGCAGGTTTCCTCACGATGTTTTCCTTCACCGAAGCAAGTGATAATTAACTTTTAATACGCACATAATATTTGAAAAATAGAGGTGCGTGCCAGGATTTGAACCCGGGCCCCCGCGTTCGGGAGACCAACGTTCCAACCACTAGGCTATCACTGCTGTGTATCACTGCTGTACTTACTTATACTTAGTAGTAACATCTTGTATTACTAATGCCTAATATCTTGCAGACACCATGAAGATCAAGTCGGACTTGCTGATCCAGCCGGCAGGGGAGATATGGAAGCAGATCAGAGTGGAGCTGAATGAAGATGTCTCCACCCGAGACCGAGACCTGGCCGCCATTAAGGACTGGCTACGGAAGCAACCACACCTACCTGACGAGTGGGGTAAGCAATGACGAGGAAGTTGGGAAGTTTAAGGATAGACGCACAGACTTAAAAAAAGAACAGACGGAATGTCAGCAACAAATTCACTGAAGCACCCATAGTAATACCAACTCCTCTATTCGTACAAGTATCACACGCACACATTGACACTATCCTATTATTAATCCGCCGACATTACAAAACGGAACGCACTAAAAATTACGCACACATGGTAAACGGGCGGAGTCACTCCTCGATAAGACAAGGTGACGTCTGGTTCTTTTTTTAAGTCTGTGGATAGACGTAACACTTAACACTAACTCAAGGGCTTACATACATAGCTTAAACACTCTTGATTTTATGCGATCTATTGTTTTTTACTCAGTGTTGTATGGACAAGTATCATCAATTCATCATTCGCTGAACTGACCGCCATCCGTGTTTGGAATATAAAATGTCGCGGAGGTGATTTAATGAGCCTATAAACCATTATGTGCGTGACAAATGTACCTGTATGTAAAGCTTTACTCAAAAAAGCGCGAAAAATCGAAAAAAATATTACATATATCAGTTAAGTATTCTATGCTTATATCTAAATTATTTAAATACCAATAGGTGTCGCGAATTTTGGCATTACAGTACTACTTATAATGCGATACATTTTCTGCTAATATATATTCAACACATTTTTCAGAACTGAAACAATGAGAAATGTTAATTTCTATCTATTCTTCCTCTGATATCATGTTCAGACTAGAAACACATAGACACATAGTAAAGATACATATAGTAATATACAGGTATACTTACCCACATAATATACTTACTCATACTTACTCAAATATAATATGATTTCCAGATAGTAATAAGTAGAATTAGATAATAGTAATAATCAGATAGTAGAATTTATTGTTACTACCACAGAGCACGGGTCTCTACTCTTTAGGAGATAGCTAGCTAGCTAGACAGATACATAGAGAGAGATATATATAGATAGATAGCAACACTCTGTCAAAGTGGTCCGTCAAATTAAGGATTCTACAATAGATATTGCGCATTGAACTTCCGACACAAGGCCAACCCAAGTATCGGAAGTTTTGTATGCCACACGAAGGCCTTCAACATGGTTTAACGACTGTTGTCTTACAATAACAACTGGGACTGACAAGTTTACGTACACTCCGAATCACGGAAACACACAAGAATTTTTTGCCACTAGCGGTCACCCATCCAACTACCGACCGCGCTCGCTATTAAATAACTCAGTCGATCACTAGATCACTTCTTTTAAAAAATAGTAAAGTAACTTTTACATTAATTTTAAAGTACCATTCACAAAAATCCAAGAGCTATTATGGTCCTTAGTTAAACCTGAATGACTAGACTGATACAGTGATACGGTCTGCGTAGTTTAAAACTCTTTCAGACATGCCGATGATATGGTTTGTGTCTAAATAAATACGTACGTAACATTATTATTATTATATCCCACCTAACCTGCAAACGTTTATGGAGTTAAATACTTCCACGTAATTACCCTTATGGTTATAATTCGTAATAACCATGATCAGGGCAATTAGAAATGATTGCGCATGTTAGCTGTTATAATTTTATTCAAGTGTTTTATTCCAACGCAACGTGTTATTGTGCAGAAAGAAGTTTTAGTTTATACACTTATACCAGATAATATTTAAACCACTTGAATGTATTTTATATACTTTTCATTATGTGTGTTGATTGTAATGGTAACAAAAAATTGAATAGATCGGTGCTTGGATTTTATGCATAATGGGCAATATTTTCCACTGCAGATCTGACGAAACCATGACTGAAGAAGTCAGACTTGCTTTTCAATTTTCAATTCAATGACTTATTTTGAAGAATTGAATAAAGTGCTTGATTGATTGATTACAAGCCCGTTCATATTGTTACTGGCGCAATGACGTTTGAACAAAGATTCTGATGGTTTTATTTCTGGAATTTACTCAGGTAGGTATAACCAATCATATATGTACATCGTATAATTTATTTACAGAGGATCAGCCTCTGATGACCTTCCTGCGAGGCTGCAGCTTCTCCCTGGAGAAATGTAAGAGGAAGCTTGACATGTACTTCACAATGAGAGCCGCTTGTCCAGAGTTCTTCACCATGCGAGATGCAACAAACCCACAGCTAGCTGAGATTCTGAAGACTAAAGTGTAAGATTTCAACTCCTTAATAAAAATACTTACGTCATAAATTATTATTACGAGTATAGAACCTACCGGCTTCAATTTTCAATGGATTCGTTCGATTTTCAAAGGAGAACGGGGGCTCAGTTTTAAAAATAGGACCTCCCGGCGGGACATACATTTTGTTTGAGATGTCTGTTCTATGACATTATACTTCATGACGTAATAGCGTTCTACTCATTTTACCCACAGAGTACTTTGTGGTTTTAACTTAATTACAACTGCACAAGGATCACTAATCAAAACATGGTATTTTCTATTTATGCCTTATATTTCGGATCCCTTGTACAAATATTAATAAACATGTACTTATGATAACTATGATATTTACTTTTTTACTGTTTTGCGTTTGTTCAGTGACCAAAAAACAAGGAAAAACCGAATATTTGGAACAAAATGCAAAAAAATCATTCACAGATGGACCATCATGACCATTATGATTATTGTAAACCAACAAAGGTTTAACGTCATCACCTTTAAACCACGAATGAAAAAATACCTCTTAACCATTAAGCTTACCCGTCTCACAGCGATTTCAAAAACCTTTAAAGTCCTTTGACCTGTATGCAAAATGCTATTCAAGTTCATTAGTGTTTATGTTTGTATTCCAATGTCAGTTTAGCTCAGTCAAACAAGCCTTGATGTGATTCAAGGGCACCTAGACACCTGCTGACTACATAATAACCATTGCGCAATGAACGATGTCTGCAATCAACTATTTAACAACCTTGGCACAGAAATGATGCGAAATTGCGTTAATCAAGACAAAAATTAGCTTAGCCTAAGCTGATAGGAAATTTACATTAACATACATTAAGTGACTCATGGAACACAGTTTAAAGTGGTTTTCAAAATTACGCCTACACACTCGGAGTTCGATGCTAGGCTAGGATTTCCTGTGTCTTGGGTGCCAAGGACCACACACAAAGACAAGAAACCCGGAGTTTCAAACTCATCAATAGGGATGTTGACACTAATTATAAATTAATATAAATTTATGTCTAAAATATTAGTGGTAACATTTAAAGGCCTAAAATATGATTCTTTTATTGAAATCAATCACAATAAATTAAATATCACTATTTTAAAATGTTAAAAATTGTACACACTGTCACGTGACCTCAAACGCCATTTTGAGAATATGACGTCATTGGAACAATTTTATATGGAAATTCAACAAACTCTGTAGACAGATAGTATTGAATATCGTTTAGTGACGTCACGTGACGTTTTTGGTGGGAAATTTGATAATGATTATTATTTATCAATTTTTGTTTTTAAATTGAAGATTATTATTTTTATAATATTTTTTCCGTGAATATTCAGGTTCTATCTATAAAATAAAATAGAATCCAAAAATTAGTCAACATCCCTATTCTCTGCCTCTATGTAACCTCTATGTAATGGTAACTATGACGCCTAGGGATTGCAATCTGGAAAACTGGATCCGGAAATTCGGCCGAATCCGGCGTTTTTTACGCAAACCTGATCCGGTAGAATTTAACACCAACTTTTGGCAAAATTATTACCCTGTTGCTAGTGTAGATGCTTTGAATGCCTAGTATACTAACGTTCAATAGGGTAATTAAAGTTCAACAATGTAGGTACAATGCTTCGTAAAAGTTTTACTCTCATAATTTTTTCCAAACGCCCCATACGAATTAGGCTTAAGTACTTTTAGCAATTTTTTAAAAGACAAATTCTATTGACAATCTGTTCTACTTTTAAGTAAATACAGTTAAATCAGGCCGGATCCGGCCGGATTTGTGAAAATCCGTTAAATCCGGCCGGACTGAAAATGACACCGGATTGCAATCCCTTGACGCCACGCAGGCAATGAACTATTATAACGTACAGTAGAATCATTAATTGTCAAATCATCACTGACGTCAATAAAAGATAAATAATGTCTAATTACTACCGCGCTGAGGATATTTGGAACAAGAAACAGCGCAAGAAATATTTATAAACAATTTTTATACTATCCAAATTAATAAATTTTCCTTGACTTAAACTGTTTATTGTGAAGCACTACATACATAGATACATGAATGGTCCAAATCCTTTATGTCGTATTATGTACGCTCGTTTATTAAAAAAAGATATTTTATTTCAGGCAAGGTCCACCACTTCCTGGCATCACACCCAATGGGAGAAGAGTTACAATTTGCAGAGGTAATCTTCACTTTATATCCAAATTCATATTATAAATTATTTTATTTATCTTTTGAGCAAAAAAAAATTTTTAATTACAACTTACAATATCTGCGACCAATTTACCAATTGATTTTGGCATTCTTTGCGACATTGGTGTGTTATTCGATGTCTAGGCTACTCTTTTTAAATTACTTCTTGATGGGGGATGTGCTAAGTACCTACCTATTCGCTACAATCCAAGATGGCTGACATTGACGTATCTCTTCTATACATGACTTGGACAAAATGTTAATGTGGCCATTTAGAACGTATTTGGAACCATATCACGCACCATTATAAATTTGGTTGCATGATTTACATATTAAAAACTAACATGTTTGATATCTAGGAAGTGAAACTTGAGCGTTGTTTTTTTATCTTTGTCTCTTTAGGTTCCGCCACATAATACAACATAATAATGACATAATAGTACCTAAAAGTTCCGTAATCCGTATCTGTTCACAGCTTTACATTGCAACCTTATGAAACCTATTTTAAAGTTAGCTGTAAGAATGATGACCTATTTTAAAGTTAGCAACTACACATTTCCGTAATACTTTCCTAATATTTGTAACGATGACATTGACAAACAGCTTAATCGACACGTTGTCTGGCTTAATCCTTGCTTCAAGCCTAGAATGTGCTTCCCACACTTGGTTTACCGATTTTATCTTAAGTTTTTTGGCGTCAGGTAGCCACCTGTCTAAAAGTCTTTGAAAGGCTGAAGCAATTCTTATATTCTGGCAAATCTACTGCCTCGTCTACCAACTTCCCACAGTTTGTTTAGCGATTTTATCTTTAAACTAGGTAGTAATCTACTACTAACCAGACTACCAATTATGCGTTCAGACCATAATATCCAATTACCATCAGATCAGTTTGCTTGGTTATTAAATCTAAATTGGGCTAAGTAGGTATCTCATTGTATAATTGTAAAATATAATCAACCACTAAAATAACCATTATTTGTTTCAGGTCTTCACCCAGACTTGGATACGCAACAAATTGCGGATATCCTAAAGTTAGCGCTCATGATCGGAGACATCAGGCTGATTGAAGAGAAGGAAGGTGTTGCTGGCGACATATACGTGCTGGACGCCAAGGTCCTCGGGCCCAGCCTCTTGGCCAGACTGTCCCCTTCCACTGTCAAGAAATTCATGATATGTATCCAGGTAAACAAAAGCAAGTTCAACATAGCGGACGAATGGGGCTACTTTAGGTGTGGAAAATCGTTTAGGTCAATGTGCCATAAACGATATTTTTATGGTATTATAAAATTAATGACTGAGATTTAACCTTAGTAGTTAGGTATTTTTTTAAATTACGACGGTACAACATGCATGGAAAATACCAAATGTCATTAATTTTGAATTGAAACCACCTAACTACAAAAAGCATTATTGTTACTTAATAGTTCCAATGAACACAGATTCGAGACGAAGTCTTTGCAACACGTAGGTAAGAATAATTTACCTACCTACTTTTTGTGTCCGGATTATAACGATCATAATCTTAAATCTTGACGGACCTTGCATAGTCTTCTTTTCTCTTATTAAAAGACTAATTGAAGCACGGATACATAAAATATTATTTGCGGTGATTATTTTATTCGATTTGGTAATGACGAGAAGACGATAGATGTTATTGGAGTCTTGGAAAAAACCTATTTACGATGGAAACTTTGGGACTTAAATAATAATTTTGTACGTAAATATTGCAATTCAAAACTTTAGTGACAAACAATATAAAATATTACATCATTAACTTGTCATTCTTCAGTGGATTTTTAATGGGCTTGGATTTGTATTTCATTATTCGCCTTTATAAACATCTTTACTATTATATAATAATCACTGGCAAATGTAATCTAAATAAATAGGTTAAAAAAATATTATGGTCTAAGTAGGTAAGTATGTTTTTAAGCAAGGAGTAAGTTTTTAGGGTTCCGTACGAAAAAACGAAAAACGGAACCCTTATAGGATCACTTGTATGTCTGGACGACCGCCGTTCACAGCTAGTTTACTCCGAAACTACTAGACCGAATGAGTTAAAATTTGGTACTCATGTATTTTTTGTGACCCAAAGACGAAGGTATAAAGTAAACAAATGAATTTTGAAAAAAAAAAATTAACAAAATCAAAATTAAACAAAAACTGTTTTGCAAACCGTATCGTGTGGTATTTAAAATGAAAAGGCTTGTTGTAAGGATCTCAAATATGTTTTTGTTATAGTTTTACAATGGATAGTTTTAAGTTATTGAAGAAAGAACGAAAATTAAAGCCAAAAATTGACTATTCCCTCATAACTTCGAAACTAGTGACGCTAGAATATTCAATAAAAATACAGACAATAGTTCTTTACTTAAATGTTACAGGAAAACCTATAACAACTCTATGGTCTTAAAAAACGGCAAAAATAAATCAAATAAAAAAATAACGGTAAATACATAATCAACGTATGGAACCCTCTCCAAGCGAGTGTAACTTGCACTTGTCAAGTTTATTACTACTGAGTTTTCACCAAGTTAAAATTCAAAAAAATTTTACAATTTCAGGAAGCATACCCGGTGAAGCTGAAGGAAGTCCACATCGTGAACACGATGCCGATCGTAGAACGATTCGTCAGCTTCGTCAAGCCTTTCCTTAAAGAGAAGATCAGGAAACGGGTAAGATTATTATTACTTGAAAATAATGGCGATCGATCCTGATAGATGGACCGTTGCTAGATCTAATCCTGGTTGATAAGAATATAGCTATTATTCTTATTATTATTTGTTAGATGGTTTTAATCCATTACATCCGCTGCTCCATTGAGGATCTCGATGGAGACAATGGGTTAATGAAAGAAAGAAAGACACATTTATTTCGTAATGAAAATAACATGGTCAAGGGGTACAAGGTTATAACAAAGGTGTAAGAAGAAGTACTAACAAAATGTAACCTTATTAAATTATTGTGTGACATGAAACATAAAAAATTTTGCGGGTACCATGTAACCTGACGAAAAAGGACTACCGCCATGGAGCGGCTAGGAACCAACCACAGCTGCTGGTTTACAGTGTAGTCCCCTTTTTCGCGTAGTTCCACATGTGTAATGGTCAAAAAAGTATCGTAAGTATTGTACTCCTGAAGGCTTCCATTAAACCTTGTGGTTTAAAATCTGGTATCTAACGATAACATTACTATTATCTAACGATTAACAATGGCTTAACGAACTCTACGAAACACAGAAGCGCTCAATCAGTTTTGCAGTTATCAGCCACCCATCCAACTACCGACCACGTCCCTCTAATTGCTTAGCTCTTATCAATCACTGGAATCTATGCAAGGCGTCGCGCCATGAGAGCTACATAAAGCAAATTCTCCAGCAACCAATGATAAAAAAATAATAACCAAAAGCTCAAATAAAATTATGTGGAAAGTCCTCGTATACTTACTACCAAATAATTATTATTTTAAATGGCTCGGAGTGTCTGTGTGTATATAAAGTGACCTCGACTTCAGCCAACCGACTCTACCAGAGTCCACCAATTGAAGCAACTGCTAGTTGATACCTTAATGCAGGATTATCCAATAGAGGGAGATCTCGACTCCCTTCCCCGGCCGCAGAAGACGCACCGGGCGCAGGAGAAGGGCGGATAACGCCCTTTTCCAGCCCCCATGAATGGGTCCAGGGGCGAGGGACTTGGGGAAGTCCCCACCCCCTATTCGATGGACGCGAGTCGCAGGCGCACGTGGGTGTCGGCGTGCGCCTCCGAGGCGATGCACGATGTAGTTCAACACCTCACTACCTCGTGCAGGAGACGAGGCCGGGATAGACCCGGTCAGCACTAGGGTGGGGCTGCGGAAGAATGTGGATTCCCGCGGCCCCGCGCGCACGTGCGAGGAGACACCGGGGTGGTTTTAGCCGGTAAGAGTCCGGCACACCCCTCCGCCTTACCCCAGGCGGAGGTAGTCCATGAGGATTTCCCCCCGAAAAAAAAAAGGATTATCCAATATCCAACAACCGGTATATTAGGAATTGTCATTGTTTTTATATCATGAGTAGTAACTCGGTTGTATCAGTAATAGAAATAGCAGTAGGTACCCAGCGGTAACTTCCAACATTAATATTCCAGATTTACATCCACAAAGACATCAAGGATTTGTACAAATACGTGCCACAAGAGATGTTACCTACGGAATACGGCGGCAAGCTAATGTCGATGGATAATCTTCAAGGTAATTTATAAAATCGGATTACCTATATTGATATAAATATAAATAATAAATATGTACAAATAGAACTATATTTACGATCATTATTCTTAGTTTCGATTCGGCGTGCGGCGTGCTCATACGTCCTTCAGCTCCATCGTCTTACTAATGAATTGATCCATAATAATTATCAAAGTTTTCATATTTTTATTCATGGGAAAAGAGTACCTCTCTATTCGAATCACATAAACTAGTTCTGCTATTTTCGTCTTAAGGCTTCCCGTCTCCCTCAAATATTTTTTGGAAGTAGCTAAATATCGCGTCGTTACAAAAGGAGAACCCCAGTTTCCATAGAAACTCAGGCCTAAGTAGACAAGACTGGAAATTGGCTGTTAATTAGATTATTGCAAAAAGTTCAATTTCTCCAATTTTCACGGCTGCCAGCAATGGCCAACTAAGGAAATCCTAGAATGAATCACCTTAATTATAGGTTATGATTATGCTCGTGTCACAGTGCTATTTAATATGTATGTTACACTTACGTTGGCGGGTGTCTATTATAATATCTACTACTTCAATGGTTTTCACCCAAAACGAATGTCATAAAAAGGTTGTATAATAAAAGCTATTGCATATTTCAAGAGATTTTATTAGTTATCATTATAATATATTAATATTTCGTGTAGTTGTGCAGGAGGCGTTATATTTCGTTAGTACCTTGCCCAATCAAGATACCATAATATACTCATTGTAAGTACGGCCACAGCAACTTCCTGATCTTCTAAAGATGTATAGGGTACGTTATCCAGTGTTCAGGACTTATTCTGAACCTTTGTCAGTCACAAAACAGGCGATTAAGGAGTCCATATTCATATAGTATTGGTTTGCAAGAAATTGTAGCGAAACTGCGAAACACATTCACCAAAACACAAGTACGAAAGCGAATACAATAGAAAATTAAAATCACTGTGTACGTGTCGATGAGTTTCAATAGTAAATAGGACTCCAAATACGCTGAAAATATTTGATAGTAAAAATATACAAGAACACGCGTAGAAAGATAAAAGATCGATGACAAATATGACAATACAGTGGTGTTATTTATAAATACTATGGTTACCAAAATGACATTATTAGGGATTACATCATCATTGTTGTCAATCGATTAATCGATGTCAAAATATTCGAAATGTAATTTAATAAAATTACCGTAACGATTGAATGGTAATTATAATATATTACATAGTTTTGATTTATATGGAATGCGAAAATATGTAAAAAATAAATTAATATTATAATTATAATCACTAAATAATACATAAAATATATTATTATGTTCCATCAATCGATAATTATCAATCGATTATAAAATCGTATGTAATGAGGTAAATACTGTGAAAACTTTTTTGCATTATTTTGTTCATTTGGCAAGAGCAGCTGAAGCTAAGATTTAAATATGTTTATCTTATAAATAAGACGAATTTTTTGGTATATAGTTTACTCTTGTCTAGTCCGATGTTCTAACACAGATTACATATGGTTCGGGGCCGAAAATTGGGGATCTCCTTTAATAAGTTAATAATTATGATATGAATTATTAATTTCATCCTTATTTCGTTTCAGATCAATGGACCCAAAAGATTATCGAATACAGAGACTGGTTTAAAGCCCAGGAACTTTTGGTGGCAAATGAAAACCTTCGTCCCGGGAAGCCTACGAACTTCGACGAACTTTTCGGCATAGACGGATCATTCAGACAACTTGCTATCGATTGACAACTGTATTACGTGATATTTTAGGTTAGAGTAGGTTAAAAACTAAATTTTGTATGGTAAATGATAATTAAGGTCCCTTTACTGGTAAATCTAGTGAAAATTCGCTTACAATATTTAAAAATACGCTTGAATAGGTCGGTTTTTGTTTTTTAGAGTTATGGTTTCAGTGATAGCCGCCCATATTAATTAAAAACACCAATCCTCATCATCATAATCATCATTATCAAAATAATTATCGGAATCATTACCATAATCGTTATCTTAATCACTATCATCACCACCGTCAACATCACAATTTATCATCACCATTTTCATCTTTACTGAACACACATGAACTGTTTACAGAAATTAATATAGATACCTAATAATATATCTAATTATGCCCTAAAACCAATACGACTTTTAGTTTGTAAAAACCAACTTCGAATAAAAGTAATTGATTTAAGTACCTACTACAATTACCTTTAAACTTGTAGATCGAGCTAAATCTTAGGTTAAGTCAATTTTAAAAATAACGTCTTATTAAATTTCATGACAAAAAATGTTGTGATGTAATCAGTGTTGAAAATAATTTTATTTAATATGTCAGTAAATGCATTTATTTTTTATTTTGATCCTTTATGTATGTATGATGATAAAATCGCTCAATATATTATTAATTAATGCAGTAATTATAGACGAAATGTAAATGACATTGTTTTATTTTGAATCGGTCATTTAAAACTTATCAATTAGTAACTTTTGCTACCTGCTTAGTGAAAACAAAAATAATTATGATAAAAGAGGGTAGGTGCTGGGAAAACAAAATAAATGAGTAAGGAATTTTATTAAAAGTTTAATAAACTAAAGTTTAATAAACGACCGGTAATAAAACTCCACAGTTATTTTATATAATAGCTATGGTTCTTAAAACACTGATTTCACTTTAAACTACTATTGAAATGCATCCAAACTTACATAATATTAATCTGGAAATAGGTCTATTGTACCTACAATAGACGCTAAAATAAACAACACAAATTAGTACAATTTTGATAAAAACAAAAACGCAACAAAAATTGCTCCCAATGAATGATTGGTTTAATATGGTTTCAATAAGTGATCAAGTCAAGTCATTTTCTTCTTATAAAAACGTAGCACTCTTATAATTCATCAAAAGTCAATATCAATAGAAGTCTTTTTTGAGAGTATTTTATTAACTTCTATGAGAGAATGAGTTTCTCAGAGTAAAATGATCGCTTATTTCGATACTAGTAACTAATAATACTACATTTAATACTCGACAAAGGGGAAGTTGGGGTAATCCTTCCATTCGGCGAAGTCAATGACTCTGATGTTCTGGTTGAAGCGATTAATCTGCGCTACCTCTTCAGGCGTGAGACTGAAGTCGAACAGGTCTATGTTCATAGCGAGGCGGTTTTTGTTCACTGACTTCGGGATAGGGGTCAGGCCGCGTTCGATCTGTAATAAAGAAATGAGGTTCGATTTAAAAACAATTTAATACGTACAAGCCCGCATGATGATACGTTGGGATACAACCTTGTATGAACTTATAAAACAATATAATACGACCGAAATAAACCCGTAGCCTAAAGACGACCTCGTTACCAAGATCGTTGTGGCCTGTAAAGCAAAGGGTCCCAGCGTTCGACTTCCAGCCTGGGCAGACATTGAGTGAAGTCTGTGGCCAATGTTACTTCTCAGTTCGTGAGTATTATTGATGTCTTATTGGCCTTGTTTATTCCACCAGCAATACAAGGTAGGGTTGTACAAGCATTGATTATAAAATTTAAAAAAAACGATAGTGGTTTAACGTACCAGATATCTCAAAACAATTTGGCTGGTGGTCTTGCCGTACTTCTGGGCCATGGCCACGAGGACGGGGTCGTCGACGCGCGGTGGAGGACGCTTGTCCCCTGACCTGGACACCAGGAAGCCGAATGGACTGTACGCCATCACGGCCACCGCCTGCGACTGGCAGTGCTCCACCAGCTCTAGCTGCGTGAGGGTTGGGTTCACCTGGAAAAGATCGAAATTTTAATATAATAATTGTAATTGTTACAGTTGCTCTTTTTAAGTGATTAATTAAAGCCAAATTTCTGAATCTGTAAAGTTTAAATTTTAAATTTACTTTTAGGAACTACCGACGAATTATATGCCTAAGAGGGAAGTAAGTTTATTTGAAAATCCATCACTTCTGGCCAGAGGCGGATTATCCTTAAGGCAAACTAGGCACATGCCTAGGGGCGCTTCATTACAAAGGGGCGCGCACGGACTGAATTTTTTGACGAGAAAATTAACTAAGTACCTACTTCAAAAAAATTATGCTTACTTTTTCTAAAACCTTTGGACCACGCTCGTCGACTAGATTACACCTACATCGTTCGATTCTTGACAAAATCATTATAATTATGGACACCATTACATACACTATTGTTATTTGCTCTACTATCTAACTGTATCATCCCAGACGCCTGGAAAGAGGCAGAAGTGATAGGCATTGTAATATAAATAAAAATAAAAAATTATTTTATTTATTTTAAAATGGTGTTTTTAAATTAAGTTATGTGTGTATGCCAAGGGCCACCATACACAAAAAGTTGCACCGGAATAGAACATTGGACTATAACAAATTTTATTTATATTACAATGGGGTTCGCTCGGAAAAAGTAAACCGCATAAAATTTTAATAACAAATCTGGACATGAGAAACATTAGGTCGGATGTGCACATACGACGAAAATGACTTTTTAGTATACCGATATTAAGTTTTTGTTTCTCTTTCCAACGATCTGACCGTGGTATCTCTATCTCTTACCGTTGTAAAGATACACTCATGCATAATGTCGGTTATACAGACTTTTTCAAATACCCGAGAGCCATAAGCATTTATATTTACTTAAATCTTTATGCACCAAATTATTAATAGTTTTATGATCCGTATTTCAACTTAAGCTATTATGAATCAAAAATGTTTGGCCTAATACGCTGGTAGCATCAGCAGATATGCATTTATGCCTGTAAAGTTTACTTCAAATTGTAGTACGTATCTTCAAATATAGTATTATGCTTGAAAAAATGTTGCTTATCGCTACAAAGGCATAAAGTCTGTTCTTAATATAGGATTTTATTGTTGTAATAATAATGTTTTGTATGAATATATTTCAGGCATAAAGTCTGATGTACAAAAATTTTATAGATTAAAAATTGTATTAAACTCATTTTAACAGTTAGGGTGATACTTGTAATAAAAATTAAAAGGTACTATTGCCTACAAAATATTAAAAAAAGAATACTGACTGAAATACTTATAGTTCAAAAATGCTGAAGAAAAAATGTTTGTCAATTTTGTTTTTGCTCTCCTGAAAAGTTAGCATTTTACACATCCGACCTAATGCTTCTCATGTCCAGAAATATTTATTCTGCAAAAATATATAACAATTTGGAAATATAATTTTCGCCAAAGCTTATCAATTAAATTAATTTTAACGCCTAAAGTTTTACAAATAATTTTGTGTATCAGCTAGCCAAAGGAGGGGAATTTTTAATTTAAGAAATTGTTACAATATGTGAAAAATAAAAAGAATTTAAGCAAATTTCGGGCGCCTGGATGGCTTAATCCATCCTAAAATTAAATTAAATTAATTATCCAAAATTGAAACAAGTTACAAGATATAAACCGACTTAATATTAACTAGATATAACCTAGCCTTAAAATAAATCGTACTTAAGCGTTAAGTTGAATGCCGAGTTCTTCAGTTTGTAAGAAAATGTAATTACATACCAGAACGTAGCAATCCAAAATATATGTTATTACAACCAAAAATTCCAAAAATTAAGCGGGGCTCGGTGTCTCAGCGCATGACGTAGGTACCGGCGAATCCGTGTAATGGTCATAGCACACATATCAACTCGTAAACGGAACGTAAACGTATCAACTCTTGTATGTCAGTATTCTTTGTATGAAACTCCCTACTGTAAAGCACACTTATCGGATCCGTAACGTAATCGCCTCGCCTCGAAACAAGCTTACGATGCGTGGACGACTTGCCGTACCCGCGCTTACGTCTCACCGTACGCTATCCGTCGACTTTCCGTTTCCTCGTGCACGCCCCGCGCCGCGGCTACCGTTGCGTCGGCGAACTGCTGTCATTCATTCCGTCAACCAGCGGCCGGCGAGCCGTAAGCGCGGCGTCGCCTAGCCGTAGCCGAGCTTACGTTAGGTTGACGGCGAGGCGATCCGGTGCCGATCCCTTTCCGAGTTGATATGTGCGCTACGACCATAAATGAGAAGATAGGTAGCGGAAATAATGGTATCGAAACTAAGAAAAATCCGTTAAAAAACCCATAAAAAACTGCGTTTAAAAAACTCCGATAAAAAAATCTTCGTTAAAAAAACTCGTATAAAACACTGTGGACAAAAGAAAAACACTACGTTAATCAACTAATCACTTCCAACCGAAATCCGAATTTACAATTTTAAAATATGTCAAAACTTACCCGGAGAATCCGGTGTTTTTCACAAAACAATCCATAAATTACGCGGAAAGGCACTTAATTGGAATCCTGTAAGACAATAAACACTATAAGAAATGCGTACTCTAACCAGAAACGAATTCGAGAAAAAAGTTTTTGCAAACTTACCATGAGGTAAAATTAATCGCACATTATATGGCGAATCGACAAAGAAAACCAATAACTATATGTGACGGAAAGCATAATGGCTTTTAAATTTTAATTTCGTCACATTATTTTATCGAAAAACAAAGAAAATGAAGAAAACTCAAAAAATTGTTCACATTGCTTAAGTGACTTTTCAGAAGGCCGGCAGGAAAGTGAGGATCCAATGACAATCAATATCTCATAAAAATTAGAAGACAATTTAGACAAAGGAATCAGTCCATTCAACCAAAATCTATGATCAAGGATAATAGAGTTAAGTACTGGATAACAACATCAATTGCATTCAACTAATATGCATCACGCGACACGCCAGTAGTGACACCTGTAATTAGTTTCCGAACTTAAAAATTATTAAAGATCTGTGACAAACGTCAAGTGACAGCTTGTCAAATAAGTTGACAGTGGCATCGACAGAACATCGATACTGACAGCCCTGTCAAAAACGATTCCAAATTACCCACTAGATAAATGATAATTTTGTGAAGTTAAAAATTATAAGTTAAGATGTGAGGTTAAGTATGTAAACAAATGTCGGATGAAATGATTTGTTCAGAAAAGGTTAGAAAAACGATTTAATTTAATGCTAGGTTGCACATGTAACGTAAAATACGTTACAGCATTCATAAGCCCGGCAAACTCAAGAATCAGCCTTCGAGCTATCGTCCTATCGGTTTCCTTAACACGTTCGGAAAAATCTACGAAAAGATACTTCTCAGCCGTATCAAGGCGGTCGCCCTATGCAAGATTCTCCTAATAAAGGATCACTTCAGCTTCAGAGTCAATCACTATTGTGTACAACAGGTGCACCGCATAACGGAGCACATCCCAACCAGCCTCAGTTACAAAAGGCCTACCAGAGGCACCGGTGCCCTCTTCTTTGACGTAACCAAAGCGTTCGACTGTCTGGTAGGTACAGCTGCTTAATATATAAGCTTTACCAAATGGGAGTGCCAGATTGCTGCAAATCATACGAGACTTTTTAACGAATCACAAGTTGCGATACAGAGGTGAGGACTCACGTTTTTCTACCCACACAATAACGGCCGTAGATCCTCATGGATCTGTCCTTTCCCCTTTACTCTATACTTCATGAACTAGAGACATTACTAGACATCCAAATACACCTGCCAGCCAATCTCACCCTATACCTGCCAGCATCACTTTAACCCTCCAAGCCGCAACCACCGCCATAAGTGAGCAGTTTAGGAAATGAAGAATAGAGTTTAATCCCGAAAAAGATCAGTTCAACTTTAACAGATCCACCCATAGATAAATGATCCGCCCTGTTTCATTATTTAACCATATCTTGGGCGAAATCTGTCAAATATCTCGGCGTCACCCTAGACTCAAGAGCTGTCGCGGCACCAGACCCGCGACTGTCATTCAGAGAGCACATCAAAAAGGCAAGAAACCGGGCTGCTTTCTAAGGTGACTCTATCCATAAGCAAGAAGCCTCTATAAGCATATAGAATATATAAGCTCTATAGTAGTCTCTATAAGCCAGAAGAGTAAAATATCGCTCCGTAGCAAGACGAAAATTTTCAAAATTAAAAATTTAAGGAGGTGCCCTTAGGTCGTTCTCATCCCCTATTTTTCGTAGAGGGAGAGCTAATCCTCCCTTTTCGCTTTGTCTTCTTGGCTGAGCCTTTCCAAGCTCGCCCATCTGTTCGCTTGAAGCTGTAAAGACCGCTAGGGTCAACAGCAACAGTGCATTCGAAAAAAAAACAACTCCATAACAAAGAGCAAGGGGCGCCGATGAACTGCTTGCCTAGGGCGCCGTCGACATTTAATCCGCCACTGCTTCTGGCGTTATGTCTAAAATTATAGATTGTTCAATCATTTATATCAAAATAGCCTTGAACATCGGTTTTCCGTCCTTACTTTTTAATCATAAATAAACAGGATTTTCTGCCTTCTAAAACCCCATCAAATACCAACAACATCATGCATCACAAACATTAAGAGTTCCGGAAACTTAACTGAAAAAAGTACCATAATAAATAAAATACAAATTGTTACTGACCTCAATCTGATTGACTACAGGTCGTACTTTGCTGTTAGCTATCACTCTGTCCAGCTGAGTGGCGTTGAAGTTGGACACTCCTATCGTCCTGGTCAAGCCCAAAGCCTTGGCCTGTTCCATGCTCTTCCAGGTGTCAAGGTAGTCATAATCATCGTAGGTTGAGAAGTCTGGCTGTAATAAAATGTTAACATGAGAAATATTAATCTATACTAATATTATAAATATTTATTTATTTATTTATTTATTTATTTACTCCAAAGTTACACTAACATTACAGGTCAAGCCTAATGCGTTAGCATAATTAACAAATAAAAATATTGTAATATTAACATAAAAAATCTGAAAGTTTACATCCATAGTACCTATTACTAAATAAATCAAAATTTCTATGTCAAATATTAATTAAATTATACAAATGTCAAATATTAATACAGTTATACCAAAGTCAAAATCAAATTACATGTCAAATAATAATGAATTAATATAATGTATAAATTATAAATATAATGTATAGTGATAATGATCTCCTGGCCATTCGCAATGGCCTGGTTAGCTTACAGTCTTAGCCTAATACCCTCCTTCTAGAATCAACTGTGATTTATTTCATTTTCATTTGAAGTGTTGGATAACTTGTAATAAACCTGTCCCCTAATTCCTTCAAAGCCAACGTCCTCTGGTGAATAATCCTCTCTCATTTTACTGCTCAGCATAACAAAGGAAAGGAAGAAGAAGAGCTAGCAAGCCTTTGATGATAACTAATAAGGGGTATTCTAAATACTTTGCACATATTGACATACCTTGACAGCGACTGGGAAGTGAATTAGATACAGGTCAACGTAATCCAGTCCAAGTTTGGTGAGTGACTCTCGCAGAGCTGGCAATACTTCTCGATGCTTGTCACTGAATAACTGAAGAAAATAAAGATAGTATCTACTACACAGATTTTAACTACGATCACACAAATACTTCTACCTCAGGAAAAAAACAGTGAAAATAACATTGAAGTATAATGTCATAGAACAGACATCTCGAACAAAATGTGTCCCGCCCGGGAGGTTCGATTTTCAAAATTGAGCTTTGATTCTCCTTTCAAAATCGAACGAATCCATTGAAGATTGAAGCCACGTGGCGCCAATGCATTGGGACATACATGGTGTTCGCGGTGTCTGTTCTATATGCTAGTAATAATAATAATAATAATAATATAATAATAAAATGTTTTATTTGCTCTCACAACATGATCTTCGCTTATAGTAGACTTAAAATACTAACAAAATAAAGAATTTACAACCAAAAGATCTACTTTAATACTTCAATGGAAAATAATATGATAGACATTTATCCAAAAAATAATCAATTTATATATTTTTTATCTATTTTTACTCACCTTGGTAGTAATAAACAGTTCTTCCCTTTTGACCAGCCCCTTGGCAATAGCGTCAGCAATACCCTGGCCGACTTGTGGTTCGTCGTCGTAGATGGCAGCAGTATCTATGTGCCGGTAACCAGCTTCGATGGCCCAGAACACTGATTGACGAACTTCGTCCACTGAGTCGGACTGAAATAGAAATTACATGAAGTTATAATGCTTAAAACTTTAATTCATGAATAAATATTCAAGTTACGAAAGTATACTTTCTTTGAGATATTACCCTTGAAAACCCAGCAATCTTTTATCTACGTCATCATGATCAATCTTCAGTAACATTAAATGCAATACTAAAGTGTAACCTGCCAAAGAGAAGCCTAAAACACCTATGTTTAAATAGCTCCTGGTTAATTCCAATAACTAGGCAAAATAATAAAGAACATTAAAATAAAACGAAGACTAAAAAAACTTGTGAGTGTCAGTTCCGACGCACGACTGGCGTTTACTCTTTACGAACGATTATAAAATCCATGACGTTATCGTCAAATCAATAACAACTCCATCTAGTTTGCAATCGTCAAATCAGTAACAACGCCATTTAATTTGTGATTGCCAAATCAGTAACAACGCCATCTAGTTGGCGACTGTCAAATCAGTACCAAGATTATTACAACGCCATCTAGTTTGCGACTGTCAAATCAGTACCAAGATTATTACAACGCCATCTAGTTTGCGATTGTCAATTTAGTAACAAGATTATTTTAATCATTAGATGGCTTTGTTACTGATCAGTAACGTATAATACCTAACACCTAACGCATAACGCACCTAACGTTATGCAGAAAGTTTTATTTTACTCTCCATAAATTTTCATACACCGGGCTCATAAATGAAAATCGATTCTAAAGGAGTTAAACTCCAAAAACCGGGAAAGTGCGCGTCAGGCCACGCGCAATGTAGGGTTCCGTAGTAGTAAGTTTATCGACTATTACTCATTAACTACATTTGATTATGCTAACATAGCCGTGATAGTTTTTTGTGTGAGAATTTTTCCACTTGTCCAACTCCAACCGTTTAGCCAGCAGGGAGGGTCACTTAACTCTAACCAAAATTAGCGCTTTAAAACTAAATATTTCGCAAACGGACCCCTAATTCGAAAAATGTTCTTAGACCCATAATATATTTGGAAGACCTTTTCAACGCAGAGGTAAGGGTTCCAAATTTACTTCGGATCCCTAAAATCGCCCATAATGAATCCTCTCACTATGGCCCATTATTTAATAATATTGTGGTAATTGATAAGCTATAAAATATAAATGTTATCTAATCTTTAGCAAGATTAATGCTGCAATTGTATTGTACTAAGATGGGAAGGACTTTTGAATTATACAGATGCCTGTACATTGTAAATAAGTCTTTGTAGGTAATCTACTTAGACACTGTTAAGATCAAGGTTACTTAAAATTAACATACTTGTGTACAGTACAGAGTAACACTAATACATATATTTTACGTTTATATACCTTTTGTACCTCAAATTTTACGTATTTTATTGTGTAAATAGCGTAGTTGGTGTGTACAATAAAGAGTAATCTATCTATCTATCTATCTATCTCTGCGTTTTTTCTTTCCATTTTTGTCATTGGTTCTTGATAAGTATGTCTTTCGATTTAATCCGACGTTTAGAAGGAGATCAAAATCATTTTGCGTTTGCATAAAAATAGTTACAATATTTTTGTTGCATAAAAATAGTTATTTGTCATTGTTGTAGCCCATATTGTAACATAGTAAAAGCTTTATAAAAACTCTAATCCTAACTTCGGTTACTCTATGGCACTCACGATCTAAAATTCATATCGCGAAGTTATCGGACCTGAGATCGTCACGCGCACCCAACATTCATGTCTACAATGTAAAGTGCAAATACCCGTCAGTCATACGTAATAGATCAGTGCCGATACCTTTGAAAACGGTAAAAAATAAAAAATAAATAGTAGGATGAAACCCATTGCAGAAGGAAGAGAATATAACAAAATGAGAGGAAAAATAATTTACGGGCGATCTGAGGTCGGGAAGTGGGGGAGGGGGGGGTTTAAGGGTAAAAAACGGTTTATCTCAATTTCTGGCTAAACTACAAGTCTTATGGAAAAAAGTTAAATGTAACAGTTGTAGGTAATAAAAACATCTACAACTTTTGTATTTACACTTTTTACATAACCTCAAAATTTATGTGAAAAATTCAAATATCCAAGTTTTTGGTTTTTCATTTTTATCTTTTACAAAAATATTTCTTTTTTCACCAAAGGTGAAAACTTATTTTTTTATGATTGAACTGTGATTTTGTAAAAGGGGTCTCTTGCCCAAAATAGTTTGGGAAATCCTGCTCTAGAGTCTAGACCGGCAACCTGTAGCCACTCAGAAAAATAATCCCACATTCAAAACTAAACAGCTCTTAGCGCATGTCCGAACAAGTTATATTATTAGCTCATGTCGTGATGACAAAAACCCAATAACCAGTTTAAATTTCAATAACCCTGTGTGAAATTAATAACAACTCAAATGGCATTAGCACATTAGTGCCATAACCGGTATAACCACCCATATTTGCTTTGTTTTATTTACCTGAAGCTGCCAAAATTAACATATGAGATATGTATTTACATATTAAACAGGGTGGTATTTATAGAAATTAATCCGTATAATTACGGACGATTAACTAGTCCTTATCTAAAAAAGTAACGTCATAAGCTAAGTATTTATTAGTCTTTTATTTTAAACCATATTCGTGTCAATGTTACCGGAAATCTGTATAATTTGGTATTCTATACAATACCTAGGCAATGTATATTATTAATTTCATACTATGTCTAGGCATTCTATACAATACCCAATGCCTAGCTGGTAATGTGTGGATAAGAAAATGTTAGAGTTTCTCAGGGGTTCGTTCTCTCCGCCACTCTGTTCTTGCGAGTCTATCCCACTAGTCCCGTTGAGTTGTTCCTTGACAGGACAACTAGCACTCTTTAGCACATCTGAGTCTCACATGTCCCGTGGGGTTAGTGAGACTCATATTTTTATTATTTTTAGTGCCAGTAGTCCCGTTGTCAAAATCTTAAACCTCGTCAACACCATGGAAATAATGGGCTGGAAACCCTATTTAAACCCATAAAAAATAAGGTCCTAAGCTTGTTCGCGTCTTATTTGAGTGATAGAATACAAAAGGTTAGCATAAATGATATTAAGTCATCGGGGTCACCGGCGGTGACGGGTGTACCACAAGGCTCAATCTTAGGTCCTTTTATTTTCCTGGTATACATGAATGACTTACCTCATTATTTAAAAAACCAATTGTACTATTTGCTGATGATGCATCATTAATATTTAAGTGAGATAGGAATAAAAAAATTCAACGACGTAGATAGTACTCTTTCACATGTCTCGCATTTGTTCACTATTAATAATTTACTACTAAATGCAAAGAAAAAAAAACTAAATGTACAGAGTTTGTACTACCTAATGTTGAAAAAGTCAACAAATCTCTTAAACTAAATAATATAGCAATAGTATATAGGAATCTTCTATGACAAAACATCGTTCCAAAAAGCTGGTAGATTAAAAAAATAACGCGTTTAACAATTATATCAGAGATACCTATATGAATAAATTATTTTGAATTTTGAATTTTTTGTACAAAACAAACGTAACTTCGATCTTAAGTTCAACGACACCACATAGCATAACTCGAGGTAACCAGTTTGACTGTTGTAAGAAAATTATTCTTACTACTTATTATGAATTAATAATAGAACATTATAATAGACATTATAGACACGGCTTCTTCTATAATTTGTCTCGGTCGTCGTTTTTAGTTCTCTTTTTCACAACACGGTTTGTCAACCGTACTGTAAAATACACGCCTTTGCCCCGCCCAGCTGAGCTAGAAGCTTTAAAGGGGCAATCATCCCCATCCCGGTATCAGTTTTTATGATTATAATAAGCTTAGTCGTAGTACCTAAATCATGGTCGTCGATTCGGAAAATCAAAATTTTAGTAACAATGCACAAAGTTTTTATAAAAACGTTAACTTTTGTAAACAGGATTACCTGTACATAAAAAACTTTAACGGAAATGCCCAAAATTCTTAAAATGATCTAATACACGAGCTAGTTATTGAGGAAAAACATAAAAATTATCTTAGGACCGCTAATTGTGCTTCGAGCATCTTGTTTAATTCCATCGTTGTACGTTAGTTTGTATTAAAATCGTTGAAAATGGAATGTCAAATATTGGAATCGTTCGCTGAAGTAGCTAATAGGAATGAATTAACTTGATATGAACAATTTCTATTCGGTAGTAGGCAATATAACAATTTTTCGTGCAAGTTCTTTGTGAAGTGCTAAAAAGTGTTAAATCATCACTACATACCTATAATACCATCAAATTCTGAATAAGAATATCGTTTTTTGAACCTCGAATTCAAAACTGTCGCTTAAAAGTTTTTATTTTATTCTCTAGTGTCTCTAGTGAAGTTACAATACAAGTATCATTGAAATACTCTCAATTTAAAACAGTCAAAACCCATTTAAATTCAACTTTGCTATAGGCGTAACGAGGGAGGTGCAGGACATTGTATGCTTACCAGTACATAGGTAGCGTACCCACTTTTGTGAACATTGCCCCCCCTTGGGCCAAAAAATCTGATTTGCCCCCTCTGAGCAAAAAAAAATCCGATTTGCCCCACCCTGCCCTAAATCAGAAGCTGGATACGCCCATGACTGTGCCCTTGTGTTGTATTTATATAGGAACTAATTAAGGACTTACCTCTTTAGCAGTGCCCCGACCGGTGCCCAGGGCCACCACCGGCATCATAGTGCCATCGTTGAGCTCTATACAGGGTGCTTTCCCAGGGTTGCCCGCGGTGAGCTGCGGGGGGCAAAGAAATAAACATTATAGTTATATATTTCATTTATATTAAAAATGTATACTTCCAGAGGCACTAAGGATTGTATATTTATATCCTCATATTGATAATTGCATACATAAATTCCAAGGAAAAATAACAAGAACAATTATTATTGTATTAATGTACACAATTATAACATTGTGGACATAAAACATTTAAACTCAATTATAATACAAAGATTATCATTACAGCGAAACTCGTTTAATCGTGAGTATTTTTATAGTAATTAGGTATAATGCTATAAAAAAAATCATAAGTAGGACAAATCTACTCATTAAAAATAAAACTCCAAGGTTTATTATGTATCCCTACATAATCATTGCACTCAAGTTCGTCACGTTTTTCGTGAAACAGAAATCTTTTTAATGTTATTATTATTCCTATGTATAAATAAAATAACAAGTTATTTTAGATATGTAATCCGAAGGTAAGTAAGTTTTTTGATATAATCAGGATTTTATCTCATACGTAGTAATGGTTGAGAATGCTTCTACAAAACTTTATTTGAAGATGGAAAAAAAATAAAGTATAAATTGTAATACGTAGACTCAGAGAAGTTGGTCAAAGTAAAGTCTACCAAATTCGATTATACGCTTAAGCTAATAATTATTGATCTATTTCTCATGGGAAAATAGGGTCTACGAGAAGTATTTCAGTTTACGATAATGATCATTTTAACGTTAATATGATTGCAGTCAACCGTGTGTCTTAGTCTTTACATTTTCGGTCTCGCCATAAAGTAGATTATCGGTTCAGTTCAAAATGTTACGTTCACTTTGGTTCAATGACTTTTGGTATTAATATGACCCACTTGCTTAACATGAGATGTATAAAACTCATGCTTGTATCACTCGATGCGTCCAAAATTCGATAGATAATGTATCTATCCAGATTTTAATTACGACATTTCTAACCGAATTTATTTAACTGCTTATTTTGAAGTCGAAGCACAGCAGCGCTCACGAAAATATTTTACTAGCGGTAACCCATCCAAATATCAACCGCGCCGGCCGTTGTTAAACTCTTATTAATTTTTGCAAATTGCCGACAAACCAACAAACCAGTCAGGCCATACCTTGGTCCATCGACATCGGTATACTAATCCACCAACCAAACACATAATCGACGGGTTGTAGGCCAAAAAAGTTTATCCCAGGGGAACCCGCATCACGTCTCTAAAATGACTAAAATCACTAGAACTAACGCTAAAACCAACTCTATATATAGACGCTACAACCGAAACACGTCAAAATCATTTCACATTTGATTTTGTAAGAAAAGTGGTTATTTATTTATTTATTTATTTAATAGTTTATGTACGTATAATAATGGTTACAAAAAGTTATTGTAACATCGTTGGCCAGGTGGATAATAACCCTATTCTCATGCATCCATCGAGTTTTTACTCATTGCTGTAAAAACTCGATGGATCAGATCCCAGCACAGCGGTTTCAAACTGGAGAAACCTTTCGCCATGACCTCGTTCCGTGCTCTGCAGGGTACACCACAGGGGAGGTTAGTCTTTGGCTTGAGATGGATGAACTTTAAAACAATTTTATTATTACAAATAAATAGTGTATACCCTTATTTTCCAGATAATATTCTGAAAATTCGTTATTAGTGTCAACGTAATAGGTTTTCCTGAAATCCCCATAAAAATGTCCCAATGGTGCGGATTTACATAATTTATCTATATAGTATTTTGAAAGCTAAATCACAGCTTTATAGCTTTATTTTTGGCATAGGTAAATATAATAAGTAAAGTGTCTGTGTGAGGTTTCCAATAATTCAACACAATAATTGTTTTGTTTTCCTCACTATGCATCCAATTATTAAGAGGTATCCTAGTACCTAATTCGATTTTTTGATTCGATTCGATTGCAAAAACTTTATTCAAAGTATTTTATCTTATGAAAAATACAGACTAAAATAATAGATGTTTTAAAAAATTAATTTGAACGTGATCGTTTTTAATTTCAACGATTTCCTTCTGACCCTTGCATAATAAAATACTTAAAATACTGTAAAAAATCAACTCACGGCAATAGCTAAAGAGATCACTACACACAGTATAAGCTTCATGTTGACTTATCTAACGACGCCGACGCACTGGCTCGGTCGCATCAGTAAATCCAGTTATATAATAACATTGAACAAAACACCGATCACCCTTAGAACTGGTATTCTGCAATACTTATAACTTTTTTTTAGTCCCAACTCGCAGAATTTTCGTTAAATTGTATTAATATCGCGTAGTGTTGTTAGTTTCAATCTGTGTTTTCGTTCCTTTTACGTCCCACTACAGGGCACGGGTTTCTCTTCTTGCAACCACGCTACTCCAGAAGGTATATTAGGCCATTCGTATGCATCCAACATGGCTAAAAAACCTCTATCTAATGATAACAAAAAAGCCTTCCGAAGCACGGAAGCTCTTATGAAAATTTGTCACTAGCAGTAGCCCCTCCAACAATTAACCGCGCCCGCTGTTGTCACTGCTTCGAAACAAGCCACCAACTATAAGCGTCTCAACTAATTTCAGTTTTATCCATCCTTATTTTACAATATTATTAATAACTAGGAAATCGCCCTTGCTTCGCTTCGGGAAAAATAGTAAAAAAGAAATATAATAAAGCAAGTCACCCCGGTGTAATGTAGCTTCCCAACAGTGAAAGAATTTTTCAAATCGGTTTGGTAGTTTCGGAGCCTATTCAATGCAAACAATCAAATCTTTCCTCTTTATATATTAGTATAGATTATAACAATTATAATATTTATAATAATTATAACATTTTTAATTACATACATTAATTTTTTATGTCGGATGACAAAACCAAATACCGATCACGAACTTTGTATAACATTTTTAATTGGAAAGAATAAAATAATAAATCATTCGGTGGTGGAAGATAAGACAGTGAATATAAATTATTAGGAGCCTCTGAGACAGCCTGTCGCCTGGCTGGAATATATTTGACGCTTTTCGATTGAACGCATTTAGAAAGCCGTAAGACTTATAAAACTAAACAATGGTACAACATGGGTACAACAGTATTCACCCACGTAAATTCGAAGAGGCCTGCAACGTCAGATACGGCGTTAATAGATCCTAATGTTTCAAAATCTACAATCGAATTAAGCAACCAGCTGCTGTATACGGGTAAATTATACTTTCTACTTTTTCTTTCGTACCTATCATTCAAAACTTAAGGTTTCTATTTAGGTACCTATATTGTTTCATTAGTTACCAAATAGAATATTGAATATTGTGAAAAAGAATTAAAAACAAAGCCTGTACAAACATCTTCACTATCATCCGAGCTCCCTAACCAAATTAATGTATTATATAATTATGTCCACCTGTGACAGAATTTTATTTCACAGGTTCATTTCATTTCACTTCCTCAGTTGGTTCAAGTCAAGCCCCCACTAAACAAAAACATTGGGTCACTGTTCTCTACCAATAATAAAAGAAAACATGCGATATCATTTAACATTGCAATATGCACTAGTCATAAATAAATGTATTCATTGGATGTATTCATTGTATTCATTTCATTTAAGTATATCTGTATAGTATGGGATACATAAACTTGTATATTGGCCAATGAAGTAAATAAATATATTTCGTTATTGACTCTATCTCAACTGTAAAACCACAATCAGTCCCTCTAATGTAGTATTGTAATATAATAGAACAATTTCAATATAAATTTCAGTATAAATCACCGCTGATATTTGAAAAGCATTGATCCATTCTTTGATTGTCTCGAAATGTTGAAGGTTTCTACACTACATTATATATTAAATGTTTATTTGCATTCTCATGAATATGGAAAATCTTAAGACGATCTTGTCGAGCTCAGTTCATGAACAAAGTCAATGCATCTAGTAATGTGTAAATTAACATATACCTTGTATTTATATGAAGTAAACAACAGTAAGTTTATGATAAAATAATAAACAATAAAGTAATAAAAACACACTAAAATATACTACAACATATTACCTAATTTAGGATTCCTTCGGCAAATGAAAAAATTAAAACACCATACAAGATATAAACGTTTGAAATTACAAAAGCAGGAAACATTTTTTTAAGATAAAATATAATTTTTAACAAAAACCTAACCGACTTCAATGACACAGTCTTCGAACAAGTAATAAAATGATAACATCATCAACGTCAATTAAATACGCAATATTAGGGATAACTCAAAGGCTACTCGACAGATCTCGCTCAAATTTTAATGGAACCACATGACAAGCACCAGCTTTCGATAAAAAAAGAATCATGAGAATCGATACACCAAGTAAAAAGACGAGGTAACACCTTTTTTTGAAGTCGGTTAAAAAAACATAAAGGTCAAGCGTCAAAATTGCTATGCACGTGGCTTCAATCTTCAATCGATTCGTTCGATTTTGAAAGGAGAACGGGGACTCAATTTTGAAAATCGAATCTCCCGGGTGGGACACACATTTTGTTCGAGATGTCTGTTCTATGAAATTATACTTCAATGTTTACTATACATATAAAGCAACATTAATTTGTGTATTGTATTTGAGTTATCAAACTAGTACGTCGAATTATGGGTTTTACTTTAGGTTAAAAATTAACTTACTACTCTGATAATTTCAAAATGCATTTTCATTCAAAGTCTTCCTGATTTAAAATACTCATGATAAAAACCTACCAACTGATCAACTTAACTAAACACCAGCGTTGCGTGGCATATCGCACCCTCAGTGGAAAAAAAGCATAAGTCATCTTACGTTGAATTTTAGTTATTAATATGATTAAAAAGCTGAATATGCTCAATTTTTTTCAAATTTTTATCATTAACCTCTCAGATCAATAAAATTAAATAAGGTAGATAAGATTCCGCCTTGTATTTGACTGAGGAAGAAAACTACCGTGCTGGATTACGTAATTCCTGTATTTACAAGCTACCACGCCCATCCACGTCAAAAACCATGCTGTTTTTGTATTTCTGTCTGGAAGTTACTGGCAGAAAACAACATGGTTCAAAGTCAAATAAAAGGCAGTGTCTTATCTACCTTATTTATTGATCTGTGACTGTGACTACTTACTTACTAAATTTTAACAATTTTTTGCTCTCTTGTAAAATTGCAATTTTCATCTTATGCCTTCTTTCCACTGAGCGTGCGATATAACAGATACCATTCCGAACCGTCCCGTACGAAGGGTCCTGCAGTCTAATTCACGTATTTTAACAAGTTCGATTGAAGTGCAGTTGCAGTGACGTTCCGATCAAAATGACACTTTCCGTATTCTCTTAGCTTTCGTGAGCGCTGTCAAACACGCTCACGTCACGCGAGCGCTTGTAAAAACGCTCACGTCACAAAAAGTTATTCTGTTGATGCGTGTCAAGATTTTTTTTACTAATTTCATTATGACTTACGAGGCAAAGTGAAGACCTTCATTCTGCCATATTGAAATAACATATGACGTTTTTTGTGAACTGAAGCACACATTTTTACTTTTTTTATAAGAAATATCATTAAAATCCTTATTGGGATAATAAGTAAATATTCTTCAACGTTTTTTAATAGAAACATAATAAATTGTATTTGATTAATGAATAATTTTATTTGTTTTCTCATATGACAACACAAACACAGAGTGCTAAATAGTCAAAGAAGTTTGGCAGGCGCGCAGGATGCGTGGCAGTTGACGCGCAGTTCAAAAATTACGAGAATACGGTTTAGACGCTAAACTTCAACATGATTGCAGCGTCACCGCAACTTCATTGCAGCGTCACTGCAACTTAATCGATGCGTGTTAAAGTTACGTGAATTGAAGTGCTGGACTCCTGTGATTGACAGCAGCTCAGCAAGATTGGATTATGAGATTGAATTTCTGTTTTCGGTCTCACTGTATATGTTCTTGTCCGTGTTTTGTCCGTGGTACCCACAACACGTAATCCTGCTATGGCAGCAAACCCCCATAGCATAGGTCTTAACCCATAAGACTTTAAAAGTGTGTAGGTTTTACTAATATGTAGGACCTTTAAAGGATTTTTATTTTATCTTTTAAACTTAAAATTTTAATTGTTGCAAGCGTGTGAGTGTAAACAGGTCACGTATAGGCCCCTTTGAGGAGTATCTCAAAACAAAAAGTATCTCAGGACAAGGCATAAAAAGTATTTTTATTTCTTGTTGTGTGCTACACAAGGTGAATGCCATTATCGATTGCACAATATGATACAACATCCATAAGTGGTTCCCATGATAATTTTATTATATGCACTACGTTACCATTTTAAAACAGCCAATAAGTACTTAAAAAAATATAAGAGAAATATTATTATGCAGACTGATTTATAGTAGGGGTGCAACCAATACCGATATATCGGCATTATGGTTGGTTTTTTAGATATATCGATTTCGATATACCCGATACGTAAATCGGCGATATTTTCATGGATTCGGCTACTTCAGACATACAGTAGCGCGACTCAGATTAAAGAAATCTTTAATCTGAGTAGCGCGATTAGTGATCACGCGACAGTAGCAATACCGTATCGCGCAGGTATTGATGTCTTCAATGGTATCACGATTGTACCGTGAGTATCGCGACCGATTTGCGTGTGTATTACAACTGTCGCGCTACAAATAGTACCCATGAGAGAAGTCCTATATAGCTACGCAGAAGTTTGGATTGTTAACGGCATAGACCTACCTAACTCTGAATAGGTATCGCACCCTCAGTAGAAAAAAAGCATAAGTCGTCTTACGTTGAATTTTAGTTATTAATATGATTGGGAAGATCCCTCTTTCTAATCATATTAATAACTGCATAATATGCTCAATTTTTTCCAACTTTTATCATTAATCTTGACGGTTTTGTGCAAGAAATCGTAATGTAAATTCCTTTGACTACTTCCTGACATTTTAACAGTTTTTTTGCTGTCCCGTAAAATTGCAATTTTCATCTTATGCTTTTTTTCCACTGAGCGTGCGGGCTAGAGTACAAGATGTTTATCTAAATATCACCGGACGCGTATTAGCGGTGTGGAAAACCCGAACGTAAAAAAATAGAGCTGACACTGACTGGGGTTATCTCGACGTTATCGCGAGCTACTGAACCAGTCCAGTGTTGCCGGACTAAAATTTCAAAATCCAGGAAATAACAGCAAAAAAATCAGGAGATTTGTCTCACAAATCAGGAGATAAATAAAATACTGAATTAAATTATTGTTCATTTTGCTTATACCTACATTTGTCTATTCATTTTTGCTGTCATTTTTTCACTTACATTAAAATCAAAACAATTGTTGTTTTTTAATTTGTTTTTAGTTCTCAAAATTCCAGAAATAACTCTGATACTCGATTTATTTTTCAATTTTGTCTTTGTTGTGTTAATAACTAAACTCTTATCAACTCAAAATTCTGGTATTCTGTAGTTTAAGTTTTCTTTCTCCTGTTTTCATTCACTCCACTCCAAAGTCCAATCAAATCAAACAATGACATGAAAAATTTAAATGTTACCTACAACTTATTAATAAAATCAGTAGATCAGGAGAATTGTAGAAAAATCAGGAAATCTCCTGGAAAATCAGGAGGTGTGGCAACTCTGCGAACCACGCACCACGCCCTAGGCGAGCACGTGGCTTGTGTCGGCCGCTGTCCGGTGCAGTGCAGTGCCGCGGTGGTTCAGGGTTCTGACACAATAGATGGGGCAGGATATACATAAGGATTATGTCAATACTATATTCGTTTTATAGAGGTATCTCAGAAATACCTTCTGAACTTTTTCAAGTGCACATAGTGCGTACGTACGTGAGAAGTAGCTAACTACGTACGTGGTGTGGTCAGTGGTGTCGTGCGAGCAGCGGGTTCCAGACGCAAACGCTGGTTTTGAGCTGTGTTCCGCTGGTTTTGCGCTGTGTTCTGACCATAGAGTATAGGAATAGAGCGCGCGTATCGCACAAAATGTACAGAACACATCGTAGGCAGCTGAGCTATAGATACTTATACTGATGAATGTATGACAGACAGGGATGTATGAATTAGGTGCCGATCGGCAACGAGGTATCGGTAAGTTATGTAAATATCTTTAATGGGTACTTTTTATGTTCAGTATTTTATTTCCTACTATTAAACGAGAAATGTTTGTATATTTATTTAAATATTTGTTTGTAATCACGTTCTCGATAACAGCACTAACGATTTCGATGAAATTTGCAGTATAGTAGTTTGTGGGGGCGACTAATCGATCTAGCTAGGGCTCATATTATTATATGGGAAAATTCGTTTTCTCTATTTTCATTTGCGTAAGCTCAGTCGCCTAGGTACTTATATTTACATTAGTGTTATCTATGGCACCCATAATACCAGATTATTAGTGGTGGGGCTGTGAGTGTGATCTTTATATTGTTGGTTATTTGAAATATGGAAGTCATTTAATACAATATTACTCTTGTTTTAATTTTAGTTCGAAAATCATGAGTAATATAAATGTCTGGAAATCGTGTGGACTTGTTAAATAAGTAGGTAATGCATAGAGGTTGATAAAATAAAACTCGGGTTTAGTGTTTACTCTTTTATTACAAAGTCAAATGATAATGATTATATAACATAAATAATAAATATCGACTACAGCGTTGGTCGCATCACATCACTACAGTCTCGCGTGGGGGACCGCTATGGGAGCACAGGGGAGCGCGGTGCGCGGGCGGTCTTGTGCTTGCCCGCCTCTCACCCCCGCGATGCGAGATTTGTTTCCATAAAAATAAATACAAAAATCAACTTACCGATGAAATGTGATACTGGATTTCAGTTTTGTATGTTTCCTACTATCGTTTTTGCAAGATGGGACTGCACATTTGACCATTTTGATACGTAAATATTTAAAAATCTCTCTAGAACCGCACACCGCTAGCATTCAACTACGACTACAAGCGGTCGCGGCGGGAACGTCGTGTTGTTCTCACCCGTGCCTACTGTTCCCACTTCGTTGCTCGCGCTCTATATGTAATATTATTACTCTAAGGTTCTGACAATTCCCACCTATGAGCTCTATATTAATAACTAGCTAATGCCCGCAGCTTCGCACGCGGATATTATGTTTCGCCTTATTTGTACCTCTTGCAGAAGAAAATTAAAAAAAACGGTGAATTTATATCGAAGTACTTATATTTAGTAATTTATATACTGAAACCCACGTCACAATTACAAAGAATTCCTCCAGGAGCGGGTTTTGAAAAATATTCACATTAATTTGTATTTTTTTCTTTTTCTTGCAAAATTTTGCAAAACTGAAAAATTATTCCATCAATTTAAGCAAGGAACATTTGTTGCAAATTTGAAGCAATTCGGTTGGTTTTTAAAATATTCCATACAAACTTTTACACCGTTTCCCAGGGAAACCTTTTAATTTTCCGGGATGAAAAGTATCCTAAAATATGGCCCAGAGTATTAGAAACAACTTTACCAATTTACATCGAAATCCGTTAAAGGGTTTTCATGTTACGCCCGAACAGACAAACTGACAGACATTAAAGAAATAGTTTTGTACTCTAACACGTTATTGAAGTGCACCCTACTCGAAATTATAAAAAAAAAACATTTTTTCTTCATTCAATGCATTGGCGTAAATACGCTCAGCAAAAAAATATTCAATGTACAGAAAATTTGGCCTTTGAGTTTTATTGTAAGGCACAGGCGCCAATGAAGGCCCACTTAATTTCAAAACCTCATAAAATCTTGCAGATAAGTAAAGAAAAAACATAGGTAGTGGAAATTGTAATTTATTTATTTGAGACACAAGATATCTAAAAAAGCGGCCAAGTGCGAGTCGGATTTGTCCATGAAGGATTCCGTAGCAGCAAGTAATATAAAACTTTTATGTAACTTTTATGATAAAAGTTCTTGTAGTTCGTTGTAACTTTGATCGATGTTTTAATAATAGTGTATTTTTTTATTAAAAAAGAACTACTTACTAGATCTCGTTCAAACCAATTTTCGGTGGAAGTTTGCATGGTAATGTACATCATATATTTTCTTTAGTTTTATCATTTTCTTATTTTAGAAGTTACAGGGGGGGGACACATTTTACCACTTTGGAAGTGTCTTTCGCGCAAACTATTCAGTTTAGAAAAAATCATATTAGAAACCTCAATATTATTTTTGAAGACCTATCCATAGACGTAACCACGTATGGGTTTGACGAAAAAAAATTTTTTGAGTTTCAGTTCTAAGTATTTATTTTTTTATTTTTTTGTGTGAGAATCTTAATGCGGTTCACAGAATACATCTACTTACCAATTTTCAACAGTATAGTTCTTATAGTTTCGGAAAAAAGTGGCTGTGACGTACGGACGGACAGACAGACAGACAGACATGACGAATCTATAAGGGTTCCGTTTTTTGCCATTTGGCTACGGAACCCTAAAAAGTAGTACAGCTTTTTTCAGTTTAACACAAATGCATACACTTTTTAGAAACTTGGAACTTCTTGGGAAGCTGGTCGCTGAAGATGGCCCGAAAAATATTAAAGAAAATAAATGCGTTATAAACACTTAAACACTTAACATAAAACATCAAAATAAAAACACATTCTTCTCATAACATTATTCATAAAAGGTAAAAAATCAACCAAAAATTTAAATGTGATAAAATATAATATAAAATAAAAACAAACTACTAAATAAAATAAAATTTAACTTTGAAAGTAACTTATCAAAAATTTGAAATTTTTTTTTATGTACGTCATTCATAGGCCATAATTATTATGGGCCATGATAGGAAATTACACCCGGATTGAATATAATCACGTAAAAATACAAAAAAAAAAAAAAAACTTGAGAGGTGTCAAGGGACACCCGGATGGAACGAAGTTCCTTTCGATTTAAGTATTTTACGCGCTCAGCAGTGTGATTCAGCAATATGTACAGCGCCATCTCTGTAAAACTTTCTGAATCACTTCAAAAAGTGTCGTGGCAACTTTTCGTAAGAATTTTTTCCGTCTAGCCCCCTTTCATAACGCGCGATAAGGAACTTCGTTCCAATAAAATAAGAACACTCGGCTGTAATGCTCTGATTAACAGATTAAATATGAATTTTCACAGCTTAGAGCAAAGAGATTTGTTTTAAATTTGTTAATTTTCAAAATGATTTAGATAATGGAGGTTATAAAACGTGTATCTTTTTGACATGACCAAGCAAACTGTCATGAGTCATCTGTCTTCAAAATGGCGATGCACCGGTAATGAAACACACTTGCACTATTGTCTACGGTACTAAACCCGCATAGTAGCATAAACCCGCGAAATTTCAAATGTTTTGAATAATCATAACAGTAACAAAAAAAATACAGTTACTGTATTTTTTTAAAGTGAGCTATACTAGGAGCCGGATGTCCCTTGACATTTGCATTTCTAAAAACAAAGTCCGATTGTGTGATTCCTTTAACCTCCCTTTAAAATACTAACCACGTAATCGTGAAATATTAGTTTTTGATTGAACAGTAAATTATTGTAGCCTTAGCCTTTTTAAACATGTTTTTATTTTTCCAATCTTCAATTTTCACGGATTCCCTTGTTCGCGCAAAAAGTGTCATTATTCTCTGAACGCATTTGCCTGCTCCCAGACCCAGACACCCCGAACATCGAGTCGGGGAAATACATTGCAGCCAGGGTGGCTCACTTCATTCACTCACTCACTTGTCACTCGCCTGCGCTCATTGCGGCCGCATGCCAAAATTGTATAATAACAAACTGAAAAAATGCCGTCTTGCGTGATATGAACCTGTCACAATTGCACGTAAAAAAAAACAAAAAGAAAATGGTATTACTTTTCATCAGTAAGAAAACAAAATAATTACTTAAATCAACTAAAACGAATTTATTTCAATTATTGTGTAATGTTCCCGCCATTTTTGAATGAAATGCAAATAAATTGACTTGAATTTAATTGAATTGAATGGAAAAAATCATGAGGCGGGCTTACACACTTGGCAAGCTGTAAGCGTGTCAATGGACAAATAAATAAGCCCGATAAGAATGACTATAGTACCTACTCTTTGGTAAATAATAAATTATGATTGTGTATTATATTACTCAGTGAATTCAATTAAACATTAAATCAAACATTTGGAAGAGCTAAAGATTTAGAGTCGTTGACTGTTTGTCGTGGTTCGGCAATTGTCTTATACAAAGTTTCTATATGGCAAGTGTGTAAATCACCTTCTAGAGTTTGAAAAAAGAACGTGTCATCGCGGTTTCGGGACACACATTTTGTTCGAGATGTCTGTTCTATTCTATGTCATTATACTTCAATGGCTCCCAGCAATTTTTTTGCTGCTGCAATTTTTTCTATATTGTCTATCAATGCGCGGTAAACCATTCCTTCACTCCCATTCTCCCTCTCTTTCTGGCAAGCGCACTTTTATATAATGGATTCACTCGCACACAGAGGACTTAATAAGAAGTGTTGAAAAAGGTTAAAATAAAACAGTCTTCCCGCCAACCTCGAAATTCGAATGCAATACGCGCTTATTGAAAACTAATCCGAATCTTTATAACAACCGCACCGCCAAAAGCATTCAAGTTGAAGCAAATGTCGCCGCAATACCGCTCACGCTAAATAACAAACGTAATATTACTGTGAAGTGCGATAATTAACCTCAACAACCATTATACAGTAGGTAGGTATACCTAATTAGAAGTTAAGAAGAAAGGAACATTGGAGTAGCCGCCTGCGGGCTGCGGCGTGGTGCAATCATTCTCGTTCAGCTCTAGCGTGCTTTTTTAGCATGATTAGTAACCGTTAATTAATTGATTCTTTAGAAAGATTTGTTCCTGTCTAATCTCTTTTCACGCCCACAACTGAGTGAAATCCGACATGGCAAGACGAACCCGATACGTCTTAGTACACACTGATTACATTCATCCGCGTGTTATCGCCATCGGTGTCAAGGACGAGGTGTCAACCATGACAATATGACAATATGTGTCGTCTGCCGACTGCCGACTGCCGCCCCGACAACATTATTTAATTGGACAATATCAGCTGTAACACACATGTATGTACATTACATGCTTGCCAAGCCTCAGCAAGCCATCACAAGCGGCAAGCATTAATTGGCCGTTTGCCTTGGGGCTTGGCTTGCGTAGGCTTGCCGACGTTTGTTGTGAGGTGACCGATGAAATGTGGTTGTCGCAAGTCGCAACAAAGTGCAGCAAGGCTTCCCGAGGCTTGGCAAGCATCGCACTCTCTGACTCACTGTCTCACTCACGGAATCTGTATTCCGACCTCTTGTCTTGTCTCTGTAGACAAGAGGTCTGTTGTCTATTCCGTGGTCTCACTCATCAGTCATTATCAGTTTATAACTAATGATAACAAGTTGCATTGCAGCCGGTGAGCGGTGACGCTGCGAGTGTCACGCTTCGGCAGTTCGGACGAGCGATTATAGCCGTGAGCGTGACGGCCGCGAGTTTGTCGCTTAGCAATCAATAGACCGATGTGCTAGTAGAGTAAATCTTTACTATTTCAGTAAAGTAAATCTACTTAATTATGCAATAGTTATGTTGTCGAAACAACTGATTATGCTAGCTATTGGTCTCGCCCACAAAACTTGCTAAATTATCATCGAGGATCGAACCCCTGTCTGAAATTTAAAATTCTTGACTTTCTAGACTCAATAATCAACCAAATTATCACAACGAGCCGTTGCCAGGTCCAAAAATTTAAATACGGTATATTTACTTATAAAATACGGTAGATTCTTTGAAATTATGTTGTCCGTAGACATTAAGATACGGTAGAAATACGGTAAATAATTTGAAGTAAAACAATATGTAAAAATAATATTTTCTTTAATTTTATATAACTATATGAGACCTATAAATGCTGGCGTTCCCCAAGGGTCTGTGTTATCTCCTACGCTATTCATTCTGCATATCAATGACATGCTGCAGCATACAAGTGGCATCCATTGCTATGCGGATGATAGTACAGGGGATGCCTACTACACAGCCCCCGCCAATGCCTCTCAGTTGCAAATGGCGGATAGCAGAATGAAACTTGTCTGAAGTCGAGAACTCTCTGGAGCAAGTCTCGGAATGGAGTCGACTCAATCTGGTAGAGTTCAAAAATAGGAAGACGTTTTGAATCACGGATTCTTTTTGTAAGTCCGTGATGAGAATAAAGTTTCATTAACCATACCTATCAGATAAATGTACATATTTGTTTTCGGTTTGGTTAGGATCATAATTAAATTTGTCTTTGACCTTTGACCATACTTAGGTAATACCCGCAACGCAATTTATTCATTTTATTTTTATGGAAATAGCCGGCAAACGAGCTGACGATCCACCCGATGTTAAGTGGCTATCGTCGCCCATGGACATCAGCAACACCAAAGACATCACTGATGCGTTGCCGGCCAAGAAAGAGAAAAGAAAAAGACGAATCGTTTAGCAGCTGACTCATGCTCAAGGGTGGTAGCTATCCAGGTGAACCCCACGGAGAAATAATAATAGTAATAATGCATGGCCATAAGTGCACGGCCTTGAGATTAGTGGATAGGCAGGCGTGACTTATGTCGTATATAGCGGTCCACCCATGTTTTATAAACCAAACAGAATTGAAAATACCTACCAATAACAACATTGTGTCGAGGTCATAATCAGTATGTAGGACGCTTTCGCTCTAGAAAATGTAGGTACTCTTGGTTACCCTAAAATCACTCGCTAACCTACTCTTGCTCACCCTAAAAGCACTTGGTACCTACCTAGTTATAAAGATAATGTTTGATTGTTTCGTTGAAAGAGAGCGATAATTTAAACAATTTTTACGGTTTTTTCCAAGATGAAAGATACGTAAATGGGGTCAAAGTTCAAGACGTCCACTTTCGCCTTTCATTTTATTTGACAGAAAACAAATCTAATCAATCAATGTTCATTGTAAAATCCTCTTCAATCTTACTAATCAAAATTGTCGTTGATTGCATAGTAAGAATAAGGTTGCCAGATGTTCGGGATTCGACTGGATTATCCCGACATTTCACATGATGTCCAGAGTCCCGAAAAAATACAAAATGTTTTTCGTCGTAAGCTCATTTGCCGGTTATTTTCAAAAAAAATGTCCCGATAAATCTCGACTTTTTGAAATTTTGTCCGGATATTTTAGTCTTGCTATCTGGCAACCCTAAGTGAGAATATGGTAGCTATCATTCGCAAGTCAGTTTCAATCACTAAAACTTAAATATCATTCTCAAATTTATTACCGGTCATTCTCATCATCTACCGACGTTCGACGTTCGAACGAAAGTGTAAGCGAGCCTCGAGCGTGCATTCCGGTGGACATTGGCGGTGCCGCGAAAGTCGGTCGGAAGAAAGGTCGTTTTGAAATAGGCAACGGCCATTACGTCTTCATTCATTCTTCTTGGAATGGAAGATGTCCGATTGTTAACGTCCCAAACTTGTACATGTAGGTAGTACATTGACATCTGTTTAAACAGTTTTAATAGACAGATGGGTTACTTTTTTCTGCAGGTGACCGTACATTGTAGAAAACTGTGGTAGGAAACTTTGATAGCGATATGAAGTCTAATGGTGGCCATACACGATCATGAATACTTAGTGATGGATTAATTAGCATTCGCATTCATTTTTAACATGTGAATGTTTCATTAGCACTTAGCAAATTAAATTTGGTTGCGAAATTTCGTGAAGTGCGAAGTGAATTCATCACTTCATTCATAGTATTCGTACTATAATATTATCATCATGCAGCGGCAGCGTGTGCTATCGGTCGCATCCACGTGAACGCGAAGTTGCGAATACTAAATTAAACTGTAAAAAATATTCACGAATAAAGTATTAGCAACTTAGCAGATGTCGCAAAAAACGAAGTTCGAGGTTAACCAATTATTATCTTTGATATGCTTAGACTTAGAGTCGTATATTGAATGAATACGTGTGATTGTTTACTTCGTTTAAATTTTAAGCTGGGTGGTGTGAACTACGAAGAATTGTTAAACCTCACAATTATTACGTTATTGTCTTTCGATGTTTTTGTATTTAGGGTCATATACTGAATGCGTGCGATTGTTTAACCTGTATAATAAAATATGTATTATAAAAAAATTATATTATCATTATCTTAATAACAAAAGTGCAATTTGTGTAATAAAACGTTATCTGCGAGTAAAAACGGCGAACGCGCTTTTTAATTCGCAGTTCGCACATAAACTAAAATTACATAGGGTACCTACTTGATTTATTAACGTAATATTAGCAAATAGCATAGCAATAGCATTTAGCATGCTAATACTTGAATTCACATGTTTATGAAATTAAAGCGAAATCGCATTCATTACCATCACTATGAATACTTGACACTTGATCAAGCGTCAAGCGGATTTGACGCGGCATCCAGTATACTTGATCGTGATTCGTGTGCCACGGTAAGCTATCAAGCCATATAGTTATCTCATGCACACTCGATGGCGCGTCAAGTCAAACTGCAGAATTGACGAGTACACTTGATCGTGTATGACCCCCATAAGTAAATTCCTCCAGTTACAAGACCTTGTAGGGTAACCACATATAAATAAAACTGTATAACTGACTGAAGCCATATATTATATTATAGTTCATCAAACAAGGTTTTCAAACGTGTTAGGCCTACACCTCGTTCCAAGTCCCGACTATACATATAACAGGAAAGTAGTAGTGAAATAACGCCATAATGTTTAATTCTTCCCTGTTCTTATTTAGCCGACAACGCATCGATGCGCATTAGTGATCAAGTGTCAAGTATTCATAGTGATGGTAATGAATGCGATTTCGCTTTAATTTCATAAACATGTGAATTCATAAGTATTAGCATGCTAAATGCTATTGCTATGCTATTTGCTAATATTACGATAATAAATCAAGTAGGTACCTATGTAATTTTAGTTTATGTGCGAACTGCGAATTAAAAAGCGCGTTCGCCGTTTTTACTCGCAGATAACGTTTTATTACACAAATTGCACTTTTGTTATTAAGATAATGATAATATAATTAAATTTTTATAATACATATTTTATTATACAGGTTAAACAATCACACGCATTCAGTATACGACCCTAAATACGAAAACATCGAAAGACAATAACGCAATAATTGTTAAACCTCATAATTCGTAGTTCACACCACCCAGCTTAAAATTTAAACGAAGTAAACAATCACACGTATTCATTCAATATACGATTCTAAGTCTAAGCATATCAAAGATAATAATTGCTTAACCTCGAACTTCGTTTTTTGCGACATCTGCTCAGTTGCTAATACTTTATTCGTGAATTTTTTTTTACAGTTTAATTTAGTATTCGCAACTTCGCGTTCACGTGGGTGCGACCGAGAGCACACGCTGCCGCTGCATGATGAAAATAATGTAGTACGAATACTATGAATGAAGTGATGAATTCACTTCGCACTTCACGAAATTTCGCAACCAAATTTAATTTGCTAAGTGCTAATGAAACATTCACATGTTAAAAATGAATGCGAATGCTAATTAATCCATCACTAATGCGCATTGTGCATGCGCAAATTAAACCTACCATCAATACCATAACTTAGTTCATTTACAGTCTATTTGTCGGCATATTTCCGTGACACGACATAACATGTCAGAAATAGTTAAACTCATCGGCATGTGTACTAATGAATCACTCTTTTGTTAACATTTGTATGACACATTAACTTGTCGGAAATAGTTTAAGTAATGTAGCCTCTGCCACAAAATGTCGTTATTACTAAAGCGTGACGCGTTGAAGTCTTTTATATTGATTGTACCATTCTGTACCATTAATCTCTATTGTGTATGCGCCTGTTATGTTGCTCACAGGCGAACTCGTTAGACGAGTCTCATAAAGAGAGAATATGTAATCGAAACCTTCTTCGTGAATAAAAATCAGCAATACAATATCAGAACTTTTATTTTTGCCTCAGACTCAAAACAAGTCAGAGTATCTGTAGAACTTAGAAGAGGAATAGGCCTCTATGACTGGACACCCAGGTAACAGTGGACTTGTAAAGGCTGATAGATGGATGTATGAAAAACTACAAAATAATACACGCGGCAGTTTTCAAATAACGGCGTGAAAATTACTGCATATATTTTTTCAACGTTTATCCTCCTATGCCTCTTCCTAGGATACCATGTCGAGTGTATTTACACGCGCGGATAATTATGAGATAGGTACCTATACATGTTACAGTTGTAAAATGTATAGGTACCTATATGACTCTCATAATTATCCGCGCCCCGGCCGAGCCGGGAATCGAAACCGGCTCTACAAACAGTCGAGTAGATATTTTTTACTATAAAGATTTTTTAAATGTAAATCAGAAATTATTTTGGAAATATAATAACTCTCCCACGATTATTATTGAATATGCTTGGTAACTGTGAACACTATAGAATAGATAAAAATAAAAAATATTTTACATACTTATTAATTTGTGAAGTTATTAATTTACGCACTATACCTACATATTCAATAATTAAATATAACTAATATAATAATAATAATATAATAATTAACATATTCACACATTTGCAAAAAAATTTTTGTATAAGTTTTCCCATTTTTGTTTTATTTATGTAGAGCGGGAATTCCCCGAGAGTCACTGTTTGGTAAATACTTAAAAAGCAGCGACGTTTGTTAGGTAATCCCAAAAGTAGTTATGATTCTTTATATTGAGAGAAATCGAAGATCACATCCCATAAACTTTTCCCCGGGCCTCAGTTGTATCTTTAACTACTTTTGGAATTAGGCTCACTCACCTCTACGTCATTTATTTTTCTACTAACGCCAAAGTAAAACTTCAAATGGCCCGATAACATCCGTACTCCCACGAAACGTCTAAATTGTTCACGCAATGAAAACATGTAGTGAAGGCGAATTTGCAATTTCCTTTATCTTTAAAAACGTCACTCGAATCTGAACCAGCTCAGCAGGCTGCGCGCTAAATACTTTCACCGAATGCCCATTTGATACCGAATCAAGAAGTAGATCGTTTGCATTGATTAGAAATGTACAGCTCAAACCATATCGGGCATGACAAGTGGCCCATTCACTATCCTGCGTAGTGATCCGTGCAGGATCAAGGATCTAAGTACTGTTTATAGACCGTATATTTACTTTAATTGTTTGTTAGTTGTGTTTTAAGTATTTTTATATAGTGTAAATATTAAGTTTATCAATATTTGACTGTAGTCTACCTTATTTATATTATCATTGTTTCTTTTGTACTTGTAATTTCAACCCATTGATATTCTGTTTTTAAGCAGGTTAATGTTAAGCATTAGAAGATTGCATTAATATTCAAATGATGACTCACCTTTCGAATAAAAGTACGAATACGCTTGCATTGTTTGTCACATACAATTGGAGACTCGACTTATTTTTTGGCAGTTTTGAAATTTTTTAATATATTTTTAAAAATTATATTTTACTGTACAAAAAAATCTACTGTATTAACTCATTAACTTATAAAAAATAAAAGAAAAGCGTGCTTTTATTTGTACAATATATTAATTCAGACCTTGTAAAAAATAGGCAACAAATTACCTGCTGACTGCTATTATTATAAATTTTAAACATTTTATTTGTAACCCTGACACACAAATAAGTATTAAAATTCAAGAACAGTGACAATTAATATTCGAAACGCTTTATCGTCCTAATCGTTTAAATTTTAAAAGCTCTGTCATCAACAAATATAATAAAATTTTATAGTTATCAATATTATGGGAAACTTTATAGTACACATTATTTATTGAGCTTCTTAACACACAAAGATAAAAAATCGTGTTAGCCACAATAGCCACACTGTTGTAACTAACTTGTGTGTTGACGAGTCTGTCATTATATATCTGTCTGTATGTCTGTCCAGTAGAATATAACGACTCACACATCTGGTAACTCGAGGTTATTGTAAGGGATGAATTATTGTGAGGGTACTTCTAATCCATATTAGGAGTCTAATGAAGATTTGGATGATCTGTATTATCAAGAAATCAATGTTAAGTCAACCTCCCCTCAATGGTTACTGTAACATCCGGTTAGAAATCATTCTTGATTTCATACTCAGATGGCGATACGTTCTTACTTGACTGACATAATACCACATTCGATCTTAAACCAATCTAAAGTTTTTGGCCTGTTCCGGTTGCAGTGTCGAAGAGCCAGTTTATGAACGCTCATTTTACCGCCATCAATAATCTGTCTATCAATTATCTCTGGATAAGTTAGTAGGTAAAAGAATAATAAGTAATATACACTGTCTTTTTGCAGTTGTTAGGAAACGAACTTAAAAATTATGGATAGATGGAATACCTATTGAAAACGGCTGTTAACAACCATGAACCTGCTTGTCCCGGCTAGGTTGGGCTAGGAGTTATCATTAGTAATTTGTGAGAAAAAAATAACCGAATTCCAAATTAGGGATAATTCAAAAACTACTCGTCAGATCTAGCTTAAATTTTAGTGAAACCACATTACAAGCACCAGCTTTCAATTAAAAATACAATCATCGGTTCACCCAGTGAAAAGTTATAAGGTAACAAATAAGATATAAAAAAGCAGTCGAATACTCGGTTAAAAAATAAATGTTCTAAAGTTTTGGTCGTTTCCTGAATATCTGTCTAAATGCAGTGTGTTGGTGCAACTAGTTTCCATGGGGAACGATAACAACATAGGTATATTCAGGTAGCTCATCTGCTCGTTAAGGCCAAACAGCTGTTTAGGTGTAACCAGTAGCCATTGAAGCCATCAATTTATAAGGTTCGAGGAAATAAATATTATGTTCCTTCATAGGATAGCTGTCTGATGATGCGTTAGTTCTTAAACGTCGATTTATTGCCCAAACACGTCGGGCTCTCCGATAACATAAATCCATTTCTGCTTAGGGGTTAAGTGCTTGCATACATTATAATAATTATCTATGTTAATGTCCAATTAATTCCATATTATCATAACATATTTCAATAACACGCACTCGAAGCATTCGAAAAACGATAATAGTCGTTGCATCTGAAAAACAATCTCCTATGCAGGAGACAGCGTTCAGAAACTTGGAAAATCAGTCTGTAATTTATTCACTGCGACTAATAAACTGGGAATTTACATCAAATTAGATTTCTAATCAGCTATTATGATAATCTTCTGCGCTTAAAAAATACGTTGAATATTAAAGAAGGTAATAAGCCAAACAAACTAAAAAACCATTGATTAGTTTGTTGTTTGACAAACCTATTAATTATTTAGGTATTATAATTAGGTCTGTATTATCCTTATAGCAATGTAAAAAGAAAAACTACCAATTTTGTTAGAGATATCTACGACTGGAATCAAACAACTTTGCTCAATCGTTATGATCAGGCGCATGTGTAATTTAGTTCTCATATTTGCAAGCACTTACATTTTCGAAGGTTTATCTAGTTCAAATTAATCATATTTTCTTTACAATCTACCAACACTACAACAACTAACATATATTATAAATATTATCAAAATACAAATCAAAATATCGGTAAGGAAAATTATTAAATACGGTAAGTATTGAATAATTTTCTAATCAAAGATTTGTTCCCTTTTTTGTTATATAAATCGGTGTCCCTTTAATTCCATGCTTTAATTTTATTTCATGGGAATGTCACAAAATAATATACACAAATAACATCGTGGTATCCATGTGGTATCATAATTTTTTGTGATCGTCACCTCTGTAGGGCGCCTACAAACGAAACCGGATGATAGTCTCAGTCTATAAAAACACTCTTTTATTTACTATTAGCGGAAAATTTATAAGGATATTAAGGGTTACGAATGATCCTTGAACCACCAGTCAGCGCAAAAGAAATGAGATACATAAATTATTCCGATGTTTTACGAGAGACATGTTATCGTTTATTCTGTATTCTGAGATGTTATCCTACATGGAAGACGTACTTTATTTTTGTTACTTGTTGGTCTCGAAAAAAAATACTAAGAATTCACGTTCATTCATTCAAAAAAATACAACTTAATGCTACATGAAAAATAAATAAATGCACCACATGGCCTAGGTAGGTACTTTGGACTAGTACTTCGATAGAATCAATTCATGTTTGTATTAAACCTAAATGGTCACATACGACCAAAAACTGTCATATCAAATGAAATAAAATAAAAATCGGAAACAAACCGTTGTCGGTTCAATTAGCCTAAGTTGTCACACTTTGGGAAGACATAACTGTAAAGCGTTTACGCGATTGGTGAGACGCGTCGCACGTTTGCCATCCATATTATAATAATTATACTCGGCCACTTTCTTTCTTGCGACTCGACCACGACTTGACTGCCGCGACGATCCTTACCGTTATAGCACTTTCACTTTTAATAAGAATATAATATTATTTTACGCGTATCCTTGCAATTACGTACTGTGGTATCCTTATCAATCGTAATTTTCCTCAATATTGACATGATAAAGTTATGCCATATTATTATATAAAAACATTTTGTTTAAAATTCTGATTGTGTAACAAATCTATAGTAGCAACACGATTTATTTCAGCATAATATTTTGTTATTAACATATTACTTACGTTGCTTGAAAGTTGAACCTTGGTAAGATCATATTGGTGTCATCACATTCCATAATCCGTGCCAGACATCTTGGCTTTCCAAAAGCCAAAGCCACGACGGTTAAAGGTGTAGCCTGCCTGGTTAGCTCTTGCTTAAGATAGCTTGAGTCAACCGCTAAACGACTCGTCAGTTGCTGCTGGAAGCTTAGAGCAATTGCAATTACGTCTTCAGGTGTCGTCAGGTGATATTAATCGTCACATACCTATAGGTACAGTCGTATCGTCAGTAGTAATGTTCTTATTTATTAGCATGGCATACAATACGGAGACAGCCCCTTACCTCGCGCTTCAACACGCGATCCGTGCAGTCATTCGCTCGTGCGCCAACATTCCGTTAGTTGGTCACACTCGTGTCTTCACTTTTCACCGTTCGCTAAGACGTTATCATTCAGTAAATTCAAATAGTTATTCGTTAGTCATTCAAGTGCAATAGTACCTACCGAAAAGGTCAGTGTAAACAAAACTAATAATTTTGGAGGGAACTGAAAATGGGGCGTCGTTATGTGTTTCTCCTAATGCTGTTTTTCTCAGTGTCTTTGTGCGAAATGAAGAGGAGGAAAATGGATTATCCTACAGACAAACAACTTACATTGCAGAGGAAAGAAACAACTCCGGTAGACTTTACAAGACTCGTTGTGATGAGAGTTGTGTATGGGATGGCAAAGGTACTAGGTTTCCAGGAGCCAATGAGTGAGATACTGAATGGTGCGTTTGTCCCCCCTGGAGCTGACGACGATGATGATTTTGATGATGATGATGACGGTGGCCTCTTTGATGACTATTGATTTTCCTCACCATTTTAAAATCCCAATATTTGTACTGAAACGGGATCCACGCGAACTTTATCTACTCGTATTCTAGTGGCGCAACTTTTTTGACACCAAATAAAATGCATTTATTCTTTTTATGATTTTAGATATGTAAGATTTTTATTGTTTTGTGTTGTGTAGTTATATGTAATTTTATTAGCTAAGTGTTTACTATATTTAAAAACTGTGCATAATTTTAGATAATATCATGTAGTTTTATGTAAATATTATGTATTTACTGTATTTAAGAATTGTTCATAAAATTGACCATGTACCTGGTAGTAAATAACAAATCAATGTTTTTGAAACATGTTTTATTTTTACACTGTACATATACATATAAACTGCATTTAAATTAAATATAAAAATATATTATACCTATTAATATATTAAACCTGTATATTTTCAGTCGCAAATTTAAAAAATAAAACTTAAAATTAAATATTTTTGTTGTTATAACATAATTATGTTGAAATCCAAACATTTTGTTTACAATTTGAGATTTTTAAATGATACACAATAAAGAGTATTTACTGTTTCATGTCTTTCAGTGAATTTTATGCAATTGAATTATTATTATTTTTACAGAAAATGTTTAAAATTTGCAATAGTAGAGCCCCATTAGCTATAAAGAGGGCTTAAGTGGCTAAACCTTGGAATCCAATTACTAAGAAATTCAATTTATTCAGGTAAAACCTTTTCTATCACGATTTATCGATCTAATAAATTTACTCGTTTTTTGCCACTTTGTTTTTTTCAATTTTTCCTTTTTTTCAACGAAAATGAATGAGTGAATTAACTAGATTCTTTAAACTGGTATATTTTTTAGGGTTCCGAAGAAAAATCGGAACCTTTATAGTTTCGTCATGTCCGTTCGTCCGTTCGTCTGTCCGTAGCATAGCGCCTAGACCCTTAGTGCTAGAAAGCTGTTATTTGGCACGAATATATTATACATAAGTATTTATTAGAACTCCAAAATCGTCGAATAAAATATTGGAAAATATTTTTGGTAAGCTGGGAATGATTTTTTTTTCGTCGCGTATCCCATAGTGTGAGGAATCGTTGAAGTCTTTCAAAAATATTATGGATCTGCTAAAACAGTTTTTCAATTCAGGGGCCTGTTTTGGGAAATATTCGGCTTTGAAGTGCCAATTGTTAATTGCTAAACGGTTGGAGATGGACTAGTAGAAAAATTCACAAAAATAAGTAAAATAATATGATGAATTTACAAGGAAAACAAACATCTATGAAATAAACACGGCTAGGTTAGTTATGGGTAGTTATGAGTAATAGTTGATAAACTTACCCCTCCGGAACCCTACATTGCACGTGGCCTGACATGCTTTATTTCTAAACTGATTGAAATCAAACAAACACTAAATGTTACCCAAAGCTTAATACAATACAACAGTGAAAACCACATCCAAATCCTAATCATTTTCCGAGATCAGAGGGAACAAACACACACATTATTTTTTTAATGTTTGTTTTTTATCTAAATAAAAAAATAAAAGCATCTAAAAATGGCTAAACGTGTTAATATCATGATTTATAGACTTTGGATTTTGTCCATAAATTCATGATAGAACAGGATTCATCTTAAAAATTCAAAGTAATTTCATTCTGTGATTTAAGCCTAACAGGACTCCATTAAAGGACCTTCCTTATTCTTTTCCTTTTGACTTAAAATATGGATCATAAATCTTCATTACAATCAAGAAACCAGGAATGATTATCAACAAATTGTCTATCTTGTGTGCATATCACATCATCATCACTATCTTGATCATGCATTTCTTCATATTCTTTAGAAACATTGTCAAAACAACCTTTCATTTTTCTTATTAAATCACCCCATTTTAAATTCATTTTACACTCGGGGCAATATCCGCCAATGGGGATATATTCTCCTGGAGGTAAAAATTTATCAGCCAAGCAGGTAATATGAGCCACTAAGTCACAATTGGTATTTAGGCATGTTAGTAGCTCTTTGGAATTAGAGTAACTGTGACATAAGACACATTTTGCTTGCGTAGGGTTTAAATTGGAACCATCTTTGACAGCCTTTAGATTTCTGCTCTTCACAGCGCCATGGCATATTTTCATATGATCAGGAGGCATCCGTTCAGACTGAAAAAATAATATCACATTTTTATTTTTGTTTGTTAATAAAACATTTTTTTTTAATGTTTGAAATTAATTACTTGAAATTCTTCAAAGTATTCATCCTCCAACCATCGTATAGTCAACGGCAATCGATGCCATGGACCCACTCTGAGCATTTCACATAAAACTCTGAGTTTAAATTGAAATTCTGATTCCTTTCTAGGAATCTTTTTTAAATTCAAATGTTGAAGTCTTATCGTCTTGTTGGGATTTTGCCAGGCCCATTCGAACTAAAAGCCAAAGAGACAATTTTAATAGGATTATCGTAGAGGAATATCATAATAGAAGCAATTTTGTATATATTATGCTCAAAGACCGAAACACTCAATAAGAGAAAAACTTCTCACAACACATTATGGCATCTTTAATACGTCCACAACGCGAAATTCATGAATATCATCGTGCCATACAAAAATACACGTAAGTCAAATCGAAAATCAGTTTGGTTAGATTTATTAAATAGTTGTTTTTGTTCAAGGGGGATAATGAACTCTGCCAAGCGAGGTTCCGTCAACTCAGTGACATAGATACATACATTTCGTTTTGTGGTCTTTCTGTGTCCACCATAACTCGTCGTGGACGTTTTTCAAATGCTACAATGTGTTATAAGTTATTTTAACTCAATGAGTTTTTTCAGTATATCAGCATAAGATATACCTACAGTAATAATACTTATAATCACTTACTCTTAAGGCAGATATATTGTTAGGAAACCCATGAATTACCAGAACCATTTTCCTGAAACATTCATAATTATTTTATTTTACCACACACAAACAAACTGAAGAAAACTTAATATGTAAGTACTTTATGACCTAATGTATCTAATGGCAACATCTGTTTATATTTCTTTCCACTTTTCATAATAAAAGCTCTTGTTCTTCATCTTATAATATTCCTCTGCCTAGTATAACAAACTTCTCATATGTAAACATTTTTAATACTTTCTATTCCATTATTTTCCTTTCTATTCCAGTACTTTGGATTCTCAGATATGCTTTATATTTCATAAAAACCAATACAATACCAACCAAGCAACCATTAAAGTACCATTAAGGTTATAGAACTATCAAATTGTACTTTCACATTATGAAAACATACTTTACGCATCAATGGTATTTCATATCCATAAGCTGAATTCTGCACGGTATAGGCTAAGAATGCTGTCACTTGGATGTTTTAGATCATCATAGATGCAGGTTTTTTCTACAAACTTTAATTGAAGAAAACAAAACCAATGATAATTCTAACCCCAATTCTTTGCATACATACATAGTTGTTCCGAGTTTTTGATTCAGATAATGCATGTTAATATATTGATCAGAAGTTATATAGATACATAGGTTATTATAGTTAATAACTAAAGTTCTGTTGAAAATAATATTATAGACTTACCATGGCCCCCTGTTGCTAGTACGATAGGCACCCCCCGCCCATGTTCCTCTATTATGTTGCATTAATCGCCTATTTGGGTCTCTAGTATAACCAATATATGTTCTCCCTTTAAATTTTGGGTTTATGTTATATAACAAATAAACTCCAAAAAAGTCTACTATCAACTCAACGTCTGCCATTTGTAAGATATGCAAATAAATTCATACATTCAAATCTCTAATATTGAAGGAAAAATATTATTTCAAATATATTCCGCATTCCTGTTGAGACATAAATTATAAAACAAAAACTTTATTAAAAATTATTGATAGAATCCGTCCATCTCAAATCATGTACTCGTATAAGGTCAACTCGTCGAAGACCGTCTGGAGGGTAGGACCGTACAGTAAGAAATACAACGAATTCTGAATAACTACAGCAAATACAACCCAGCGTACAAACACTTTAAACTGTTTTAGTTTCAATAAATTGACATAGATGGCGCTATTTATAACACAAAGAGAAAAAAATACGTATAAAATTTAGTCGGGCTATCAACTTGCAACACGACCTAGCAATACGTTGGCAAAAAAATATTTTAAGTGGTTTTTCATCATATTTATCAAGGTTTGTGTAGCTAATTTAATTAATTATCAATATTATTATGTAAATATTATATTAGAATAGAATAAAACATATTTTATACGAAGTTACATCTAGTGAAAAAAACCAATCCTCAAATTGCAATAGTGGAGAAGTCCGTCTAGTTTTTGGAGGGAAAGATCGGCATGTGCCGGTCTTCGTCGTTTCCAGATGTAATAAACCTTTTACGCCTAAGCAAATTTTATAAAATTAATCCTTATACATATGATTCGTATATTTAAGCTTCTTGCGTAGTGAGTCTGTCTTAAAACCTCTTAAGGTCTACTCTTAAAATCGATAATCGATATTTCATTTCAATTGCCGTGTTATTTTATTATTTTTCTTTGACTCATACATTTATTTTATTATAATATTCTATTTTATACTTTCGACGAATTTATTAGCACTAGCGCTGAAAAAAAAACAATTATAATATGAATATAGAAGAAGGTGTATTTTAGTACCTACTTCGATTAAGTAAGTTGGTTTTTGATCTCTTAAATGGTAGTCCTAAAGAAGGCGATTCCTTTTAATAAAACTGATATACAAAAAAAACGATTTTTTAATTTGATTTAATTGTTTTTTACCCCTGAGTTTCGATCTATACCGGACTTACCCGACATGCGTATTTTTTTGCGATTTATGACGATAAGAGCGTTTAATATGAAAAACGATAGCACACATTTAAATGGCGTCGAAATACATACGCGTATACAATGTCTATATTCACGTAAACCGACTATTTGTAGGTTTTTTTTCCACAAGACGGTCTTATCCGACGTGGTAGTAAAGTCCGTCTATTTCACCATTGTTTCAAAATTAATTTTTATTTCATTAATCGATAACCTTAAAGTAATTTTTAGAGTTTTTTTTAATGGTCAACTAAATATTTGATTACCTAATTCAATAAAATTTGCCTAAAATGTTATAGAAATGGCAAAATTTGCCTAATGAATTAAATTTTTAATGAAGTATGCCGGTCTTCGACGAGTTGACCTTAGTAACTTTCTGTAGTCAAAGATCACTTCATCACGTATGAAAATACAAGTTACAAACCCTTTATAAATAAAATTCCACATTATTGTTTGATTATTACTCAGGATTATTAAAATAATAAATACCAGTTTGCGGTTGATAATTCGTCTCGTTTCCCTCGCAATCGCAAAGCAGCCAAAATCAAACCAAAAAAAAGACACCAAAACATCAACAAACGATAAATAAATCAGTGTCACTTGTCCTGTCATCGGTCAAGTTGACAATTGACATTGACAGTTATGATTTTTTAATTTGTATGATGATGACTTCCATGGATCCATAAATCCATGGTTGTATTTCATGTATCATGATTCAACTATAGTCTAATTCTAAGGGGTAAAGTGGGTAAAAAATATTGTAAAATCTGTAGGCGCACGAAGCGCATGTCATTTTATGGCATGGATATATACTCTATCTGGATCACTGACTTTGTAGAGGTACCTGAAGATCGATGACATCATATCAGAAAAACCATTTTTGTATTTTGTCCATGTTATCTATAGTCCTAGGATATATCATTCGATTGTCATCATCATCATCCTGCCCATTTCCCAATTTTATCTGGGGTCGGCGCAATATGTTTTCCTCTTCCACACTTCCCTATCAGCCGTCATCTTAACACTAACTCTCTTATCTTTCTTAACATCTGTAACATTGATTGTGATTATTTTGTTATAATGATATAAAAACATCTAAGATTAATAACATTACAGTATATATATTATAGGTGTACCATAATTATGTACCTTAATTTTCAATTTTCTCTTAATGTAATAAATTAAATTCGGTTATTTTGAAGAAAATTCTAATAAAATGTATTATTTCAATATTATAATTCTTACCACCAGAAAAATTACCAATAGAATACATTTTGAAGAACCATACCAAAATAGGACACAATTTTTCTAAGTGTGGACACCCTACAATTGTAAAGGACAACCTCAAATCCTCGGTCGAGTAGTCTTTCGTATATGACGTCATCGATCTTCAAGTACCTCTGCAAAGCCAGTCAGAGATCCAGATAGAGTAATGTTTTATGGCAATTTGTCAATCTGTCATTAGTGCCAATGTCAAATTTTGTTTACAATACAATTTTGATTTTTGTCAATATTTTTGTTATTCTTTAAACTTAGGATTTATGTTTTATAAATCTGGTCTGACTGGAAAATTTACAATAATAATTAAATATTTATTATAAAACATCGAATCTACATATACAAAACAAAAATGTCGGATAAAGTTTCAAAACATAATAATTCTAGGTTATGTGGAATGTAAGTACACCAATTCTATTTGATAAGAGTCAAGAGATATTTCAATAGTTATAACAAAAAAATCTTCATTCAGTCAACATTCAACCTAAGAGTTTTTTGGGAATCAACAGAAAAATTTGTGATCTAAAAGTTTTTTAGGCTAATCTAGACTATGCATGTATTTTGTCACCAATGTCCTAACTGGCTTTGGATAACTGCCGAGATGGTTCAAATGGGATACTTCATTTGTTTTTTTTATAAGAAGTTGAGTTAACATTGACTATGTTTTAGATGCGAAGAAAATACAAGCAAGTACTGTTGTCCACGCTGCGATGTGTTCTATTGCTCGCTTGACTGCTACAAATCAGAAAAACATTCTGAATGCTCAGAGGGCTTCTACAGAGATTGCATCAATGAGGAACTGGCATCTCACAATGTTGACGAGGAATCCAAACGTAAGATGGTTGATATATTAAAAAGAATGCATGAAGAAAGTACTAAGGATCTAGAAGATATCCCAGAGAATGAGGAACTAGATTCAGATGACGACGATGGAGTTGGCTTGCAGGAGAGAATGAAGGATTTGAATTTGGATGATGCTGATGCTGTGTGGAATGCTCTTACTGCAGATGAGAAGAATGAGTTTCAAGCTTTACTGGATCAAGGTAATGTTCCAAAAAAAATTTTTTCATTCATTTTTGAATGTATTTGTAACCCTTGTTCCATTTTATACAATCAGACTATATAAAGGTTGATGTTGAGTTATTATTATTTAATTGTCATATATTTATCCACAGGTGACATAGGTTCCATTATGCCACAATGGGAACCCTGGTGGATGTACAGAAAACAAGAGAAACTAGTTGAGGAAGTATCTGAGCCAAGTGAAGAAGAAGAGTACCTGAAAAAGTGCCCACACATAAAATCGGCCCCAAAATTGGACTCACTTACTGTAAGTATAGCTTATGTACACCGAAATGAAAAATGTGCTTTACATTATCTTTGGTATGAGCATTGTTAAACTTACATTCTTCCTTTATTCTTGTTTGTAGTAAATATTTCACTAATGATTAATAAAGCAAGCAATAGATGAGGACACCCTTATGCAGATCATGTATTCGAGGCCACTACTAGCTTGTAATCCATTAAAAATATTGATTGATTGCAGAAAGTCCAACCCTCATCAGTTATAAAATTTAACATAACAAATGTCCTAGCCTCGTATGCCTTCATCATGAGGTATTTCAATGGCGAGGTGGAACCAGTGGAGGCAGCAGTATATCTACTGGATATATGCACCAATCTCGGTTCTAATGCTAATTTTGATGAACCTGCAACTGCTGTAGAGTCTGTTGCACAAAAATGCTTGCAGGTACTGTTATTATACAATTAAGAAACACTGCAAAGATAACTATAATAATATTCTTGTTGATTATAATAAAGTCAATTGGGGTCTCTGATGTTAAATAGTCATGTCCATGGATATTTGTGACACCTAAAGCAATCAGTTGTGTTAATAACCAAATCTGTCTTGTGCTAATGAACCAAACGAAACCTCTGTGTCCACATTTCAGTTTTAACATTGCAGACCTGATCTAACACTCATGGGCGTGGCTACAGTAAATCATTCTTGGTTGCAGTGGACTTACACGCTAACCCATACACACAATGTATAATATGTAATAATAATAATGTATCAATTCTATCATGTTCATTACAGAGTGAAATAATAGAAACAGATGAAGCCAGCTTAGATGTTATGAAGTACGACTTATACTTGATACTAAATGGACCTAGCGAACAGCATAAATCATTTTACTGCAATGCAGCATTATCACATCTTACCGACATATTGATGACCGCAAGAAATTGTTGTAAAACTAAGAGTAATAATAAGAAAACCTCCAGCAACTTTTCTAAGAAATTCCCTGACCACAGTAACAGTGAATGGAACAATCTAGATTTAAGTAAAATGAAGAAGATCATTAAGAAAGTTGAATACTATCTATCATATGTGCAAAGCTGTGGAATCGACTTTGAATTATGAATGCAAGTTTTATGTAGCTTTAGTGTACCTGTACATACATTATGATCAATATTAAATGGAAATAAAAATATTTTTTTCATGATTTATTTTTGTGACTATACCAGCTTTTTCCTTTATATGACTTGAGTTTTAATATCTGACAAATATTAAATAGGATTGTGAAGGGCATCTATATCATTAATGGGAATATTAGTTTTTCGTTGTGCTTTAGCGAATATTTGTTGAGATGTTGCAATATCTGTTTGACAAAGGGAGATCTCCCGCCAGGCGAGGTGTGTTGCCTGCAGGGTCTTTTCACTTAATACAAAGCATTTCTTCTATACTTTAAATAGTTCAGTCATATACCGTTAGATGTCGCTGACCAGTCGGCTGAATCGCGCAAGCGTTTGTACTTCGTAGATTCTATAAGAGAAGTAATATAGGAATAAAATCAAAAAAATCGCGCAAGCGTTTGTACTTCGTAGATTCTATATGAGAAATAATATAGGAACAAAATCAAAAAAATATCTAAATTAAGTATGGTGCTATGCGTAGGATTCTTCATTAGTTTAGTTACTTTGCGTTAGATGGCGTTAGGCGTCACTTAGTAGACTGATATCTCTATTCCCCTATGTATAAGTTACTCTATGGTTGCCTGGGAGGCGGCCGAGCCCCGACTCCGACTGACGTTGTCGGAGCATTTGTATATATCTAGCGATCTTTGAAAACTTCGATAGCGTGATTCAGGGCGGCGTGACGTATGTGCGCTGTCGCCACATCTGAAATATTTGTAAATAATGAAACACAAATCCCGTTACCAGATATTTATTCCAACAACAAGAAACTATGATATAGGAATGTTCGCAAATTTACTAATTTATAATTATTAACTTTCATGATTTAAATAACTTTATTATTTGGAATCGAAAATATATAGCAACCAAGTCACAATGGCATGTTGTGGGACACTTCTTTGTGTCATTAACATCATAGTCATAAAATCTTGAATAAAAATATTTTTGATCACATTACTATAAAATTTTAAGTAAAGTCTATGACTTCGGCACGAACAAAGAACTATCAGTATGATTAGTGTTACTATAATACAATAACAATTCATTATTTTTACATGCATATACTTTAAACTTTTTATATTTTGCTTTACATGTGGATCATATATTTGCTTACAGTTATTAACAGGTTATACCACAGAAGACAATAGTACATAAATAATACTCAACTTTACTCCTGAGCCCCTAATTACGTAAAACCTTGTCAAAGTAAAAACTGAGTTTGAGTAATAATATGGTGACTCAGTTGCCATATTTACAAAAATCACTTTCAACTATATCAAAACGATGTGTATTATTATAAGTATGGGTATATTATCAGAGCAGTATATTGCATAAAAGCATAGTAAACTTTTTTATTAAGATAAAGAATAAACAAGCATTCTCTTGACAAATACCTTAAATATTTAATAAAATCTATATATTGGACAAACACAACTGATATCGATAAATATTCTACCTTAAACCTTATAATTATAATGATAGTATTATAATACATAATATATCTGAATTAAAGGAGACCAAGCGGTAGGCGAAAAATGTTACATTCGTAAATGGTTCCACTGTAACATAACGTCCCATTCACATGATGTCCCTTTCACAAAACGCTCCATTCGCAAACCGCGTCCTACTCACAAATTTTTCCATTCACATAGGAAAAATAATTGAAATGTTAAAAAATAATTAAATTTACAATTTTTGAACTGTGATATCTTTGAACAATTTGCAAATGGAAAGTTTTTCTACAGCGGGACCATTTGTGACTGTGACATTTTGCGCCTAAACCTTTTATGGATTCCAAGAATTTTGGTACTGATATAATTTTATTTTTACTTTGGGAGAAGAAGTTGCAGTAACCATGAGTCAGACAAGACCAACTGATAGGGTTAAAATTAAAGATTATTATTAGGATAGTGAGTTTTATGTTTTCTCATCCTATTTTTATAACAATTGTTCTACCATTATCAACTTCAACATACACCAACCAACAAAACAATCTATAATTAATTAAAAATGGATTGATAATACATTACAAATTCATAATGTAATTAATAAATAATATACATTTACGTATGTGATAGTTTCTAAAAGGGGTGAAACTTGTCGATGGCCCTCATAAAACACATTTTTATAGCCTCCACCGTGCTGAACATACACCAAAATATTGCAATATTAAAACAACACACCATGCCACTGATAATAATATTATTATGTGAAATTATCACGTTACAAAGAAATATTTGTATGGTATACTTGTGGGTAATTACAATATTGGGAATATTCCATTTACCTAAAGATAATAATTTCAACAATTTTGGACAATTTGGAAATAAACAGGTTTTAAATCTTATTATAATTTTATGAATGAGTTTTATAGTGATTTATAAATATGTTCCGAATATAAATACTAGTTTAATTTGCAATACAAGGAACCAAAACCTAGGAAAAACAATAAAATGTACTCATTAGAAAATAAATGTTTTTCTAAAAAAAGTAAATACCAATTCTGAAACACTACAAGTGCTGAAAATACATATATATGTAGATATTATACTAAGATATTTGCACCGGATAAACCTCTAGAAATGTCTTAAAAATTAACTAATACATTATAATTTTATAATTTCGAAATGGTGCTTAAATTAGCTCAATATAATATATTGGTTCAATCGAGATACAGTAGACTAGATGGATCTACTGGACTGTCAACTTGGGTAACTTTGAATTTCAATGTTATTTAAATGCGATATTTTTTAACTATTGGTGTCAATAAAAATGTCATGTACTGAAACAAGTAAGGTTAGATTAGGTTAGGTTTAATTTTCAAACAGAAATAGGAAGTTACACTGAAATTCAAAGTTACCCAAATTGACTATGTAGTTTATGCACCAATAAGGCCAGCCAATATTCCAATATCGACAATATTATATTTCTAAACTTCACTAATACGTCTTAGGTAACAGTGATAAAGACCTAATTACAACTAGATCGCAGAAAAAAATGTGGATACGTACCAACACAATGAATTGTTCCATGTGAACATATCTAAACATGACTATTTATGGGTAAATGTGGATCATCGGACAATAACATCTGTTCAATTGGACTAAGCAACTTAAGAGATTCTGCAACGAGGCAGAACAAACATCCACTCGTTTCTTTAAAATTACATCAAAATAACAATACATGGAAACTTAGTCTTAGCCAAGTCAAACATCTTGAACCTAAAAAAATCCTATGGCTCATCCTAACAGTAGACTCGTTGCTTCCCTATGATCACTGGATGACGATATTACGCATAATCCTTATGCATTATACGAAATAATTTATTTTATGGGCATAAAGGTTCAGCCGCATACTCTAAGACTGTTTCAAAGTGATTTGGTTCAAATTATCTAACCAACTCAAGTGTAAGCTCTAAATGCCGAAGGCTTCCTCATTAACAGTTATAAGTTATCCTTATCCAATCGGGACCGCCATCTTAACGTGTCCTCGAAATCACGAAAGCACTCAAGATACTTTGGCACTAGCGGTCATCCATTAAACTAAACCGTTCGAATTTACTTGATCGATGTTATAAGTTACAGCGCTACAAACGCTTCGGTCGTTCGACTTGCTACTTACATAAAAAACAAACCTTTATTCCGAACGTTCTAATAAGGTATCTGGTTCTGATAATACTGGATCATATCGTAAGTGCGGGTACGGAAGTTGAGGAAGGAGTTCCTGATAACGGACAGCATATAGGCGGCGGCCTCCTTCTCCGTCGAGTTAGGGGCGAAGCGCGACCGCAACAGGCGAATCGTCTGCCCCCGGAAGCACGGGAGCCCCGTGTCCAGCATCAGTGATACCATGGAGATTATCGCTTCCTGGTACGGCCTAAAAGTGACAGTTACAGATAATGAAGACCGAATAACCTTCTCATTTATAAACTTTTAATTTGGCCGCGTCCATAGGTTAGAGGTTTGATTTTAGGCTTATAAATTATTCATAAAACAAGCAAAGTTAAAGAAGGCTTATAAAATGTTTTGTCTCTTTCACTCTTATGCAGAACGAAAAAGACGAAACATGTAGCAGTGCAATAGCTAAAATAGCCTTTATGACTGCGACCGTAAGGTTGAAAGTGCAACTGACCTGACGGCAAGGAAGGCCTGCACGCACAGCTCACAGAACCAGCGGAAGGGGGGCGCCTCCATCTTGCCGCCCATCACCATCACCATCTCGTCCGTCAGCTTGATGTCCGGCTCGAAGCCCAGGTTACCGCCCGGCGAGGACTCGAACATGAACCCGAAATCTGGGAACAATACATACATAAAGAGTGATAGTTGGTTTTAAGAAATATTTTCTGGTATCTTTGATTAGGAATCTTTCTTCAGGATGAATTTGGACTTACAGTACAGCCGACGTATCTTGGCGCGTCTGAACTTCGAGCAGAAGGCTGTGCAGTAACATAATTCGGCAATGCGGCAATTCGGCAATGTACGCGGCGTATTATGTCTCAGTCACCCGTTAGCATGTTTGTGTCGCTATCTCTGTCTTACATGAGCTAAAGTTCGCAAAGCCTACGTTCAGACGCGCCAAAATACGTCGGCCGTACTGTACATAGGATACTGACATATTTAAAGGTTCTCAGAGACATCTCAAAGACTCGCTATGGTATCCTGTAACTTAACATCGCTTTACGTCGGTATCACATACATATCTGGTACCTTGCTTTCTCATCTCTTCACACAAACTGTTGACTCACCTATATGTATGATATGTCCGTCTGTATCCAACATAATGTTTCCGTTGTGCCGGTCCTTGATTTGCAGCAAGAAACCGACTACACTGTACGCTGCCATCGACGTTACGAAGCACCTTCGCGCTGCCTAGAAGTGAGATATATTGCTTTAACGAACAATTATAATTTAAAAACATAAAAGCTCACGCTCTTATCACTCGCACTGCTCTAAAAAGAGTCTTGTCCCATATAAAATGTGTGGAACTCGTCCAAACCAAGCAAATCTAAACTGGAAGCGTTTACCGTCCGCCTTACTTGAAACTATTATAACTATGACACGGGAGATAAAGGAGAATGCCCATAGCCAGTTAAAAAAGCCACTAAAAAAAGTAATTGTGTCACAATGATTTTTGGACAAAAAATTTAATTAAAATATTTCAAGTATTTTACCCTATTTCCTAAAAAATCCTTATTGGGAATAATTTTCTGAAATTAATAAGTAACTTTACTTCCGTTTTACAAATAAAGACCATTGGGCCATTTATGTTTTGATAAGGGCCAATCAGGAATCTTTTAAGATTCTTCGGGCCAATAGGTTGCATTGATTCGATTATAATTATGATACATCAAACTAGATGACGTAAAGGGGCTGTCAAATGAATTAGAAAATTATTATAATCAGCGAGGAGTAATAGTGTTCTGTGATTATAATACATTACAAACTACATGGTGTTTGGGGACTGTCAAATGAATTTGAAACTTAAAAGATCGACATTACATACGCAATCGACTTTAATACGCCTGTAATAGAGTCCATATTACTGTGTGTTTACTATAACCTAAATACCAACTAATTTTGTTTAAAATCTCGTATTTCCTACTATTAACATTGACTAAAGTTAGTATGTGTAATTTATTAAGATAACATAATCAAATAAAGGTATTTTTATCAAGACACAAAAATGTTAAAGTCAGTACATTTCTCCATACTAAATGGGCATTCTCCTTTATATGCAAAGTTTCATAAATACCTGTTCAGTAGATGTTGAAAAAGCAATAAAATAGTAATAAACAAAATTTAGCCGACATCATACTTCTAGTATTCAAAGAACAGTCAATATGCCAATTATCATGAACCTGCCGTTAAGCTAAGTCTACACTTAAGACGAAAATGAACATAGCTGCGAGTATAATAACATAACTTATTCAATATGGTCACCTGAAACTCTCTCGTGGTTTCGTCCCCGTATTTCTTAATGAAGTACTCGTACATGCCGATGTCAGTCTGTCGGCCGAGCTGATCGCGCGACTTGGCGTTCGGCACGCACTCTATCACACCACACTGAAACCACACTATTATCTTGAATACTCAGCGTTTTGCATCATATCTTTTAAACCGTCAGACACTTAATCCTTTTACACAACGTTTATTACTACAACTAGGAAATCGCCCTCGCTTCGCTTTGGGGAAAATACTAAAAAAAATATAATATAGCCTATGTCACCCGGGGATAGTGGAGCTTTCCAACAGTGAAAGAATTTTTCAAATCGGTTCGGTAGTTTCGGAGCCTATTCAATGCAAACAAACAATCAAATCTTTCCTCTTTATAATATGAGTATAGATTACTGCTATGAGAACAAAATAACAAAAGTAAAATAAAATTGAAAATAAAAGGGTATCCTTCGCATCCAAATCTGACTCGGACTATGCTCGGACTGTACAGTTTTTAATAATTGTCATTTGTAAATGTTTTTTTTTTCAAAAAATACGTGTACGTTGTTACGTTGTTGTTGCTACTCACCCCGGGCGCCGTAGCGACCACTTTATACGGAAACAGGTACAGATCCAATCCGACTTGCTGGAATATATTCTTGAAGAGCGTGATCACCTGCAGCGCCAACATGTCCTGTCTGACGTCATCGCCTACTTTAAAGATGGCCGCCTGCCACGTCTCTGCTGCTATCGACGTGTACCTGTCCTTGCCTTCTTCCTAACAACGACAAATGAAAATAAGTTAATATATATATTTTACCATACAAATAACTTTATTTAAGATACATCGTTTTATTTCTTAATTAAATTACTGTTTTACTATTTGATTTCACTTTGACTCTGACCTAATCCCGACTCAAACATCGACTTCAATTTTAACATTGCGTTACGTAACGTTGTGGTTTACACTCACATCTGTGACGATAAAACGTTACGTTACATTTTAGTGTAGATATAGAAGTTTCACTTAAAGATTAATCATTAACGCCCCAACTCAGAGTCACTAACGGTTACTTAAATCGCTCCTTAGTACAGAACTTGTATGGTGATTCTTTACTATAGAGCGATTAAAGTAACCATTAGTGACTGAGTTGGGGCGTGAAACCATCGAGCACATACCCACTAGAGTAGCAATATGGTCCATTCAATTTTATAACTGATCAGTGTTTTGTCACTAATAAACATCAGGTCTCGCTTGCGCTAAAACAGTACAAAACCAACAGTCGACCTGTGAACTTCTCGGTATCATTACAAAATATATCGCACCTTCGGTGCAACAAAGGCACAACAGCTTTTTTTGTAATTTTACATGAGAGGACTAAGATTTTTTCACATTCGCATTTATTTTCATATTACTGGATTACTATCTGTAATACATTAAAAATATAATATACTATTAATTGTTTATAGTTTCTGCTTTAGTTTCACGTAAAATACTTGTTTTATAGATAATTTGGCATACTAACTCAATTTTACAGTTTTGGCTATTTGTGACTTTGTTGCACCGAAGGTGCGTTATATATTCCGATATACATACAAATACTTAAAAATGGCTTGTTGTTCTATACGGTGGTGTGGGAAAAATAGCAAGAAATCGAACTACAAAACAGATGGAATCAAATTTCTTTGCTAGGTCACAGTAAATATGCAATTTTTAAATTTACAATAATTTTAAGACGGGCCAAGTTAAACTGGTCACTTGAAACGAAACATTTGACGCTTAGCTATGCGTCTCGCTTTCACTTATATGCAGTGCCTATAGTGTCATCTCATTCTATCATACTAACCGTTGTGCTCATTCTATCGTAGTAATGTATCGATGTTCTCACAAGAAGTCATTAAAATATATTTATTTGAAGTTTTATATCGACCTATGTTGATCAATCTTATACAATCAGAAAATCTTGTACCTACATTATATTTATTTATTTTAATTTGTAGCATTTCGCAAGTACGAAACTTTGAGTTAGAAGTATGATTAAGTTATTTATTATCATTTGAGTAAACTGTGACTTCCGAATTAATATCTAATTATTTATACGTAAGCTTTAGCATGTAGTCTTTTTTCATTGATGGAACTATTTCGGCGCAAGTGTATTTTTTTTATAAAAAACACTATTAAGTTTTGTTTTAATTTTTGTTTAATGATTTTGTATTGTTATTTGTAGATTTCCTCAAGAAGCGGGTATTAAAGAGAAATGGTTTCCTAGCAATTACCGCGTCGTTTGCTCCCAACATTTCACAGAAGACTGTTTTTAACTAACAATAGCACACCTGTAGTTACATTCGTATTTGATTTATTTGGTTTTTAAAAAAACATAAATACACTATTGTTAAGATAAATAATTTTTGTGATTATAACGCTCATTATTAACTTAACCATTGATTATCGATATCGATAAAAATATTTGCTTGCCCAACTCGAGTGTGAAGCTTTACTTTGAGTCGGCCAATCGGAGTTCAGCGGTCGGCACAGTGTTTTGGCGAAATTATTTTCAAACAAAATACGTGACATTTCCTCTCTAGTGGGTATGTGCTCGATGCGTGAAACACTCACGGAAGGTAACTCTTCCCCGGACGCAATGGCCATGGCGACGGCCTCCATCTCAGCGATGCCGTATTTCCTCACACGGAACCTCGCCAGGTACGGCGCCTTCGCAGCACTCTGCATGGGCGTACCTGATAACAACATCGCATTTATTTATAGTTTACCATTACTACTCCTAGGCCAGATATAAAACCTTGATTTCCTTTTTATTCAATGCAGAATGTTGAGTTGAGTGGTACAACAATCATCATCATCATCATCCTGCCCATTTCCCAATTTTATTTGGGGTCGGCGCAATATGTTTTCCTCTTTCATATCCTCTATAACACAATCCATCCATCTTTTCTTAGGTCTTCCTCGTCCCCTTCGTCCTTGAGTGGTACAACAATACTAGATGATATGTAGAAAGTAAGAGTATTGGCATGAACACTGATATGAAAACTACTGAGTTTAAGTGTTGTCTTTTAAATTATGGTGCTATATACCACCGGGAGGTACTAATAAAAGTAAAGGTATAAGGTATAAGTAAAAACACTCACCACTTTTGTAATCTATGTCGATGACCATAGAGTCTGGATTCGACGGCAAATAACATCCCGGTTGAACCTGAAAACATGCGACAACCTTTTCGATATAAAAGTTTGGTAAAGGGAGATCTCCCGCCAGGCGAGGTGGTGTTGCCTGGGGGGCGGCCAAGCCCCAACTGATCTTGTCGGAGCATTTATATACATATATGCAACCGATGTAGAAAACTTCGATAGCATGATTCAGGTTGACGTGACGTAACCGTGTGACGCATGTGTGCTGTCACCACATCACCCCCTTATTATGGAACCATTCGTTTTACCTTTGGTATTACTGATTTTTATTGGTGGCTGTGACTACTTAAGTTAATGGTTCATTCCATTTATATAAGAAACGAAGCGCTAACCCAGGTAACATATTATTATTTATTTTTTATATACATAAATAGTGGACAACAAAATCAAGATAACCTTTCGCTAAAACAACAGGTACAATATCATCATACATATAAGTACAATATCATCCCTCACTTTTTTTAGTTAATGGTAATTTCGTATGAATATTATTTTTACATACCAATACTCTCTAATCCACAGTACCTTAATATTTTTCAAGGCCTCCAAACAAGCTCGCTTTCTTTCTGCACCCTTGGGATACGGTCTGATGATGCCACTGATATTTGTAATCTGACTGAAGAAGTCGAACTCTCGTTCATAGAAGGCCTTCGCTGGTCCCGAGAGGGAGTCTACAATACTTTTGGTCAAGCCTTCTAGTATGTCGAAGAGAGCTGATGGAAAATAAACAGTATTAAATAACAACTCAAACAGGTCCCTTCCTTAAGCGTTCTGTCCACGTAGACGCAACTTATACGCACGCTTGCTTGCATTTTGCGTAGTCAAAGTATGACACCTGTCCACGGAGCGACACCGTCGCGTTTGCTTTTGTTTTACCTATTATTTATCATCGTCATATTATTTATCAGCTTGCACGCAATCGTCAAATGAAGCGACGTGGATAGTGGACTTAAATCTGATGGTATGTTAATCTACATGTCTTACCATCTTTATTGTGCATCTCCTCATCAGTATACATATTGGTATGCATGTTCCATATGAGCTGATGAGCAACAACTTGAGATTTCTTTGCCAGAGATTTAATCAATTCTGCTACGTAGCCCATCTGTGAAAAACAAGTTATAATATCTTATATTGTATATTAAACATTTCAAATAATAAAAAGATTTTAGAAAAGAAAGAAACTGACAACAATTGAATGATTGAATGTCTCAGTCATGTAAAATGGCTCAATCAATTTGAATGAAATTTGGCACGCAAACAGGTTTAAAAGAATCTTTATTTCACATAAGAATACACTATTCACTTACATGGTGAACATTTAAAGTTCAACAAAACAAATAAAGGGCATTAAGTGCGTACAAGTATAAAATTATAAAACTTGAGGGTAATACAAAAATATTGCGTATAATAACTTGGAGGTAACACAGATGTAAAGAGTATACGAAACTGAATGTGGCTTTGAGCGTAGTATGCCTTATGTTGTGTGTCAAACAGCCTGTATTAAGTACTTTAAATCTCAGGAAACAAATCCATTAACTGCGGAATAAGTTTTATGCAGTAAACGAATTGCACGTTAGGATATTAGTTCATTGGTTTTATATTCTTGAATGATCACACCGAGAAACTATTGTCCAAAAGCTACCGCCTACCACACACCGTGTCATGTCGCAACGCCTGCACCAGCTGCGGTATGTAGAGCAGCACGGCGGACGAGGGGTACGAGGTGAGCGTGCTGACGGCCATCTGCGCGGAGAGCGGGTGCGGCGGGTACTGCCGGCTGAAGTACGACAGCGCCTCCACCGGCGACACGCGCGCCCACGTCACCATGTGCACCAGCTGAGTTGGAACACATTATTGAGGTAATTACTAAGTAATATCGCACCCTCAGTAGAAAAAAGGCATAAGGTGAAAATTGCAATTTTATAGGAGAGCAAAAAAACTGTTATAATATCGTAAGTAGTGAAAGGAATTTACGTTACGATTTCTTGCATAAAACCGTCAAAATTAATGATAAAAATTTGAATATGCAGCTTTTATCCCTCTTTCCAATCTTATTAATAACTTTAATTCAAAGTAAAACGACTTATGCTTTTTTTCCACTGAGGGTGTGATATATACTAGGAGTAGGACGGACTCACAAAAAGAACATTTTTGGACTGCTTTTGAATCCGTTTTTAGGATTGATTATAAAGTAAGTATCTAGTTTTTATCGTATTTATAATTTAAAAATAAGGTACACACACAAATAATAATAATTTAAAGATGAATAAACATTTACTGCCAAAACTAATTTATGTTTACCATTAACTATTTTTTAAATTAGTTTAAATTTATATTTCCAAAAAAGTAGTACTCAGTTTGTTTACCAAATAAGTTTCGTCTAAAAAAATTGAGAATAGTGGTGAACGCACATATATCCGCACCGTACGTATACGATTCGCACGAGGCAGTACCATTGCACCTATAAAACGGCAAATCATACCAATGAAATAAATAATTGAAGTATGACATCTGCGAAAAACGTCTACTGTCGTTGTAGCACTTGTAGCCGTGTCCGAAATAAATTGTATAGCGCTCAGACAATTCCGATTAAACAAGAAGAATAAGCTAGGCAAACCTCATGAGCGTCGTTGAGAAGAGTCTCGGTGGTGACCAGGTACTTGAGCGCTTGCGGCACGTGGCACACCGCGGTGGGCTGCGCCTGCACTTTCCGCCTTATCTCCGACACTATGCTCTCATTCTTCAATCTAGAGATGAACACACATTTAAATAAATACTACATATATAACTTTATTTCGTGGAAATAGCCGACAAACGAGCTAACGATCCACCTGATGGATATCAATAACATCAAAGGCTTCTCTATGCGTTGCCGGCCGAGAAAGAGAGAAGAAAAAGAAAAAAAAGTAATAGTTAATAATAGTCACACCATCACACTAACGAACATCTAAAGAGGATTACAGATGGGTATTGATGCTCCATAAAATAAAAACAAAGACTACTAATAAATCATTGCAATTAATTATCAATTAAAGCGACGAGTAAAAGCTTATCCTAAAAAAAGGATGTAACGTGTAATCTTGTAGCAAATGCCAGTTTATACTTTTGAAATATTTTGAAATTACGGTATTGTCAAATGTCATTTTGTACCATCATATTTCTTTATACATACACACAACACGCACAATGCCAGTCAAATACATTTCCGAGTCACTTATAACGCTAAAGCAATACCTTTCCGGTAAAAACACCGCCAAGGTAGGACTGATGTCCCATGCGAGCTTGGTGTAGTCCCGCCAAGTGCGCTCGGTGTTCGGCTTGGACCGCCACGTGGCTATGTTGTCCTCGCCGGGGATCGCCATCTCCGGTCTGCTGTGAGGGTTGTGCCAGGTCACCAGGAACTCTATTTCAACAGCCTGAAAAGAGAATATTGGGTTGAAAACATTTATCTGTCATCCGAACAGTTTAAACTACAGGTAACGTGGAAATGATTTATTCTTCTCGTCTACCTCATAGTGCGCGTAAAAGTTATTGACCATTTTTCGATTCGGGAATCCGTTTGCAAAATATTCCGCTTTAAAGTTCTAATTTTGGTTAGAGTCAAGTGTGTCCCCCCCCCCTTGCCAGCTAAACGATATGTGTTGGACATGTGAGAAAATTCACTGCAGTAGAAAGAGTAGTTCAAAAGACTACTTTTAATATGTACGAGTATATTATACCATCAACTCCAAGATGAGGTTCCGTTTCCTGACATAATCCTTGACGAAGGGGTCCAGCGACTTGGCGGGCGGCTTGACGCTGCGGTTGGACCGCTTGCCCGCGATGCTGCCCGCGCCGCTGCTCAACGTAGTCGTTGACATTGGCACCTGGGGCACAGAATACTTAATAGTTCACCTATTGGTACAGAAGAGTAAAGATGAATATAATAAATTTTGTACAAAATTGTATGTAGAAACTTTTGTTAGAAGTAATAATAATGCTATTTGTATAAATATTCATGATATGAGCAAAAGTCTGAAAAAAGGTACCTTCAACCCCCCTTTACACCCTCAGCACACCCCCCACCCTTGAGGACTTTTAGTATGTTTATCTGGATACTACAAGGAATAACTGTACCAATTTATAAAACTACACGAATTATTTCCCCTGATTGCCCATATTCGGCTTAATTTGATCGTACTACATCAGCATATTACAAAGCCTTGTGCACACCGTTTCCTTACATTTTCTGTATCAATATCTACTTACGGTGTTAATCCATCCCGTAGTCTGCCGACTGCCGATATCGCTGCTGTTGACTGAGGAGCGGTTGTCGATGGGAGAGTTCGACGTGTAAATGCTTTGTTGACTGCTCGGGCCCATTACTTCGAATTCTATAAAAACATAATCCAAAAACATTGTCAATTATTGATTCAGGATGGATCTGGATAACCTGTCAAAGGGTTCTAAAAATATAAAATAATAGTACCTTCGAATCGCATTATAATATTAAGCAGCGTTTTAGTATTTACCTGTTTTTTTCTAATATCTAGTCAAGGTTACCTTTATTTTTCTTTTTGCTTTCTTTTTCTTTGAGGCATCGGAGCCACTAAACGCGGGCTCTGCGACACAAGTAGTTGCGGTAAGCGCTTATTCGCGTCCGCTGATGTACGACATTAATAAGTGACATCATTTAGTGACGTCATTTTTGTACATAGCGTTCACATAAAACCATCTCACCACCTATATCACTGCTCTTGAGGTATTTCTTATCGGAGTGCATGAGCTGCCAAAACTTGATGAGGGCCATGATGTTCTCGCGCAGGGCCCCAGCGTGGCTGGAGGGGCTCTGGGGCCCGCGACAGAAGTAGTCGAGGCAGACGCTATACACGCGCTCGCGGAGGATGTTGCGCGCCAGCGAGCGGGGCAGGATGTCGCCTTGGAGTAGAGAGAGACCGCAGGACAGGAGTCTGGAATACATACTTATGTATTAACGACAGTGCCAACGCGCGATAAAAACGTGGCAATGAATATCGACGCTTGAAAGGAAAAATCGACTAAGCGACATTGGGCTAACTTTACAGGAGAGCAGTGTAAAGTTGAATTTTTAAAAAAGTTGTTGTATATGCCACAATATAGATGATAAAATAAGGATTCCAAAACAATAAGAGTAACGTCGGTAGTAGGATTACAAAAAAATATATGATTTTTTTTCTAAAAATTCCAACTTTAAACTGCTCTCCTATTAGCTCAATGTCTTTTAGTCGATTTTTCCTTTCAAGCGGCGATATTATTCAACTCGGTGACGCTGATCACATTCAGTTCGTAAGAGAGAAAGAGATGAAGATAATTTGTGTGAAATACTCCGACTCTATCCTTACTTTTGTAATTAATGCTGAAATGTAATTTAAACTACATTTTCTTTAAGGGTTAACTATAAGCTATAACGAATCTATGTCTTTCTCTGTGCTATTGACAAAATCATTGCAAAATTTCAGGTTCATCAGGTTCATTTACCCCTGACTTTATCTGCCTACACATAAAAAATATACATATAATTATGACTTACTTAAATCTGACACCCACAGCTTCCACATGTCGATTTATATGATCCCGTACATCACCCACGGTGATGGGGAGTGATCTGCAATGAAAGTCATAAAACAACAACTTAAATTGAATCATACTCAGATATATTTAATTAAGCTGCTTAAATAACAAAAACAAGTCACCTGTGAAGTAAGCTGGCTAGCATCTCTACCTTCTCCAAGCTGTTGTACTTGGCGGTCTCGGCGACCTCGCACAGGTACCTCACCCACACAGCGTGCGGAGCTACAAATGGTGGTCGCGGCTCCAGCTTGGCTCCTGAAAGTGATTACTTTCATGAGCATTTTTAGCCGTATTGGGGCGGCTTAGAATACTAACCCCAATCCCAAGCCGGATGGGTGTCGTAAGAGGCGACTAAATCCGGCCCGCTGGTGGTAGGGCCTCTCGAGGGATTATATTGGTAATATCGATTTTAATTGTTTATTAATACCATTATTGCTATTATTATTTCTCCATGAGGTTCGCCTAGCTACCACCCTTGAGCACGAGTCAGCCGCCAAACGACTGGGGCTTGAGAGCCAGTTCTTTCTATCTTTTTCTTCTGTCTTTCTCGGCCGGCAACGCATCAGTGATGTTATGTGTTGCTTATGTCCATGGGCGACGATAGCCACTTACCATCAGGTGGATCGTCAGCTCGTTTGCCGGCTATTTCCATAAAAAAAGCATCCAATTAAAACTGAGCTAAATACATTTTGAAACATAAACGTCTTCTTTTCCTTGGTGATTAATTTCTGCCATTAAAGTAGGTAAAGGAAAGCCAGGATTATGACACTGTTTTAATTAATATAAATGCCAAACCTTCATACGCAGCCAACGGACTGATCTCATCGATCTGCCTGGAGAACAGCCCCATCTGCCGGTCGACGGTGCACTGCCACGCCGCGAACACCTCCTGCAGCAGCCGCAGCTCCAGGTCCGGACGCGCGGTCGTCAGCCACTGCCAGCACTCCACCGCCGTCGTCACCGCGTCCTCCGTGAAGATGTCCACTTGGGACCACGCTGGGGATGATAGTGTCATGTTCAGGTCACATAGTCACAGTCACAGGTCAGATTCAGGCACGGAGATTAGATAGTTTTAGGTCACCATTAGGGTGTAGTAGCTTAATAAATTCTACTAATATTATAAATGTTAGTTTGTTACTCTTTAACGCAAAAATTACTAAACGGATTTTCATAAAATCTTGCACCCGGGTAGACTATGATCTGGAATAGGACATAGGGTACTAATGACTCCGGAGAACGCGGGCAAAGCCGCGGGCAGAACGCTAGTAATGAAGTCTAGTTTGTTCTACCGCTTTAGAAGATTAGTATCAATATTATGCACGCATCACTATTTATTATCACTTGCCTCGATTAAGAAAGAAGTAACTGGCATAATTCTCTCGAAAGGATGTGAAACCTGACGCACTCCGGGTACCAATCCATTGCAAGAAAAGACCGAAAATCAGCGGTGGCTCTGTCTGTTTGCGACTACTCGCTGCGTACTGTCTCCATATAAAATAAAATATAAAAACCAACCTCTCTTCCTGAGGAAGAGATGTAGAGAACAAAGGAGGTGGGACGACGACATTTGACAAGTCGCTGGAATAATATGGGTTAGAGTGGCCATAGAAAGGCCAGAATAGAGAAAATTGGAGGAGGCCTATGCCACCTGGCAAACGGACACGCAAAATTGGAACAATAGAAGAATTTACGAATAATTAAAGAAATATTGTCATGTCCGAAGGAAAAACAAAACAAACCGATGCTATGCAGCAACGCCCTCGCCGCGGGCGCGTTGGTGGGCGCGGACGCAGACACGGTGCGGGCGTGGACCAGCAGCGCGGTGGCCCGCCACAACGCCGCTCGGTGCGCGGTCTCGCTGTGCGCCGAACACGCGTCGCGCAGGCTGCTCACCAGCCGCGCGCCCACACGCCACAGCGCTGCCTCGCCACCGCCCTCGGCGTAGACACAGCCCGCTACCTGTGTACGATGCACCGGATGCACCGGACAAGTTATATCCATGTACAGCGGGCCTACTATGAACTTTTATAAAACCATTCATGTTCCAGGCAATTCATTTCTCGGGCTTTAAAACGACGTATGATTGGCTACAAAGTGTCACGTGACCGCTTTCGTAACACGAATTTGACGTTTACACTGGAACTTGGCTGGAATTAAGAGTTTATAATAGACCGCCAGCACGGCCGACGTAACTTGACGCGTCTGAGCATAGGCTTTGAGAACTTTAGCGCATGTAAGACAGAGATAGCGATACGTACATGCTAACGTATAACTGAGACAATACGCCGCGTACTGATCAATGCCTAATTATGTTACTGCGCAGCCTTCTGCGCGAAATTCAGACGCGCCAAGATACAGCGGCTTTTATCGACTGTACGTACACGTATGCACTTATGCGTACGCGTGTGTTACACAATAATTAATTTCCTTTTATTTCATTTTTTCGGTATTGGGTTCAATTTTTTCAACACTAAGATAAATTCCCATTACAACAGAAACTCTCCCGTATCACTTCTTAATTTGTAAAAGATGACACAAGATTTTTTTTCTTTGTGTAATCCAAACAGACAATTTATATTTTATATGTTTTTTACTCACCTCACCAGCATACCGACTGCGCTGCGAGACGACAGCGAGCAACGCGGCGGAGTCCTGCGTGACGCAGGGGGGGCGCTTGTCGAGCGCGGAGCGCGGCAGGGGCGCCGACATGCGGTTGAGGCCGGCCGCGCCCAGCAGCGCCCCCGTCGCCAGCGCCAACCCGCAGTGGTGCCAGAGCGTTGAGTTGGGAACCTTAAACATACATTACATTACAAATAGAATCAGAGAATACCTTAAACATACATTACAAATAGAATCGGAGAATATAAGGTTAATACTTGATGCATATTTTGTGTGTTGTTAAAATTACGATTGATATAATGTAAGAAGTGTATTAACATTCATCATCGATTGCTTGCATGTCATCTTATTATTTTTAATAGGATATCGATTTACGTGGTAGTTAAAAAATAAATCATAAAGGCTTTAGTTTATTTAAGCTAAGAAATACGAGCGTATTATCTTTTGATAGTTCACACCTTTCTTAATTTTGTACTGTGCCGCATCTCTCACTTCAACCCCTTTTCATTTTCGAAATTCAATTTTCATCTCACTTCGCTTCGGAGTGTGTTAAAAATAAAGTAAAAACTTTTGAAGACACATTGTGAGAAGAGATTTTTCTCTTCTAGAAAAGCTATTCACAATGATGATGACGACTTACGAACTTACCTGATTCAAATATTCCTGCAAGTGTGATCTAGTGGACTGCGGCGCCCACTTCATCGCTTCTTGAACTATCCCGTGGCAGCGGTCCGCAAAATCTTTAACGATACACTGTTAGAAAAACCACATATTAGATTAATTGAAAACAATACTATAAATTTTAAAATTTAAACAGTCCCCAACTGTTTGATTTTCACTAATCTTTTTGCGTCGGGATTAAAAAATAGGATCAGTTTTTTACTTAAAAAATATAAAATAAAATATTTAACATTACTTAATGTTATTACCTCTCGCCCTTCCAAAGTATCCTGCAGCTGCATGGTGAAGTCCGTCCCTGGCACCTTCAGCAACGGCGTCTCTTGATTGGGGTCCAACTCTAAACTGAAGCTAAGGACTTGAAGTATGTCCAACATAGACCACAGGACCTGGTAAACAAAAAATAGGGTCATTACTACGGAACGTTCTTTGATTTTAAAAATATGTTTATAAAAAATATATAAAGTTAATCATATTTACATGTAAAATACTCAAAATGGACACGTGAATTAATCGAACTTTGATTTAGAAAGTAGTTGGAAAACATTTTTTTCAATGTTTAAACAAGCAATTATTTTTTAATATTAAAGAAAATTTACTATCCCCCTTCCACAAAAGCAAAACTTTAGTAAAAGAATCGTAAAATGAATCGTCACCCTTCCATGGTTCACTAGCAAAAATTATTCGGTACAAAGTCCCGAACCCTGAATCAAAATCTGATTTGATCTGGAAAAAAATAAAAAAAAACGCCACCAAATTGAGAACATTCTATTTCTGAATCGGCGATAAAAAACTACATTAAAGAGGTCAAGTACCACTCACCCTACAGTTCCACAGCAGATGCGGGAACCGGTCCACGAGCCCCGCCAGCCACTTGTCGGCCACGCGGCGGATCTGCTTGTGGATGTGGTTGAAGTTGACCAGCAGGAACTGCGCGTGGCCCTCCAGCTCGCGCTCGCGGGACTCGTCCTTCACCTTGTCCGACATCACGTCCAGAAACTTCTGGAACACCTTGTCGCCCACGCTGAGTACGACACGTATGTTACGGTCAAAACTTGCAAGCGGAACTAGAACTATCACAAAAGGTTTTGGTTCCGATGGCAATTCATTCATTAAGATAATGGACACTACAAACTTAAAATTTTGAATACTTGTTTTAAAAAGTATTTTTAATTTGTTGAACTTATTACCTTGTAATGATTTCGCAGTTTTGTATTTTATACAGATCTATGCTTAAATTTGCCATGACCATGATCCTTTAACTTGACTGAATATCGATATGAAATATAAAACTGGGCGGTCCTATAGGAAAATGTATGACAACGTAGGCATATGAAGACTGGAGCATCGTGGTGGAGTATGCTTTAGGCCTCCTCAAGAGGAGAGACCCGTGCCCAGTAGTGGGCCATTAATGGTTTGAAGCCAGTAGGCATATGAACAATACGAAAGTTGGTCTCATATTTTAAGTTCCTGATTCAAGAATATTACACAACTTACCTAGCAACACATTGCCACATGCCACTCTTATCTTTTTGCAATGCAGTGTCACTCAAATACTCTATGATAGGTTGTAAACTTGGCTCTGGTGAATTGCTTACTCTGAAAAAGCAAAATCATAGATAAATTATGAAACTAGACAATACCAACTGGATGAATATCGTTTTTGAACTATACATTAGAATGATGGTAAACAAAACACTGTTATAGATGACTAACACTTTTGTTCAATTCAGAAGTTTGCTCTTTTTTGTAATTCCTAATATACATATACTGTGCACAGTGCACACAGACGAATTCGAAAAAATATATTCTAAATACTAAAAAGATGTGTGACTATGCTCAATACTTTCTTTTGCCATTTCTTCTCGTCCATGATAAAGCACCTATTCGAAACAGTAATGGAAGAAAAAAATGATGTTCATATTGAGAATACCTACACGATTAAATGATTTTGAACTGAAGTGATAGTTGAAAAGATTATCTCCTTACCTCAAAGTCTCCAGCCAATAGACACTCAGTAGGTACATACATGGAGCGAACGTCAGCTTATTGACTATAACCATCACATCCGGCTGATGGTCCAGCAAGTTCAAGATCTGTGTTTTCAGTTCCTGTAACTCGTTTATCGACACCGAATCGTTCCGTACTGCTGAAGTATACTGTAACTCTCTCATTTCAGAACGTAACGACGTTTGCGAGACAAGGTACGGTGATTTGGCTGCTATCTCTTTCACACCCGCGTACCATTCTTGCGGCCACAAGCCTGTCAAAATTTATGATATTAGTATTGAGTTTTAATTTTGTTTACTGTTACAATGTAAAGCTTTTGCTTATATAAATCAGAGTTTTGTAATTTTAATTAAGTAAACAAGAATCCAAAGTCCTTTAGTGACTGCTTACAATGTTGAAATCTAGAGACTTCGGTTTTAAAGAGCCTTCTAACGTTATCTTAAAAATATTGATATTTTCTTTGCTGATTATTAAGTTAATGTATAATTGAAAGCTACTTGAGAGTTCGCTTTGAAACAAGATTATTAAAAGTTGAAACCAAAGCTCAAAGAACGAACAAATAAACTTTAAACAGTGTAAGTTAAAAATAACAAAAGGTCTAACAGCGCAATCTAACACCTTATAAAACACGCGATTAAAACAAAACCTTTGGCATGAAAAAACACGCACTAATGATAATCGCCACTGACTTATCGCCTCAAGACAGCCTAACCGTAAAAAGCTTATCAATAAAATTTTAACTTTAAATCCATATGCCATATAGTGTTATATGCAAATTAAAATACCGAATCCGCCCTTTACCGTAAGCATTATATCGATGGCTCCTATGAATAAGGGCCAAAATTAAAAATTACAACTTAACAGGAGAGGCTACCAAAGGTAAAATCTTGAATATTTCTAAGACTGTATGGACGCTGGAAAGCTATTCCTGTCCCTCGCGCATTACGAATGACAAGGCAAACCACGTCGTCCGTGCCGGCGGAATGTTGACGACAAAAGGATAATGTAAAATGAGTAATTTGCCTTATTCACATTACTTATATTAACAAATTACAAAGTTTGAAAATAGTAAGACCAATATGTAATTTTCTGAAATGAAACAAGGATGGAAGACAAGTGGCACATTGACCTTTCCCGTTAGATTTTTCTCCGCGTACCCACGAACAACCGTTTGGCAGATGTTCGTTTGAATTTATGCTACATAGATCCAACTCGAGTAACAAAATAGTATTTCCGTAAATACTTTTGCATTTCTTTCAAGCAATTGATATCACATCAAGGAAGCACTGTCCGCAAAAAAAGGGAAAAAGGGCAACCTTAGTTTCAAACAACTCACAGGAGCCATCGATATATCTATATGCCTATGAAATCGATATATAGAAAATAGATATATTAAGGATTTCATTTCATTTGATATATTATAAATAGATATATTAAGGATATGCCGAGGCGATAAGTGAATGAAACAATGAATTATCTATAAAGAGGGTAGTTAACAATCGCGTCATGAGAACCAAAACAAACGTTGATGTGGTGCTATATGGTTTTATGGTTGTAACTTGGTGTTGGAATTTGAATTTATTTTTAATTAAACATGATATAATCTTAAATATAGTCCAGAATTCATTAAGTCCAAATAAGAAACATTTCTATCAAGAGACCATTATAATTTAACTATTTCTATATCGTCTATGATATGTGCAGTTGTGCAACGTTCTAAATATCAACTATCTTTGTTTATCATAACTAGGACATTATTCTAGATAAATTACAGATCCCTAAAATGTAACATGTCACAAAATATTTAATATTTTCGTAACACAGCAAAAGTGAACTACGAAGATGTGCAATTGATAGCTATGTCTTATTGATAACAAATTAAAAATATGCATGTAATAAAAACTAATATGTATTTAGAAAGACAAAAAATGTTAATTATAATATTAAATCAGCTGAAAAAAAAAATAGTTTTTTCCTACGTAAAATGCGTAATACGTAAAAATGTTATGGGAGGCAATATTAATCTAAATGCCAAATTACACTTTTAGCCTTTAATAAATTATGCCTGTTTCCTTAACTTTGAAACGAGTTATTTTACACGCACATTAACGTTAGGCTCACACAGGCACAAGTACCTTGATGGCGAATGAAAATTATATTTCTTGAGTAACAACATTTAAATTCCTTCAAACCTTATAATATCACCCTGTCTGTAGTGCCCTCGGAACACAGAGACTAGAGGGTAGTGCCCCAAGCGCCATGAAGTACTCAGCTCTATGCTCGTCTAATATTAAACGTAGTCTATAAGTGGTCTATAAATGAATAGAACACATTTTGCCATAACAGTTCAGTTATTACACTTGTACACACTGTTTGGTATTATAATGAATTTGTATCAAATGATTTGAGAAATGTCAAACTATTTGAGAAATGCAGACTTCATTCACTTATCTTTACGGCTGTGCCATTACATATTGACGTCTCATTCTAATAATTTGAAAGAAAGAAAGAAAGAAAATATTTATTTTGCTAAGCTCTGCAACAAGTTACAAAATTTACACTAAATAAACCATTTACAAAAAAAAAAAAAAAACAAAAAAAAAAAAATTCAAAAAATTTCGACTACTTACGTAATCGTAATACCGTTTAACGATCTTCAAAAAAGGAGGAAGTTCTCAATTCGACTATATTTTTTTTATGTTTGTTACCTCAGAACTATCGACTAGGTGAACCGATTTTGATGATTATTTTTTAATCGAAAGCTAGTGCTTGTCATATAATCCCACTTAAATTTGAGCGAGATCTGACAATGGCATCCATGATAAAACAATATAAGTCTTAAATTTGCATTAAAAATGTGCGCGACAAATGGACGAATAACTCGATATTATGCCAACCGATTTATTTGATTCTTTTTTATTGTTATTGGAAAGGATGTACTTCATTTGAAGTCGGTAAAATTTTAGATTATCATCACTCGAATTAAAAACATTTAATTGCACAATAAACACATTTATCGCTTTAAACCCTTTTTATATTTTATTTTACAAGTTAATATCACTTTATAGCACCATATCAATTCAATCGTAACCAAATACCATACCACAATAGCATCAATGGAGCATTGAAACCGATTGATCGAATAACCATTATCGATTTAGTAGCAGATTCAAAATTACTCTACACACATACAATAATTATGTACAAAATTCTATATAACAGCGTAACGTAGTGCAGGCCATTCATAAAATACGATCTATCACCACATAAAAAACAACATTTCATTTATTTAATCGTTGGTTTTAACAAATAACAAATATTTTTACAGGGGATCCCCCTTGTATAGTTTTGTGGACGTTAAACCGGTATAATATATCAGACAAAAAACCAGGGATATAGAGATGAAAGAGCCTAAACATTGGAAATAACGGGATGCATATTTACGTTAATTATATGATATGACTAAGTAGGGAACCCCTTATGATGAACTTATCAGTTTTTCAAATACATTAAGCATTCAACTACTTACATAAACCTTGGTAGTCATTTTACTTAACCATATTATAAATAGACGTGTTTTATGGCAAGCCCCACACAAACTCCGAGCAGAACCAGTGTAATTAGTACAGGAACATAAAACTCAAACGACATACTACTGTAGTCTAAAAGCAACTTTACTCACGCTTTCGCAACGCTACAGGCGTGGCCATAGAAGAGGAAACAGTAAGTTGTATAAGTACGTCTATACAAACACAGATCGATCATTACGTATGCATGAATTTTTAATAAGATCACCAAATTGTTAAACATCTATGAATAAATGAATCAAAACAATGAAAATTATGTTTACGATGTACCCCTAATTAACGAATATTCTAATTCATAACACAATTAAATCAATAAATGTAAGTTATTCGATACCACGAATTTAAGTTTACATATCGGGTTCGAAGTTTTCCATTATTTTAATTGACATGATAACACAAATAACCGTGGCAATGACATTACATATACCCATTAATTCCCACGACAACGATGTAGGAACTAATAGTTTCCGGATTTTTTTTCCTTTTTATATTGTTTTAAACCATGATAATTACGTAACATATTTCGGAAAATGATTGATATAAAAGTTCGTCTTATTAAAAACTCGATTATGCATACATTCGAATATAATAAGATAGACAGAGGTGCAATTTTGAATATAAAGAAACTGAATTTAGATTTGAGATTAGAGAAAATTTAACTGATTTTACATTGGCATATAAAAAACTAATAATAAAGGATTATTTATTGATCATATTTACCAGATTCAGCTGCAGTGAAACCCATCACTACACAGTACAGCCAGAAATCCTTAAATAGTTTATGTAATCTTGGCTTAGGGTTTTTTATTGGCGGCAATCTTTTGACTAGAACCTGAAAAAAAAATTTAAGTATGTATGTTACGGCCGAAGTACGGTAGAAACTAGTTTTACCGGTTTGCCGGTCATATGTGGTTCAACTTAGATCTATCCTACTTATCTTCGGTTAGAACTAGGTTTAGACTTCATCATACCGGCTAGGATTAGGTGCAGCCGCTCAACTTAGGTGTATCCTATTTATCTTCGGCTAGAGCTAGGATTTAGTACTGTTAAGCATTTTGGTTTCGTTTTGAGATTCCTATCTTGCGTTTCTCAAACGATTTCGTATTGCTCCCGTACACAAGATATCTTACCCCAAACGAGCCGGAGCTGAGTCAGTCCGAAACAAGATTTCCAAGACCCAAGAATGTAAATATCTGCCGGGCGGAAATCAAACCTCTTCGAGGGATTATATTAGTAATATTGATTTTAATTGTTAATTAATACCATTATTGCTATTATTATTTCTCCATGGGGTTCGCCTGGATAGCTACCACCCTTGAGCATGAGTCAGCCGCCAAACGACTCGTCGTGTTCCGGCTGGGGGCTTGAGAGCCAGTTCTTTCTTTCTTTTTCTTCTCTCTTTCTTGGCCGGCAACGCATCAGTGATGCCTTTGGTGTTGCTGATGTCCATGGGCGACGATAGCCACTTACCATCAGGTGGATCGTCAGCTCGTTTGCCGGCTATTTCCATAAAAAAAACCGGGAGCCCTCACTTCGCAGACAACGTGGCTACCAAATAAGCTACAACGTCAACACTAACCACAATGACTGGCACGAGCACACTCGTCAAAGTATCAAAACAACACTAACCGCAATAACCGGTATGAGCACCCCCAAGTTGCCGGCGCTCCCGGACGCCTTGAGCACGGGCGCCGGCGAGCGGTCCGTGGCGCGCTCCCCGCCCAGCCCCAGCTGCACGAACAGCTCCAGCAGCCGCGTCAGCAACTCCAGCCGCGCGCTCGTGCCGCGAACGTTCGCCGCGATGTTTGCGAGCGCGTTCAGCACCGCGCCCGACACGTGGCTGCAACGAACGGTATGTTTGAATATTTATTTACTAAAGGAAAATTGGTTAATCCGTTATCTTTGTATCGATTAAATACAAAAAATGTGAGCCGTCATGGAGCGGCTGGCAGATGTGAAACATCGAAATTATTTTATACAACTAATGGGCGTAAAAGTACAGATTATGACAGGAACTAAATATGGCATGATGAAAAAATACAATATTACGAATTGTCTCCAGAAAATGATGACAGTTTTGTCTATCAAACTAAGTTTATTTATGATTACCCACATTGTGTTATTATATTTTTTTCATATTGCCCTACCATAATAATATAGTGCGGCGAACCGTCGCCACTCACCGCGCCAAAAATCAGGTTTACGCCTCGCCTATAGATGTTTCACATCAAAAACATATTATTTTTGTTTTAAGCATTCATTTACATTATATAAAGACAGCAAAAGTTTCATCACACCTTATGTATACAGGAAGCATTTTACATTGATAATAACACAAACATTCCGTAATATCAAATGTTACGGGAGGTTTTTGTACCATGCCCTGTATACAAAACTCTTTTGCTGACTGTACATTTCATTACACGAGGACACACACATTCCAACAGTGGGCCATTAACCTGTTCACAATCCACCAATCCAAAATGAAGCGGCGTGGTGAAGTATTCGTTAAGTCTCTTCAGTTATTAGGAGAGACCATCAATGACTTGAAACAAATGATATCATGGATTCGAAATGCTCATGGTGTCTGACTGGCATACAACGCACAGCCTGAACCTCTTATTTTATGGAAATAGCCGGCAAGCGAGCTGATGCGCGAAATCCACTTGATGATAAGTGGCTATAGTCTCACATAGACATCAGCGACACCGAAGGCATCACCGATTCGTTGCCAGCCAAGAAATAGAGAAGAAAAAGAATAATAATAATATGTACTTTATTTCATATAAATGTACATTTTGTTTCTGACATAGTTATTATAGTAATAAATATAGTAATAATAAGGACATTATAGTAAAAAGGATTTTCAGTTACCTAAACTGGGCGGAAAACCTGTATTATAGGCAACTGAAACTCTCCCAACAATAAGCAGATATTTACTTACTAGAGAAGAAAAAGAATGGAAGCATCTCTCTCTCTCTCTCTCTAAACATAATGCTCACCGATACTGCTTCCTATCATCGGTGTGATGGTAGGCGGCGGAGGCGGCCTCCACGGTGATGACGGTGAACATGCGCATGATCTCGTCGTGCGCGGACCCCTCGGGGCTGGCCAGCGCCATGCAGCCCAGCTGGTCTACTATCAGGGTGTCCAGCGACGATGGAGCTCGGCATAATCTGTGAGCGTGATATGAGATAATGTGTAATATATTATGTATGTGAATTGTGAACCAAATATTTAGTGGCGTGGCACAAAAGAGACTGTATAATAAATTTATTAAAAAAAACTGGTTACTGCCCGCGATGTCTACACGGGAATATTATTAATTGAATTTCAAACAAACTTTCGATCCTTACTTTATGCTTTTAGGCCTAATAGCATTTAAATTTGTAAAAATTTGTAAAAAAATTCTAATACTAATATTTTCATAGAGCTTACTTAGAAATCGGCGGATTTTTAAACATACTTTCAACTCTTACTTTACCCCTAAGAGTCGATATTCCAAATTACAGTTTCGGGTACTGATAATAATCTTATCGTAAAATATTTTATATATTGAATCGAGGAAAGTACAGTATGTATATAATAATAGTGAATGTGTTAACTAAACCTTTGCTGGAAGAACTGTAGAATGGTGTCTGTCGTCTTCGGCGTGTCCTTCAGCGCCACCGCCACGTGGCCCAGCATGATCACTATGTTGGTGCTGATCAGGGACGACTCGCTGCAAAATAAAATTAAGAATAACAATAATAGGGATGTTGACACTAATTATAAATAAACTACCCGGATGACCGAGCTTTGCTCGGTTTAGTGTTGCTTAACAACGCCATTTACTGAAGTAGCTTTAGTATTGCTACTTGCCAATAGATGTCAGGAAGAGTATATTGTAGAAGTTTATCATTGCCTGAAAACACCGATAAAACGACATTTTCTAAAAATGAATCCTAGCTAGATCGATTTATCGCCCCCGAAACCCCCTATATACTAAATTTCATGAAAATCGTTGGAGCCGATTCCGAGATTGCAATTATATATATATATATATATATATATACAAGAATTGCTCGTTTAAAGATATAAGATTTATGTCTAAAATATTAGTGGTAACATTTAAAGGCCTAAAATATGATTCTTTTATTGAAATCAATCACAATAAATTAAATATCATTAATTTAAAATGTTAAAAATTGTACTCACTGTCACGTGACCTCAAACGCCATTTTGAGAATATGACGTCATTGGAACAATTTTATATGGAAATTCAACGAACTTAGTAGACAGATAGCATTGAATATAGTTTAGTGACGTCACGTGACGTTTTTGGTGAGAAATTTGATAATGATTTTTATTTATTAATTTTTGTTTTTAAATTGAAGATTATTATTTTTCTGATATTTTTTTCGTGAATATTGAGGTTCTATCTATAAAATAAAATTGAATCCTAAAATTTGTCAACATCCCTATTACAGACTACCTATTTTGTTTTTATTGGGGACCATAGGCTCAGTTGGTAGCCGTCTGCAGAGCAAAGGTTCGTGCAGATTTAGTGTATGTATGATTTAATGTCACCGACAATGCAATATTTAGCAATGCTGTGCAGAGTAGATTTTGTAATGTATAAACAAGCACAATGCAACATATACCGATGGGATGTCACTTTAATTCAATATTAATAATTTTAAGGGATGAATTAATGAATAATTAATTTACTTCAACTACACAGGAAACTGATTTAACTCTCTAAGCATCTCATGCTTAATCAAAATCATCAGAGCAAACTTTTGTAATGCACCCTTGGCTAGCATAGTGACATATGGCAATGATCGCTCCTAAGAAAATTATATGATATTAGGATGATGATGAACGATGATTCTCACCTATCACTAGTCTCAGCGGTGAACAGTCTGTTGCTGACGGAGCCCACCAGCGCCGGTACACAGAACGGATCGACGGTGAGCGCCGCTTCCAGCGCCACACACAGGTTCTCTATGGCCGCGTCTCGGAGCTTCTCGAATGGCGTCGACTTTACTGGCACTCCTGTCTCGGTCAGGCCTTGAAGCTCTTTCCCTTGCACTGAGAAATGTAATTGTAGGATTACTGATAATGAAGATAATAAATCCTTTTTTGAAGCCTAATACCCTACTGGTGGAGTCAGCCACCAAAGACTCGTTGCGTTCCGGCTTGTATCTGGTGAACCAGTTGCTTCTTTCATTCCTTTTCTTTTTTGGCTGGCATCGCATCGGTGACGTCTGTGGAGTTACATCCACGGGCGCGGGGAAGCACTTACCGTCAATGGTTCTTATGCTCGTTTGTTGGCTCACGGTGTTTTATACACATAACATTATTCATATCTGTTTTAGGCCTCCCTAATCGCCACCAAAACATCAAAATGACGAAAACATAAAAATAAAGGTCAGGCTACACAGCGGGCAAACGAGTAGCGGTCAGCCTGGCTTGCAGCGACCTAATTTGTAATCTAACGATTAAAAATATTAGTAAATAAAAAGATTACTCACAAGTAACTTTCATATGTTCTTTTCCTGTTTTCTCTAGCTCCAATTTATGCAGTTTGAAGAGTATAGGCGAGGGCGTGACTAGAAAATCTCTCAAACAGTAAATTGAAGTATTTGCTATGGTAGGAAACTTCGTAGCCAATTTACCTAAACCCTGAAAAAACATAAAGAAACAAGTTTAATGTAGACCCTAGTAATATAACTTGTCTATAAATCAAAGCCTATATATTGTATTGAAAACTTTGAAATATTATTGAATTTGAAGCTTTTTTTTAATTTATTTGAAAGGGAATTTGTCGCTGTCGACCACATCATCCTATACAGGATAGGCAATGACATAGCATACAAACAAGAATTCCAATTAAAACACGAGATAATCAGCATACAATTCTAAATTAACTAATTAACGTTTTGCAAGACCCAAAACAGCAAGCCTGCACAATATCTTGGCCTCTTCCAAGGGGGAGGCCAAAATACTTTAGGCTTTCGTTTATATTTTGCTCACCTCAAGACAAACCATCAACAACGGCATGTGCGCCAGTATCAGCTTGTGATTATGATTGGAGTTAATTTTCTCTGTCAACCTTCCGCATAATGAATCGGCACCTAAAATAACAATCACTTGTAAAACTCACGGTAATCTACTGTTAACTGTCGTTTTATGGTGAACGCACATATATCCGCACCGTACGAGCCGAACGCGCCGCATTTGTATGCGATCATATGAGACAAATGCGGCCGCATGACATGTGCGGACATGTGCGTTCAGCATTAGAATACACTCTTGTCATGCTGCATGGTGTGCGATATTTGAGTGGGATTTCATACATTTGTAAAATTAATAACATTCACATTTATCATAAGAATAAATAGTTATTTTCAAATATACCTTCCTTTGTTTGTAGGTTTTGTCATCTTTAAAAAGAGAGTGACATATTAATAAAAGAGATAGACAATGTAAAATACAATATAACTTGATGTTATATGTTAAGGTTTAAAAAAATCAGAGTTAGTGTGTTAAATAAGCGTGTTTTAGTAACTCTTTAAAACAGGTTTGCTTAAGAAAGTATTGCGGAAATACATAAAATAATATGTCATAATATATTATTTATTATCACATATCAAGTTATTACATATTAATATAATAAGACAAATAATGTTCCAAGTTTGAAAACCAAAGTTGTTAGTCATTGGGGGATTCAAATCAAGCTTATATCTGGGAAGAGAGATACCTATTAATATTGTTAGAGCATTTATAAGAGCTGGCACGTCATAGTCTCCACATACTGTAATAAATATATAAAATATACATACATAAATAATTAAGACCCCTGTTTGGTAAGTAGGCGATTATGCGTATTCATAAAAATAATAAGAAAGTAACAATAAAATATAAAACGCAAAATTAAAATTATTATTATTATTATATTTCAAGATAACTGGTAGTAGAATTCACATACATTTTTGCAGCCATTAATAAAAGTATTATAATTTCACGCTACTTATAAATAATTAAAATGAAAATTAATAAGGCAATAAGTAGTTATTTATTATTTAATCATAAGCAATAGTAAAAACATAATAATAGCAAATAGATAAAGAATATTATCATTATGGTATAGTATAATAAAAAAAAACAATTTTGATAACCTCTACCTCCATAGCTTCAAGAGTACCAAGAAAAAAGCCAATAATAAACCCTATAATCATACATAAAGAGTTCAAACTAACCTGTCTCATCGCCAATAGCCCACACCAGTAAATCAACACATGCAGAATTGGCCATCACATTGACTTTAAACTTATTGACGGTGGCAAAATTACTCTCTCGGTCTTCTTTCTCAGACGCGTCGTGATGGCGGCTCTGAAGCTCTGTTTGACCACTCAGAAATAGGCATTTGACAAATTCCTGTTAAAAATTAATATTTTAAAAAACTAGATTATAACCAATAACCAAAACTAGATAACCAATAACCGTAAATAGTAACAAACATGCCTGAACATGATAATCAACAGTACTTGTTAATTTATAATCATAACAGACACTACAATTTATGCAATCGGATAGTACAGTACGGCCGCTGTATCTTGGCGCGTCTGAACTTCGCGCAGAAGGCTGCGAAATAACATAATTCGGTAATGCTCGTATGCGGCGTATTATGTCTCAGTCACACGTTAGCATGTTCGTGTCACTATCTCTGTCTTACATGCGCTAAAGTTCGCAAAGCCTATGTTCAAACGCGTCAAGATACGTTGGCTGTAGTGTACCCACAAGTATTTTATTTTATACCGATAATTCAACTCAACTACGTGGATTAAAATCAATCTTGTCATGAACATGATCCATGTAACAGAGTTGAAATATTACTATGAAATATAAAAACTTAAGTAAAAACATGTATTTGTTAAGATAATGTGACAGATAGACATTTATTCTTGGGTATATCTTCTTGTGAAGAGCCCCCTAATCATTGTCTTACTAATCATACTCTCAAACCATATTATAGAAAAATATATGGACATATTTTTTAGGCAAACCATTCGAGATACTTTTCTTTACATATGATATTTGATAAGAAATATTTTTTATCCAGTAAACCAGTAAAGTATTATTTATTTATTTATTTATTTAAACAGATGGGTGCAGAAACGCCTCTAAATCGGATCTCAGACTTAGATTACTAGTAACGTTATTTACGCACCTGTACATCCTTAGTAAAAGGGCCAGGCAAGTCCTTTTGATGCTGTAAAATTTCTCTCAGCAGAGTCACCATAACTAAATTTAATGTCTCCGAGAATGACTTGTATGGGAAGACCTGAAATTACAAGGAAGAGTTATAGAACATTATATTTTAACAATAAGTTATTTGAACTACAGCAGAAGGTATACAAAACTTTAATATGTTTTGACTAACTTTTAGATACACCACATTTGTAAGTAAAATAAACCTTTTGAAATCTTATTTAAGTGTATGATAACTTACTTGAATCTGCCCTGAGGCGTAAATATCTTCTGCCTCTTCATCTAGAAACGCCAACAAATCTTTTGTAAGAATTTTCTTTGCAAGTGACAGTATTGACTGCAAGTAAGTTACATAAAACTGCACATTGATCCTTTTCTCTGGTGATTCTGAGAACCTCATGTACGGGAATTGATTAAAACTAGATCCAAATTTATTAAAGAAGTATGTTGTTGGATCGTATGGAACTGAGCTGTAACTGTGGTAGGAACTTCTTTTAAGTGTTCCGCTGACACTATCTGTTGCATCTGTCCCATTCACAGCTAAATGCTCATTGTTGGGATTTAAATTCCCAGATAGAGACCTGGGAATTATTGGTCTGAACTGATTAAACTTTCTCTTTTTATCTAACGTTGAATACTCAAAGTTTGGTTCTGGTTCCTTCGTCTTCACAGGACTAGGTGGTTGAGGAAACAGCCTGCAAAGCAACGGAGGTTCGACTGTTGCATATCTTCCCATAGATCTTGCCAATCCAATAAGAATTGGGATTGTGCTCTTGCACAGCTGAAGCTTAGAAGTACTATTATAATCCTTGCTTTCATGGCAATTGATAATGATCTTTGTCAAATTGGACATAAGTTCAATTTGCGCTGTAATGATTTCTTCACGCAGGGATGCCTGTTTTGAAGCCACATCGGATAGCAGAGTGTTGAGGCAAAAGCTGAACTTCTCTGACATAGGGATACCTGAAAAGATTGAAAACAAATGATAATGCATAAAAGTATTAATTTCCTGTTTTATATGAGTTGCAGATAGAATAGCAGGTAATGGTCATCAGGCAAGAGTCATATGTAGACACTAATGCCTACAGATGCAAAAGTGCAAATTGTAACACCTAAAACTGTTTCAATTTATGGTGGTTTCTAGGAAGGTATAACAGGATGATAACGAAATTGACCACCATTCACAAGCACACTCAAGATTATACGAGGTGTAATAGTGTTCTCTTTAACCAACTATGAAGAATTGGGTAAACCTTCACGAATTCAAGTTTCTTTGTTATGTTATTTTAAATTAGTTAAATTAAATCCTCTTACAAATGTCACTGTTTTTATTATCCCTAATATCACTATAATAGCATGTTAACACTTATCACATAATATCATGTAAAAAAAATGTAAATTAACTTATCTATACTAATATTATAAAGAGGAAAGATTTGATTGTTTGTTTGCATTGAATAGGCTCTGAAACTACTAAAACGATTTGAAAAATTATTTCACCGTTGGGAAGCTACACTATCTCTGGGTGACATAGGCTATATTATATATATTTTTTTTAACTATTTTTCCCGAAGTGAAGCGAGGATGATTTCCTAGTATTCAATATAAGAATGAAGTAATAACTTACGGTCACCATAATTAGATCTAAACATAGGTTCTTCAAACTGGGCATTAGTAAGACACTTCAACACCTTCAGGAAGTACGGCAGCAGCTTATCCTGATGCTGCAAGCCGCTCTGCAGGAAGTACAAGCCGAGGGCAATGCTGGCTTCTTGGCTCCGTGATGTCACCACGAAGGAGGAGCTTGCTTGTGGACAGAGCATGAACAGTGTGTTCACCTGGGAAAGTTTACAAAATATTTCTTGAATACTTTAAAAATTATGGACCCTTATCTATCATACCAAATTACCAACCATGCACAAATGTAGCAACAGAGGAAAAATAATGTAGTTTTACAGATTCAGTTGATAAATGTATTAATCTTTTAATATTTATTATAGTTTTGGAACGAAGTTCCTTATCGCGCGTTGTGAAAGGGGGCTAGACGGAAAAAATTCTTACGACACTTTTTGATTCTTACGAAAAGTCGTGACAACACTTTTTGCTATTTTACTTATATTAGGGCCAAAGAATCTCAACAGCGTGATTCAGAAAGTTGTACAGCGCCATCCAGTTTCATATATATATATATATATTATGTACAATGAAAGGAACTTCGTTCCATCCGGGTATCCCTTGACACCTCTCAAGTTTTTTTTTCTTTCTTTTTTGGTCAGCAACGCATCTGTGATGCCTTTGGTGTTACTGATGTCCATGGACGACGTTGGCCACTAACCATTAGATGGGTCTTCAGACTAATGAAAAAAATATAGCAGTGAGTCATGAGAACAGAAAGTAAAAATTGACAGCATTACAAGTATTGTGTCATGATGAGATCATATACCTACTTGAGTATCAAAACATAAACAGAATGAGCGTTTTCATTTAGCAATGCCTTGCATAGCTGAAGAATGAACAATTGTTACTACATACCAATTACGTTAATTCACAATCTAGTACGGTTTCGTAACGCAATGAACAGATAAATATGATTACATTATTACCATACCTTTTCCCATGGTGTAGGGTGGATACAAGACAAACATTTTGCCAAATGCTGCACTGTCTGCCTGAAGAAATCACTTTCATCCATCTCTGATTTTATCTGGTATCCAAATACATTTTCTATCACGAAAATTAGGAAACACAAAAATTGACGATAGTAAGATGTTAAATATCGTAAATCGTCGTCCGATTTTTGGACATGGACAGCGGATTGCGGATTGGACTGTTGAACTCCTTGACAAATGCTTGACATTGACAATGACGTTTAGATTTTGACATTTAATGTGCTATCGATTTGTCAAAACGACAGATTAAAATGAGACTATGGACTATTATAGTTAAAATCCATAGATGGATATTCTGACTGAATCCATAACTTCGTAGAGGTACTTGAAGACGGATGAAGTTACAACTCACAACGGAATGACTATTCGAGCAATCACAGACCGGATTGAAGTTATCGTTCATAATAATAACTATAGGGTGTCCACACTTAGAAAAATTAGATATGTCCTATTTAGATATGGTTCTTCAAAAAATTATAATATTAAACTAACACATTTTATTATAATTTATTATCTATATCCATATGGAATGCACTTAGATAGATCTATAATCTCCAATTAAATCTATAAATGTGAGTCCCGCCGGGAGGCTCTATTTTCCAATTTGAGCCCCTATTCTCCTTTCAAAATCGAACCAATCCATTGAAAATTGAAGCCCATTGGCGCCAACTGATTGGGACATACATCGTGTTCGCGGTGTCGGTCTAATTTTAGGATTCAATTTTATTTTATAGATATGACCTTAATATTCACGAAAAAAATATTATAAAAATAATAATTTTCAATTTAAAAACAAAAATTGATAAATAAAAATCATTATCAAATTTCCCACCAAAAACGTCACGTGACGTCACTAAACGATATTCAATACTATCTGTCTGCTAAGTTTGTTGAATTTCCATATAAAATTGTTCCAATGACGTCATATTCTCAAAATGGCGTTTGAGGTCACGTGTCAGTGAGTACAATTTTTAACATTTTAAATTAATGATATTTAATTTATTGTGATTGATTTGAATAAAAGAATCATATTTTAGGCCTTTAAATGTTACCACTAATATTTTAGACATAAATTTATATTAATTTATAATTAGTGTCAACATCCCAGTGTACTTCAATATTGTTGCCCAAGGATTTCAGTAGCACGTAACGTTCGGTCAAATACGACCAAAATTAATAAATATTTAACAGTCGATTTTAGAAAGTAGGCTGGTAAAAATACAGACCACAATGCATGAGTAGGGGAGACCGGGGGCAAAAGTATCACGGGGCAATAGTAACGTTGGTGATATTTTGGTTGGCAAGCAACGCTGAAGAGTGTGCAGCCGAGGGGGCATAGGCCGTAACGTGCTCGGGTAGGCTAACCACTGAGCAATGTGCTCCGAGCAGCGTGGATGTGTGTAATTGACTATTGCCATTTGGACAGCCCCGAAGTAATTTTTTGTACTTTGAAAAATCAGTTATTACTCTTTAATTAATAAAGTATAAGTAAATTAACAACAAATATTAGAATCTATATATATCACACAATATAAACCTTATCGCAAAAGTAAAATAGTGTTCAGAGTTTCTGATTTATTTTTGTTTTTAAATAAAACAGTCTTCAGGAATAATTGTACCATTTTTTTCGGGGTCAATAGTAACGTTACTATTGACCCCTTGCTACAAATAACCCCGAGGTGACAATAATTGTTTTACCTAATTTATATATTTTGAGCCATTAAGAAATCTTTAGTATTTTCATACTACTTAGTGGAGCAGCTTAGGAGTGCAGCTTCACTCGCGTGAATTAGAAAATGCGGTTTTCGAAAAGTTTCGTTTATATTATATCTTAGTTGCTATCCTCTTCGTGGGAAAACCTCTACCCAGTGACACCCACACCTTAACCCGAATAAAATATTCACGTGTTGGCTGGGCAATCATTACATAATTTCTATCTAGTCAGAACTTTTATCCTTTTTTTGTATTAGAGATCACATATCAAACATCATATTTTATTAAATCTTAATAAGTGATCTTTATTAATAATTAAAGTGTCATCAATCGCAAATCAAGGACAAAAACATTCTTCCGGAAGCGCATTTTGGAAATCTTAAATATCTACATTTATTTGCCTTTTTTCTTTTATTTTTACACTAGCTATTGCCCGTAGCTTCGCACACGGAAATTCATCCATTCCATCTTTGGGCTGGAGCACCGACTACTCAAGTGGATCCCCTTAACCGGATTCATAGATGGGCTGTTCGTATTTGTTGGTTCGTGTGGTGCTTGTAATCTTTTTGTTCGCAGAAATATGACAGGGGTTAAATGTAACAGGGGGTTGTTAGTAACACGCAAGTTTTCATACAAATTTGTTGTTTTTGATTATTGTTGAATTCATCAAATAAATATACGATTTAAATGGTATTTAATGACGTTATGCTTATAACTTGTCTAAAATTGTAATTTTAGAAAGTAATATATTCGCTTTTGATCAGTTATAAAGAGAAGTGTATACTTTTTTGTTTCGAAGCGGCTTGAAGAAGTAAAGGCATTTATTTTAGTTACCAATTAAAATACTGATTCTATTTAAGATTGTGATTGTTTTTAAAATTAAAATATGGCTAAATTCATTAACATTGTAATTTTATTGTTCATCAAAACAATGTAACAAACGACCCCGCACTATGGGTCAATTGTAACACTCGACACTCCTTTTTAAAAGTGGGATTGCAACATAATTACGATTAGTACGCTAACGTTGACTAGACAAGTTGGTAGACACTTAAACTAAGTTTCTTGGAGAATAACAGGATTTCTTTAGATATCAACAGTTTTGGCACAATCGGCCACGAACTAAAAACTGTTACTTTTGCCCCCGGTCTCCCCTACCTAAGTATTTTGGTGGCCGAGTTTAGTCAGATAGTCAGTATTAATATAACAGACAAGCCAGCAGGCTAAGTGTGGTAGGGTAAGGGCTTTTACAGAATCATCAATGCATTATCATTATCAATACATTATTATTAATTCATCAATAGGTACCTATTATTGCGAGTATTATTACATTTCCGTAAGCTCTATCTGGATCGCTACCACAGCATTTAAAAAAGTATCGTCGAAGTACCCGATTTATATTATTTTAAACAGCAACCAGTGACCTCTAGCTATATGGAAAGTTTGCCGTAATCATCAGTTGTTCCCTTTTTACACGCTTTATATTAGCTTCATCTGTATGTTTGTTTGTTTGTTTGTTTGTAACTTCTCTTTGGGCTTGATTTTGACCCACTTCAAACGGTCAGATTTCTTTCAAACTTCGTAGACTTATCGAGGACGGATGACAATTCAATATTTAAAGAAAAAAAAAGAAAGAAAGAAAATAAACCTAAATTTCATTTTATAAAATCAAACTAAAAAATAAATAATACTTAAAAAAAACTAAAAACACGCTTTTATAGAAAATCCAACTAAAAAATAGAAAATAAATTAGAATTAAGAATCGTGTAATTGTAATAAAAGCGTGGAGTGCTTTTTAAGATACCTATTATCAAAATTATAATCCTTCTACTCATTGACACCATGCACCCCACGCTTTTATTACAATTACACGATTGTTAATTCAAATTTATTTTTAATTTTTTTTAGTTGGATTTTCTATAAAAGCGTGTTTTTTAGTTTCTTCTAAACTATTATTTTTTATTATCATTTATCAGATTCAGCAGGGTGTAACGTGAGCAGGGGAGGTTGGATTGGCCTCAAGGATGGATGAAGCCCCACCTCAAAATCCTTATGTCAGTATTTTCACTTGAATATACATTTTGACAAATGACACTAAATTATGATAAGAAAACAGAAACAATTGCTAAGAAATATTTATTTAGGTTACAGGATAGACAGGATAGTAAGTATTTCCAATGGTATTGTTGAAGATGCTATTTGCCACTTTGATCATGTTCACTTGCGCGATCTGAAAAAAATACAATTTGTTTTACTTGTTACTAATACGGTAGAAGCGCTCATAGACCAGCGGCTTGCGTCGATCCTAAGCGATCGACAAAGTTAAGCAACAGCGGGCGCGGTCGGTAGTTGGATGGGTGACCGCTAGTGGCAAAAAATTCTTGAGCGTTTCCGTGATTCGGAGCGCACGTAAAGCCGTCGGTCCCGGTTGTTATCATAAGGTAACAGTCGAAAAGCCATGTCGGAGGCCTTCGGGCGGTTTGAAACATTCCGACACTCGGGTTGGCCACTAACCCCTCCACCAATCCGCACTGGAGCAGCGTGTTGGAGTATGCTCTAGGCCTCCTCAAGAGGAGAGACCTGTGCCCAGTAGTGGGCCATTAATGGGTTGAAGCCAATACGGTAGAAACAAACAAGCGTCTCGACAACATTGCTGACTTCAGCGTAAACTTTTGCCTGTGACTGTTTTTTAATGATTTACTTTACCTATTGTCCAGCTCCACCCTGACCTCCTCCTTGAGCACCACCCCCAGCACTTCCACTAACTCCGCCGCCAAATCCAAAGCCTGCTTGAGCTGTGCAAAACCAAAAATGATGAGAGTGGGGGGGTGGGGGTCATGACCGTAAGTATTTGAAATTTCAACTAGGCATACAGATTTAGGAAGATCTTGGAGATTAACTGAAATTTGTAGCTAAATCATGCACTCACTATTGAATGATCACATTAATGTAAACTAAATTGCTCAAAAATTTATTTTTGTAAACTAGCTGTAAGTTTTCCAAAAAAAAATAAAAAAAAAATAAAAAAATAATGAATAATTACTAACCCCCTCCTCCTGCGCCGAAGCCGCCTCCAGCACCTCCGCCAGCTCCACCCTCTCCTAGTAAAAGTAAACGCTTTAGAAGGTATAATAATATCATGTTTCGGAATTTAGTTGATAATTTAGTAACAATAAGTAAAATTGACTAACGCCCCAACTCAGAGTCACCAATGTTCACTTAAATCGCTCCTTAGCTCCAAATGGTGATTCTGTACACAATACAAAATACAAATTACGTACTAAGGAGCGATTTAAGTAACTGTTCAGTACGGAAACATAAGAAATGAAAGAATAGAATGTCTGACTAATCTGACTATAAGACTGTAATTTGCAAAGAAGCACGCTGTGCATTTAACCAAACAAGAAAATAATATGATGTTGCCGCGAGTATCAGCGCGTAAGTAAGTGATCACAGAGGGACCGTGATGTGGTAAGGTGCAAGCCGCTCCTCGTCCAGTTGGCCCCTGCCTCTCCTCTTAATCCCCGCGGACATCCCTGCGTTGTAGATACAGTGAATAATGACGTAGACAATAACCGTTAGTGACTCTGAGTAGGTAGTATTTTGTCTAACTCTATTTAAACAATTAGTTTACTTCATATATTCATCCTATTCTTACATGTGTATCGATCCACCAATGGATCGAATGCCATTGTATCGATATAAAAATTGAGCGGATCGTATCCCATGACCCATTGTATGTGACCCGTTAACATTTCGTCTTAACTATGTAACGGCCATAATGTTATAATTTTTATGTATCAAAAGGACAGTAGGTAAATTGAAAAAAGTAAATTCGTAAAGACCTGAAATGTAATTTTTGTCAATAAATTTTTAAAATTATTTAAACCATAACTTACCACCACCTTGGCCTCCGGATCCTTGTTGAAGTGACTGTAATAAAATATACAGAAATTAACTAAATGAAATAAAATCAAACTTAGATCCGAAAAACAAGTCCAATATCACCGTGCGTCCGTCTATTAGACTTTTTTTATGTCATGCATACCAGATCAGCAGCCTAGTGGTTAGAACGTTGGTCTCCCGAACGCGGGGCCCGGGTTCAAATCCTGGCACGCACCTCTAATTTTCAAATATTATGTGCGTATTACAAGTTAATTATCACTTGCTTCGGTGAAGGAAAACATCGTGAGGAAACCTGCACACCTGAGAGTTCTCCATAATGTTCTCAAAGTTGTGTGAAGTCTACCAATCCGCACTTGGCCAGCGTGGTAGACTATGGCCTGTACCCCTCACATTGTGAGAGGAGACCCCGAGCCCAGCAGTGGGACAATTATGGGTTGTTGCTTTGCTTTTACCAGCATTATTAACATCTTAGGGATCACTGAGGCGACGCTAGCCAAGAATTAAAAGAAAACTGAAAATAAGGAGAGAAAGAACTGACTCTAAAGCCCCAGGTGGAACACGTCATTTGGCGACTGAATCAACAAGATAGAGATACATAGGTCGGGGAAAATTAAAATCTCGCGTGTCCCGGAAGGAATTTAAAATAAATTAAATTCTTCTAGTTGCCAGCCACCCAAAGGCCGCTACTGTTGGGCTCCCATTATTTTCTCCCGGAGTTTGAAGCTAGGAAGTCGTAGCCTGGGTAGGGTGGAAGGCTGGGAGCTAGCCAGGCAGGCTTAAATTTATATTATGTAGTTTTTATAATACTTAATGATCCTTATGTTCAGCCCTGCCACCAAATTGGGCGGCTTATGTCGTCTCCAGTAAAATACCCTGTTTTGCTAGCATGGCATGGTCGGTCTAATAGGCCGCACATATATGGCCAAAGGCCAAAAATACTTATTACATATAGATTATAGACACTTACGTTTCCGATCATCATAACAGATATTAACAGAAGAAAAGTCAGCTTGAACATGTTGATCTGAAAATAAAACAACAATAAAACAATGGTATATATATCTAAGATAACAATAGTATATTATATCGTATCCTCGGTGGAAAAAGGCATAAGATGAAAATTGCAATTTTACAGGAGAGCAAAAAAACTGTTGAAATATCAGTAAGCAGTCAAAGGAATTTACATTACGATTTCTTGCACAAAACCGTTAAGATTAATGACAAAAATTTGAAAAAAATTCATCACAATATGCAGCTTTTGTCCCTCTTTCCAATCACATTAATAACTAAAATTCAAAGTAACACGACTTATGCTTTTTTTCCACTGAGGGTGTGATATCTAAGGTAATAGGAGCAATATTAACAAAACTCAAAGAGGCATTTTTAATTAAAATCGGCCAAGAGCGTGTCAGGCCACGCGTAGGTAATGTAGGATTTCATCAACTCTATCGGCTAGACTACAAAAAAAACATCCCCACCTGTAGGGCAGAACCGAAAATTTTTTTTTAAAGATTTTCTACCGCTTTGTTAGCCCTTGTTTTTTGTCATCACTGTGGTGACCCTCTTATAAAGGCTCTGCTTGTAACAGACTGACGTAGACCCCCCCTTAATCCACTAGTGGTGCAAAGGATTAACTTACCTGCTTATTAAACTTCCTCTTTTGAACTAAAGATGAATTCCACCGACACAGTCGTTATAACCACAACGCTGTCATTTAAAGCCTTATATAGGTTTTAAATAAATATATTTCCACCTTTTTACGCTAATCGTGATGTTTATCTCAAAATGATGATTGTCAAATGATGACCTCAAATTGAAATCCATTTTATGTGAGCAATTCATTATGTGGTGTTTGAATACAATGCTCTGTTACAAAGGTTTGTCTGTGTTTTGAAATGAGATTCAATTTATATTTTTTAATATTTAGGCAAAGATGTTATCATTGTACATATTTAGGTAAGACAGTGGTACACAAATATCAACCCGACCCGTGTGGTGCAATAATGGTTACCATGCCGGATCGCCGCGCCAAGGGTCCTGTCCTGGGTTCGATTCCAAGCGAGGCGGAAATTTGAATAATGAGTTTGAATTTCTGTTCTCGGTCTGGGTGTGAGTGTCCTTGTCTTGTGTGTTGTCCATGGCACCCACGACACAGGGAATCCTAGTGTGGGGCTATGAGTGTGAAGCGTTATTTATTTTATTTATTTATCGCCTCACAACTGGAGAGACGAAAAAAGATTATACCTATAAAGTCAAAGTTATTTAAACTAAGGTTTTGAAGTTGAAAGGTTGTCACTGAAGATCATCCATACGAAACGAGACTGAATGAAACAAATGACGCAACAGGCAGATGGATCCCCATTCTAAGGGGATCCATCCAATATTGGATTGAGATTGGGATCCCCTATGACTCCCCTAATCATTAGTAGAAGCAATAGTAACCATATTTGTATATGACTGGTATGACTGAAAATCACATGCACTCCAACGTCCTTAAACCTTCTTGTTAAGATCATAAAAATATAGGTAAGCAAAATAATAAAAATATACAAAAAATCACAGCACAATATGTCTAACACATAGGTACCTACAGCTTATGGTAGGCTTCACTGTTCACAGCATACAGTACAAGTTGATAGATAAATTGAAGTTTCATCACGAATACCTATATTGTCCGTTTGATAAGAATCTTCACGCTTTGTCACCTGTAGGTATGTGTGTATTATAGGTAAATCTGTCGAATCAGGGCTGTAGCTTAAAATGCAGTGAATTTTTTGGAGTTTAATTCCTTTAGAATCTATTCTTCTATTTAATCCCGGGATATGAAAAAAAATTTTCCGTTACGTTATGCGTTATACTTATAATTCGTAACACAGAATCTAGATGGTATTGTTACTGATTTGATGATTGCAAACTAGATGGCGTTAAACTCCAGTCGTGCGTCGGAACTAACACACAATTTTTTTTCTAATGTCTGTTATCACTCAGTAAAGGTATTAAATGCAATATAACACCATAAAAATGATGACACAAAAATACCTAAAATTATCATCTAATAGTAAATTTCGGCAACTAAATGTTCAGTTTCAATTCAATTATGCAACAAAATTACACTTCGTTATAAATGTCGACCTCGACGGAACCCCGCTTCGCGTGGTCCTTATTTCCGCGTAAAAAATATGCGAACCTAACCCCTTCCGTTTTGGATTCCTATAGCTTTTTTCATTGCGGGGGGATTCGAACCCGAGTAGGGGACTTGCAAGGAGGCTTCGCCCCCCTTCACCCTTAGCGGGGGGCTTTGCTATCCGCGCTCCCTGTGATCCCCTCCGCCGAAGTTAATATTGCATTTAACCTCGGCGGTAATATTCCCGACCTTAATAATGCATTTGATACCTTTAACATATTATATGTTATGATATTACTATTGTAATGTTCATCTGTAATTGACTGTTCATTTATTGTATATTGTTTAGGTACCTACTCTCTTTTTTTTTGTTTGTGTACTTATTCAAATGTATTATGTCCCAGCCGTTGATGAACTTTAAAATAAAAATAAAATAAAATATTGTAACTTTTGCTAAATAACGTAATCGTTGTGTCACACGTCACACCTGTTAAATTTTAAACAGCAGTGGTTGTTAGTTTTTGCTACAAGCTATTACGCCCATTACATGGACAACTTATTATTTTATAAACAGATCGCCCAGGTTGGAGTGTATTTTAGGGTGTGACGCACGCCAATGTTTGACAGTAATCTTTCTACATGGATATCAGAATAACAGATGCATTATCGACTCATGCCACCATTGCCACCCAAAAAGGAACACGGATTATTATTAGCCCTCGTAAAACTACACAATATGTAGTTTGTTTGTCTAATTTTAATTAATTATGAATTAAAGAATGAAGTATTATAGATAGGATAAAATAATATATTTAATTTATTATTTTTAGGGCTCATCACACCCTTCGCTGATCTGACAATCTTGGATTTTGTTTGGACCTTTGGACAATTTACATTAGAATAAAGTCACCTTGTATAGTAAAGTAAGCAGTTTACAGCTCACTTTCAGCAAAGTTCGAGAGTCAATTTCGAAATGCAACAAATTCTTTTTTCTTAGCAAGTAAAAATAGTGTCATCGGTTAAAATAAACAATAAAAAGCTTTTAAGAATTTAAAAGTATTTATTGCAGTAATCAATAACATACAAAATCTGAATGAGTTTTGTATACCAATTATACCTATAATTTATCAAACAAAACCCAGTCCAGCTCTTGAAGTCATAATGTCATGATACAATATTTTATCGTTGGACACATTCATTCAATAGTTTCAAAATCTTCCCTCTGGCTATCTTCCCGCTCGACGTCATCAGCATCTCATCCACGAACACCACGCCTCCGTGTAAATGCTTGTTCTTGGAGAGTTTACCTTCAAATAAATATTACAAATATTACAATAATATAAAAAAAAACTTACGCTAGTAGTACTAACTTAGTACTACCCCTCACTGGCATATTCAGAGTCGCGTGGGCAAGGATAAACACAAATGGAATAATATTACTTACATGACTAATATCCTAATTAATTATCACTATGACCAAGGCGGAAAAACAAACATTTATCTGACACAAACACGTCTGCCCCGCCCGGGAATCAAATCCAGGAAAACTCACATCGCAGGCAGGGACACAGGTATCAACTGCGCTAACTGTTCGCCAATATGAGTTCAAAGAGGCAATATACTAAGGCGTTATAATATCCTCGGCCGGACCAAATTAACAAAAAAACCAGTTCTTTAATTCAATCATTACCTAACATAAAAATAAGTTCCCGGCCACTTCTATTTTCGTTCCAAACTTTAATGAATTTCCATTTAAACCTTCTTCATGAACCACTTTATGTATTGGTAAAATCTGTATGAAAATCCGTTCAGTAGTTTCCGAAATCTTGCGTTACAGGGAATGTCCCTGCCATAAAGCATTAACGCGTTAACGCAGGTGTGGCCAATAGTTATCCCGATAACAGGGGCACGGCCTAATGCGCTAAGAAAGGAGAATTATGGTGCAGTGCAGCCGTTAACATTAAGGCAGATGCAGTAGAGACACTAGAGATCTCTTGTCTGTCTTGCTACGATAGGCATGGTAGCGCTAGCGAGGAGAACTTTTTCGATAAATTCACCGTCAATGATCAAACTGATGATCAGTCCTGGATTTGTCAATAGGCCGTATAGGCCGCGGCCTAGGGGCGGCAGATTTCAGAAGATGATGTATTATAGTTGATTTTGCTATTAAAAAGTGTCGCAAAAAATTTGTAATTCTTGTTTTTTTTACACACTTTCTTAGTGACTAATTCAGTGCCTTCCTTACTATGAATGGAAAATTATTATTTTAGAAAGGTACATGAGGCGGCGAAAATAAATCGGCATATATACTCATAAAAATATAAATCCGGCACTGCTGATGATGTAATACACACCGGCAACAAGTTCCTTGATCTCCTGCTCTGTGGCCTGACAGCCGTGCTTGAGCTCGATGCACGCGGCCGCGCGCTGTCCGTCCTGTACGTGTGTCACGCCGCAGACGCAAGCTAATCGAACGGCAGGATGAGTCTGGATCACCGCTTCTACCTCTGCTGGTAACACCTGTATGAGATTTATAATAATATCTAATAGGATCTTTCGTTTCGAACATGAGAAACATCCGATAACAAAAAGTGTTATTTGTTGTTATAGGCTTCAACCCATTAATGGCCCACTACTGGGCACGGGTCTCTCCTCTTGAGGAGGCCTAGAGCATACTCCACCACGCTGCTCCAGTGCGGATTGGTGGAGGGGTTAGTGGCCAACCCGAGTGTCGGAAGTTTTCAAACCGCCCGAGGGCCTCCGACATGATTTAACGACTGTTATCATATGATAACAACTGGGACCGACGGCTTTACATGCCCTCCGAAGCACGGAAACGCTCAAGAATTTTTTGCCACTAGCGGTCACCCATCCAACTACCGACCGCGCCTGCTGTTGCTTAACTTTGTCGATCACTTAGGATCGACACAAGCCGCCGGGCTATGAGCGCTTCACTTCATTTGTTGTTATACCTAGTACTTAATGTTGCTGAATTATGTGACGTTGATCAACGCAATCAGCAAGTGGAAATACACAATTGATAAAGTTTTGTTATACCTATAATATTTATAATGTATTCCGTAAATCTAATGTTGCCAGTAAGATTTTGTTAATTTATATTGAAGTGTGGACGCATCGAGAAACATAAACAAAATGGCAACAAGTAGTCGGAAACATAACAGAAAGTTATCATGTAGCAATCTGAATTTTATCAAAAAAAATTAACAGTCTTCGAAAAAGTAATGAAACAAAAACATCATTAACGTAGTCGAATTAAATAATTACACATTATTAGGGACAACTCAAAACACTACTCGCCAGATCTCGCTCGAACTTATATGGGGCAACATTACAAGCACCAGCCTTCGAATATAAAAAAGAATCATCAAAATCGGTACAACCGGTAAAAAGTTATGAGGAGTAAAATTTATAACACATAAAATACAGTTAAATTGAGAACCTCCTCATTTTTTGAAGCCGATTAAAAAGCAATCTAGGACCCAACATTATGGAGGACATACACGATCAAGTGTAGGTACTTCAGTGAAGTCTGCAGTTTGACTTGACGCGGCATCCAGTAAACTTGATCGTGTATGGCCACGGTATAGCGATCTGGCCATATAGCTATCTCATGCACACTGGATGGCGCTTCAAGTCAAACTGCAAAGACAAGTCACACTGCAGACTGGACAAGTACACTTGATTATCAGGCGCAATACTATAGTAAGCATTGCGGCGTGGTGAAGTATGCATGACTGTATAATTATGGTCTGTCTGTACTCTGTACATTCATAGAGACTGGTGCCCTTTAGTAGGCTATTAAAGTATTGACCAATCACTTCAATTATTCATAAAACCACATACATGACTATTCCGGTACTTAATAAGCGACTTGATCCGATCAACGAAGTAGAAAAAGTTATTTTCATCTCTGTATAGCAGATCTCCGGATTTAAAAAATCCATCTTTTGTGAACGCCTCCGCAGTAGCTTCAGGATTGTTGTAGTACTCCTGAAAGCAATAAAAAAAAGTATATAGAATAACCTGTAATGTATGACTAGTGGTACTCAGCGTGTGCTAGTACGCAAAAAAAATTGTATGGAAAAATTCGAAAATCGAAAATGTGCCTACTGTATTATATAGTTTGGTGGTCTAGTGGGCTCAAACCATCTTCGTAGTATTGACTTTTAAATGAAACCATTTTGGGGAATGTCGTTCGGATGATTTCAAAGTCTATAAAGGACATCCCTACAATCATTTTTTGGATTTTATATACTTAATAGGTAGGTAAGTATATAGATTATACCTACTAAACCTTAAAAAAACACATATGGTGCCTGTGAGATGCCATTGTTTGATGTAACAAATTAAACAGCTCACCATAAGGATTTCCAAAAGGTAATAATAATATGCTTTTTGACAGCAGGCGGTTTTTTTTTAATTTTTAAATTTATTTTACGAATCAAATCGCCGAAGAATAGAAACTAATATAGGTACTGTAATTTTTTTCGAACTCCAGTTAGGTAACTATGCGTGAGATGTCGCCACCTGTACGATTTAAGTACCGTGTTATTATAATTACGCTATTACCGTGAACCCTGGTCTCTTCACCCATAGTTCTCCTGTGACGTATGGATCTGTTATTTCCTTTTCTGATTCTGGATCCACTAACTGAAAACCAATAACAATAATAATAGTGTAATAATATATGGTGAAGTTTTTTTTAAAAAAATCAACGGGTTCGATTCTTGGCCTGAAATATAGATTTTTTGTATGTCATTACTTCACAGAATTCAATCCTTGCTAGCGACACTATCGAATAATGTAATAATATAGGGTAAATTTTCCCTTCAAAATCAACGGGTTCGATTCCTGGCTAGAAATATTGATTTGTCAAAAATGAAATGATTCAGTTTTAGTTTTCATCGAAATCGGCCCCGAGACTCCTATTAGCATTTTTCGCTATTCCTCGTAGTTCCGGATTTGGCCTTCCACGCACACTTGGAAAATTCACCCTGTATACTTATTATGTTACCAATAATACCTTCAAGTTTTCAGCTCAGTGGGCTTAGTGTGAGATTTACGTGACATAACGGGCTCGCTACGTCAATGCGAGGCAGCTATGCTATTGGCTACCGATTTGGCGGCAGTGAAAAGAATTTAAAAGAAGTGGATCGGTAGCCAATAGCATAGCTGACTCGCATTTACATTAGCGAGCCCGTTATGTCGTGTAAAACTCGCACTAAGCCCACTGGTCTGTACTCAGCATAAGTCGAGTTAATTACCTTAATCTCATAGTATTTCACTGGTACCCCACACGAACCTATCGGGGTGCCGGATATGGGAAGCGTTATCGGTCCAATCGTCTCCGTCAGCCCGTATGATTCCAAAATACGAGCATCCTTATGCACTATTTTCTGAAATATATTCATGTCAATATTGTCTTTAAGAAAAAAAAATACTACTCATCATCTAGGATCCACTCTGTTTAACTCACGATAAATGAATGCATATAGCAGTGATAGTCTAGCGGTTAGAACGTTGGTCTCCCGAACGCGGGGCACGAGTTCAAATCCTGGCACGCACGGCGCACCTCTAATTTCAAACATGTGCGTATTACAAATTAATTATCACTTGCTTCGGTGAAGGAAAACATCGTGAGGATTTGAGGAAACCTGCACACCGGAGAGTTCTCCATAAAGTTTTCAAAGATGTGTGAAGTATACCAATCCGCACTTGGCCTGCGTGGTAGACTATGGCCTGTTCCCCTCACATTGTAAGAGGAGACCCCAAGCCCAGCAGTAGTACAATTATGGGTCATTGCTTTGCTTTGCTAAATAAATGCATAAAAAAAAACAAAAATCGCTCAAAAAATCACTTTTCAAACTACTCTACTAAACTCAATCACTTGTCATAAGCCGTCGCGTTATGAGTGCAGGTAGGTCAATATACGTCAATAATTCCTACCTGTAACTCTTGCAACATAGCTGGAAAAACCTTGGAACCAGCTAGATTGAACAGGCGAAAGCAGGTCAAGTCCACTTCTTCTTTACGTTGGAGCAATGTAGCCAATAAAGATGGACCGATTAGACAAGACCTAGGCTGTAACGAAACGAACATTGTGACTTAACGTAGAACAATAGAAATAACCTTATTGTTAGATTTCCGACTGGGGGCTCTTTCTTGGCCGGCAACGCATCAGTGATGCCTTTGGTATTGCTGATGTCCATTGGCGACGATAACCACAGGTGAATCGTCAGCTAGTTTGCCGGTTATTTCCATTAAAAAAAAGGTTTCAAGTGGCTCTTACTGCGGTTAATAGAACTAACTCTCAATTTTCCTCACTAACTGATGTAATCGAATCTTAACAGTTACTTTACTGGTCAAAGCTACCCGATGAGGGAGCGCCTTAAGGAAAACTGGTTTCTTTATTAGTTACCTCAAATACGACGCTAATATTGAGAAGGTTAGTAGGTACGCTCCTCAGTAAAGAATCACCATAAATATTTTGTACTAAGGAGCAATTTAAGTAACCTTTAGTGACTCTGAGTTGGGGCGTAAGAGTCCTTAAGGGCTATATTTCACCGGGACACCATGGAGGCGCAACCAGTCGCCGCTACCAATAAAATGTATACAGCTCTATAGAGAGTTACTCACCTGGTGTCCGTTTGGTTGCGCAACCAATTTGGCGGCGCGACCAACTCGGACACGTGCACAGAATGTTACTGGTTGCGCCGCCACGCTGGTCGCGCCACCACTACTTACTATAGCGCTACATGGTGTCTCACTCACTCGGCCGCCAGTGACGTCCCCTCCTCATTGCATGCAGCAGCTAAATAAGGATGAACCCACCACTGTTTCTTTTTTCTCTTGAACTCTCTTTTCCTACGTACATACAGCAGTAGTGTTGTCTCTTCAAGGTCCATTTTGATACTGTCTCTGTATGGTGTGGCAACTCTGGTGTCTGTATGGTGTCTAGTTTGGTAGCTTACGGACACCACGGTGGCGCAACTGATCGCGCCGCCATGGTTCCGGTGAAATATAGCCCTAAGAGATACTGGCTCGCAAGTTTGCACAATGTTCAAAAGAAGCTAAGATCGTTGTTCAGTGCCATTCTACACCTGTGAACGAATCTAAATCTACAAATGCGACGTTGATGGGGCTGCCTAGTTTTTGTAGATCAATCAGACATCGCTAAATCATCAACTGTTTTTATGTCACTGTCACTAGCGCAAAAGTTGTGGTGCGCAGATTGCTTGCAAATGATTGCTAGCAGGTTTGACAGCCGGTAGCGCGCAATGCCTCTTTTTTACCTATAATATCATTGGTAGCGGGTAGATCTTTAATCTGAAGGGTAGATCGTCTGCTTGGTTATCAACGGTTACTTGGAAAAATATAGGTATTAGCATCATTATTTTCATTGAATCGAAAAACAACAATGGTATCAAATCTTCTCAAAGCTCGCTGGCTCCCAACTTTGCAAGCTCAACACCTTTAAAATATTTCGAAGATTTTTGGGCAGCTGTAAAACTACATCTTACTTTGTACTTATTAATCAATTCAATGATATGGTCTTCATCGTCTGGTTTCGAGGTTTGCAACTTTGCACAATTCATCAGAGGCAAGGCGATGGCGTTGATGATTCCCGACACCCACTGCACAGGTGACAAGTTCAGCGATATTGTGCGGGCACTGAAACATTACCAAATATACCTACTGAATAGCTTTGCACGGGCAGATCTGTCTATAATGATGACTACATTTTTTTCTGCCGTAACTAGTAGGTAGGATTAGTGCTGGTATTAGCACTATCAAAGCCCTAGGCGAGCACCCCACTGTAATAAATACATATCGCACTGCTAGTACAATAGTGTATTAAGTCAAAAACCACTTTTTTCAGTATAAGCGAAAAACTGATTACTCATTCCCAATAGAGAAATGTTAGAAATTAAGTACTACGTAACATTTGTTACTGAAACAGAAGGTATTTTATACTAAACAGATGTACTTTAAACCTACAGAAAAGAAATTATTCGAAATTTTTGAGTTAAAACGGTATTCTACGACGTGTGGTTCGTAAAAATTTGTATTATTTGTAGTTAAGTACTTATTGTCGAAATAATTTGTGTTACAACAGGTTTTAGGTGATTGACTACCCATAAATTTTAAGATATTTTTTGAGTTACTACAAACGATTTCAATTTCAAAATTACAGTATAACACTTTTATTTTATGACTGATGAATTTTTACGATTGTTTTAAAGCTTTATAAGGGAATACCGACGGCTCAATGAACATATCTCAGAGTGAAGGCGACGCGATTTGCAGAAACACAATGCAAATCGTGTAAAGAACATAATAGAGTGGAATCAGTGCTCCGAAGTATTCGTCAGGGATCTGTCTATTGGGCAAACTCAGCTTACGAGGTTGTAGACCGAGTCCGGCACCATAGTTTCGTTGAAACCCGAAGTTCTGAGAGAAACTGAGAGACACTAGGGACGGTTGTATGCCTCCTCTCAAGTTCCACCTCCTCGTGAGGAGAGCGACAATCGAGCTCAACTGACCCGACACTATTACGAGGATATCCCGGACGTAAGTCTGTGTGAGATTAGAGAGGCTCTCAAATAGCTTAAAAACAACAAGGCACCGGGAGATGACGGATTCACCGAGCTACTGAGATCTGGATGGAAGCCCCTTCTAGTGGCTCTCCAAAAACTGTTTGATTCCGTCATCAATACTGGAACTATCCCAGAAGCGTGGGGCAGAAGTGTGGTGACGCTGTTCTTTAAGATTGGTGATAAAGCCCTTTTGAAAAACTACAGGCCCATTGCACTTCTGAGCCACGTTTATAAGCTGTCTTCGAGGGTGCTCACTATATCGTATGAACTCGAATTAACTGTTTAAAAATTACATATCTGTGTCAATAATACTGTCGTAATTCGAAATAATGCGGTCTAAAATATACTGCGGCACGTCCTGTTTTGACGAATTCCGATCGCAACTAAAAATGACGCAATGTTGGAGGTAGGTGTAGCTATGTCCGTCAATCGTCGACAGTGATTCATTGCGCCATATTTTGTACAGTTTTTACACTATGAATATGCCGTTTACATTGACGTGTTGATAATTAAATTCTACGCTAGAATATTATATTAACTCGTTTTGATAAGATTTTGAGTTGCAACGGTATTGTACTAGCAGTGCGATATTATATAAATCCATGCCAAGTTCCAGCTTTCCAGGAAAAAAGAGAGTTCCGTTCCGACCAGCCCCGCGCTAGGTCGTGCCGTAGCTATCACCGCGCTCTCGGTCTAACCCATAGTGCCATCCCGCTCTCGCAAGCGTCCGTTTTTGCCGCGCAAACCGTGCGACCGTTAGTGTTCGTTAGTGGTTTTGCATAAGCTTGGAGTATTAACGTAATACTCCAAGAGTTGTGATTGTGAAGTGTTCTGCGTTGTGTAGTGTTGTGCTATCGCTTCGTTGTTCGATTAGTGGATTCAGTGTTTTTTGGATTTGTTACGCACGTAAGTGTTTAAACATATTAGTCAGTTTTAGGTACTCACCTCGGCCCCACAAGACCGAGTCAGTAAGGTTTTCACGTAGGCACACATACTCCCTGCTTCGGCAGGGGGTGTATCAGAGTAGGGTGGCCGGCTCGGGCGCCGAAATGGCGTCCGCCGCCCCCGCGCCCCCCCTTCCCCCGAAAGACTTCTCCGACTCGGAGATTCGTCAACTTTTTAAGCGCATGTACGCTAAAAACCCCATGATCTTCCAGGAGTACCTCGAGCCAGAGGCCCAGGTCCCCTCGGTCCCCACAGTGGACAGTCCCCTCTCCCCCGACCCGGTAGCGCAGCCGCTGCCGCCCCCCCGCGCTTTCTCCGATGAGTCCGAAATGGACACGGCCGTGGGTTCGTCTTCGGACGAGTCCTCCGGCTTCACCACCGTCGGGCGCAAGAAGCGAAACGGCCGAAAGGCTGTTAAGCGCCCCCCTCCCCCGGTAAGCTCCCCGAGAGCTACCAAAGCCCAGCGGCCAAGCCCGCAAGCCCAGTCCGCCCCTTCCGCCCCGTCCGCCCCGTCCGCCTCAGCCGGACCCGAGGGCCCCAAGCCCAAGTCCCCTCCTCCCCTCTTCATCCGGGAGAAGGCCAAGTGGGAGGCTCTCTCCCGTACGATGAACGAGCGCAAAATTGCGTACTCGTCCGCCCGCTCCACCAAGGAGGCCATCCAGGTTCAGCTGGTCACAGCTGACGACCACCGCCGCCTCACGGCCCTCCTTCGTGCCGACAAAATCGGCTATCATACATACGCGCTGGAGGAGGAAAAAGTCCTCCGCGTAGTTATCAAGGGAGTTCCGAAGGAACTCGAGTCAGAGGTCGTCTTAAACGACCTTAAGTCCCAGGGCCTCCCCATCAGGGACGTGCACCGCATGTCCCACTTCAGGACCAAGAGTCCCTACGATATGGTACTGGCCATCCTGGACCTGTCTCCAGAAGGCAAGGCCATTTTTAACATTAAATCCGTATGTTGCCTCACCGGCATCTCAGTCGAGACCCCCCGCAAACCCGCGGTCCCCGGGCAGTGTCACCGCTGCCAGTTGTACGGGCTTTCTGCCCGCAACTGTTTCGCCCGCCCTAGGTGCGTCAAGTGCCTGGGCGACCACAGCACCGCCGAGTGTGAACGCACTCGGGAGTCCCCCGTTCCTCCCAGCTGTGTCCTCTGCGGGACACAGGGCCACACGGCCAACTACCGCGGGTGCCCCCGGGCCCCCCGGAAGCGCCCCTCTCAGGGCGGTCGGGCCCACGGTGCTCCCGTGCGAGCCCCCGCCCCCCCCGCTCCTCCCGCTAACAATCAGTTCCCGGAACTCCCCCCCCCGACCCGCAATGCGTGGGCCACGCCACTCGCCATGTCGAGTCGGCAAGCGGCCCCCGCTCTGTCGCAGGACGCCCAGCCTAGGCCCAGGGCAGTCCCAGCACGCGCTCCCGCGCCCCCCGCCCCGCCCATGGCCCCCCGCCGGCAACCAGCTGACGCGGGCGCCGCTATCGGTGTGTTGACCGACCTACTTCAGGTGGTTAACATCACCGACATAACCAACCTCGCCTCCCTGGTGGTAGCGGCGCGGTCCCCGGTAGACCTCTTAAAGGTAATAAGTAACTATTCGTCCGTTTTTAACGCATTAGAGCGTTTTACATCCGCCCCAAAATACTAGCCTTAATATGGATAGTACAAATAATAATGTTAGTCGGTTAGGTAGGGTAAAACCCAGTGCTCTCGCCTTAGCGTCTTTTAACGCTAACGGCCTAAAACCCCAGCTGGATCTCGTTCGTGAATTCCTCACTACTCATCAAATAGATATTCTAGCCGTGCAAGAGACCTTCTTGAAACCAAGCGTACGCGACCCGTCGGTTGCGAATTATAACATCATACGCGACGACAGGGTTACGTCGAGACTCGGCGGAACCCTGATCTATTATAGAAGGTCATTGCACTGCACGCCGCTAGAACCGCCCCCTCTCATTAATTTAGAGGCCTCCGTCTGCCAGCTGGCCATGTCAGGCCACAGAGCAATCATAATAGCCTCGGTGTATTTATCACCTACTAAACCTCTTTTAGAAGGGGACCTACGGGCCCTATTAGACATGGGGGACTCGGTTATTTTAATCGGGGACCTTAATTGTAAACATGCCAAATGGAACGCTTCTCGTTCAAATAAAAATGGCTCCATACTAAACAGACAGACGGAAAAATTAAATTTTGAAGTTATAGCCCCCCCCTCCCCGACCAGGTTTTCAGCCGACCCCAGTCATTCACCCTCCACCTTAGATGTGGCGATCATTCGGAACGTCACACTTTCCATTAATGATATTGAGGTAATTCATGAATTGGACTCGGATCATCGGCCGGTCCTAATTCACTTAGGTACCCCAATCTCCTCTTCTAGTACTAGAACAGTGATTGACTATAATAAGTTAGCGAAAGCGCTTAGATCCCCCGATTCGCCGTATTTACAGGCACCTCCCGCCCCGTTATTAACAGCTGAGGATGCTAACATCGCCATCCAGGGCCTCACCAGTCACATACAGTCAATCACGCGCGAGTCGTCTCGGGAGATCGTAGTGGCTAATGACCGCCGCTTCGAGTTACCGGACGACGGCAAAGCGCTTATCACGGCCAAAAATAAGGCCACCCGTAGGTACGATGAGTGTCCGAACCGTGATAATCGGAGAAATCTGAACTATCACCAACGGAAAGTCAAGGAGTACATGAACGAGATCCGGAACGACCGGTGGTCAAAACTGATGAAGGAGATCTCGCCGTCCCACCTTGCCTACTGGCAAGTGGCGAGATCCCTGAAATCAAAGACTGTTCAGTCAATGCCTCCATTGACTCGTCAGAACCGAACACCTGCGTTCGACGACCTTGATAAGGCCGAACACCTGGCCGACAGTCTTGAGAGCCAATGTACACCTAGTACACAGCCCACTCCCCCCGACCACATCGCCCTAGTCGAAAGCGAGGTGGAGGCCAGGCTCGCCTGCCCTCCTACCGAGGACCCTCTTCCACCGTTCACCATTGAAGAGATGCGTGAGACCCTCAGGTCCATGCACCCCAAAAAGGCGCCAGGTCCAGATGGTATCACCAATAAGGTGGTGCAGCGCCTCCCCCCGTTTCTGCTAGGCCTACTCCTAGCCATTTTTAATGTCCTCCTGTCCACCTGCTCGTTTCCAGACTCCTGGAAAGAAGCAGACGTAATAGGTATTCATAAACCTGGCAAGCCAAAAACAGAGCCTTCGAGCTACCGCCCCATTAGTTTACTGAATACATTCAGTAAAATATATGAGAAGTTATTATTAGGCCGACTCAGAGCGGTCGTTCACTCCAAAAAACTTTTAATGGACGAACAGTTCGGCTTTCGAGCCAATCACTCATGCGTCCAACAAGTGCACCGCCTCACGGAGCACATACTAACGGGCCTCACCCGCCGACGTAGACCAAGGGGCACAGGGGCCCTCTTCTTTGATGTGGCTAAGGCTTTCGACAAAGTCTGGCACAGCGGCTTGTTATACAAGCTGCTCACTATGGGAGTGCCAGAAAGACTTGTGCACATCTTACGGGACTTCTTGTCGAATCGCTCGTTCCGCTTCAGAGTGGAGGGAACCCGCTCCACGCCCCGCCCCCTCAGGGCGGGCGTACCGCAGGGCTCCGCCCTCTCTCCGCTGCTATACGCGCTGTATACCAGCGACATGCCCAGGTCCCCCAAAGTTGAGCTGGCCCTCTTTGCGGATGACACCGCCTTATTCACAACTCACCCAAACCCTAATTATATTTGTAAATTCCTCCAAGCCGCGACCACCGCCCTGGGCGAATGGTTTAGGCTATGGAGAATCGAAGTCAATCCAGATAAAAGCTCAGCTGTCTATTTTACTAGAAAACGTAAAAAGAAAATGACACGTCCCGTGTCATTATTCGACCGGCCCATTCCTTGGTCTAAAACAGCCAAATATCTCGGTGTCACTCTAGACGACCGAATGAACTTTCATAAACATATTAATACGGTGAGAAATAGGGCCGCTTTCGTACTGGGGCGATTATACCCAATGTTAGGTAAATACAGTAAAATGTCGCTCCGTAATAAGACGACAATTTACAAAACTTGCATTCGCCCAGTAATGACCTACGCTAGTGTCGTGTTTGGTCATTCAAAACATATTAAAGTCCTTCAAAGAGTCCAAAATAGATTCATGCGCATAGCCACTGGTACACCGTGGTATATTCGCAATGTAGATCTACATAGAGATCTAGAACTGCCCACGATAGCCCAGTATATAAAGCAACTCTCAACGAGTTACTTTAAAACCGCCGCAATACATTCCAACCCGCTTATAGTCCAAGCGGTTAATTATGTCCCTAATGACAATATTTCAGTCGGCCTTAGACGTCCTAGACACGTCCTAGGCGACCCAGATGACGAGATAACGTTAGCTAACTCCCAAGACCGCTCGTCTATCTCTCTCTCTCTCACACAGCCCACATACACAACACACATACACCGTCGCAGCCGGCTGCGACGAGGCCCCCGTTTTAACATAACCGGCGCGCGGCGTTCCCGCGCGTTAGGTAGTAATTTCAACCTTATGTCCTCCTACAACCGGCGGCTAAGTCGAGGTTCGAACCCCACAGGGGGTGCCCTTAGCACGTCGGGATAGGTTCTAAGTCAGCGGGGGGGTTAGGCTGTGAGGCCTTTTTCAAGGCCTCCAGTCCTCCCTCCCCCGTGAAGGGTCAAAGGCCTGTGCACCGGATCCGTTCTGCCGGACTACCGGTCCACTCCCGATGACTGTGGCCCCTTAAATCAGCGGGGGGGCGGGGGCCGGACTTTTAAGTCTTTTTCAAGGCAGTTCCGGTCTCCACTCCTCGTGAAGAGTCATGAGGCTCGTGTACTGGATTCGGCCCGGTCGAATAAACCGGTCCACCCCCTGATGACATTGTGTACTAGGTCCCGATAAAACCAGCGGGGGGGGACTACCGGTAGTCCCTCCTCGTGTAGAGTCAGCGGCATGTTGTACCGGGTTCGGTCGAATCCGGTCCACTCCCGCTGACATTGCACACCCCTCGACACAAATCGGCCGGGTCCTCTCGGACCCGCCCCCAGTCCGCGTGAAGCTGTAAAGGCCATTAGGGCCAACAGCAAACTATCATTCGAAAAAAAAAAAAAAAAAAAAAAAAAAAAAAAAAAAAAAAAAAAAAAAAAAAAAAAAAAAAACAGCTTTCCAGCACTATGGGTCTCGACGCTATGTTGCGGATGGACGGACAGATGGAAGGACGGACGAACGGACAGACAAGACGAAACTATAAGGGTTCTGTAATGACTACCTGCGGAGCCCCTTCTAATCTGGCACCCTGGGCGGCCAACCGCCAGCACTGGGTATGGTACCTATAGGCTTATTGCTTCAAGCAAGCCGGTTAGACTAAAATGTAACTGATGTTCATTGTTCATCCTATTTGCAGTGCTTTTTAACAGACTTCTTAAAAGGGACATTCTGTATTCTAACGTATCTATGTATCCATGTGTGTATGTATGTTTGTGTAAACGCTAGAGGAATAATATTTACTGTTTTTAAAACAGCTAAAGCTGCTGGGCATTATGCTGAGCATATGTTAGCGACATCGCATACTTTCTCACCTACTGTCCCTATGTGTCATAAGACTTCTCAAAAACTCCAGTTTCTTCCTAATAACATCGTGTGTAAACGCTGCCACCTTCAGCCCTCCCGTTGTACCGCTAGTGCTGACCAGAAACGCAAACACTTTGTCGGTATCGATGTCTACTGGCCTGCAAAAATCAAATAGGAAGGTACACATTAGACTAATAAGTTGCGTTGGAGAGCTGGCTTCAACCCATTAACGGTCCACTACTGGTCACGGGTCACAGTCTTTTGAGGAGGCCTAGACCATACTCCACCACGCTGTTCCAGTGAGGATTGGTGGAGGGATTAGTGCCTCAAGAAACCACTAGCCGTCACCCATCTAAGTACTGACCGCGCTCGCTCTTTTTTAACTCGGCCTAGCTCAATTAGGTAGATACAAATTCCAATACTATCTGTTTACAACAATTTACGACAGAAAATGAGAAGATAGTAAGTAGGAAATCTATCTAGTACCTAAGTAAGTCTAAGTCAGAACAATTACACAGCTGTATGCAAAAAACTAACAAGCTTACTTACTCAAATTCACCAGAAGCATCATCATCTTTGTACGATTCCATGAACTGTTTAAGGTTATTGTTCTGACCATCAAATGTAATAACCTTTGCATCAATTCCAATATCTTTAAAAGCTCTGGTGTAGTAATCGTATGATTGTTGCTGACAAAATGCTATCTTTGGCTTTGTTATTGTTAACAAGGATTTAATTTCATCTGTAAATATAAATAATATTTTATCAGTTAGGTACACCTAAAGGACCCAGACACACCTATTTGTAACCCAGGCGCGACATGAAAGCGAAATAATTTTTTGATTTCATTTAGTATTAAACGAATATATGTAATTTTGAATGTTACGGCTAGATATCAAATATCTATTGCCTTTGTTTTCCTGGGTGAAATAGTTAAAACATTTTTTTATCCAATTCCGCAAAAACTACCAACAAAACGCATGATTTAAGAACCACAATACTGCCCTCGTTATGATAAACAACGTATCTGACATTTTTGGCGAAAACGAGTTATTAGCATATTCGTAATCAGCGAAATTAGATCTATCTAGATCTATTATCTATTTTTTCGTATGTATTATAGAAATAAAAATAAAGGTAAGCATAAACAACGTATGTGCAAAATTTTCATTCTCTTCCTTATGAAGAACAACGTATTGTCCATTACGTTTAGAGTTATATTAGTTTTTATATATTATTAACTTTGAAATTAATTAGGTAAGTTATACCAAAAATCTCGTCTATTTGACGCAATGAACTAATATACTTACGTACATTTCATTAATTTGATTAATTAATGGCACAAGGAGCCAATGCGATTATTATTTATAGGATTTCGTTAAACTATATGAAAGAAATACAAGGCATAAACATCGTAAGAGCACTTTCCTAGTGATAATTAAGGTCGTAGCTGACTTATACGACACCGCTCCCATCCAACCGAAGTATGAGAATTCAAATATAAACTTAAAATCGTGCACTGTAGGTGCACTTTACAGTAACAACAAAAATTAGCAGCCCGCGCGCGGGAAGCAAGCTAACCGCAACCTTGCCACTCAACAGTTGTACCTACAGAGCACGATTTTAAGTTTATATTTGAATTCTCATACTTCGGTTGGATGGGAGCGGTGTCGTATAAGTCAGCTACGACCTATAACGTAACTGAATAATTTTCCTAGGTATAAGCAACGCAACTGCTTAAAAATTAACACTTTTTGGGTTCTATTAACTCAGAAAACATTTAGAAAACAGAAAAATGTAATGAGTCATAAAATACACACATATAGTAACAATTAATTTTAACAATTTTGAAAATATCTCAATTAGTGTAGTCGTGACAACAAAAATAAGAAAAAAAACTTTAGGCGCGTTTATCTCGGAACTTGCTGAAATGCAGATACGTTGTTTATCATAAGGAGGGCAGAATATTACTAATATATTATTATGTTCTTTAATTTTAAACCTTATATAATCGCGGGTACCCACTAAACATTTTGAATTAAAACAGGTACTCACGATTTTTAATTTCATACGGATATTTCTAGTCTCGCCATGACAATAATTTATGTACGACCTAACTGGATCAAATTATCAGTATAAAATGCTATAATTGTGAGTACCCGTTTGCATTTAATATAATTAATGTGCGCTTTGGTAGGCTTAAAATCATAATTCATAGGATACTATTAAAAAGTAAAAACTCAACAGGTATGTATTTAAGCAGGTAATTTTAGTGGACGTGAATGAAAAATTAGCTTTTAGTCGGTACCCTACACAAGGCAATCTATATAAATATATAAAACACAAAAAAATTGTGTACGGAAGTCCTTTAGGAATACTCTGAAACCATCCAACCGATATGCCTCAAAATGGTTTCATTTGAAAGACAATAATCCGAAGATGGTTTGAGAGTTGAGACTACTAAAACAATGCATTAGGCACATTCGGTCCATTGATAAAGTCTATTTTCCACTTTTCCCATACAAAAATTTGAAGATAATGAATGTATGTCTCTTTTGTGAAATGCCTTGGTTTTTCTATGAGTCGTGACGTGACGACGTGAGAGTTCTTCCTTTATTTTTATATACATACATGTCCCCAGCATGTCCCTTGATGTATGGTATCGTAGAGACATTGTATATTGAACCTTACCAAATTTGAAATACGGGTCAACTCCAGATATGGGCAGTCCATTGAGTAGTGCTGCGTAAAACGGTATATGAAGATCCAGGTGATTTCTTCCTCCCAGGGACAAAACATCGCCTGGTTTCAGGCCGAACTTGCGGAAGCATTTTGCGAGACGAATCGATCGGGTTAATACTGAAAGACTGGTTTCTTCCTCGCCTGTAGCAGCATCTATCTAAACAACAATGTTGTATACTGTATTATTATTTCTGTGCCTCCTGTGATAAGTGATACAAGTGAAAAATAGACACTTTACAGCACGACGAAAACAAGTTAAAAAAAATTCTATTTCATAAACTAAGTGAGCTAGGTGTAACATGAGTACCTTCTTTTGTAGATAAAAACATTTACTGTCACCGTACATTTAGTTTTTTGTAGTAAATATCATAATATTAAAGTAATTCATCAAAAAACCTGTGAGTTGTACCTTTTTTATTTCAAATGTGTGCTAATATTACGTGATAAATGATACAAGTACAGTTAAATTAATTTGCACCTATAAATTGTATTTGTGTAAACTGATATACAACTGATTAGGGTAGGTACAATCATCATGGTATAATTCTACATAGATTCTTAAAGAATTGTACCCTAATCAGTATTGGTTTGTAGTGATATACCTAACTCTAAATAAATCAATATTCACAATAAAGCGCGTCACATACGGCGAAGATACGATAATATTTTATGTTAAGATGCCTTGCTATAAAATATTATAGTATCTTAAGGTATCGCACACGGCTAAGATACGATAATATTTATATCCGCTCGAATCTTTCTCTGAGTCACACGTCGTATTTCCCCGCAATCTATATACAGGATAGTCTAATATTAATAATACGGCCTTACTATTAGATTTATTGGATAGCTCATCGGATGATGATTCTGACTTCGAATATTATGACTTAAAAATTTCTGCCGCACGTTGCCATTACCGAACAATTTGGGTAGAAATTAATCATATAAAGTTTGGGAAAGACCGCGGTGAGTTTAATCTTTACGAAGACCTTTCATCGAAAATGTTTCAAATATATTTTAAAAAGTCAAAGGAAAGTTTATAGTTTATAGTTTCCAATATTTTGCGTACTAATAATAAAAACAAAAACAAAAACAGAGAGAAAAGGTTTTTTTATGGAAATATCCGGCAAACGAGCTGACGATCCACCTGATGGTAAGTGGCTATCGTCGCCCATGGGCATCAGCAACACCAAAGGCATCACTGATGCGTTGCCGGCCAGGAAAGAAAGAAGAAAAAGAAAGAAAGAACTGGCTCTCAAGCCCCCAGCCGGAACACGACGAGTCGTTTGGCGGCTGACTCATGCTGGTGGTAGCTATCCAGGCGAACCCCTGGAGAAATTATAATAGTAATAATGGTATTAATTAACAATTAAAATCAATACTACCAATATAATCCCTCCGAGGGCCCTACCACAAGCGGGCCGGATTAAGTCGCCTCTTACGACACCCATCCGGCGCGGGATTGGGGTCAGTATTCTAAGCCGCCAACACCAACACGGCTAAGAAGTAAAATTAATATATTTCATTCCATTTTGCATCGAATAAGTATTGTGCACACTCTGTGTATGGAGCTTACGATATATTTTGGATCTTAACATGGCATGTTACGATATATTAAGCATCTTAACATAAAATCTCCATATCGCTCGATATCTTAACATGCGTAATATGAAAATATGATCGTATCTTAGCCGTGTGTGATGGTTCATTCATACAAAATGTATAGTGAGCGATATTTTATCTTAACATGAAATGTTATAGTATCTTCGCCATGTGTGACGCGCTTAAATAAAAATCACTCATCACAGGAGGCACAGATTTATTATTGGCCGAATCAATTACTCCTTTTTGAATGAGTGGATTAATTATTTCCACAATACCAATGATGTTTAATTTATAATATCATTGCACAATACCGTCAAAGAGATGATGGATCAGACAGATCGTCAGGAAAATTTTAAGGGTAAATTATAACAAAGTTTATATAGAAATTAGAAATAACCAAAAATATATGTACAATGTGAACTCGGCTTACAGTGTGTAATTACTAATTACATAATTATATGTAAGTAGGTAGGTACTTATAATTAATGTGGATTTTCCGTCTTTTCCTAGGTCAGATCTAAGTCCAACGTTCACGACGTAGAACAACCTACACAACCTTTAAATCATTAGTTGCATTCGTCAATGTCATTCTTATAAAAAATTTATTAAAATAAACTTGACAAGTGCGAGTTAAACTCGCTTCGAGAGGGTTCCGTACGTTATTTATGTAATTTACCGTTATTTTTCTATTTCATTTATTTTTGCCGTTTTTTTAAGATCATAGACTTCAAAATTCTAGCGTCAGTAGTTTCGGACATAAGGGGGGGGGGGGGGGAATTATAATATCACTGGAGGGGAATGGTCAATTTTTTTTTAATATTCGTTCTATAACAAAAATATATTTGAGATCCTTACAACAAGCCCTTTAATTTGACATACCTACCTCTCGATACGGTTTGCAAAACAGTTTTTGTTTAATTTTGATTTTGTTTAATTTTTTTCAAAATTCAGTTGTTTACTTTATACTTTCGTCTTTGGGTCAAAAAATGTACATGAGTACCAAATTTCAACTCATTTGGTCCAGTAGTTTCGGAGTAAATTGGTTGTGAACGGAAGGGCGGCGGTCGCCCAGAAGCACGAGTGATCCTATAAGGGTTTTTCCTTTTTTGTACGGAACCCTAAAAACAAAAATCCGACTGCGTAAAAAAACTAAAAAGAGTGAAGTGGAGCAGAAATGAAGTAAACAAAGTACCTAACAAAGTTTGAGAAACGTAGAATTTCACCAAAAGTAGATTTCATTAAATCACTATGGTTATTATTATTATTTTATTATGCATGTGAATGATATTAATTACATATTATTGTCATTTTCGAACGTAGGTACAGTTTTGTTGTTGTTGGACCTATAATAAGCCTTTACAGTTTCAAGCGGCAGAGATAATTATGATTCTTATATCATAACTGAGTACATAGGTACCTTGAGTTTCTGCTGTAGATTACCTATAATTACATATATATTATAGTTATTACACATGGATGAGTTATCACTTTATCTACACTCATCACACTTAACGTAGGTAAGTACATATTTACACTCATGGCAGATAAAAATAACAATTTCACAATATCACATACATAAGGGAGATAAACAAGTGCGTTATATAAAATACCTACTAGTTTAAATTTTTGTAGGTAGTTACCACTTTTTTTATTATTCGGCATTAAAAATACATACAACACTAAAGGCGATCCCCAATTTTCGGCCCCGAACCATATGTAATCTGTGCTAGAACATCGGACTAGACAAGAGTAAACTATATACCAAAAAATTCGTGTTATTTATAAGATAAACATATTTAAATCTTAGCTTCAGCTGCTCTTGCCAAATGAACAAAATAATGCAAAAAAGTTTTCACAGTATTTACCTCATTACATACGATTTTATAATCGATTGAATCGATTGATAATGATCGATTGATGGAACATAATAATATATTTTATGTATTATTTAGTGATTATAATTATAATATTAATTTATTTTTTACATATTTTCGTATTCCATATAAATCAAAACTATGTAATATATTATAATTACCATTCAATCGTTACGCTAATTTTATTAAATTACATTTCGAATATTTTGACATCGATTAATCGATTGACAACAATGATGATGTAATCCCTAATAATGTCATTTTGGTAACCATAGTATTTATAAATAACACCACTGTATTGTCATATTTGTCATCGATCTTTCATCTTTCTACGCGTGTTCTTGTATATTTTTACTATCAAATATTTTCAGCGTATTTGGAGTCCTATTTACTATTGAAACTCATCGACACGTACACAGTGATTTTAATTTTCTATTGTATTCGCTTTCGTACAGTCACGAGCATAAATATATTACTATTGACACGTCAGCAATAATATCTGCCCAAGAATGCGTTCAATAATATCTGCTGCACGGACGCAACAAAAATATCTGATATTCATAGACAGCATATTAAAGTGACGACAAAATTATCTGATAAAAAAGTACATCAAATAATTGTGACAACCACCCAAAACAAAAATATGTGACGACATTAGTCACAAAATAATGTGATCACCCTCGGAGTGCAAATATATGTTTGCCGTCTAATTCTACGTTTCTGTAAGCATTTACATTGATTCCTCAGTCATAATTATGCATAAATATATGACGTTCAATAGTTGGCAAAAATATCTGACGTAAATCTTTTATTTTTATGCTTTTTACCCGACTGCGCGATGCAAAGCAGGGCAATGTGTTTATCAGTCTATGTATGTTCCTATGTGGCGTCGCGTTATAGAGACCAAACGGGTTGACCAATTTTGATGATTCTTACATCAATCGATTCGCCTTAACCTTGCGAGTGTCACTAAAGTCATGACAATAAACAGGGACAACCAGACACCATAATTATCTAAATGAAAAAAAAAAAACAAAATTTGACGAACTACGTCAAGTGGGGTATCGTTAAATAGGTAATCAAAAATGATTTTTAGGTTCATTCATCATTTTTGATTTTAAGTGACAGTTTAGGATATACAGGGTGAATTTTTCAAGTGTGCAAGGATGGTCAAATCCGAAACTATAAGGAATATCGAAAAATGCTTAAAGGAGTCTCAAGACCGATTTTGATTAAAACTAAAACTACATCATTACATTTTTGAAAAATAAATATTCCTAGCCAGGAATCGAACCCATTGATTTTGAAAAAAACACATCCTGTATTATTACACCATTCGATAGTGTCATTGAAAAGGATAAAATTCTGGGAAGTAATGACATACGGCAAATTTAAGGAAAACGTTTAATTTCATTAAAATTCACATTTTTAGTACCTTATCCGTGGACCCGCGGTAATCCGGACCCTTTCTAATCCGGTGCATCCTGTAATCGAGTGGATAAAAGATAAAATACCCATTAAGATTGTAAGCATTTGCATTGATTCCTCAATCATAATTATTAGGCATAAATATATATGACGTTCAATAATTGGTAAAAATATCTTAGTGGGTAGTTTCTTTTTTATCCACTCGCCGCGGTGTTACATTTGAGATTTTTGCTTGTGAATGTTTGGTGAACTGTTTTGACTACATTTATGAAGTTATTTATCATGGCTCGAGTTATTTGATTGAAATAATTACTTTTTAACAAAAAAATTAAACCAACGAAAAAAAACTCAGAAGCGAAAAATCAAATAAACCATTTAGTATTATAAATTATGATCCTAAATAAACAGTAAATAAATAATTTTGAGACCATGCCAAACAGACAACATTAATTACATGGAGCGTAAAATAACGGCAACGGCATGCGATGCACACGGCAGCAGCAGCGCGGCGCACATCTTTTCACAGTTTGTTTTTTCATCAAAATTATTTATTTACTATTAATTTAGGATCTTAATTTATAATACTAAATGGTTTATTTTAGTCAATTTTTTCGCTGGGTATATTTTTGTTAAAAAGTAATATTTTTTTTTAATTTTTAGTTGTTATAAAATTTTTTAATCTATATACATATATAAATCAATTGCTGTTCGTTTGTCTCGCTAAAACTCCGAAATGACTTGACTGATTTGGCTAATTTTGATCTTGAAATATTTGTAGAACTTCAGGGAATGTTTAAACGGTGAGAAACATAAATAATAAGTAATAGAATTACTAAAAACGACAATTTAATTTTCCAATACAAAATGTTCCTAGCTGTGAAACATTTGATGCGTTTTGTCAAATTGTCATTTGGTCGTCAAATATTTATAGGTGCGTTCTGAAATTTGTCTGTTTCATAGCTGTAGTATAAGGTTCGATCTCTTTGAAAACTTAGGACCATAATTATTATATAACTTTCTAATGTAACCTTAGGAACATATCTTACTTTTTTATTTTATAACTGGCAGTTGAGGGAGAGGGACAGGGGAGGGAGAGGGACAGGGGAGGGAGAGGGGGGAGTTATTAGGTGGTCCAAAGTTTGCCGGGTCACCTAGTATTAATTATAAATATTGGGGGTAATTTCCAATATGTATCATGTGTACTGTATACAGTCAGTTACATATAAGTTATTACTTATAAGTAATGGGTGGTAGATTCAGTTACCACGTAAAAAAGTAGTAGATGAAATATCAATCATCCCCTATTGTTATACCTTTAGGGGTAAAATTTTGTTTCCAAATTTTAATGAGAATAACTTCAAGGTATACATACACGTATACCTTGAAGTTATGCGTAGCGTAGTTATGAGTAGCAGTGATAGCCTATTGGTTAGAACGTTGGTCTCCCGAACGCGGGGGCCCGGGTTCAAATCCTGGCACGCACCTCTAATTTTCAAATATTATGTGCGTATTACAAGTTAATTATTACTTGCTTCGGTGAAGGAAAACATCGTGAGGAAACCTGCACACCTGAGAGTTCTCCATAATGTTCTCAAAGGTGTGTGAAGTCTACCAATCCGCACTTGGCCAGCGTGGTAGACTATGGCCTGTACCCCTCACATTGTGAGAGGAGACCCCGAGCCCAGCAGTGGGACAATTATGGGTTGTTGCTTTGCTTTTTTGCTATTATACATACACTACCTATCCAATAAAAAAAGAATCGTCGAAATCGGATCTTCCAGTACAAAATTATTGGGGTAACGGGTAAAAATTCCGTGGGTGAACAATCAATTATCCCCTATTTTCGTACCTTAGGGTAGGAATAAAATTTTTCAAAAAAAAATAACAGCAACTTCAAGACATATCCTATCCATTAAAAAAAGAATCATCAGAATCGGACCACCCTGTGCCGATTGCTGCGTCATTATACATTAAAAAAATATGCGTGTCAAATTGAGAACCTCCTTCTTTTTTTTCGTTGGTTAATAAAATAATAAAAAACAAACTGTTTTTTAATTATCTAAATAAATAATAGTATAAAAAACAAAAAAAACACGCTTTTATAGAAAACCCAACTAAAAAAAATAGAAAATAAATTTGAATTAAGAATCGTGTAATTGTAATAAAAGCGTGAGGTGCATGGTCTCAATGAGTAGAAGGATTATCATTTTGATAATATATTAAAAAGCACCCCACGCTTTAATTAAACACCCACGCTTAATTCAAATTTATTGTCTATTTTTTTACTTGGATTTTCTATAAAAGCGTGTTTTTTAGTTTTTTTAAACTATTATTTATTTTTTAATTTTTTTGTTTGATTTCGTGAAATGAAATTTAGGTTTTTTTTCTTTCTTTAAATATTGAATTGTCATCGGTCCTCGATAAGTCTACGAAGTTTGAAAAAAAACTGACCAGTTAAAGCTAATTAAAGCGTGTAATTAGGTTTTCCTTTCTTTCTTTCTTTCTTTTTTTCTTTAAATATTGAATTGTCATCGGTCCTCGATAAGTCTACGAAGTTTGAAAGAAATCTGACCATTTGAAGCTAATTAAAGCATGTAGTTAGGTTTTTCTTTCTTTCTTTTTTTTCTTTAAATATTGAACCTTCATCAATCCTCGATAATTCTACGAAGTTTGAAAGAAATTTGACCGTTTGAAGTGGGTCAAAATCAAGTCCAAAGAGAAGTTACAAATAAACAGACAAACAAACATACAGGGGAAGCTAATATAAAGCGTGTAAAATAAAAAGCTATTGTACAGTACCATCTCTGTAAAACTCTGTGAATCACTTCAAAAAAAGTGTTGTCATTCGTAAAATCAAAAAGTGTCGAAATTTTCCGTCTAGCCCCCTTTCACAACGCGCGATAAGGAACTTCGTTCCAAAAGTATAAAAAATAAAAGATCGTCAGATATTTTTGCCAACTATTGAACGTCATATATTTATGCATAATTATGATTGAGGAATCAATGCAAATGCTTACAGAAATGTAGAATTAGTAAACGGCAAACATATATTTGCACTCACATGTCGTCACAAATTTTTGCTTTGGGCGGTTGTCACAATTTTTTGATGCACTTTTTTATCAGATAATTTTGTCGTCACTTTAATATGCTGTCTATGAATATCAGATATTTTTGTTGCGTCCGTGCAGACAGATATTATTGAACGCATTCTTGGGCAGATATTATTGCTGACGTGTCCATAGTCATATATTTATGCTCGTGACTGTACTTGTGTTTTGGTGAATGTGTTTCGCAGTTTCGCTACAATTTCTTGCAAACCAATACTATATGAATATGGACTCCTTAATCGCCTGTTTTGTGACTGACAAAGGTTCAGAATAAGTCCTGAACACTGGATAACGTACCCTATACATCTTTAGAAGATCAGGAAGTTGCTGTGGCCATACTTACAATGAGTATATTATGGTATCTTGATTGGGCAAGGTACTAACGAAATATAACGCCTCCTGCACAACTACACGAAATATTAATATATTATAATGATAACTAATAAAATCTCTTGAAATATGCAATAGCTTTTATTATACAACCTTTTTATGACATTCGTTTTGGGTGAAAACCATTGAAGTAGTAGAATTATAATAGACACCCGCCAACGTAAGTGTAACATACATATTAAATAGCACTGTGACACGAGTATGACATAATCATAACCTATAATTAAGGTGATTCGTTCTAGGATTTCCTTAGTTGGCCATTGCTGGCAGCCGTGAAAATTGGAGAAATTGAACTTTTTGCAATAATCTAATTAACAGCCAATTTCCAGTCTTGTCTACTTGGGCCTGAGTTTCTATGGAAACTGGGGTTCTCCTTTTCACCCTTCTACCAACCCCCATTTTTAATAGAGATATTAAGTACTTTAATTTTTTACTCTCGGCGGTCGATAATTGATCATTTATCACACCTGTAAAAACAAAAGTAGTGACAAGTTTATTTGGACAATCGTCCCATATAGGGTGAAAGTAGGGGACCAAATTTAAAGTTATAAATGTGAGAAATTATGTATTAACTCAAGGGAAAAATTAAACGTTATAGCATTATAGATTAGGTAGTTCATGGTTAGAAACAATGGAGAGGGAGAAGGAGAGGGAGAGGGAGGGGGAGGGAGAGGGAGAGGGAGAGGGAGGGAGAGGGAGAGGAAGCTGGAGAAGGAATTTATTTAAAAAAAAAAACAAAAATCGTTTATTTCGTTTCAAAAAGGCAATAACAAACAAGTGGCAAAGGCCCCTGTACTGGGTTGATGTAACCTGTGTTACGGGGTACCCCGCTATTCCAACAGAGAAATTTTAACAATTTGAAACGGGAACATTACAATTTATACAAGTGATTTACAAAACTTATACATGAAAAATGATGAAATTTTAGATACCTACATAAGAAAGAAAGAATACACTTTCTTTCTGTGTGTGTGTGTATGTGATTGAGTTATTGATCTCTGATTTATTAAACGTATCAAAATTAAAAAAGTTAAACTAACATCACATAGGTACTTACATACTTACATTGAATTTTAGGCGATATGAAGTTCACCTGGACAGCTAGTATTAATAGAATTATAAATAAGGGCCATTCTCATTTTTGCGAAAAAAAAATGTGCATCGGTGTTAAGAAATAACTTTTGAATAAGTGTTAATTTTTTTTATTGTAGAATTAATCTAAATAGTTAGTATTTATAGGATTTTTAATAAAAATAATAATATATAAATATATTTTTAAATAATCCTCAAAAATGTAAAGAAAAAGTCACCTCCATGTCGTGTGCAAAGACGACTTACGATGATACAGACCTGAATTAAATATATATTTCACTTATAAATAAGCTAATTTATATTCTTCTACGATAGGCTATGAAATAAACTTTATAGAAAAATTAAGTCATTACAATTTATATAAAATATTAAATTTTACGTATTGTATAGCATTTGTGCATGGGTGAATGATCACCTCCATGGGTAAAGTTATTGAACACAACTATTATTCATTACATCTATGAACACAGTTTCTGAACGACTGTAGACAATCAACACACCGCCATCTTGAAAGTTTTTGACAGTTTGACATTTCCTGGATAATCATTTTGGAGCACGGACCTCTAAGGTAAGATATTTCAAAAATTGGCAAGCTATTTTGGTCACTTTTGTGGATTACATATGGAGCAGTGTTTATTTAATTAATTATTGTTAGTTAGTGTCAAATGTTGAGCTATTATAGCCGTTATCTAAGTACATCATCGTATTTTGTAATCAGTAATTGAGGTTATGATAAAACGGCTTTTACGTTTAAAATGTCACCTCCATAGATGTCACCCACGTGGATTGCGAATATCCACGGAGGTGACAGATTATCCATGGAAGTGACAATACTATGAATTCTTTTTACTACTAGTGTGATTTGTATTTAATTTTGAATGATTTTGATGAGAATGTTTTTGAAACAGGTTGAGATTATGGCGCCATCGAAAAAAAGTCAGGAAGAGATAAGACGTAAGAAAAGAGAATGCGAGAAGCGTCGTCGGGAAAGAATAAAATCTGATCCACATTTGTACGAGCAGGCTAAAGCTAAAGAAAGAGAACGGTACAAGAAGCGGAAAGAAGAAAAAAAATTCTACCTATTGGACAAATGTCCGAAAGAAAACAAAGATACCAAAGAAAAGAATGGCGCAAGAGGCAAAAAAAATGCAGAGAAAATAGGAAATGCAGAGAAAGGTTCTTATCCCGTTTGTGTGAAAATTCACCCCCTCCAAGCGACATTGAAAACGAACCAATTAGACAATCTCCTTCTCTTTCTGTCACGCGCTCTCCTTCTATCTCAAGGCTACGATCTCGTTCGGTTTCAAGCTCGCAAACTCTTTCTATTTCAAGCCGTCTCACCTCACCTCATCTCACATCACCATTTTACAGAGAATCATCGCCTTCTTTGCTTACAAATTATTCAAATATTCCTCAGAGACTTGATTCACCAAGTAACTGTAGTTTAACATCATACCAAAAGAAAATTGGCCAAAAAATTGCTAAACGCCATAGATATATAATTAATAAGAAAGTTAAAGTTCAAGAAAAAATTATAGAGAGTCTAAAAAAAAAAGTAAACGCCTTGCGAATGAAGGTAAGTAGGGAAAAGATACTAGCTGTTCGTCAAAAAAGAAAAAATCCAGCAAACCAAAACCATGAAAGAGTACATACATTACGAGAGAAAAAAATTGTTGTTAAAAATTTTTTTGAGAAGGATGAAAATAGTCGATTAATGGCTGGCAAAAAAGATGTTATAACACGGAACAAACTTAAAAAGCAGAAGAGGTTGCTCAGTGATTCACTTGGAAATCTTTACAAAAAATTTATAGCCGAAAATCCATGTCAAATGAGCTACGCTACTTTTTGCAGACTCAAACCATTTTGGGTTTTGCAAGCCGCTGCTGTCAGACGAGATACAAATATGTGTGTTCTTCATGAAAATATAAAATATATCGTCGAAAAACTGCATTTTCTGCGAGTATTACAGTATTCCTCAATAGACGAAGTTGCTAAAAGAGTTGTTTGTGATATGAAATCGGACCGCTGTGTATTGAGAACATGTGAGCTTTGCAAGGACAGAGTTCCTATAGTAAATACGTTTATTGATTCTCCAACATATTACAAGAAATGGGTTGCGAAAAAAGAAACCCGTGTAATAAACGGGAATGAGAAATTGATTACACGGACAGTTAAAGATACGATTCAAATTACAAAAGTAGATCTGGTAAAACTTTTGATTGATCTGATTCCAAAATTTTTAATCCACAAACAAATAATTAGCAATCAATATGAATACATAAACGAATTGAAGAAAAAATTGAAAACAGGGGAGGTATTATTACACATCGATTTTTCCGAAAATTACCAGACCAAATATGCACAAGAAATTCAGTCCGTGCATTTCGGAGCTTCACGCCAGCAGCTCACTTTACACACCGTTGTTGCTTATTACAGAGATTTATCCAGTGATCAAATTATTACGCGTTCATTTTGTACTCTGTCGGAAAATCTTCGCCATGATGCTCGTGCAGTGTATGCTCACATCTTACCCGTTCTTCATAAAATTAATGAACGCTCCCCGATACATAGTCTACATATCCTCAGCGATGCTCCTTCTACACAATATCGCAACAAATATATGTTTTTTATTTTTTGCAATCTTATGCCAAAAGTTTTCAATTTGCGGAAAGCTGACTGGTCCTTTTCTGCCCCTGGTCATGGCAAAGGAGCACCTGATGGTGTAGGAGGTTACACAAAAAGAACTGCTGACCGAATTGTATCCCAAGGAAAAGATATTACTGATATACAGACTCTATATCAGGCGCTATGTTCACAGGAATCCAACATCACATACATGTTGGTGCACGATAGTGATATCGAACAAATAGATTCTATCGTTCCCAAAGATTTGAAACCCATTAGAGGAACAACGAATGCATATCAAATTTCTTGGAGTAAACAAGAAGACAATTCAATATTTTTGAGACGACTTAGCTGTGCAAAATGTGATAAAGATTGTGTTCATTATGGCATAGGAAAGTATACTTATTCACGGAGAATCGACGAAGAATCTCTTCCTGGCTTTAGTGATGAGATCCCTCATGATGTTCCAGAACATACTGTAATTGAACAAGAATCCAACAAATCTAAACAATCTCAATCACCAGACTTAACTTCTAACCGAGAATTGATCGAAGGTAACTGGGCTGTAGTCAAATTTGTCTGCAAAAAGACAGCAATATTTTATATCGGCCAAATCATCACGGTGAACAACTTTAAATATTTAGTAAAATTTTTAAGAAAGAAAAAGCGTGATGAAGAATACACAGAATTTGTTTGGCCGCAATGTGAAGACATTTCACAGGTGAATGATGAAGATATTGTCTTTACCTTACCACAACCAAGATGCGGACGTAGAGATAGATTTCATTTTAAAAATATATGGTTAAGTTCGTTTCCTAATCTTCGCTAGGGTTTCTAAACCGAATGCCACATACCAAATTATTACAGATATTATTTTTTAGAATTATATTTTTAGTTTTGTTGTTTTTGTTTCATATGTTTTTCACAGTTTAATAGTGTTTTTATTTTATTTTTTTTATAATAATTTTTAAGAATATTGCAAAATTGTGATTAAGAATCCTGATTAATAAATTGAGAGAAGAAGACTGATAAAAAATTGTTTAGATATAATCTGTGTTCCTATAATTAATTGTTAATATAACAAATATTACATAATAATTGTACCTACGTACAGTAGTTTAAAGTAAATTATTACAAAAATAAAAATATGAAAATAAAAATTAAGTTTTATTCAATATTAGGTCATTAAAATATGTCAAATAAAAAAATATGTCACTACCATGGATCAGTGTACCATCCAAGGAGGCGACTTTTCTTTTTTTCTTGTTTTCGCGAAAAATACTATGAAAATAGCTCGGCTCATAACTGGGGCAGGTTATGGAATATAATACCTTTCATTTGAGACCACTTTACAACATATCAAAAAAAATTTTTTTTTTTAATACTTTAAAGTCACTATTTGAGAATGACCCATAAATGTATAAAGCATGCTTTACCCATTAGGAACATTATTATAAGTAGGTATATTTATTAATAAATTGAGTCACGATAAAAATTATATGTCACTGACCTGACTGACAGCATCAGGGTATTGCCGCATGCAATCTATAAATACGTGTCCGAGATGTTTACGTGTCACTAATTCACTCTCCATAGTAAGACAGTTCAACCACCGCACAGTAAGCCGCTTATAGTCAAACTAGCTCGCTAGAACCTCAAACAATACCTTATGTACTTGATACAATGTCGTTAAGAAGAGGAGGATACATTGACGATGGAAGATAACTAACGATGTAAAACTGCGTATGACGTGATGCGTGTTTCCGCGGTACGTCATACTAATGTGCGGATTTGCGAAATTTTCGTCAGCCCTTCGAGATCAGAATAAGAATGTAATATTAAACGAGCATTCGCTGCTATGACGATTCCTACTAATTTGGCTTCAACCCATTAATGCTGAACGCACATAGTATGTCCGCACCGTACGCGCCGCACTTGTATGAAATCATATGAGAACCTGATGCGGATGACAAATACGGCCACATATAAGTATGATTTCAAACAAATGCGGCGCGTTCGGTGCGGATATAATACGTGCGTTCACCATAATGGCTACCACTACTGGGCACGGGTCTCTCCTCTTGAGGAGGCCTAGAGCATACTCCACCACGCGCCAGTCCGGATTGGTGGAGCCTACTGATTTAAATGGCGACTTTTGAAGATGAGTTATAAAATAAAATATGATAAAAATGCTCACACATAATGAAGCACAATAAATAAGTAAAATTTAAGGTTTAAAATTAAAAAAAAATTGTCACACGACGACTTCCCTAGGCTGAAAATCGAACCCGCTACGTTAAATTTCAGTAGCCAAACCAAATATATAACACAAAACGTAAGTAGGTACCATAGATCCAGTCCATCCAGAGGGCCTTATCATACTGGCGGTTTGCGAGCGTTTTTAAAGCGGCACGGGCGTGCAGCGAACACGCCGCGTGTGCGTAGCGAAGACGTCGCGGACGTGAAGCGAATACGCAGCTTTTGACGCCTGTCCGTGGCGTGATTGAAATGTACAATACGCTCTCTGAACGCACACAACAAAATGGTGTCCACGGTGAGTTCGCCGCGCGTCCGCGTCTTTTTCGCTGCACACTCGCTGACAACCCGTTCCGCTTTGAAAACGCTCGCAAACCGTCAGTGTGTTAAGGCCCATAAGGCAAGTTGGTAGCTAAAGTACCAACGTTAAGGCCTGCAATTTATTATAAGACGCTACAAATATTCATGTTTTTATGTATAAATATCAGATCAACTGAATTACAATAAAGAAATACTAAAACCCGAACTTTATGACATGAGTTTTTTTGCCATACAACACAACAATCACAACAACCCAATCACTGCAACAATCACTGTGTATGAAAAACTTTTTATTTATTTAGAAACGTTGAATAAATGAGAAAACTGAAGTAAAAAATTTCTCTCCATGTTTCGTTCCACTGTTGAGTGTAACGACGTAAAAAGCAAAAATTATTCATAGGTAGCGTTATGGCCAATGATGTTTAAATAAATATAGATACGTTATGCCCTTACAAATCAACCGAAAAATCTGTTCCGATGTCCGCAAGGCACGCTTTATTGCTTTATCGCACGTCTTTATCGCTTTCGCGTCAAAACTACATCGCTATCTCTTTCTTCACCTGAATAAGAGTTCCCAATTGGGAACTTTTTGAGTCACACAACGCGCGCGCTTATGACATATCTGCCTCTTTTTAATATTATCATTGGTTATGGCTGCTACACACTATGCCGGCGGTGCAGAGTAAACTAAGTGTGGATAGCCAAAGCAAAAACATGTTGAAGGAATCAAAAATAAACGAAAATATAATGAAAACATTTATTATTTTGGTATTGTTATACATATATTTTGTACGTTAGTTATGTTAACATTACTAAAAAGAAACAAAATTCTAACTAATGGTTTCAAAAATAACTTAAAGCTTTAGTTATTATTTAAACATAAAAAAGTCATGCAATATCAGTAACATAACATACAATATTTACAAAGTATAATAGAATTTAATAACGTCTTACACAGAAAACAGTAAGGAAAGGAAACTCCTTACCTGCCGATGTTTTATGCACAAAGAGGTATCAATATAATATAAAAATTCTGGCCGAAAGAACCAATAGAAAAACTCATCTCCTCCCATAATTATCGCACATCAATTTCATTTATAAATGCCTCGGTTGCAGTGAAAACATTTTAAAGTGTAATAATATAACAAGTAGGTAGGTACATGGGGCAAGTTTAAAAAACGGACAAGTTTTTAAAATTAGCACTAAGCTTAATATTTCGCAAACGGATTCCTAAATCGAAAAATAGTTTTTGTAAACCCAACAAACACCCCACACTATGGGGTAGGCATGGAAAAAATTCATATCTACTTTTAACGTGTAGCAAACGATAGAAAAAGACTAAATATTATATTAAGAACACAATGGCTGTATAAAAAATTACTGACATGCCGTGCCGTGGAATGGAGTCCGAAGAGGAGTCAAGTGTCCACAGTGAAAATTATCGTTGCGAGTTAAGTGGGCTCATTAATGACCTCGTTCGCCGCCATGATATCTTGAACGCCAATCAGTCTCAATCAGCGCGAGTTACGTCACGCCTCAGTAAACAAACAAATATGACAATACTGAAAATGACATCTTGTCTATTACTTTACTGAGGAGTGACGTCACAAGCAACGCCATGACACTTTGAAGTGTTTTGGTGCGAATTTTAAACTTATAAATTGAAGCGTATTTATTTTATACTAAACGGTAAACCTTATTTTTTGCGGAAATATACGTTGTAATTATATTATGATATATTTCCCAACATTATAAAACAGTATTTCAAAATCTGTCATCATGCCCATTATAACCTATTTTGACAATTTTTTCACTTGTCCAACTCCAACAGTTTAGCCGGCAGGGGGGGACACTTGACTAATCAAAATTAGCACTTTTGGACGGAAATGACGAAACAATTCGGAACCCTAAAAAGGAACATAGATTTTTACTGTCTATTTGATGGCTATGTTGCTTGTACTTTCAAATGAATGTATATTACTCGCTGGTCACTACTGGCCGATAACATTTGTTACATAACTTCAAACTTTTACTCGTAATAATGGCGGTAAAAGGTCCTTAGGACCACAGCACTGCATTCACGACTGTAGCTGCGTAGAGGTTCCGGAAGTCATCAGTTTAACTGATGAAAACTCCGGATGTGGTCAATTCGGAACTACATCAAGTTGACGTCTTGTTGAACAATTAAAACTTCTTTACTAATATCACCGGACCCGATTTTGCAGTTTCCCATTATCTGCAACCCATCCATTCTGAAAACACATTTCTTACGTTATGACGTTTTATTTAGGTAAAAAAAATGCTTCTATCAAGTAAATATACATGCCTATCCCCTTAACATGAGGTTGTCGTCTTTTCATATAAAAATATGGTACATGCAGTCCTTTTTTAGAATCTTACAGGGTTTCTTTCTCGTAATTATAATTGAATAATAAGATAGGCATAAAATGAAAATAATTACAGCATAGATTATCGTTTAGATTTTTTTTAATGAAAATAGCCGGCAAACGAGCTGACGATCCACCTGATGGTAAGTGGTTATCGCCGCCCATGAACATCAGCAACACCAAAAGCATCACCGACGCGTTGCCGGCCAAGAAAGAAAGAAGAAAAAGAAAGAAAGAACTGGCTCTCAAGCCCCCAGCCGGAACACAACGAGTCGTTTGGCGGCTGATCCATGCTCGAGGGTGGTAGCTATCCAGGCGAACCCCATGGAGAAATAATAATAGTAATAATGGTATTAATTAACAATTAAAATCAATACTACTAATATAATCCCTCCGAGGGCCCTACCACCAGCGGGCGGGATTTAGTCGCCTTTTACGACACCCTTCCGGCGCGGGATTGGGGTTAGTATTCTAAGCCGCCCCAATACGGCTAAAACTAATAAGATAATGTTAAAACTAATTTGTGTTTACTATTCACTGTATTATTTATTTTAATTAATATTTTAATAAAAAGTTGTTTACCAAATAAACCCCTGTAAAAAACCGGACATAACTTACTCTGCGTTCGCGTTATCCCCGTCGAGGTCCACCTCGCACCGGACGCACTGCTCCGAGCACTCCGCGATGGCGGTGCCGTCCAGCTTCACGTGGGCCCCGGAGTACATCTGCACGCCCACACCGCACTTCCTGATGCGACAGTTGCGCAGCTCCACCTGGTGGCCACAAAAGTGATAAACATACTGACAGACGGCAGTGATATTAAACTTTAGATACGTTATGCCCTTACAAATCAACCAAAAAATCTGTTCCGACCGAGCTGCAACACACACACGTTTATCCTTTGTTTCACTACACCAATCACTATTACATTGGTAAATTATGTAAAAGGGATGGCACTACTAAAACCATAATAATAGTAAAAAAGACAGCTAGACGGCCTCACTCAGAGGCAGCTATCAACTGTCTGAATTAAAATCGCTACACTTGTCTAAATTCGGCTGACATAATTTCAGCGCCATCTTGGCATATCTTGTATATAATATCATTGGACTGACGGTCAGCCTGAACCAGTGAACCTAGAAGCATAAAATTTAGTACACAGGTTTCTTATATTGTGTGGAGGCCCGTATTAATAAATTGATTTTAAGATCCCTACGATCTCAAAATTCGATCTGAGATACAGAAATATGACAAATCGTATGTAAAAAGGGCTTGTAAGATTTGAGATCGCGCTCTTGAGCTGGGACAGGTTTATAAGGGCCTGAGGTAAATGGAAGGTAAGTTTGTATGAGTATATAGAAAAAAAAATTTTGTCTGATTCACTTGAAATTTAAATATCACGTTCATTAATAATTAATAAAATAAGCTTCCTGGGATTTTGAAAAAATTGTCCCATATAGATAATGTATAGTGAATATTTCCGCGAAGTCGCGGACACCATTACATTATAAGTACAATGCTCAGGCAATTGAATCAAAGCAATCATGCCCAGGTGAGGTAGACAATTACGTCCAAAAATAAATAATCTTACCTCCGCCCCCTTATGGACGACGATGCCAGAATAGAAGTTCTCGAATGTGCAGTCTTCAATAATGACCTTAGCTCCGGCCATTGCCACAATGCCTTGTGCGAAGTCACTCTACAAAGGACATAAATAGACTTTTATAATGAACCATAAAGACAGATTGACACATGATAATTGTAATATTATTAGACAATAATATATTTACACCAGCAGTGATAGCCTAGTGGTTAGAACGTTGGTCTCCCGAACGCGGGGGTCCGGGTTCAAATCCTGGCACGCACCTCTAATTTTCAAATATTATGTGCGTATTACAAGTTAATTATCACTTGCTTCGGTGAAGGAAAACATCGTGAGGAAACCTGCACACCTGAGAGTTCTCCATAATGTTCTCAAAGGTGTGTGAAGTCTACCAATCCGCACTTGGCCAGTGTGGTAGACTATGGCCTGTACCCTGTAACGTGCTAATTGGCAATACTTAGCCCGTTACTAAATTTAATTCGTGAATTGGTTTATTTCAGATAACATTGCCCATGGAACAGTGATTTATTTGCTATCTGTGGCCAATGTTGCATTTAAAGTAATATTTTGTTGATCTGTGTATCTATATCGCAGATTAATAATTCATTTCATTTGTCTGTGGTTAGGAGTATCTAAATTGGATGGATTAAAATTTAATAAAATAATAACATAAATTGGATTTAAATAATTTAATATATTCGAAAGTGGTGTATTTGAATAAAACAATTAATTTTACTTAGTTTTCTTTTATTTTAAATATAAATACATAGGGCACTACGATATTGTAAGTGGCATCTATGGATCCATTTCTGTTAGCGCATTCTTGAACGCAGCCGTAGACTCCGGAAATCTTCCGTCTGAAACGTCAATGTTGACAACTTGCTTTTCGTCTTTCGCCACCACCATGGCAGATCAAAAATTGTGATCGATTTTGTTTATTTATATATCCAAGGCCATCCGGCCTGGAAATTTAAACAGAATACCCTGATGGGTTTTGTAGCATTTATTGAATATTAAAACCCCGCAATAATGCTTTATTTTCGGTAAGTGTTTAATATTTTGAGAACACGCCATTTCGTATGGATTGCGTCATGCATATTTTCTTAAAAACTTTTAAATTTTCTTTAGGCTTTCTTCTACGCGGCTTAGCGGGACGCTGCTATCTTTAATTTCTAAACTGAAAGCGCGATAATCGCGGTGAGTTTAATAAAACTTATATTTTTCAAAATAAAATTTGGTTAATTTTGACAATCTACTAATAAAGGTTATTTTAATTGTTTCAGCTTTCAGTAAGACTCAGTATTTTGGTAATAGTTTCAGTAGAACTTTCAGTACTAGTTTCCGTACTACTTTAAGAATACTTTCAGTAAGAACCTAATATTTTCAGTACTACTTTAAGAATACTTTCAGTATTATTCTGGAAATATTTTCGGTTATACCTTTCGGTATATAGTACTTTTCGGTACTAGTTTCAGTAATGTTTTAGAGAGTGCTTTCCGGTATCACTTTCCTTATTATTTCAGTGATATTAACACTTTCAGTGGTTTCCTTAGTAAGAGCTTTCCAGTGGCTCAGTGATGTTTCCATAAGAGTTTTCCGTAAAGATTCAATTTTTCATTGGATGTTTTTTTATTTTCTCTTAAATGCCTCCGGGATTTCCATTATTAAACCCTTCTCCGGGTGAACTTTGACTTTGTGCCTGGGAGTACATCTGTGCTGACTGCAGTGATCTTGAGGCTGACGGTATGTGTTCATAGATGGTCGACCTCCGTTAAGAAGATATCCTGTAAGTTACATTTAGTTTAATTTTAATTTAGGGGTAATACTAAGCGAGTCACAAAATTGTAACGAGGTACATCCATTTAGTTTTACTTGGCTAACTTTGTAACTTGATGCTGTTCTATTTCCTGGTGTACCTGAATAAACTGTATTGTTCACCATTCTTTCTTTTATTGGTCTCTCAACTCAACACACTTAAATAAGACAAAAACCTGCCTTGAGATTAAAAGTCCTGATATCCGTTGGCTATTTATCGCCCGAGCCCTACCAGGTAAGCACTATGACCAGTGGCGCCCGATTTGTTTTGCTTTTGTTTGTATTTTTTTAAATATCTGGTCATACCGCCCATAACACCGGCCCATACGGTAAGCTCGGAGCCCTACTTTATTTTTATTTGCATGTCCTTGGCATCGGTTTTTTTTCCTTTCCATTAGAACTGGCCCCTTCAGCCAGCCTTGACAATTACTTATTACAATTGGCACCTACCATATTACAATTGGCGTACCAAACAGGGACGCTACATTAGTATATATTGTATATTTTTTTTATTACATTTGGCGACCTGCGAACAGGGACTTGATACTTTCTTATTTAATATAATGTGTGGTTGAGTTTTGAGTTGACATTGCTTGCTGTGACTCACTTAGTTTATCTGACTTATATTGTACTTAGCTTGAAAATAAACTGTTAGGAAGTGTACATTTTTTTTGTATTCCCCTGTTTATGACATGTTCTGTGAATTGTTGGTATTGCAGTTTTTTTAGGCAATACTTTGTTTTGATATATACTTAGTTTATTACTTTTTTCTTTTGTTGCACACCTGTGCAATACTTTTGTTTTGTGTCAATATAGAAATATAACATACAAAGTTTTCAATAGTAAAGTAACATCTAGAATCTATGTTTTGAGGCCTATTCATATAATATAATAACATTAACTAACAATAAGTTGTTTATTGCTAGTTAAACTTGTCAATATAATAGAACAATAGTAAGTAATAGAACAATAATGCACAATACATTATTCTACACAAATTAGTAATTGTCTAAAGTAGTATATACTTGATTACAGTAATATTATAGTAACTTCATATTAGAGAAAGATTATATTGCAATAAATAAGTAATTATAATCTTCCTCTTCAGTAATAATAAAATAGAACATACTTTTGAATAATTGTTAAATAACAACTATAAATTGCATTTGAAACATAAACAATAGTTGCTAAAGTGTTCATTTGTCATTAATTATCATTAAAAGGTTCACTTTGTTTCTTAATAAACTTAGTTTTCTTAAATATAACTTGATATTGTTGGAATTGTTAAGAATAGTAATTGCATATAAAGATAATAGTTGATATCTGTTGTAAAGTTAACTTTGAGTACAAGTAGAAGTAATATTGTTGTTTTATACATAATATTAGATATTATTGGTTGTTAACATGGATGATAACATAGTATCTGTTGAGAATAACTCTGATAAGCAGAATGTTGTTGCGGATGTACCTCAGTCTCAGTCGCAGAATTATTCACAGTTTGTGAACTTACTTGACAATGTAACAAATTCACCACCTTCGAACAGAGGATTACAATCTAATGAAACAAATACATTGCATCCAATTGTGAACAATCATTATCATCAAAAACATTTTGATTTTTCTAAATTGGGTATAACATTTGATGGTCGTTCTTGCCCTCTGGAGTTTCTGCAAAGGATTGATGAGTTGAAACCAGTTAAAGGATATACAGACTTCCAGTGTTTGTTGGCTTTGCCGGTGCTGCTTTCTGGTATTGCGTTGAAATGGTACAGAGGTAGGAAGGATACTATATTGAGTTGGTCACAATTCCAAACTGAGTTGTTGGATTTCTTTTTACCTAGGGATTATTATTTCCATTTAGAACAAGAAATTAGGAACAGGAAACAAAAACCAAATGAAACTTTGAGTGAATTTATTATTGATGTCATGGATCTTTCTGCAAAATTGCGTACACCTTTATTGGAACATACACTATTAGACATTATTAAACACAACATGTTGCCTGAGTACTCATTTCATTTAATTGGTAGGTGTGTTTTATCACTTAATGAACTCATTCAGTTAAGTAGGGAAATTGAATCTTTTAAATTACATAAACACAATCATTTTGCTACAAATTATATTAAAAGGGAACTCAAACCTATTACCTATCCTGCGAGTAATCAAATTACAGTTTTTTGTCATAAGTGTAAATCTTCTGGACATAGTTACAAGGAATGTAAGAAGTTTGTTGGTATTAAATGTTTTAAATGTGGAAAACCTGATGTTCTTACAAAAAATTGTGACAAGTGCAATTCTTCTAAAAATGTTTCTTCTCTGATGGATACCTGCGATCAAAAAAAACGGGTAAGGCTCCGTTGTAGCCAACTTTCGAATAAAAGCGATCGGTTTACAACGGAATTTGAAACTCATAAAGATATTAAACCTTCTACTGATACTAAAGAAAATTTTATTGAAGCTCAAGTGGCTACACTTTGTAGGAATACTGATAAACGTCCTTATATGTGTTTTACAGTTAAGGGTCGTGAATTTTTGGGATTATTAGACAGCGGTGCACAAATGAATGTATTAGGCAACGATTCTCACTTAGTTTTCTTAGATATGGGTTTTACTTTGAATAAGATTACTTCATCTGCTACTACTGCTGATGGTAAGCTGCAAGATATTATTGGTTATATTGAATTACCTATTAAATGTGCTAAACGTGTTAGATTGTGTAGATTTGATATCATACCGTCGATAGCCATTGATGTTATTCTCGGCATGGATTTTTGGATTAAATTTGACATATTTTCTAAATTAAGTAAAGAAATTTCTTTTGTGAATTCTGATGGTAAACCTTTTGAGATAGCTTCAATTATACCTGCATCTGGTTTAACTTTGGATGAACGTCAACGTTTAGACGAAATTACTTCAAAATTTGAGAATATTTCATATGAACACAAAGGTTTAGGTAAAACTGACTTGGTACAGCATAAGATTATTACAGTTGGAGAACCTATTAAACAGAGATATTATCCTTTAAGTCCTGCTCGTTTGAAAGAATTAAATGTCGAAATTGATAAAATGTTGTCTGAAGGTATTATCCAACCCTCTAAATCACCATGGAGCAGTCCTTTAGTTTTGGTGACAAAGAAAGATGGTACGCTTCGAGTTTGTTTAGATTCACGTAAGTTAAATTCAGTAACTGTTAAAGATTCATATCCACTCCCCTATATTTCTAGAATTTTGGTAAATCTTAGAGACGCACGCTTTCTTTCTTCCATTGATCTTTCTAAAGCATTCTACCAAATTATGTTGGAGGAATCTTCTAGAGAGAAAACTGCTTTCGTTGTTCCTGGCAGAGGCTTGTTTGAATTCGTAAGGATGCCATTTGGTGTAACAAATGCTCCCGCAGAATTACAAAGGCTTTCTGATAAACTTTTCGGTCCAGAGTTTGATGATAAATTATTTTGCTTTTTAGATGACCTTATTTTAGTATCAAAAGACTTCGAAAGTCATTTAAACCTTTTAGAAAAAGTATATAACAGATTAAAAGATTCTGGCTTAACTATTAATTTGACTAAATCTGAATTTTGTAAAGAGAAACTTAAATATTTAGGGTATGTTGTGGACAAGGATGGACTTCATACGGATCCTGATAAATTAGAGGTTATTAAGAACTTTCCAACACCTAGATCTGCTAAAAATGTTCGTAGCTTTATTGGTATGTGCTCATATTATCGTAGATTTATTCCAAATTTCTCTGATTATGTTGCTCCTTTAACTAAGTTAATTGGCGGTAAAAGAAACGTTAAGGTTAAATTTGTTTGGAATGATCAGGCTGAAGAATCTTTTCAATATCTTAAAAATGCTTTAATTACAGCACCTGTGCTTAGTTGTCCTGATTTTAATAAACCATTTTCTATTCATTGTGACGCTAGTGGCTTTGCAGTAGGTAGTGCATTGATGCAAGACGATGATGAAGGTCAATCACATCCTGTAGCTTATTTTTCTAAATTATTATCTAAATGTGAGAAAAATTATAGTGTAACGGAGAGAGAATTATTAGCTGTTTTGTTATCAATAGAACATTTTCGTCCTTATATCGAAGGCACTGAATTTACAGTAGTTACTGATCATGCTAGTTTAAAATGGTTGATGAATTTAGCAAATCCTTCTGGTAGATTAGCCAGATGGGCAGCTCGTTTGTCGCAGTATAAATTTAATGTAGTTCATAAAAAGGGTAAAAATCATACAGTACCTGACGCCTTGTCCAGGATTGATATTTCGGCTATTAGTGCATGTCCAGATGATATTGATGATCCTTGGTATAGAAAAATGTTTACTGATTGTCAAAAATTTCCTTCAAAATATAAAACGTTTAAAGTAGAAGATGACATTTTGTTTAAGTTTGTTAAACCTAAATATTCTTTAAGACAAAATTTAGCTTGGAAAATTGTTGTACCTAGAGAACATGTTTTGGATACCATTCGTAATAATCATGATGATGTAAACTCAGCTCATTTCGGGATTCATAAGACAATTGAGAAATTAAAAACACATTATTTTTGGTCAAAAATGTTTAATGATGTTAAGGAATATATTAATAACTGTGATACTTGTAAAGCATATAAACATTCAACTTCTTCACCTTTGGGTTTAATGACCAATCCTAAATTAGTAGATCGACCTATGACAATGTTGTCTATCGATATTATTGGACCGTTACCTAAATCATATTCAGGTCATATTAATATTTTGTCCATAGTAGATGTATTTTCTAAATATTGTTGGATATTTCCACTTTATCAAGCTACAACTAGATCGATTATTAAAATTTTGGAAAAGGAAATATTTTTAAAATTCGGTTGTCCTAAAATACTAATTTGTGATAACGGTAGGCAGTTCATTTCAAAAATGTTCAGAGATTTCATAAGCGATTATAATATACCAAAATTATTTTATAATACACTTTACACACCTCAAAACAATCCTGTAGAAAGATTCAATAAGACAATTGAAACTTGTATATCGTGTTATGTTGACACAGATCACAGAACATGGTCGAGGTTTTTGCCTCATATTCAAGCCGCTATCAATGGTACTGTTAATTTGGTTACTGGATACACTCCTAACTTTTTGATGTTTGGTAGGGAGATTTATTTGGATGGTGCTCTTTATAAATTTAGCTCCGTTTCTGACCCTTCAGAAATTACTATTGAGGATCGTTCTGGTTATTCTCAACTTCTTTCTTCACTGGAGGATATTTATAGGAAGACTGTTGACCACCTGGCCAAGTCTTATAGGAAAAATGCTCTTTATTATAATTCTAAACGAAAAGCTATTTCTTACGATGTTGGTGATATTGTGTGGAGAAGAAACTTCGTACAATCCAACGCTGCTCACTATTTTTCTTCTAAATTAGCTCCTAAGTTTATAAAATGTAAAATTGTGGAGAAGGTTTCTGATAATGTATATGTTTTAAAGGATTTGTCTAGGAACACTGTTGGTAAATATCATGTCAAAGATATTCTTAAAATCTAATAATTTTTCGGTTTTCATAAATTTTGTTGAGTAAGAAGTTGTAGGTTGTTTTCTTGGGTGATTGGAGATTTGTATGGAGAGGTATGAGATGATGTATGTGAGTTTCTCCATTGTAAGTGTGATGTATGTTAGGGGCCTAGGATTACATCCTTGTTTCTTGATCTTCTTACATGGTTAACATCTTGGTCCATGAATACTCACCATTATTAGAAATCATTTAGGCTTTCAAAATCATAGAAGGATAATGTGCAGCTTAATGTCGTAAGGACTCCTGTTTTATTCTACTTTGCTCTTGTTTAGTAATTTTATTTTACCCCAAATTTTGTTGTATTTTAATTTTGTTTTGCTTTTGTCCTTAACCTTCTTGGGGGGTTTTATTTTTGTTGTGTGTAGACTTATTTATGACCTACCTAGGTTATTTTGTTGGTGCATGTTTCTTTAGTCTAACTAATTCTAAGGGTAGTTTTAGTCCTAGTTTAGGCGACCTAGTGTCCGTTCCCGGATGTGACTTTTGCGCACTTACCATTTACTTCTTGATTCTTAGGTCAAGAAGCTGACTTTGGTGTTCTACACACACTCTTTTGTGATGTCACCTGACACACACTCTTTGCTTTGTCTTGAAGATTCACCTGAATTTTCATATTTCGGTTTTCCGCCGGAATTTTGTTTTTCTGTCATCTTTTCCAGATGTGCAGTTTTGTTTCGCTGTGTTTAGTTCGTTGATGCGGGGCGAAAGTCTTCGTGTTAACCAGTTGCATACTAGACCAGTGATTCTTTTGTTTTGGTTCTTTCGAATCACTTTTGAGTATTCTTAGGTACTCGTTTTGTTTTTTTTGTCATCTCACCTGAGGTGTACTTTTGTTTATCCCTGGAGTAGTTCGTCGATGTGAGACAAATGGTCCATCACTTCGATCAGGTGCATACTAACCCAGAGATTTTTGTTCTTTTTGCTTTGGTAAATTTTGACTTTGCCTTTTGCATTTGGTCTTTGACTTTGTTATTTTATAATTGTTGGTTTTTGACTTTGTCATTACTTGTTTCTTGGTCAGTTCGTTGACGCAAGGCAACTTGCCCATTGCATCAATCAGTTGCAGACTGATCTAGATATCTATTTTTTTTTGCTTTACTATGTTTTCCCCATAGTTTTGAATTCTTTTGTTTGACTATGTTTTCCACATAGTTTTTTTTTTCCTTTGAACGCTTTTGCTTCGCTATGTTTTCCACATAGTTTTGAACCTTGTTTTGCTATGTTTTCTACATAGATTTTGAACTCTCTTGCTTTGCTATGTTTTCCACATAGACTTTTGTTTTAATAGGGATGGTTCGTCAGTGAGGTGTTTAAATATACACACTGTACCAGTTGCATACCAACCTTATTATTTGTTTTTGTACTACACACTTGTGTAACTGGTTATTCGTTCTTTTACTACACACTTGTGTAACTAATTTAGATTTTGCTTGGTTTATATTTTACTTGTTATCTAAATTTTGCTTGGAGACTCGGTTCACTTTTTCGCGGCTAGTTGGCTAATCGGGAAAGTCAGTAGTAGACCAGTTTCAAAATCTTCTGTTTAGGTAATTAGTTTTCAATTTTACTTAGGAACTTGGTTCACATTTTCGCGGCTAGTTGGCTCATCGGAAAGGTCAGTTGTAGACCAGTTCCAAGGTTCTCATTTGTTTAGGTTATCTCTTGTTTAGGATACATGCGAGCTGTTGTTTTTAGTATTTATTCTTGCAGCATGTCGTCCTATTCTTTTGAATATTTCATTCTTTTTTGGTAGTTTTGTTTACTTTTATTTTGGTGAACAATGGTATGTCTTCTAAATTTGCTTCTTAGTAGTAGGTAATTTTTTAAGCGAAAATTTTAGAACCTTCAGTTCAAAAATTTTCTTTTTCCTAGAAGGGGGAAAATGTAACGTGCTAATTGGCAATACTTAGCCCGTTACTAAATTTAATTCGTGAATTGGTTTATTTCAGATAACATTGCCCATGGAACAGTGATTTATTTGCTATCTGTGGCCAATGTTGCATTTAAAGTAATATTTTGTTGATCTGTGTATCTATATCGCAGATTAATAATTCATTTCATTTGTCTGTGGTTAGGAGTATCTAAATTGGATGGATTAAAATTTAATAAAATAATAACATAAATTGGATTTAAATAATTTAATATATTCGAAAGTGGTGTATTTGAATAAAACAATTAATTTTACTTAGTTTTCTTTTATTTTAAATATAAATACATAGGGCACTACGATATTGTAAGTGGCATCTATGGATCCATTTCTGTTAGCGCATTCTTGAACGCAGCCGTAGACTCCGGAAATCTTCCGTCTGAAACGTCAATGTTGACAACTTGCTTTTCGTCTTTCGCCACCACCATGGCAGATCAAAAATTGTGATCGATTTTGTTTATTTATATATCCAAGGCCATCCGGCCTGGAAATTTAAACAGAATACCCTGATGGGTTTTGTAGCATTTATTGAATATTAAAACCCCGCAATAATGCTTTATTTTCGGTAAGTGTTTAATATTTTGAGAACACGCCATTTCGTATGGATTGCGTCATGCATATTTTCTTAAAAACTTTTAAATTTTCTTTAGGCTTTCTTCTACGCGGCTTAGCGGGACGCTGCTATCTTTAATTTCTAAACTGAAAGCGCGATAATCGCGGTGAGTTTAATAAAACTTATATTTTTCAAAATAAAATTTGGTTAATTTTGACAATCTACTAATAAAGGTTATTTTAATTGTTTCAGCTTTCAGTAAGACTCAGTATTTTGGTAATAGTTTCAGTAGAACTTTCAGTACTAGTTTCCGTACTACTTTAAGAATACTTTCAGTAAGAACCTAATATTTTCAGTACTACTTTAAGAATACTTTCAGTATTATTCTGGAAATATTTTCGGTTATACCTTTCGGTATATAGTACTTTTCGGTACTAGTTTCAGTAATGTTTTAGAGAGTGCTTTCCGGTATCACTTTCCTTATTATTTCAGTGATATTAACACTTTCAGTGGTTTCCTTAGTAAGAGCTTTCCAGTGGCTCAGTGATGTTTCCATAAGAGTTTTCCGTAAAGATTCAATTTTTCATTGGATGTTTTTTTATTTTCTCTTAAATGCCTCCGGGATTTCCATTATTAAACCCTTCTCCGGGTGAACTTTGACTTTGTGCCTGGGAGTACATCTGTGCTGACTGCAGTGATCTTGAGGCTGACGGTATGTGTTCATAGATGGTCGACCTCCGTTAAGAAGATATCCTGTAAGTTACATTTAGTTTAATTTTAATTTAGGGGTAATACTAAGCGAGTCACAAAATTGTAACGAGGTACATCCATTTAGTTTTACTTGGCTAACTTTGTAACTTGATGCTGTTCTATTTCCTGGTGTACCTGAATAAACTGTATTGTTCACCATTCTTTCTTTTATTGGTCTCTCAACTCAACACACTTAAATAAGACAAAAACCTGCCTTGAGATTAAAAGTCCTGATATCCGTTGGCTATTTATCGCCCGAGCCCTACCAGGTAAGCACTATGACCAGTGGCGCCCGATTTGTTTTGCTTTTGTTTGTATTTTTTTAAATATCTGGTCATACCGCCCATAACACCGGCCCATACGGTAAGCTCGGAGCCCTACTTTATTTTTATTTGCATGTCCTTGGCATCGGTTTTTTTTCCTTTCCATTAGAACTGGCCCCTTCAGCCAGCCTTGACAATTACTTATTACAATTGGCACCTACCATATTACAATTGGCGTACCAAACAGGGACGCTACATTAGTATTATTAAATTTTTTTCATTACAACCCCTCACATTGTGAGAGGAGACCCCGAGCCCAGCAGTGGGACAATTATGAGTTGATGCTTTGCTTTTTTGCTTTTATATTTACACCAGTGTTTTATTATATTATACAGTACCTATATGTAATTTATTTATTTATTACTCTTTATTGTAAACCTATAAACTAGATCACAATGGGCGGACTTAATGCCTGATGGCATTCTCCACCAGTCAACCCTGGGCGATAAGCTAAAAGTTCAGCTAAATCATCCAGAATATAAATTCTTCACTTTCTTTAGATTTACAACAAAACATTTCCATTGGCTAATACTTTACAACAAATAAAGTAGGTAACTTGTCATATTTGCCAAGATATCAGCTGCCAAGGCCCACAATAACTGAAAGTAAAGCTGGCCATACACGATCAAGTGTACTTGTTAAGTCTGCTGTTAGACTTGATGCGGCATCCAGTTATATGGCTAGATAGCCATATTGTGGCCATACACCATCAAGTTTACTGGATGCCGCATCAAGTCCGCTGCAAACTTGACAAGTAGGTATACTTGATCGTGTATGGCGAGCATAAGACTGGATGTCTATGAAAATACTATAAATAAAATATCTTGACCTAATGTTAGATTTTGTTCTTCTGACAGTTAAACCATTACTATTTTAAAAGCATATGCCGCAAAATTCCGCCGCACATAGCTTTATATGGACTCAATCAAGAAGGACTGAACATATTATTATTATAAATTATAATACCTGAAAGGTCTTGGAGTCGTCGAGCAGTGTGCAGTTTTTGAGACGTAAGACACCAGCACGAGTTACTACTGTGGTATTCACGAATGCACAGTGTAGTGTGACGTCACAGATACTGCAGTCTTCGCTCAAGTTGAGGAGACAGGAACGCATGTCGGATGCTTTTAGAGTTGCACCTAAGAGAAAATTAATGTTACTTATACATATATGACAAAATCAAGCATACACATTAATTTATTATTGACGTGATAACGTCTATTAACACGATGCCGGGTGCACGCACGAAAAAGCATGACTCATCTGTCGCGTTCCGTGAGCGAGCGAACAATGGAGAAAGCGTCATGATGAACAAAACTATATACACAATTAAGTCAGAAAGGAACTTGCTGAAAAAATAGTTTAGTTCAGGAGTTCTTTATATTCATCCAACTAAAATGTGAAGCTACCAAAGCAAATACAAACTAAAAAAGCAAACACAAACCCGATTCAGTACTAAAGAAAGCGTCAAATAGCTTTCATGTCACAATTGTCAAAATTTATTAAATAATTTTCTCAGATAAAATGCCGTCTTGCAATTTTAAACACTGCTAAAGTTGTTCCCAAAATCAAGCAAAAGAAGATTAGATATCTTTTCACAGGTAACTGTTCATTATTTTATTATTTATTTATAATAATATTTTTGAGGTGCGCTCGGAATACAAAACCTCGACAATTATTCAATTTTATACCAGCTTTATATGAAAATAGATTACCCTAAATTAGGGAAAATATGCATGGGTTATTTGAACACTGATCGATTATAAATTTATATAAAAAAATATATTTTGAAAGTAAATAGTTGTATTTATTTAAATCTAAAAATGAGGAAATGCAGCCAATGCATAAATACCAGTCGCTGGGTTATTACAAACATAAGATAGATTGTACAAACGATTAGAGGGATAAAATAAGGATTTTAACATAGGTAAACCTGGTTGATTGAAAATATCACGTTTGCCTACGATAAAATGCAAGATTGAAAGAAAATATTGTATTCTATTTTAGTTCCTGTTTAGCCTACTCAATAAATTATTTTATTTTGCAGATTACCGACAAATACTAATAAACGAGATAAATGGGAATTTATTACTCCTCAAAGTAGGCAAGATAATGATTGGCCATCCAAATTTTGCTTTGTTTATTCATTGCAATTTAATGAAGATGACGTATCTATACTAATATATAAAGAGGAAAGATTTGATTGTTTGCATTGAATAGGCTCCGAAACTACTGAACCGATTTGAAAAATTCTTACACTGTTGGAAAGCTACACTATCCCCGAGTAACATAGGCTATATTACATTTTCAAGAAAATTAGGGATCCTTAATAAAACTCCAATAATGTAACCCAAGGTGTAAAAAATAAAGAAAACCGAAGCAAAGCGAGGGCGGTTACTCGTATTATATATATTTCATGTATTTTAATTATAATAAATGTATTAAAATTTTGATATTTTTCAATGAAAAATAACTACAATTCAACATATTAAGTACTGTATATTAAAAGAACATTTGACATATTTAATATCTATACTTTTTGATTACTAGTGATATAATAATAAATAATTTGCCAATTTAATTGTGCATAATATTTCAAGTCGAAAATATGGCAAAAAATATTTACTAAATTGCGGGACATTGTGACTTTTTGTTTTCAGTGTGGCAACTTACACACACAAAGAAGTATGTGTCTCTACGATGCCACTGCTAGCTGTCAATATGGTTGTCATGCACACATAGTGAAAAAGCGGCTTCACGTCATTCGTTGCATTTCTTTGCGAAAGTTATATCTGCCTTTTATTTCTTTAATCTGAGTTTATGGCGTTGTAGTATAAAGATAAAAGTTTATTATCTATAAAAGTATGCAACAATGGAGAATGCGCCATCTATGAACAAAACTATTTACACAATTAAGTCAGAAAGGAACTTGCTGAAAAAATAGTTTAGTTCAGGAGTTCTAGATGGCGTTGTAGTATAAAGATAAAAGTTTCTTATCTACAAAAGTATGTAATCATTTCATCAATGTTTTGTCATGACGTTGTCACGTTAAACTACCGTCCGTAAACCGACTACAGACAACCATTTTTTAAGGTCAGTTACATGTCGCCACATATTACCTGAAGCTCTAATTCTTATTATATTTTACATGTACAGAGCAAATAGTTAAAGACTCGTAGCACGAAAACGAGTTTAAGTTAAGAAATAATTTATGTGTATAAAGAACCTGATAATGTACATGAAAAATGTGCTTAAAGACCAAAAACGGTTAATAAGCGAAAAAATAGCAATAAAAGATAATAATATGGTCTTTCTGTGATTGCCATAATGCATCATGACCGTTTTCATAGGGGCCGAAAAACGAATTTCGCGATGTGGACGTTTTAAAGGTACCAAAACGCGTTTTGAGCTATTTTTCCGCTCAATTAGCGTTTTCGGTCATTGTAATTTGTACGTAACATAATAATATAAAAAGACGCATAAACTTTAACTTACCCTTAAAACTGCAAATTGATATGCGTGATAGAGGCATCTCAGGGATTTCGTAGCTACTACTGCAAACAACCACCTCATCGGGTTCCAATGCAAGAGCTTCTTCAGCAGAAACCATGATGGTCAGATTGTGAGCATCTGATAGTCGAGTACTGAGGAACTTTGACATTTTATCAAACTCTGATATAGAACCACCTCGCCAGAGAGCCACAACCTGAAATATAAAATATATAGAATATATGTATGAACTTTTGATTGGAATAAAAAGCTATGAAGTCACACTAAAATTTTACGAAGACAACAAACAGAAATAACATTTTGATAATGACTTTGGGCCAATACAGGGCATGGATAACTCCCTATGACAATGGGGCTTAGAGCATACTCCCCCTGTGTGGATTGACAGACTTTAGTGAACTCTTTGGTGTGCAGGTTTCTTCATGATATTGTCTTGTGTTGTGTCACCAATAATTAGTTCTATAAGTATGCACATCATAACTTTTGAAACTTAGAGCAGAGAGCAGAATTCCAAACCAACCTTTAAACCAGGATATCACTTCTATTAGAAGACAGTAATTAAGATGGTAATTAGGGTAAACTGTCAAATTGTTCACACTAATCAGATCATAACTGTAATAGCAAGCAATATACTTACATTTCTCTTATTTTTATTTTTCTGCCATTTACTCTTAGCTTTTGCAAGATACTGTTCTCTGATTAATGGATTCTCATACAATGTCCATTTTGACATGAGCCCATCAAGACGAGCATTCATTTCTGCACAGAGAGAAAGATAGTTTGCTGGTAGAAGAGAATCTGAAATGATCAAAAACAAACAAACACTTTTACAATATAAAGAGGCTAGGCATATAATAGTGCTCAGTGTTTTATGATAACTCAGATTTAATGCTGCTTTACGGAATTGTGTGCATTTTTTAAATCAACTATCAATTGCTCCATGAAAAGAAATTATTGTAATAAAATCTCCATTATTACAAGCAGATATAAAGTGAAACATTTTTTAAAGTGTTTTGGTCACAGTGCTAGTGAACCAGAGATAAAGCTGGTCCCCCAGCTTTCTTTTTCCTATGGGTGGCTTAATTGCTTATACATAGGTAGGCTCTTTAAACAAAACCAATGGCCCATGCAATAAACCATATTGCAAAGGTGTACAGATAATGACCAGCATATAAATTGAAATATAAATAACATAAATACCATCATCATCAACCAAGTCAGTTTCACATAATGATGAGTCTAGCTCCCTCAGTTTCTCATGGGCATTGATAGCACTGCTCCTCAACTGTATAATGGACCTTGCCACACAGTTAGGAATGACGCCAGTATGAATATCTGACCACAGACGCATTCTGTCTTCTATAGTGCTCGGTGATAACACCTTGTCGTCTTGATCATCCCATGGCATCCATATGTTGTTATAAAAGAACCTGTCAAAGAGTGACAAAAAATAGATAAACACGAAACACAAGTTTAAAATATTTTCGATAATGATGAATTAAAAAGTAGGTGATAGACAAAAAATAGATATTTTAAACACAAAACACAACTTTAAAATATTTTCGATACTGATGAATTAAAAAGTAGGCAAGTAGGAAGTAGACAAATTAACCACCAGATTGTAATTGGTCACAGTCATCAATGGAGAACAGTACTAAAATGCAGCAGGGTATCCACTAGTGGCCCCAATGAGCTTCATGTCCAAAAATTATTTAAAAGTACTTAATAGTAGCAAATAATATCATAATAACATTTTTAACAAATGAAGTACAACTATTCCTTACTACTTTATTTTTTGAGTTACAAATTAACTCAAAAACATTTGAATCAAGCCACCTATTCCAAATTATAACTTGTATACTATAAATAACTTTGTACTAGAATTTTCTGTCCCAAAATGAAATTCCAGAAACGATTCATAATTAATTCCATAAAGCCTAAAAATGCTGATTTTCTAGTGCCCATATTTTGATTCCTCATAAATTCCATAAAGCCTAAAAGTGCTGAGCGGTTTTCTAGTACCCATATTTTGTGACAAATAAATTTCTTTACCTCATCAAATCAATGAACTCAGCCGTAGTGGCAGCATTGACGCATTGTTCTCGTTGTTTTATTGTTGGCCAGAGTTGAATTAATGGAACATCAACAACCTTTTCAGGCAAGGACACCGCCTCATGCTGGACACTCATTACCTCTACACTAGCTGATAACTCTTCAAAATCCACTGAGGAGACTGCTATATACGCAACACAGGGGAATCTTACTTCTGTAGAGTAAAAACATACAAACATTTTTAAAAGTACAATTTACACAATTTTTTTAAATTCTAATATTGCAGAAAATATGTAGATGATGGTAATTTCCTAGTAATGTATCTGAGAACAATTTTTAAGAGCATATTATTATACAATTTTATTTTATTAAATTAATGCATAACATGCATTGTATGCAAAATTATTTAAATGCAACTTAACAACTGGTTACATATATGTTTTTTATCTTACCAAATTTTCTACAGAACTCCTTGGATAGTTTCCACAGAGCATCCCATCCCACTGGCTCTACAAGCACTTCAGCTTGCAGACTCCACTGCTCCCGAACAGCTCCTCGACCTGAACTAAACACTCTGAGGAGTTCTTGAAGGATATCATTGTCACTGTGCGAGAATGTGTACACTGAGGGCATCTAAAAGATAAATAATAATACTTAGGTACCAATAACTCTTCCATGGCTAATCGAAAATTCTGTAAGTATACTAGAAGTATTTTAGGTATGCGAAGTAATTCTAGGCTTCACTGAATAAATAGATTAAGTTGAGTTTTACATGCGTTTAGAGAAGGACATGCTCCGAAACATGAATTGACCAAGCAGTAAACCAAGATTTAAAAAATAGTAATTTATTGGCTTCCTATTTGAGTATTTTCTAATACATACTAAATTTAAAATGCCATCTTGTTTTCCTTGTTATTCACGATATTGGAGTTTGCTAAGATCTTTAGCAGCGTTAATAAAGTTAATAACTTTAAAAACAAATACAAAATCTGCACCGAGATATGCAGCTGAACCATATTTGAAGTATTTCTAAAGAATTATTGAATACAACTGTACCATACCAAGAATAAGGTCTAATTTAAATTTAACATACCTTAGAATAATCGTTTTTTAACTTAGTTCTGAAAATAAATTAACTAATATTCCGTTTTAACCGTTCGAAACTTTTCTTGGATTTGAATTGAAAATTTTAAACTTGACAGTTTGACACTAATAACTTGTCAATTTGAATAATGCACAGACGACTGACGACACCAGATTAAAACAGTAGTAGCCACAGAATAATTATAGTAAAATCCATGGATATATCACTCTAACTGGATATATAACTTGGTAGAGGTACCTGCAGACGGATGACGTCACAACGGAATGACCATTTTTCTATTGTGTCCATGTTAACTATAGTCTCAGGATATACCATTCAATTGTGTTAAAATATTTTTATATATGCGCTGCACTTAAAATAAAAGATACATACCTTAATAAATAATATTTTTTAATTTCGTTATATCTTTATACAAAATAAAGGTGTGTGTGCGATTCACACACGATAGAAGTGAAACTAAACAAGATATAACAAACCCCTCGACAACAACACGTAAATTATTAAGTGCCATCTAGCAGCCGTCTTACACAAAATTACTGTAGCACGCCATCTAGCGACTAACTAAGAAACAACAATCGGTCGGTCGATTGACAGATATTAAATAAGCAAGCTTGACAACGAAAATGAAATTCTTATTTTTTGTTGATAAATTCTTTGAAAATATTTAAAAGAGCATTTGAAAGTATTTAAAAACAGTATAAAAATAAAACTAAAAAACAAAATTACTGTAGCGCGCCATCTAGCGACTAACGAAGAAACAACAATCGGTCGGTTGATCGACAGATATTAAATAAGCAAGCTTGACAACGAAAATGAAATTCTTATTTTTTGTTGATAAATTCTTTGAAAATATTTAAAAGAGCATTTGAAAGTATTTAAAAACAGTATAAAAATAAAACTAAAAAAAAACAAATACTGAGAAACGCGAACCTGCGCATCAGGTATTGTGTATGATCTACGTCCTGACCATTGAGCTACGGAGAAGTTAGATTCAACGACGAAATTAGCACTTATATTATATGCATGCTTATAGTATGTATATTTCTGACTCATTCTTTCCTGGCTTCATCCTACACACTTTTGTATTTGTGTCTCTTACCTGTCGTTTTTTCCGTTGTATCCGGTTTGAAATCACAACGATTCTAAAGAAGTTTCACTTCAATAAAATCATATAAAAACAAACAGTTTTCACGACAAGGATAATTTGGAAGAAATCATAATAAAATTATATAGGATAACATCAATATAGCATGTTATCTGTCGAATAGTCATTCCATTGTGACGTCATGTCATCCGTTTTCAAGTACCTCTGCGAAGTTATGTATCCAGTTAGAGTAATGTGTCCATGGTAGAGGTATTGTTAAAGTTGGTTGAAGCGCTCATAGCCCTGCGGCTTGCGTCGATCCTAAGAAAGTTACTCTATGTTCCTAGGTGATCGACTGTGATCGATAGGGTTCGAAGTATCGGCCTCTGGTATCGATACCGAGTACTCGTGTGGTATCGATGGGTAAGGTATCGATACCAAAAAAGTATCGGTTCTGAAGTATCGATACTACTCAGTATCGAGTACTCACGAGGATTTTTTTTATGCCTTGTGCAGGCAAGCAAGCAGACGAGTCACCTGATGGTAAGTGATCATCGCCGCCCATGGACATTAGTAACACCGGGGGCGTCACCGATGCGTTGCCGGCCACGAAGAAAACAATAGACCCGCTTCTTGAAGGACCCCATGTCATAGTTTGGAGGGAACACCCATGCAGGAAGTTCGTTCCACAGTTTACACGTGCGAGGTAGAAAACTACGCAAGAACCGAACTGTGGAAAAACACCAGGTATCCAGGTGGTGTTGATGGAACCTGGTACACCGAGATGTGCGGTGACGAAAATTAACCGCAGGGATTAAATCAAACAGTTCTTCAGAACATTATACAGGCGGTAGAACACGCAAAGTGAGCTTACATCTCTCCTCAACTCGAGTGAATCCATACCACCTGTATGTTTGGGATCGTCGACAAAACGAATGGCTCGCCGTTGAATTCGGTTGAACGGATCCACTTGGCAAGCTGGGGCTCCGGCCCAAAGGTGGGAGCAGTACTCCATGTGTGGCCGAATTTGTGCCTTATAGAGCATTAGTCTATGCTTAGGCGTGAAGTACTGCTTAGCTCTGTTGAGCAATCCCAATTTTCTTCCAGCTAGCTTAGCCTTACTAACCAAGTGGTCCCGAAACTGAACTTCATTCGAACTTCATTCATTCAGAGCTAAAAAAAAGGTCGTCGACAGTGAATTTCATGTCCCGATGACACTTTCTGTTTAGTCCGAGCGCTAAAACGGGTCACAGTTGATCTTTTTCCATACGAAAATACTGAAAAGTACTCAGTATTTTAAAAGTACTCGATACCGACGTTTCATATGAGTACTTGCGAGTAATTACCAGGTAAGAGTATCGAGTACTCAGTATCGAGTATCGCGAACAAAAGTATCGATACCTACTCAGTATCGAAAGTATCGTTCGAACCCTAGTGATCGACAAAGCTTAGCAACAGCAGCGTTACAGCGGGCGCGCGCGGTCGGTAGTTGGATGTGTGACCGCAAGTGGCAAAAAATTCTTGAGGGTTTCCGTGCTTCGGAGGGCACGTAAAGCCGTCGGTCCCAGTTGTTATCATAAGATAACAGTCGTTAAGCCAAAGCCATATCGGGGGCCCTCGGGCGGTTTGAAAACTTTCGACACTCGGGTTGGCCACTAACCCCTCCACCAATCCGCACTGGAGCAGCGTGGTGGAGTATGCTTTAGGCCTGCTCAAGAGGAGAGACCCGTGCCCAATAGTGGGCCATTAATGGGTTGAAACCAGAGGTATTTGATTTCTCTTTATTGGCTGGCAACGCACCTATATTGACTTTTCCTAGCCTCACACAAGGATTCCCTATGTCGTGGGTGCCGTGGCAGTGTTGCCAACTCAGTATCAGGTTTTCGGGCTAAACAGAGTACGTATTACAAAGGGCTACATTCGTCCAATACATTGAAATAGGGGCTATTGTTTAATTAATAGAGTTGACGGCGAAAAAAAAAGGTCGTAAGATGCTCTACAAGTATGATAATGGTCATTTTTTCAATATCTTTCACTACCTAAATTGGTTATTTCGATCGATTGCATCAAAAAGTTCGTAGAAAACCTGAATTTATTCCTTTTTTTCAAGATGACGGAAAATGATTTTGGGGCTAGAAATTGGGCTAGGTGCTAAATAATTATTTGAGGGGCTGAAAAACCGTAAAAAGGGCTAGATCTAGCGCCGAAAGGGCTAAATTGGCAACACTGGTGCCATGGACGGACCCAGACCGAGAACACAAATTCTAACTCATTATAAAACACGGGGATTCCCCGTGTTTATTTAGTTTTTTGTGTATTAGTTTTTGTGTATTTGTTTTTGTGTATTTTATATTTTTTCGATTTACTTATATTCCGTTTCTATTTTTATTATATTTTTAATTAATTTCTATAAGTCAAAGAAACTAGCTATTTACACATGTAACTTTCGTGAAGGTAGGGCTGTTTTTGTGTATCTCACCCAAAAATGTCAGATAACGTAAAAATTGTCACAACCCTCCTAGGTCTCCCCTACTATTCAATTTAAATCCTGCAATTACCAGCTGATGTTTTCTAATTTTTTTTTTATATATCTTATAAGTTAATGCTTGACTACAATCCCACCTGATGGTAAGTGGCGATGTAGTCATTGGTGGTAAAGCGCATTAACTTAGTAAAAGCCTATTCACTCTTGCCTTGAAGACACTCACATTATAATCGAGCGGAAATACCGACGCGGGCAATTTATTCCAATCCTTCGCTGTACGCATAATAAATGACGAAGCGAAGCGCTTCGTCCGTACAGGGGGAATGTCAACGACGAAGGGATGGATACCCGCCGTGCGTCGGGACGTTCGATGGTGGAATGGGGATGGCGGAATCAAATCATATATTTCCTGCGCACACTCTCCAAAATGTATCCTGTAGAATACCGAGAGGCTAGCAACTCTGCGCCTGTGCTCGAGGCTCTGAAGATTGGTTTCAACCAATTTAGGGTCACCAATAAGTCTCTTAGCACGCCTCTCCATTGAATCCAATGCTGACAGGTGGCATTTGGCTTGGCAGCACCAGCCCAAATGTGACAGCAGTATTCCATACAAGGCCGAACCTGTGCTTTATATATGGTTAAGAGTTGTTGTGGTGTGAAGTACCGCCGCACCTTTGCTAGGATTCCAAGCTTCCTAGCAGCTACTTTAGCTTTGGATTTAATGAACCGCCCAAAGTTAAGGTTCGAGGATATCTCAATGTCCAATAACTGAAGGCGGCCGGTGTACTCCAGGGATACATTCTTAAGAGTAGGAGTCAAGGTGAACGGACTCCTTTTAGCGGTGAATAGACACGCTTGTGTTTTTGTGGCGTTGAATCCCACTAGGTTGGCATTGCCCCATTCGGAGACTGCCTGAAGAGTAAGATTCATACGCTGCACCATAGCCTCTCTTTCGGACTGATGGTCTTTACTGGCCTGACCCTTAGATAGGTATCTCTCTACAACCGTGCTGTCGTCTGTTGTTTGTAAATGCATTTAATGTGATTTCTTTGTAGTGTTGCTGTTTTGGAGACTCGTTAATTTCTTGAAATAAACACAAATAAAAACCGGCCACGTCCGAAACATTCGGCTATAAGGTGCTAATTTTGGTTAGCGTCCAGTGTACCCTCCATTTGAAAAAATTCACAACAGTACCTTCCATAATATTATGATGAAATTAAAAGGAAAACTAATAAACTCACAACTACGGAATCCTACATTACTTGTGGCGTGACACGCACTTGGCCGGTTTTTCTTGTAATGAGGATATCAAAAGAGTTTGCATTGGCATCATCCCCTGCCACCCATGGACGTCTGTGGCAAACCCTGAAGAGGACTGTAGGAGGGACTAATGGGTTAGTATATAGGGTAGTAGTAGAAATAATACTATAATATATATATAGTAATAGGATCCCGCACTATGATCATATACATAAAACAGTTAGCAGGTGACAAAACATCGTTCTCAAATTACTCCACTCCATAAACTCATCATGCATGGTCATAATCAACAGATGCTACAATACAGGGCCGTCTTAAGTTTAAATACTCGTACGCTAAGCAAACTACATTTTTCTAAAGGGAAGACCTTGTCTAAAGACAACGCTGTTCATAGTTCGATGCAATATACAATTGTGCAGGGTAAGAACTAGCTCATTAGAAGAATTGTCAACTTTGTGACGCACGTTCATACAGTACGACGCAAAAGTAAATAAAAGAAACGCTACAAATCGAATCAATAAACAGACAATATAATAAAGTAAGTAAAGTGTTTTCATAATTCGTTAATTTTAAAATTTTAGATTAATTAAGTACATATTTGACCGCTTTTTTGTGACCGCGATTCCGGTGGTAAAAATAGGATGATAAATATAGGAATTTTTTTTACATTCGTAAGTGCTTAAGAATTCAATGATCTAAGGTATTCTAGTAAAAAAAAAGTATTTTTACTGATAATACTTTATGTATATTAAATGCTCTAGCAGGTGTTTTATGGCACCAAATTATCGTTAGTATAAAATTACATGGGAGATTTCGCGCAGCTATTTCGAGTTAGAGATCAAAATATGTAATGATTTTTCGATGTTTAGTTTGCAAATTTTTATCGTAATCAATTTATTGATTAACAAGGAAATCGCCCTCGCCTTGCTTCAGGAAAAATAGTTAAAAAAAATATATAATATAGCCTATGTCACCCATGGATAGTGTAGCTTCGCAACAGTGAAAGAATTTTTTAAATCGGTTCGGTAGTTTCGGAGCCTATTCAATGCAAAAAAAACAATCAAATTTTTCCTCTTTATAATATTAGTATAGATAAATTAATAATTTATCGTGAATATATATAGCAACATAAGTCTTTTGGGTCATTCTGAAACGCCTATGACGCGCTAGATTAATATAGACTAATATATTTATGTATGTAGATTGCGCAAAGGAAAATTGGGCCTTACTCAAGAGCTCAAATTTTCGCTGAAAATGGGGTTTCGCCGAATAACCCCTAAAGAGTAAACAATTACCAATGTCCCTGACCTACAAGGCTATAATATATTAATAAAACTTACGTACATACAGTGGTAGATATCTTATTTAATTGTTTCCAGCGTGGTTCAAGTTTCAAGGTAGGTACCGCTTATAGCGATCTGTGCCCACTGAACTTAAAAGCAATTTTTCTAAGGAAACCGTGCCTAACAGTATTATCTAACTACTACACTTAATTCTTGGTATTTACCAAATTAGGTCAGTATACATTAGGGCGAGTGACCAATATAAACTTTTTTTGCTTCATTATATGCTATTTTGTTCTGATATAAAAATGCGTACCTACGTGAGTTATTTACTTCATACAACATCTTGTTACCGTAAATTAGTTAATATGTAGGTATATACAATAGTTAATAATAAAATTAGTCTGCTAGTAATATACATCAAAACAAATTACTAAGTACAGTAATTAATACTATTATTCCAGAACAGAATGTTAGTTAATTGGTCAATAATAGAGATACTGATCACATTGGGGCTTTCCTTGTTGGCGTATTGGCTGTTCTGGAGATGGACTCACCGGAGAATGCTGGAACTGGCCAACAAGGTGCCAGGCCCCAGAGCGTGGCCATTTGTTGGCAATGCGCTGTTGTTTATGGCCAATCCTGAAGGTAAGCTGAAGCTAAAGCTAAAGATGAACCTCCTACCCACATTTTATCTGGACACTCCTCACACTTTCGTGCAATCATGCCTTTAGTAACAGACGGAGATATATGTTATTAAAATTACGTTAATTTGTAAAATTTATTGTAATTTAATTTACTATGTAAATTTTACGAAGAAGCAAATCAGCAACGGTAAGTGGTCATCGACGTCTATGGACATTCGACAACCAAACGCATCATTCACACAATTATCGTTCAAGGGAGAGAGGGATTCACATTTCACATACCGCATAAACATTTCGCGAAAGATCGCAAAAGTTGCGTGGTAACTTATAATTAATCAGACAGATAAAAACTCCTACCACAAAGGTATCATTGATCAAAACGGATGGTACGATGGTGCTAAGCACTACGTCCAACAGGAGGATCGAACCTCTTGCCTTGTCTACCATTGGTATAATGGTATATCACGGGCTGAGGAAGTTGGCTTAGTAAGGGTGGATGAAAGGTACACAACCCAAAAAGGTTCAGAAATCCTTCGATACTTGGGCTGCTCAGACCTTGGACTCAGCAATGAGTAGTTTCATGGATATTTATGATCTATCTTAGGTGTTATAAGCCGCACCATTAAAGAAACGAATGTAAAGTAAGGGGGAATGATAATTTCCGCCATTTTAAATTAGTTTATTTAATGGCCCGGCTTATATCTGTGTACCATGCTACGTACAAGTAAACAACTTGTAGGGTTAGATCCAATTACAGATAAGTAATTAACACAGGTAATTATAGTTCTTCCGTCGCGTCGTTGCAAAAATAGTTGTCAAGTTTAAGTACTTACTACATAATTTAGTTTGCGAATAGGACATTCCGCGAAAAGGACGATCGGACATTATGCGAATAGGACATTTTGCGCCTAACCCGTTTAAAGGACAAAGCAAACGAATGCACAAGTTTTAATTACTTTCCTCCAGAGAATATGCAAAAAAAGTTTTAAGAATAGTTTTTTATTTCATTATATTAAATTTAAAACCTGGCTAAAGTTTTTTACATGAATAGAGATAAACTTTTAACAGTCGTCAATCTGACATAATACGCTCTAGTACGATTCTGGTACTCTAGTCTGATTACGTACGATTTTTATTGATTATATTATTTTTGTATTTTATTGCGTCGTGTAGGTATAATGTTAACAAGTACTCCGAGACTCCGATATATTTATAAATTAACACTAAAACATTAATGATGTTTTAGATCAATAAAAAATATTTATTTTATTTTAAATATTATAATAAGCCCTATTATAATATTTAAAATCACAAAAAAACCTGAGAGGAATATCTAATAATAATAATGAATTGCAAATATCTCCTTTAATTCTCATAATTGTTACTTTTCTATTTCTAGAGCAACTTAATAAAATAGAGAAACTAATGAGAACTTACGGGGAATATGTAAAGTTTTGGCTGGGACCAGATCTCAACATTTGCGTGAGAAATCCAGCAGATATAAGAGTAAGTTTTTCGTTTGAGACCTAACTGGTCTCTACAATATAATTAAATTATTTGAGGAAAAACCTGCGCGAATGAAATAATGAGTAATTAGTAGCAGTGCCAGATTTATATTCTTATGAGTGTAGGCCTTATTTCCGTCGCCCCATGTACCTTTCTAAAATAATAATTTTCCATTCATAGTAAGGAAGGCACTGGATTAGTCACTAAAAAAGTGCGTAAAAAACAAGAATTGCAATTTTTTGCGACACTTTTTAATTGCAAAATTATATACTTATAATACTCGTAATATATCATCTTCTGATCCAAGACCGATTATTAGTAGAATAGAAAAGTTACATTATAGAAAAGATTTATAATAACTTAATGTTTAATTATTTTATTTTAATATAATTATTTTATGTTATAGTTCCTGCTTACAAGCAACAAAGTGAATCACAAGGGTCCACTCTACAATTTCTTGGTGCCTTTTATAGGATGGGGAATTTTATCTGGAGGCAGGTATTTTTTTATTGATATACACTTAGTAGGTACTTAACTTACGACGCAAAAAGAGAGTGTTATAAGTTTGATGTGTCTGTCTGTCTGTGGCATCGTAGCTCGTTTTTAATGCATTTTTAGGGTTCCGAAGTATAATCAGAACCCTTATAGTTTTTTCATGTCCGTCCGTCCGTCCGTCCGTCCATCCGTCCGTTCGTCTCTCTGTCCGAGGCATAATGCCGAAATCCTTAGCGCTACAAAGCTGTAATTTGGCCTGGATATACATATTTATTAAAACTCCAAAATCGTAGAATAAAATTTTCAACAACATTTTTTTCAGGCTACCTCCCCTATACCACACCTTCCCCTACATGTACTCCTCTAAAACCACCTTCGGATTATTGCCTTTCAAATAAAAACATTTTGAGGCATATCGTTGGATGTTTTCATAGTCTTTAAAGGACAACCATAATCATTTTTTTGTGTTGTAGGTCCATCCTGGCGTATTCACAGAAAAATAGCGACTCCTTCTTACAATAAAAAATCAGTTCAGATATTTGGGTATATTTTCAACAAGGAATCAGAAGCTCTGGCGAGAACACTGCGCAACAAAGACCCTAGTGTTACGTTTGACGTATATTTTGACGTTTTGAAGTGTACTACGCAATGTGTTTTACGTAAGTAAAATTGAGCCTTTTTAAGAAAGGTATATTTTTGCTAAGATTTGCGCAATGGTCGTAAACCTCCACTCAGATATCTACGCCGTAAAGATAGATCATCTATGAATCTTGTTTTATTATCTTGAATTTCGCTGCAATACCTACTCTGTAATGTTAGATAATATTCTTTGTAATACTCAGAATTCGAAATTTCCTTTCACCCGACTCATACGATTAAGTCACACTCACAATATGGAAGTGTCTTGAAATATATGCTATTGCTAATGTATGCTAGATATAATATGATTTCAGGGCTTGCATGGCTTGAAGCTGTCTTAAGTGAATAATAAATACTGGCGCCCAACATGGGACAACGAGTTTCAATTTTGTGCTCACAGTATTATAGAAAGAAAATACTACAAAGTTTTAAAAGTAATTAACTTATTTCAGAAACTCTAATGGGATTGTCAAAAAATGATGCTCTCAATGTGAAGAGGCTGGAAGAAGTGATTCTAGAAACACAAGGGTACGTAGAATGAGAATACAATGCGTAATTATAAAATAAAAAATACTAAATTATTAATGAAAATAATTAAAATATTTACTTATCCACAGCATGTACTCCTTAATATTTTCAAAGATTACCCGCTGGTGGTTACAACTGCCCTTGGTCTATTATCTAAGCGGAGGAGCAGCATTAGAGAAGTACTTTATCAAAGCTGTTGACGACTTAACCTCCGATATTGTTGCTAAGAGACGAAGAGCATTAAAAACTGATACAGTTAACGAAGTTGGCATGGGCATCGTAGATCGATATATTCTGGACGGAGGACTAACAGAACATGAAATAAAAATGGAAACGTTTACATTGTTCACTACTGTGAGTATAGTACTTTTTTTTATGGAAATAGCTGGCAAACGAGCTGACGATCCACCTGATGGTAAGTGGCTATCGCCGCCCATGGACATCAATAACACCAAAGGCATCACTGATGCGTTGCCGGCCAAGAAAGAAAGAAGAAAAAGAAAGAAAAAACTGGCTTTCGAGCCCCCAGCCGGAACACGACGAGTCGTTTGGCGGCTGACTCGTGTTCGAGGGTGGTAGCTATCCAGGCGAACCCCTGGAGAAATAATAATAGTAATAATGGTATTAATTAACAATTAAAATCAATACCACTAATATAATCCCCCCGAGGGCCCTACCACCAACGGGCCGGAATTTTATTGAGAAGCAAGCAACATTAAAATCTATTAACAGAGAATGTCTTGATAAAGTCGAAGTCAAATCAATCTCCCTTGGGAATCACTGATACACTTATGCAAAGTTAGGTATAAATATCGTTAGAATTAGAATTGTAAATTTATAAATACATACCTACTTAATTCACTTTTATTTGCGTGTTTTCAGAGCCAGGAAGCCTCGGCGAAGATTGCCTCAGCGGTGTTGCTCTTTCTAGCACATTTGCCGGTTTGGCAGGTATTTATGAAGGTTTCTATAATAATTATTATTGTTAAGGAGTATAACATCTATCCAATTTATAAGGATTCAAAAGGCACAATCTTTTGAGGAGCCTTGGAAAATACTTGCCTTTGCATTTTAATCATCATCAAATTGTATGCTGCTCGGCTTCATTATTTATTTATAGTACTTCTTTTTAGATGCAGATAGCTTATTTCTAAAACTTTTTACGAATAATGTAGTAGCAACGAAGTTATTACTAAAGAAGTTAATACTCAAGATCTCACCCAACTCAAGAACTCAAGAAGGATCGTCAAAGATCCTTACATATAAGATCAATAAATTTTGTCACGTTTGTGGTTATTAAAAACTTCATGGCATTTTTAGGACAAAGTATATAACGAAATCGTGTCGGTCCTCGGCCACTTAGATGATGTAACAGAAGAGGACGTGAAGAAGTTGCAGTATCTTGACATGGTGTACAAGGAGGTTCTGAGATACCTGTCCATCGCCGCGCTGATACAGAGGACTGTTGATGAGGAGATCACGATTAACGATGGTAAATTAATAATATCTTGTTGTATTTTACCACTTAAGTCAACTTTACAGGATCGAAAGAGTCGGAAGAGTCTTATTAAGATAAGACGCAGATGGGAATAGGATCGCTGGCATGTGTTTATTTCGGTGATTCTGTTAGGACTCTCATCGATTCCAGTTATTATTGGCAGCAGTGAGAATCCCGGTCAGATGCCTTAAGGAGGATTCATTTCCCACATTTGGGTTGACTATAATACCTGACCACACACTGGCTTATTAGAGTGTGTGATTATCTATCCATTTAGCCGTATTGGGGCGGCTTAGAATTCTAACCCCAATTCTACGCCGGATGGGAGTCGTAATAGGCGAATAATCCGGCCCGTAGGTGTAGGGCTCCTTGAGGGATTTTATTGGTAATATTGATTTTAATAGTTAATTAATACCATTATTACTATTATTATTTCTCCATGGGGTTTGCCTGGATAGTTACCACCCTTGAGCATGAGTCAGCCGCCAAGCGACTCGTCGTGTTCCGGCTGGGGGCTTGAGAGCCAGTTCTTTCTTACTTTTTCTTACTTATTTTCTCTTTCTTGGCCGGCAACGCATCAGTGATGCCTTTGGTGTTGCTGATGTCCATGGGCGACGATAGCCACTTATGCTTCTGTAACACTCTAGCAACACGTAAGCTTTACTACGAGTACCTCCCCTTTATTTTTACCCACTTGTCTAGCCCCACCACTCCTCTAATCGAATCAACCGTGAAATGTATTTTTAGATTCAGGTGGTTCCTTCACTTTATTTGGTCGGCAACTCGTTGGTGATACGTTTTGGTGTAAATTGGCATTGGCGAAGTGATATGACCACTTGCTATCGAGTAGCCCGTCTGCTCCGTATGCCTTTGTCACTCACACAGAAAGCCCTTAATTTTAGTGATTTTTAGCACGCTGATGTATTTATCTGCGAATAAAATATATTAAACGAGTACATAAGCACGACTTTAGGTTGGCGCTGTCAGTCAGTTAGTCAATCGGAACAGTGAATTTTATAAGTCAGAGACATCGTATAAGGGTGAATTTCAACAAACACGAATTTTGCCTAATTACAGTGGCGAATTTAAATTTGCTGTTTCTGATAAATTTTTTTGGCCTAAATAATAGATAAAGAGTAGTACTAATTAATCATATACTAGAGATAGAAAAAAAATTATTAGTTCATGAGATATTTCCATTTGAAATTACCAAATGCCACCGAAATTATTAAAGGAACACCGGAATTAAAATCCGAGCCACCGAAATTGATTAAATTTAAACTCGCTGTTTCTAATACACTTTATTTGGCATAAATAATATGTAAATAGTAGTAATAATTAGTCATATAGTAGAGATTGAAAAAAAAATTATTTGTTCCGGAGATATTATCAAATTACACTATCAAATGCCACCGAAATTAGGACCACTGGAATTAGAATTTGATCCACCGAAATTGATTTATACCAATGAGAAATCATAAAGGCAGGATCATTTAATACTTTAAAGGTATGTACATTTTGAAGAGTAGGAGCCTAGATGAACGGACTCCTTTTAGCGGTGATCAGACAGGCCCATTGCACTTCTGAGCCATGTTTATAAGCTGTTTTCGAGGGTCCTCACAAATCGCATTGCACGCAGGCTTGACGACTTCCAGCCTTCCGAAGAAGCAGGATTCCGAAAAGGCTACGGCACCATAGACCATACACACATTGCGGCAGATTATACAAAAGACCGAGGAATATAATTTGCCGTTATGTATAGCCTATGTGGACTATGAGAAAGCCTTTGATTCTATCGAGATCTGGGGGGTACTAGATTCTCTCCAGCGGTGGCGGATTGACTACCGGTATATCGAAGTGTTGAAGTGTTTGTACTCATCCGCCATCATGTCCGTCAGAGTACACGACACAGCAACGAACCCCATCCAACTGCAGAGAAGCAGCAGACAAGGATGTCATATCCCCAAAACTGTTCACCGCTGTGTTGGAAGATGTGTTCAAGCTGATGTAGTGGAAACTACATGGCATTAACATCAATGGCGAATACATCACACACCTGCGTTATGCCGATGATATCCTGGCGGGTTCCCTGGAAGAACTTGGTACAGTGCTCGGGGACTTGAACAGCGCTTCACAACGGGTGGGTCATAAGATGAACATGGACAAGATGAAAATCATGTCTCTCGGTTCTAGACGAATACAATCACCTGGGACAAGTGATCCAGATGGGTAAGTCCAACTTCGAGAAAGAAGTCACTTGTAGAATCCAACTCGGATGAGCTGCGTTCAGGAAACTCTGTCAAATGTCGTCCAAAACACTACCTCAGTGCCTGAAGTTTAAGGTGTTCGAGCAGTGTGTGTTGCCAGTGATGACATACGGATCCGAGACTTGGTGCTTTACTATAGGCCCAATCCACAACCTCAGAGAAGCGCAGCGGGCTATGGAGAAGGCTATGCTTGGTATTTCTCTATGTAATCGCATCAGAAATGAGGAGATCCGTAGATGAACAAGGGTAACCGACATAGCTCGAAGAATTAGCCGGCTGAAGTGGCAATAGGCCACATAGTGCGAAGGACCGATAACCGTTGGATAAGAAAGATCCTCGAATGGCGCTCACGTCTCGGAAAAAGGAGCATAGGGCGCCCCCCGACCAGGTGGACTGACGACCTGCAAAAGACAGCGGGCATCCGCTGGATTCAGAAGGCTCAGGACCGGTCAGAGTGGTGCAAGTTAGGGGAAGCCTTTGTCCAGCAGTGGACCTCCAAGGGCTGATGGATAGATGGAGACACGCATGTGTTTCTGTGGCCTATACTTCCCTATATGCTTTGATTTGCCACCGGAGCCACCGAGATTGCGCCACCGGACTTAGAATCAGAGACAAAACTTGAATTTTAAAGAAAACTTTTATTCACAGGTTAACTTTTATTTCACAATTATGGCTGAAAACCGTTAATGGAACCCTCCATAAAATTTCTAGATAATCTGCTTTGTACTTTTACTAATATACATGACATCGGAATTGGATGATTTTGTATTCCTGCGCCACCGCAGTTAGTACTTACGTATTTAGCAGGAAAATTACGCAGCCAGTCGGTCATCCTAACACGCAGTTTGCAAGAGCACAACTGAACGGTGCGGGGAGAGCCAGTAAGGTGTCTTCCAAATCGTGAAGTACCAAGTAATGAAGTATACAAAATGCGCCACCGGTATTGCTTTTTTTTGTAGGACATTTTTAAAAGATGTTTTAAGAGCTGTTTTTTAATCTTAAATTACTCCATAAATATATATTAGTTGGGTTATTTAATGTATTTCTAAAAAACATTCCCTTTCAATGAAATTTATTTACCAAAAAAAATTAAATTAATAAAATATGTACATAAACGCAGTTTGGACAGTACACCGGAATTAGATTTTAGGTCTTAGATATTTTTTTATTAAGAATCTATGTATTAATTACCTTTGAATACTTCACTATCATGTAGATCACTACTTAAACTACCTATATAAAATTATGCATAATTGTAGTTTACCTCCACACATTAATTTTCAACCTCGCCGTCTCAAAAATGCGCTTGGGAAATTCACCCATAACCATAACTCGGAACTCCAGAATCCAGAATTTGATTATAGCTACTTAAATAATTTCAATTTATTTTTTAATCATCATCGTCGTCTTATGAAACTTTCACCATGTCGAAAAAATCAGAGTTCACGGGGTCAAAGCGTCGAATAAATCTTATGACGACGTAGTTTTATTACTAGCATATCGCTTTTATTAAGTAGTTTCCACGAAATAAGTGTTTTAATTCAGTCTTTCCTCAGATAAACCTTGCAAGCGGAATCAAGTCAAAACAAGTTATATTATTGTTGTAATTACTCTGCCTACTATCGTCATATGCCATTAAATTAGAGTTGCCAAACTTCCTGTTTTCCCAGGACATGTCCTAGTTTTTGTAGTATCCTGAGACGTCCTGAATAGTTTTTCAGCAGCGTCCTGGGTTTTTAAATTTTAAAATTCGCGTGCCTCTTTTAAAATTCTTACGTTACTGGCGGTCTCAATAAAAAATATGATTACATATTTTAATTACTTGAATTTCATTTTACCTATTTTCACTAGATATTGATTTAACTATTGCAACTCTATTACTGCGTCCTGTTTTCAAACTGAATTGTCCTGGTTTCTCCAACTTCAAATCCTGGTTTTTTAAATTTGAGGTTGGCAACCCTACATTAAATGGGTACATCTATGTCAAAGATTAAGGATAAAGTTGTTACATGTTTAACCATTTGTTGCTGTATTAAACGTGTTGAGCCTACATATTAGGGTGCATTGGGGTAATTACGATAGGATTTTTGATGAGTTGAGTATAGATACTGTATTCCGATAAAAAAATTAATGTATTTTTATATTTATTGTCAATTTTTTCTGCTCCCTTCGTAATTTATGAATAGATTTATGATTAATGTACATTACAGATACAAATAAGTTGTAGGAGTTTATTTAAAAAGACATTTTAATTATTAATTCGTATTTTATGGAATTGGGGGAAATACGAAATAAGCCTGGATAATTCCGAAGTACTTTAAAATTTGATCTTATTACACATGGATTGAAGGCTTATGTTTATTTTCTATTCGCAGTTACCCCTTACTCATGATATTGTTAATTTTGTTAATAGTTTTACTAAAACAGTTATTTCAACTTTATTACTTCGGATTTACCCCGGTAAAAGGTAGTGGTTCCCAACATTTCCGATAAAGAAAAAAGTACAATAGGTACGCAAAAAATTAAGATAGTAAAAACGCATTTAATTAAGTAGGTAGGTATATAATTTTCTTTTTGTTTATACATAAAACTTAAGTATAATAACAAGATCACAATGCTTAAGTGGTAATTTGGTCTCATTTTTGGGAACATAGGTAGGTACTTAAATAACATCTTAAGTTTTTTGTAACACATCAAACTAAATCTACAAGGATTGTAATTAAATCACTAAGCCCTTATGCTTACGTACAACATTTTCTGGTACTTATATAATTTTTTCATAAATCACAATATAAAAACCTAAGGAATTAAAAATCACAATAGCAGTCTTCGTCGTCGTGCACAAATTCTACCGGTTGTGCTTTTTTAATTGATAGTCGATGTCTTTTGCGAAAGTTTATGAACCAATCTGGGCCTGGGGTATTATTTTTAAAAGGTGTCTGAATATTATTTACCCGCACGTATTCAGCCACAAGCTCGATGATTTCAGATCTCGACAGTCCAAATCCCCATTTTTCCATAACGACGATCGTTTCGACCAATTTTTTTTCATCCTCTAATAATAGAGCAGTTGGTCTTCCAGCATTAGTGTTGCTTCTAACATTTTGGACGTGGTCGTGGATAGTTGTCAACGGAATGTTATAAGCTTGGGCTGCTGCATATTGGGTGAGCTCTCCACTTCTAACTTTTTCAACGGCTGTAGCCAGATCTTGTGACGTGTAACTTTTTAACTTTTTTCGAACGTACGTTCGAGGCATAGTGAACCTGAAAGAATGACATTTTTTTATTGTTATTACATAATAATAAATAAGAGCTTCTGCGCCAGACTCGGCCTATGTGATCTCATAATGAAATGTTGAATTCCCATTTCCCCCTTTTTCCCTCGCTGAGCTTCGATGATGTTCAAAAACTCTAACTAAAATCTAATCTCATGTAAATCGGTACAGCAACGGTTTAAAGATAAAACAACACAGATAGACAGATAGAATTGATTTACCATTCTTACCCATTACCTAAAATTGCATACGGAAAAATAAAATGGGGCCGAAAATCATACCTAAATAATATTTTATCCTACTTAGTTTGAGAGCCACTGCCTATTACTATAAAAATTACATGTGGGGTTATTACGGAAATATTTATAACGAAATAAACCCAATGGGGTATTTCCGAAAAAAGCTTAAGATCATCACTAGGACTTCGTGTTTCCCTCTATCATTATTAAAAAACAATAAACTATAATATTAACAAACATTTATTTAAATAACTTACCGGGGTTCCGAGAAAAGAGTGTTGGGGTTATTGCGATTCACCCAAACAGGCGTCAAAACCATGAGTCTCTCGCGACGGGATGTTGCACACACACTACCGGTAGCAGCGACAAACGGCGACTGAAGGATCAAGGCCGGTAACAATGGCGTCTAAAGCAATATTGCCAGAGTGAAAATATTACGGCGTTTGGTAGTTATTCGAAACTTACGGAATATACCCAATTTTGGAATTACCCCAATGCACCCTACAGTATTTTTTTCGAAACCGTAAACAAATTTCGGACACGTACTTTAATGAAAATAAGGATAATATTATGTAAACAAAAATCGTAGCAATACACGTGGTTGAAGTAATCGTATCTCAAGATAATCAGAACGATAAAATACTGCTCTACTAAGTATAATGACCCAGTTGCAGTATATGTATTTTGTACGACTGCAATACTTAGACTTAGACAGAGTCCCGAAGCATCGCTGTAGCCGAAATCGGCTCTAAGACATCATCATCATCATATGTATCTCGGGTGCCATTAAAACTTCCAGCACCTCGATTGGCCACTAACCCCTCCAAGAATTTGCACTCGAGCATCGTGGAGGAATATGCGCTAGGCCTAGGGTTAGAGCCAGTCCTGAATTTGCCAATAGACCGTATAGGCCCAAGAAGAAGATTCATAAATTTATTTATGCTCTTTTTTAATCATTAGGGGATAGAATTTTCGAATAATAAATAAACTTAATAAAAAAAACTAAAACAAAAAAAACTAAAACAAAAAAAACTAAAAAACTAAAAAAAAAAAATTCAGTAGGTTAGAATGTTGTTAAAAGTACACCAACAACAACTGAACAACTAGACCATAGAAGGTGTTTTTTTTTATTTCACACTTTTTATTTAAGATTCATTAACTTCTTAGACTTATTTTATTAACGAAAAAATTTGCAATGTTGTCATTGCTTTGCAGAGGTTAATAAATTAGCGAGAATGGATGTTTAAACAACTTTAAATCCTTATATTACTTAAAATGCAAAAATGATGAAAGGAACCTAAAAATCATTTTTGAATACCTAATCAACGATACCTAACTCGATAGATTTTGAGAAAAAAAATTGAAATGTGTGCTGGGACACATAAAAGAAGTGAAACTTCAACGGACAAGTGGAAAAACGAATCGCAACGGACAAGTTGAAAAACGAATCGCAACGGACAAGTTGAAAAACGAATCGCAACAAAATTAATTTAACTATGATTTATAAATCTAACTATGATAAATAAAATTATGATTTGGTTGGTTAGGTACATTTTAATGAATGAATTTTTATTTAAATATATTTTATTTTATCAAAGAAAAAAATTCAAAAAACGACAAAAAAAATCAAAAATTAAAAAACTCAAAATAAAATTTAAAAAAAAGTTAAAAAAAATATTTTTACAAAAATTTTATAGTAATTTAAAAAATTAATTATTTTAAATGTTTAAAACGAACGGCAACGTATTAATATTTAATATTTATTTCGAATATTTCCACGCGATATAATATCGTCTTCGTCTACGTCACTTCGCGGTAACGCTTTTTCGTGACAGAAAAATCCTCATTTTATTTATTTTTTAATTTTGATATCTCACAATTAAGACGACCATACAGCCACCAGCACGAACACAAATAATTTATAAGTATTTTATTGAACAGTTTCAAATTCTTACTGTCATTTTATTTTGGAGAGGCGAATAGCTCAACGTCCGAATTTGTATTTAGCAGCTATCAAATAGATAAGTAATGTCACAATATTGCAGGTAAAATCACCCTTCCTGCTGGTACATCGCTGGTGATACCAATCCACGACGTGCATCGCGACCCTCGGTACTGGGACGAGCCACATCGAGTCATGCCTGAGAGGTTCCTGCCAGAAAACGTGAAGAAGAGGGACCCTAACGCCTTTATTCCCTTCAGCTTGGGCGCTATGGATTGCTTAGGTCCGTTGTGTATGAACTTACGATATCTGTGTGACCTGTTTTATTATGAATTGAATTAAGTAATTTCAAGCCATTGTCCAAATACTAAGATTTATCTAAATAATAAAACCTAGTAAGTAAACGCTTTCGTAGCAAGTTACGTTTCAGAAAAAGGAGTATAGGACGCCCCCGACCATGATGACCTGAAGATAAGAGTGGCGCAAGTTAGGGAAAACCTACGTCCAGCAGTGGACCTCGAAAGGCTGAATGACAGATGGAATACAATAATTTATATCTTTCAGGTCGAGTGTATGCCACTGCTCTGGTGAAAACGCTGGTGGTCAGGGTGCTTCGGCAAGTGCACCTGGAAGCCGACGGTAACCTAGAAGACCTGGAGCTGCATGTGGCCATTTCTGTCAAGTTCGCTAAAGGATACAACTTGAGAGTTCGACCCAGGAAACTCGGCAACGAACGCAGCGATGCTTAGATTAAATCAGAACTTATTTTAAATGATGTGTAAATATAAATTACATAAATTGTCCTTGCAAACTATTCAAAGTTTTTATATTTTCGTGTTTGTTGTTATACTATGGTTAATGTTAAATTATATGGAATAATGTACAAAAATGTATTTCTATGAAATTAAATATTACAATTAAATTATGATTGTGTTTCTACACATACCTGTTACCTGTTACCTGTGAAATAGTACCTACCAAGAAATTATTTATTTATTTAACTCTTTATTTTACACCGATAAAATAATACAAAAACAAGTAAACAAGTAAAGCAGATATAATTATGAGGTACAAAAGGCGGTCTTATCGCTACACAGCGATCTCTTCCAGTGGAAAGCTGAATAGAGTAAGATTAAATGAGGTATTTTAAGGTGCACGAATAATATGAAGGAAATTACAATTATGCGGAATGAAATTCGCAATCTTTCTCAAACCAGTGCCTCTACAGGAAAAATGTACCTATAAAGACATAAAATCGCACCTTTACAATTGCTGTGGCTTATCTAAGAATTAAAAAAAAATGACTTTTATATATTTTATTTATTGAATGACATAAAAACATGTATTCTATGCTCAATAAATAATAAAAAAAATGCCCAATTCTTCAATTACATTTTTGGTGTTTACCAAAAAATACGAATTTTGGATACAATTCTAAAGGTGCGACAAATTTTTATGCCGTTCAATGTATTAAAAGTCATTTTCTTAAAATTCTTAGTTATGCCACTTCAATTCTAAAGGTGCGAAATGTCAATCTCCTTATGGCCTGCAACTTATGTAAAACATTTTTCTGTAAAATCAATATTTTGCCAAATAAACGTCAAAAATTAAAAATAATGTTTTTTCAAGGCGACCTTGAAAATGAAATTTGCTGTTTTTATATTCGTTATCAGCACGTCGAAATACATACCAAAATTCTGATCAATTGTAGCAAAGCAAAGCAAAGCAACAACCCATAATGGTCCCACTGCTGGGCTCGGGGTCTCCTCTCACAGTGTGAGGGGTACAGGCCATAGTCTTCCACTACCACGCTGACCAAGTGCAGATTGGTAGACTTCACACACCTTCGATAATTTAACTTTTATGGAGAACTCTCCGGTGTGCACGTTTCCTCACGATGTTTTCCTTTACCGAAGCAAGTGATAATTATCTTCTATTAAGATACATAACATATTATTTTTTAAGATTAGTAGAGGTGCGTGCCAGGATTTGAACTCGGGCCCCCACGTTCGGGAGACCAACGTTCTATTCGCTTGGCTATCACTGCTTAATCAATTAGAGGCATGGGGTAAAGGGAAGTTCACCCTATTTCTATGTACGAGTATGACACTATTGACTGCATGTTTTTAAATTAAGTTTGTTTTCGTAACCAGGCATTATGTATAAAAGTGAGCATGAAGTTAAAGAAATCTTCTTATTGTACTAGGTCGACCTACACTAGGTCGTACGTCATATTGACACGTACGTGATCTCTATGTTAATAGTGGTGTAGCCAGGGTAGTTCTCACATAGTTGTCAGTGAAGTACGGCGTTTGAAAGGAAGTTTTTAATTCGAGGTAAGTGACTTCAATTTAATTATTATTATTTTTATTATTTACGTGCCAAAATTGTTATAAATAAAAATTTTGAAATCCTAAATAACAATTTTGGAAAAACTCGCTTGGTGAGAGTTCCGTATGTTGATTATGTATTAACCGTTATTTTTCTATTTTATTTATTTTTGCCGTTTTTTTTAAGACCATAGATTTCTTATAGGTTTTCGTGTAATATTTAAGTAAAGAACTATTCTCTGTATTTTTTTCAATTCTAGCATCAGTAGTTTCGGAGATAAGAGGGGGAAATGGTCAATTTTTTACTCTAAAACTAAAACAAAAAAAATATTTGAGATCCTTACCACAAGACCTTTCATTTGAAATAATATCATACGATACGTTTGCAAAACAGATTTTGTTTAATTTCGATTTTGTTAATTTAAAAAAAAAATCATTTGTTTACTTTATTCCTTCATCTTTGGGTTATAAAAAGTACACGAGTTAAAAGTTATAATATTATGTACATATACATAACATTATTATACATCACAATGACACTCGAGAACAAATATTAATCTGTCCCCAGCCCAAGGAATCGAACCCAAGACACCTCGTTTCGCAGGCAGGGTCGCTCGCTACCAACCAGAGTTGCCAATACAAATTAGACGGCCGTGTACATTGGATAAAAAAGCCGTGTTTATATGGAAAGTTTTTTCCGAATACTACCTAATTAATTAATTCGTTACCGTAGAATTTGCTAAAAGCCGTAGATATTGCTACGGCCACAGCACAGGGTTGTAGGCGTAGGCCGTGGATTTTGTGATTACTTGGCCTGAAAGCCATAGAACAAAATAATAAAATATGTAAATAAAATAATCTAAAAATTTTAACAAAAAAATCGACTTCAAATGAAGTAAATCCTTTCCAATAACAATAAAAAAGAATCATCGAAATCGGCTGGCGTGATATTGAGTTATTCGTCAATTTGTCGCGCACATAATTAATAAAAATTTAAGACTTATATTGTTTTCTCATGGATGCCACTATCAGATCTTGATATAAGTAGGACCGCACGACAAGCATCAGCTTTCGATTTAAAAAATAATCATCAAAATCGGTTCACCCAGTCGAAAGTTCTGTTCTGAGGTAACCACAGACATGTATACCTAGAGTAGATGCCGCATGTTCATACATTTCACGTGTAACAGAAAGGATTTTAAATCCTATTTGAGCGCCGTGTCATTTAGTTGGCGTTTCATTGCTATTGGCAATAGATGTCAACTGAAATAACGAAAAATGCCTAATTGTAACGTTTTAAACTGTAGGAATTCTACAAATACAGTTAGCAGAGGTAAAAGAAATATTTCTTTTCATCGTTAAGTAATTTATTTATAAAATTGTGTAGTAATTTATTTTAAAATATTTTTTTTCATATTTATTGCATTTCTACCACGTTTTACAACGAAAAGCACTAACTTACTGTGTACTGCATACTACTCAATACATTGCTGATTTTGGTAGCAAAATTTATACGGCTTGTTTACTGGAACACGCAATGAAAGTAAAACAATCGTTACTATAAATCGTCGCTTAGCTTCGTAGTACGGTGAATATTGTCGTGTTTCTGTAAAATATAGCATATAGTGTTGTTCATTTACTCGGTGTGGTCTCGATGTTAATCGATTTTGAAAACCAATGAATAATAATATTTACATAGAGACAGTTTTTAACAGGCAAATTATTTTTCATTACAATATTAATGTTTCTGTATAATGATTTTATTCATGATAACATTATAATTAAAGGTTTTCAAGTGACCCCAATATTAAAGCAAAATGAATTATAGCGACGGGGCATAGATATTGGTTTCCAACAAAACATAGCTGTATATGTTCTATTCATTTAAATGATGACTGTTTTACGGATTCGAAAAAGAAACGAAGGTTGATTTCAAGCGCAATACCGAATATTGATGTACTGTTTTTTTATTTTGAATTTTAATTAGAAAAAAATATTCGTTTAACTTTAGGTAAGTTTAAATGTGTCCGTATGATGTTTTGATTTTCATAAAAGAAATGTTTATAAATATTTTTTTAATTTTCATTTATTTAATTTCTTGAAAGCAAATAATAAACAATCCCAAGCATGCCCAAAGAGGCAGAACATAAGGTTAAAATGTATTTTTGTAAACCACCTTTATGCATGTACTATGTTCTAGCAATAAATGATTATGATTATGATTAATCATAATATTTATGATCTCTTTATTTATCTTTACATTTTTGAAGCTTGTGTTTATAATTAACAAATAATCAAGTTAAATAAAACACAAAACTATTTATTCGGTCATATTCAAGCACTATACCATATTATTATGTACAACCAACCAAAGGCATTTTTTATGTTTTACATATTCTACGCCTACAAACGATCATACGATTTTCTATTTACCTAATTATTATCGGTAATCGATTTTGAGAATCATTAATCGTTGTCGAGAATCGGTAACGAATCAGTTTCGAATTGATATCGCTAGGATGGGGAATTTCAGCACTAAATATTCTTGTGACAGCACAATGTGTCAAAAAAAAGTGACACGCTTGGTTTTCATACAATTCGAGGTACATGCGTCGTCTATTCTTGATATATGTCTGTGGAGGTAACAAACATAAAAAAATACAGACGAATTAAGAACCTCCTCCTTTTTGTGAAGTCGGTTAGTAAAATTAAAATAAAACACGGTAATTGCCGTAGCACTGGCAGGCAACCCTGCTACTTCGCCTGCGGCGACCAGCCTCAGCCGCTTCGACTCAAATGGTGCCTGCAGTTTGTTACAGCGGGCGGGGGCTGCTCTCCCTCCGCGCCTCCGGGGTCTACATTCACTCTAGGGGTAGGGCAGACTAGTACCACGTGGGGTCGGGATTGACTAAGTCGGTTCTGTCACCAATTTTGAAAAATTTTACTAGAATGTAATAAATAAATTTAATAGAGTATGACATAAACAGTAAAATTTATATATTATATATATGTATATTACCCTTTTATTATATATAAAAAACCTTTCTTGCATTTGGGTGAATTTCAACAAACACGAATTTTGCCTAATTACAGTGGCGAATTTAAATTTGCTGTTTTTGATAAATTTTTTTGGCCTAAATAATAGATAAAGAGTAGTACCTACTAATTAATCATATACTAGAGATCGAAAAAAAATTATTAGTTCATGAGATATTTCCATTTCGAAATTATCAAATGCCACCGAAATTATTAAAGGACCACCGGAATTAAAATCCAAGCCACCAAAATTGATTAAATTTAAACTTGCTGTTTCTAATACACTTTATTTGGCATAAATAATATGTAAATAGTAGTAATAATTAGTCATATAGTAGATTTTGATTGAATTGATTGAATTGAATTGAGAGATTGAAAAAAAAAATATTTGTTCCGGATATATTATCAAATTACACTATCAAATGCCACCGAAATTAGGACCACTGGAATTAGAATTTGATCCACCGAAATTGATTTATGCCCATGAGAAATCATAAAATTCATAATTTTTTAATACTTTAAAGATATGTACATTTTGAAGAATAGGAGTCTAGATGAACGGACTCCTTTTAGCGGTGATTAGACAGGTCCATTGCACTTCTGAGCCACGTTTATAAGCTGTTTTCGAGGGTCCTCACAAATCGCATTGCACGCAGGCTTGACGACTTCCAGCCTCCCGAACAAGCAGGATTCCGAAAAGGCTACAGCACCATAGACCATATACACACATTGCGGCAGATTATACAAAAGACCGCGGAGTATAATTTGCCGTTATGTATAGCCTATGTGGACTATGAGAAGGCCTTTGATTCTATCGAGATCTGGGTGGTACTAGATTCTCTCCAGCGGTGGCAGATCGACTACCGGTATATCGAGGTGTTGAAGTATTTGTACTCATCCGCCATTATGTCCGTCAGAGTACACGACACAGCAACGAACCCCATCCAACTGCAGAGAAGTATCAGACAAGGATGTCATATCCCCAAAACTGTTCACCGCTGTGTTGGAAGACGTGTTCAAGCTGATGGAGTGGAAACAACATGCCATTAACATCAATGGCGAATACATCACACACCTGCGATATGCCGATGATATAGTCATCCTGGCGGGTTCCCTGGAAGAACTTGGTACAATGTTCGGGGACTTGAACAGCGCCTCACAACGGGTGGGTCTTAAGATGAACATGGACAAGACGAAAATCATGGCGAATGTCCATGTCACACCCATATCGGTCGTTGTTGACGGCGCTGCTCTCGAAGTTCTAGACGAATACAATTACCTGGGACAAGTGACCCAGATGGGTAAGTCCAACTTCGAGAAAGAAGTCACTTGTAGAATCCAACTCGGATGAGCTGCGTTCGGGAAACCCCGTCATATCTTGTCATCCAAAACACTACCTCAGTGCCTGAAGTTTAAGGTGTTCGAGCAGTTTGTGTTGCCAGTGACGACATACGAATCCGAGACGTGGTGCTTTACTATTGGCCTAATCCACAACCTCAGAGAAGCGCAGCGGGCTATGGAGAAGGCTATACTTGGTATTTCTCTACGTGATCGCATCAGAAATGAGGAGATCCGTAGACGAACAAGGGTAACCGACACAGCTCGAAGAATTAGCCGACTGAAGTGGCAATGGGCGGGCCACATAGTGCGAAGGACCGATAACCATTGGGTAAGAAAGGTCCTCGAATGGCGCCCACGTCTCGGAAAAAGGAGCATAAGACGCCCCCCGACCAGGTGGACTGACGACCTGAAGAAGACAGCGGGCATCCGCTGGATTCAGAAGGCTCAGGACCGGTCAGAGTGGTGCAAGTTAGGGGAAGCCTATGTCCAGCAGTGGACCTCCAAGGGCTGATGGATAGATGGAGACACGCTTGTGTTTCTATGGCCTATACTTCGCTATACGCTTTGATTTGCCACCGGAGCCACCGAGATTGCGCCACCGGACTTAGAATCAGAGACAAAACTTGAATTTTAAAGAAAACTTTTAGTCACAGGTTAACTTTTATTTCACAATTATAGTTGAAAACCGTTAATGGAACCCTCCATAAAATTTCTAGATAATCTGCTTTGTACTTTTACTAATATACATGATATCGGAATTGGATGATTTTGTATTCCTGCGCCACCGCAGTTAGTACTTACGTGTTTGGCAGGAAAATTACGCAGCCAGTCGGTCATCCTAACACGTAGTTTGCAAGAACCACAGTACATTTATATCTTTACCGTGCAAGAACACAACTGAACGGTGCAGGGAGAGCCAGTAAGGTGTCTTCCAAATCGTGAAGTAACAAGTAATGAAGTATACAAAATGCGCCACCGGTATTGCTTTTTTTTGTAGGACATTTTTAAAAGATGTTTTAAGAGCTGTTGTTTAAACTTAAATTACTCCATAAATATATATTACTTGTGTTATTTAATGTATTTCTAAAAAACATTCCCTTTCAATGAAATTTATTTACCAAAAAAAATTAAATTAATAAAATATGTAAATAAACGCAGTTTGGACAGTACACCGGATTAGATTTTAGGTCTTAGATATTTTTTTATTAAGAATCTATGTATTAAATACCTCTGAATACTTCACTATCATGTAGATCACTACTTAAACTACCTATATAAAATGATGCATAATTGTGGTTTACCTCCACACATTAATTTTCAATCTCGCCGTCTCAAAAATGCACTTGGGAAATTCACCCATTTCATGTTTTCTAAATTTCATCTAGCTCGACCAAATTCCTCGGGCCACCAATCTTTCCAATGAACTCTTGTTTATCTAATTATTATAATTATAATATACAAATAATACAATAAAATATACCTAATAACATAAATTTTATAAATAAGTAGCTTAATTCGTGTTGTATTTTTTGGAAATAACCTCTAAATTAAATTTAAGATTTTTCAAAAACGACGCATTACCTCACAAAAAGCAACTAGATTATGATTTGGCACATCACTGCCTATCAATTAAACATAAAATCACCCAGATACTGATGCCGCAGGATACTAAAGCCAAGCCACTAGTGCGTAAACGATTTAAAATTCTTGTAGGATGTGCTAAATGCTAATGTTTCAGCCAGTTTTCTTTCGAGAGCCCAGCTGTGGAGTGTGGACGCTGTGGTTAGTATCGATACATGTAATAAGCTGTGTGCACTCGTTTCAGAATGATCTGGCCGCTCCTAGTAATCGCGGTTCTGCTGGCATCGTTATGGTTGCGATGGAGATACAAGAACAGGCAGCTGCTAGAAATGGCAAAGGCCTTCCCCGGCCCACGTCCACTCCCTCTACTTGGCAACGCACATTTGTTCATGGGCCGCTCAGAAGGTTTTCTTATTTTTATGTATTACTTAGTTAGTATATTACATAGTAAATCAGAAGCTTTTGCATTTTTTTTACTTTAAATTTATAATCCACCCCATAATATTAGAACTCATTTTCTTAAGATTTGTCTGTTAAATTTTTTGGTCGCCTATTTTCCGCCGCATGCCCTCTATATTTGGATAAAAATCTGTTTTAGTACCAACAGAGGCACGAGTAAATAAAGATTCAAGACAACGTCAGTGTAATGTTTTTACAAGTTATACAAAACATTAAAAATTTAAAATCAATTTTACTCAATAAATGCTGAGTAATATTATACCTACTCTAAGGATACACACTATACACTATTCGTATTTTATAATGTCGAAGTAACTCAGTTACATGGTAGACACGTGGTCACGGTGAAATATTGGTATCATAAAATCGCACCCTCAGTGGAAAAAAAAACGTAAGGTCAACTCGGCGAAGACCGTCTGGAGGGTAGGACCGTACAGTACGAAATACAACGAATTCTGAATAACTACAGCAAATACAACCCAGCGTACAAACACTTTAAACTGTTTTAGTTTCAATAAATTGACATAGATGGCGCTATTTATAACACAAAGAGAAAAAAATACGTATAAAATTTTGTCGGGCTATGAACTTGCAACACGACCTGGCAACACGTTGGCAAAAAAATATTTTAAGTGGTTTTTCATCATATTTATCAAGGTTTGTGTAGGTAATTTAATTAATTATCAATATTATTATCTAAATATTATATTAGAATAGAATAAAACATATTTTTTACGAAGTTACATCTAGTGAAAAAAACCCATCCTCAAATTGCAATAGTGGAGAAGTCCGTCTAGTTCTTGGAGGGAAAGATCGGCATGTGCCGGTCTTCGTCGTTTCCAGATGTAATAAACCTTTTACGCCTAAGCAAATTTTATAAAATTAATCCTTATACATATGATTCGTATATTTAAGCTTCCTGCGTAGTGAGTCTGTCTTAAAACCTCTTAAGGTCTACTCTTAAAATCGATAATCGATATTTCATTTCAATTGCCGTGTTATTTTATTATTTTTCTTTGACTCATACATTTATTTTATTATAATATTCTATTTTATACTTTCGACGAATTTATTAGCCCTAGCGCTGAAAAAAAAACAATTATAATATGAATATAGAAGAAGGTGTATTTTAGTACCTACTTCGATTAAGTAAGTTGGTTTTTGATCTCTTAAATGGTAGACCTAAAGAAGGCGATTCCTTTTAATAAAACTGATATACAAAAAAAAAAACGATTTTTTAATTTGATTTAATTGTTTTTTACCCCTGAGTTTCGATCTATACCGGACTTACCCGACATACGTATTTTTTTGCGATTTATGACGATAAGAGCGTTTAATATGAAAAACGATAGCACACATTTAAATGGCGTTGAAATACATACGCGTATACAATGTCTATATTCACGTAAACCGACTATTTGTAGGTTTTTTTTCCACAAGACGGTCTTATACGACGTGGTAGTAAAGTCCGTCTATTTCACCATTTTTTCAAAATTAATTTTTATTTCATTAATCGATAACCTTAAAGTAATTTTTAGAGTTTTTTTTAATAGTCAACTAAATATTTGATTACCTAATTCAATAAAATTTGCCTAAAATGTTATAGAAATGGCAAAATTTGCCTAATGAATTAAATTTTTAATGAAGTATGCCGGTCTTCGACGAGTTGACCTTACCTAAGTCGTCTTACGTTGAGTTTTAGTTATTAATATGATTGGAAAAACGGACAAAAGCTGCATATGCTCAATTTTTTTCAAATTTTTATCATTAATCTTGACGGTTTTGTGCAAGAAATCATAATGTAAATTCCTTTGACTACTTACTGATATTTTCACAGTTTATTGCTTTCCTGTAAAATTGCAATTTTCATCTTATGCCTTTTTTCCACTGAAGGTGCGAAATATGAATCGTCACAATTAAAATGACAAAGCATAGCTACCTACCTACCTACCTATACCTACCTACCTACCTACCTATAATAGATGGATATAATCTTATAATAATTTATCACATCATAGAACATTAATTCTTTGACATAAATACCACAAGCGCTTTACTCTAATAAATGACGACTTAGGTGATCTCGGGTCAAGCGGAAATCACTATGCAATAGTAAACTGTAATTTAGTAATTAAATATATGCCTTCACGCAGTTTTGAGGTCAGTCATGTCTATTTATCTTGTGCCCGGAAAAATCATAAGCTAATACCAATTAAAAATAAAACCCGCACCTATTCATTAGAATAATGAAGAAAACTTAAGCACTTTTTAATGGCGGTATAAATCACAACATGGCAATAACTAACTCCATGCTTGTTTATCCTTGTGTAATTAGCTAACAATCGACCTACGATGATAAGTGGCCACCGTCGCCCATGGATATGAGTAAAAGCAAAGGCATCACCGATGCATTACCGACCTAGAAAGAAGAGAGACAGCTGACTCAAGCAAGAACATGCTGGCTAGAAAACTATTTTTTTTTTAAAGTAGCCTAAGTTGTTACATCAGCTATCTGCCAGTGAAAGTCTCGTCAAAATCGGTCCAGCCATTTGAGAAATTAGCCGAAACAGACAGACCGACAAAAATTGTATAAAATATTGTTTTGGTATAGGTATGTACCGTGTATATGTCACCGGAATATAATAAGAACCGTAAGTTTATAAATTTCCTAGGAAATTTATAAACTTTCGTAGGATTCTAAACGAGAGATAAATTGTATTATTTTACGGCCACATTTTCGGAAATTGATAAACTAACCGAGCTCACTCGTAAAATAATAAGTGACCAATAACCAAACGCCATATGCGCTCTGATTGGTTGAATAAGTTACGTGTTCCTTCTCCTTTGTTGACGAAGTGACATTTACCACAGAGCTACGAAAGTTTTAAGTGGCCGTGACCAAAACTATGACATGATTGCACACGAAATCGAAGTTGGCGAATCAGATTCTTTCGATTTCAATTGTTTTTTCATGGCGAGGGGCTTCGCCATAGATGTCGACGGAACCCCGCTTCGCGGGGTTCCTATTTTTCTTAAATAAAATCAGACAACCATAACCTAACCTATCCTTCTTTTGATTTGAGTTCAGTTGTTTTTTCATGGCGAGGTGCTTCGCCTTAAGTAGGGATTATTAGTATATTATGTAAAAAAGTTAACCTGTATTATAGGTACCTAAATAGTTTTAAAGTAAAAATACTGTTAGGTAGGTAATCGAAACTGATAGATTTATAGTGTACAGTTTGGCAAGTCTGATTGTACCTAAGTTTATGGACACAAGCATCGCCTCTGTCAACATCGACCAATCAGAGAGCAGTGTGTTATTTTCCGTATTTTAAAGAAGCGTAAAATTAAAAGCTCTTCTGTGATTGGTCCAGCCGTTTAGAATTTTACGAATGGGCAATCCGTTAGTTTATAAATTTACCACGAGACGTCGCAGATTGATAAATTTCCGAAAATGTGGCCGTAAAATAATACAATTTATGTCTCGTTTATAATCCTACGAAAGTTTATAAATTTCCTAGGAAATTTATAAACTTACGGTTCTTATTATTTTCCGGTGACATATACATCCAAATGCACTTAGTAAAAAACGGTTAATATTACAAACAGACACTCCAGATTTATTTATTTGTATAGATAAAATAATTTTGTAAAGCTTTACTACCAGGACAAAGAAAGTTAGCCAAACATCAGTGATGCCTTTGGTGTTGCTGATGTCTATGGGCGACGATAGCCACTTACCATCAGGTGGATCGTCAGCGCGTTTGCCGGCTATTTCTATTAAAAAAAACCAGCCGATAGACAAATATCCTGATAATAATCGGTACCGTCGATCTTTGATGTGTATCCGAAAAATATAACGGGATAATCTGCGTTGTTTCTGGCTCTTTAACATCGACAGTGCGACCAAAACACGTAGAAAACATTTGATAGTCCATTGTCATTGGGAGTGTCAAAGCTCGGAAAAAATACCCTACTACCAAGATTCAGCTACCTCCAAGAGGGACCTAAACCATACCGCGTCCGTTGTCCTGCAGGGTGCAACATGCATAAAGGAGTTTGGGTTAAACGCAGGATGGATGGAGCTTGGAACCCCTTACGCCCCTACCATATCTAAAGTTTAAGGTCTAAAATAGTCCTGGAATTCCAATCTCCATTTTTTTTTATTTCGTTTACCAAAAGTTCACTGGACGAGATTGCTACTTATGTAAGGCCACTTTTCCACTTCTCGTATAGATTTAGTGACGACATTATGACCTAGACTGCCCTAGAAGATAAGTGTGAAGGTTACAGTCTGCTTTTGATATAAATATATATTATGAGATAAGAAAAAGTAAATTAAATTAAAATATTTAAAAAATATATTAAAAAAAATATTTCAATATATTTATTAAATTGAATACTGTTTATTTGAATAAAAAATACAAATGAAATAAAAAACATGCCGCCTATATAAAATAATAACCTAAAAAAATTAAACAGGAATAAAATATATGTATAGAAAATCAAATACAAAAATAATATTATGAGATACGAGAAATAATAATTATTAAGATGGATCACCCCCAATGCACTGAAGTACACATACGGAATCCTTCAGAATCTTCGGCAAGAGAGTAAATAAACATCTGTTGCCGAAGAGTCTGAAGAGTTCAGTATGTAAAACGATCGAAGAGTTTTCACGCCGTTGGTTTTCTCTTGATAGGATGTTGTCTCTGACTCTCTTGTGATGCAAATGCAGGTCGTAACGCAGCAAGGCATTATGTCAATGGAAATAAACTTATAGTCTTATATATGTTTGAATATTTTCAGTGCGAGGAATATACTGGACCAATCTAAAAAGTCAAAAAGTAACTTTAAAAATATCAATCTTAGTTTTTCGTTTGGATGTAAGTAGATTATGTAAAAAAAAACGCATTCACGTTTAACTTTCAAGGTCTTACCAAAACTGTCATGTACGAAACTGACCCTGACCATTAATCCAAATAGAAATGACCTTATGTACAAAATTTATGATCTCGATTTACGGGTGTCTCGAGAAACGCTTTGAATAGTAACTAGCGTAAATATGCTTTATATGCCCAACCTGATGACAACAGAAGGGGAAATTGAAAAGGAAATGTGCATAAATGATTTGGATAAATGAGAATATACAGAGTATACACAAGATAAATGAGAAATACATATACCGACTAAAGAATGAGTTGTGGTCTTTTAATAAACTTTTGAAATAGGTACCTACTAAATAAATTTTAACCGACATACTTTAAAATGCAATATAAGTATTTTAGGTTGTAAATAAATATGTAGGCAACCAACTGTATTTATTTAGCGATAATTATAGACCAAAAGTTTTTGCTCAAATCTCTTGGCAATAAGTACAGTCACCTGCAGAGAAAAGTAACCCATCTGTTTATTAAAACTGTTTAAACAGATGGGTTACTTTTCTCTGCAGGTGACCGTACATAAATTACCTATCTTGAAAAAGTCTTCTTCAAGTCTAAATAATTTGTGTATTGTCAAGATAATAAATTCACGATTATCACTAAAGATAAGTATCATTTTTGTTGCAGAATTAATAAATGTAATAAGGGGATTGATGAATACGTATGGAGACGTGATCCAGATTTGGTTGGGACCAGAACTAAATGTGTTTTTGAGCAATCCTGATGATTTTAAAGTAAGTATCTATCGATAGATAATCGTTAACTTATATCTTCTTATGTCATATTTTCTTGATGATCATCCGCGGCAAATATAATCACTGCTGATAAAGACGTGGCAAGCGAGTTTGAAAATCATTTCTGTAACATTCCTATAATGTTAACCCGTTCACTAGCTTCTTCACCGGCGGAAGCACTTTCTATATTAAAAAATCATGTTAATGAATGTAACATTTTATTTGAATTTAAACATATAACCACTAGAGACTTAATTAAAGCATTTCAGTCTCTGAAGGTAAAGAATACAGGTGACTTGTGGGGCATCTCGGTAAAAATAATACAGTATATTATAGATATTATAGCTCCATATTTGGTCGTAGTTTTTAATAAATGTATAGATCTCGGTATCTTTCCAGATCTTATGAAATGCAGCAAAATCATTCCACTTTTTAAAACAGGTGAAAAAACTGATGTTAATAACTATAGACCAGTTTCTGTTTTACCAACTCTTAGTAAGATCTTCGAAAAGATAATACTGAATCAAATGTTAACCCATTTCAATAATAATAAATTATTACATCCTGAGCAATACGGTTTCACAAAAGGCCGGAGTACAACCGATGCCGGGGCTAGGCTTTTAAAGCATATATTTGAAGCATGGGAAGCATCACAAAATGCCATAGGTGTATTTTGTGACTTATCTAAGGCATTTGATTGTGTTGAGCACGAAACATTGCTGCTTAAACTTGGCCACTATGGTATAAAAAACAAGGCCCTTAGCTTGATCGCGTCTTATTTGAGTGATAGAATACAAAAAGTAAGCATAAACGATATTAAGTCATCGGGGTCACCGGCTGTGATGGGTGTACCGCAGGGCTCTATATTGGGTCCGTTTCTTTTTCTGGTATATATTAATGATTTACCACATTATGTAAAGAACCAAGCGGATATTGTACTATTTGCTGATGATACATCATTAATATTTAAGTGTGGAAGGAATAAAGTAAATTTCGACGACGTAAATAGTGCTCTTTCGCATGTGTCGCGTTGGTTCACTATCAATAACTTACTTTTAAATGCAAAAAAAACTAAATGTATAGAGTTTGTGCTACCTAATGTTAAAAAAGTCAGCAAATCTCTTAAACTAAATAATGAAACATTGCATATGGAGGAATCAACGGTCTTTTTAGGGGTGACCTTAGATAGTAAACTTCAATGGGGCCCACATATAACAAATCTCGCGACAAAACTTGGTAGGGCTGCTTATGCTGTTAGGAGAATAAGGCAGTATACTGACGTCGAAACTGCTAGGATAGTTTATTTTGCTTATTTCCACAGTGTTATGTCATATGCCATCTTGCTGTGGGGCAAAGCAGCCAATATAGAACAAATTTTCATTCTACAAAAAAGGGCTGTTAGGGCTATCTATAAACTTAAGTCTCGGGAATCTTTGCGTGAAAAGTTCAAGGTAATAGGTATACTTACAGTAGCTTCCCAGTATATCTTCAATAATGTAGTTTTTATAAGGAAGAATATAAACGCGTATAAACAAAATTTTGATATTAATAATCGCCAAACAAAAAGAATGTATCAATTAGTTACGCCTTCGTTCCGCCTAAGTAAAGTGCAACGATCTTTCATAGGGCTTGGTGTACATTTCTATAATAAAATCCCAAAAATAATACGTGACTTGCCAATAGAATCTTTCAAAAAACGTGTAAAAACACAATTGTTAGGCAAGGGATATTATAGTGTAAACGAGTATTTAAATGACAAAGACGCATGGAAATGATTAGCTCTGCAACCAGTTCCACTCAGAATAGTAAACTTTTGTATGATAATATCATTTTTGTAATATTTTTTTTAAAAGATGTGCTGAGGAGTTTCTTTAGGCTTTTCTTCTCCTCCATGACAAAGCACCTTCCGAAAAGCCAAAAAATGACGTGCATAAGTGTATCAATGATACCTATATGAATAAAATATTTTGACTTTGACTTTGACTTTGGCAAGACACTTGAGCGCTAGGGAGAGAATGGCAGAAAATGGCGGCTATTGCATACGTTGAGAAAATGCTTGATTTTTATGATTATTTTTTGGACGTGTAGTCAAGTAGTATTATTTCTCAACCACTAGGTTACTAAATTAAATACTAAAGTCTCTTTTTCCATCCCATCCATCCATCCATGAATGAATAATGTGACCCATGGATGGATGGATGGAACTAAATTAAATATTTCAGGCTCTTCTTACAAATCCAAAAATGAGCTTCAAAGGTCCTCAGTACAAGTACATGGCTGACGTACTTGGCGGCGGGATACTCAGCGGATCTGGTATGTTTATTATTTATTTATTTGTGAAGTTTATTGCTATAATAAGCGGTATTGAGGGAGCTCAGAATACTGAGTCCAATCCCATGCCAATTCGTCGCGGCGACGACGAACCGTAGGAGCCGGATACTGCAAGTTGAGCACTGCACCGCGAGCTTGTCCTGAGGCGAGACGATTAGGATACGATTCCGATTAGTGTTATTGTAATAGGTTATTGTAATTGTAATTGTATTATTGTAATAGGGAGTGTCATACAAATTATACTGGACGGCTCGAGTTGATACGGCGACGATCCCCTTCCGAGTTGATGTGCGTGCTATGCCCTTTGATCAGTTTGCATAATAATATGTACGGTGTCAAATAACAATTAACAAAAACATTCGACTTTCAGGCACACCCTGGAGGAAGCATCGTAAAATAGCTACACCAAACTACGGCAAGAGGGCCATTGAAAGCTATGGAGACATCTTTAACCAAGAAGTGGATATTCTATTGAAGAAATACAGAGAAATGTGTAAAGGAAAACAATTTGATATTTATGAGAGTATCGTTCAGACAACCAGTTATTCTGTTTGCCGTGAGTATATCTTCCGGGTTTAAAATTTAAAGATTAATTACTTAATTACGAGAGGTCCGCATGTTTAAATCAACAGGTTAGATAATATTTAACCTTTGTATACGTGTTGACTAGGCATAATTATGGTGTTAGTGGTGCATTAATCACAATTTTACAACTATTATGAAGGGGTCAATGCTTAAGACCATAATTTATAGCCTACTTCACCCATACAAAGGGCTCGGTAGCGTACCACGGACTTGGCGGTACTCACATATGGTGGAAAAATCTTTTAATGATGGCTAGTTACATCCTTCTTGTGTTTTAAAGAAATAACTTGTAGCCGGAAATATTCCGAGACTCCCGCTCCCTTTTGTGGCCGGGAATTTGTAATGCCTTGGTGTTTACATGGTGTTTCGTTGTTTTTCAGCTTTTATACATAGCTATGTTTTTTTCATGGAAATAGCCGGCAAAAGATCTGACGATCCACGTGATGGTAAGTGGTTATCGTCACCCATGAACATCAGCGACACACCAAAGGTTTCCGTGATGCGTTGCCGGCTAAGAAAGTGAGAAGAAAAAGAAAGAACGAACTGGCTCTCATGCCACCAGTCGGAATACACAACAAGTGACCAAAGCCGCCAAAAGTAGTATCCAGACGGACCCCATCGAGAAATAATAATAGTAATAATGGTATCCCTCCAAGAGGCCCTACCATCAGCGGGCCGGATTTAGTTGCCTCTTACAACACCCATCCATTGACACTGGGGTTAGTGTTCTAAACCGCCCCAATACAGTATACTAATACTAACATCCTTTAGTCAAGGATCAGATTAAATTGTTTCGATTATTTTTAGAAACACTTATGGGACTCAGCAGAGAAGAAACTTTATCAATACCATATTTACAAGAACTCATTGATTTAAGTCCAAGGTAATAAATAAATTTTTTCAAATATTGTTAATGCAAGGTACCCAAGATACCATGACTTGATACTCTTGAGTCTCGAATAATAATTTACTTATGTAATTACTACGATATTTTTTGTAATCTTACTAATATTATAAAGAGGAAAGATTTGATTGTTTGCATTGAATAGGCTCCGAAACTACCGAACCGATTTGAAAAATTCTTTCACCGTTGGGAAGCTACACTATCCTCAGGTGACATAGGTTATATTATATTTTTTAATTCTTTCTACTATTTTTCCCGAAGCGAAGCGAGGGCGATTTCCTATGTATTATAAATTAAAACTTGCACATTATAATCGAACAATTTACCATGCGCATTATATGATTATCTATACCAATGTTTCCCAACGTGGGGCCCACACGCCCCACAGGCAATTTGTTAGTTAAAGGGGGCAATGTAAAAATTGACTCGACACGACTTTTTAACCCTTTCGCTTTGCGTTATTTAAATGCAATGTTTGATATCGGTGACAAAATTATGTAGGTATGGGGGGCATAAAAATTTTAGAAATGTTAAGGTGGGGCATGACCTAAAAAAGGTTGAGAAACACTGATCTATACTATGCTACTATGAGAATTCAAACTATGCTTATATTTCTAGCATGTACAACATAATCTTCGACAGAATGACAAAGTGGTACCTGCAGATAGATCCAATTTTCTGGCTCACAAGTTCAAATTACCTACTGAAAAAATTCATTTCAAAGATGAATAACTTCAGTAAAGATGTCGTTATGAAAAGAGTAAAAAAACTAGAAACTATCGATAAACGCAAATTGGAGCTGATGAATACTGATAAAGACTCCCTGAGCAATACCCAGTTGAGCGTCATCGACAGATTCTTGCTGTCTCATGAACTAGATGACGAGGAGCTGCTGACGGAAATATTTACAGTATTTACTTCAGTAAGTTTAAAAAATATCACCTTATAATTATCTAAACTTGGCTTCTCTTCTTTTCGCCTTATCGTTCTTTTATGCCGCAATGTGTGGTATAAATGAGATTTACAAAATTCAGCCTGTTGAACTAATATATCTACCTTATTCTAGAGTCAAGAAGCCTCAGCGAAAATGGCATCGTTCTTACTTCTGATGATGGCATATCATCCTAATTGTCAAGTAAGTGATTACTTCCATTTGATATCATAATAAAATGGTAATGAAAGGAAAACGCATAGCAAGCTTGACGACGTTGGATGGGTGACCGCTAGTAGCAAAAATTACTTGAGCGTTTCCGTGCTTCGGAGGGAACGTAAAGCCGTCGGTCCCAGTTGTTATCGTAAGAAAATAGCCGTTAAACCATGTCGGATGAAAACTTCCGACACTTGGGTTGGCCACACCTTCACCAATCCGCACTGGAGCAGCGTGGTGGCGTATGCTCTAAGGCTCTTCAAGAGGAAAACCCCGTGCTCAGTAGTGGGGCATTATTGTGTTGAAGCCAGTGAAAAGGCTATCCAGATAGAAATCCAACTCTTTTGACCATACCTACACGTAGAATAGCATATATTCTGAAGAGCACTACTTACTCAACAACCTCTTACTTTGTCCTTTGTCGCTTCACACACAGTTTGAAAAAGTAGACTTGAACTCGAGGAATGATGGAGCCAGTTGTAATGTTTGTAAGTTAATTTTGTTCTTTTGATTGTAGGAGAAATTGTACAAAGAGATCGTCTCTGTAATGGGAGAGAGTGACAGACCGGTAACGGATGAAGATCTTAAACAGATGCCTTACTTAGAAATGGCTTTCAAAGAAGTGCTACGGCTCTTCCCCATTGGGTCCATGTTGCAAAGAACTGTTAATGAAGACATTAATATAAGTAAGATTACAGATTTAACCGTTCCCCAATAATTGTATGTATGAGCCGCGCCATTAAAGAAACGAATCTAAAACGGCGGAAATTATCATTCCCCCCTCACTCGCACGCTAAAGACGTGCGATTAAGTAATAGTAAGGTAAGGTCCTAAGCCCCCAGCCGTGACACACGGACTAATAGAGACAAGTCGTTTGGTGCCTGAATCAAGCAAGAGGGTGGGAGCAAGCTAGGCTAGGCTAGCTATATGAAAAGTTAATAATTACCCGTAAAATATAAAATAAATACGGCGTAAAATAAATGTAACCCAAGAACTGTTATTCTTTAATGACTAAAAGTAAAGAAAAAGGGATTCTTTTCTTCTTCTTCTCTGACCGCTAAATGCTGAATACAACTTGAACTATAAAAGCTTACGAGTAATCTTCTATCTATATATCTATACTTCTATACTAAAATTATAAAGAGGAAAGATTTGATTAATAATAATAGGGGATAAAAGTTTATTAAGAAACTTTTTATTCCTTGGACATACCTATTTGCATGAAATTTCGTATGAATTGAGTACGGCAAAAATTTCAGCGTTTTCCAAAATTCAACCCCTAAGGGTAAAATAGATTACACTGATTTGTTACATTGATTGATATGAACAGTACCAAGTACTTCCAGAATTTTCATTTGATTGCTTTTTCATTCGCAGGCTCAGGAACTCTACCGGCAGGTTCCTCTCTCGTCATTCCAGTGTTCCACATCCACCGAGACGCTCGTTTCTGGACCAACCCTGAAGCCTTTGATCCTGAGAGATTCACCCCGGAAAATGTAAGACAAAGAAAGCCAAACTGCTATATACCCTTCAGTCTAGGACCTATGGACTGTTTAGGTGAGTCTTTAAAGGTTTAGTTGACTAATACCTGTCGTATTACGTACCATCAGGTGCCTCGTCTGCTCTTTTGTCGGCTAAAACCAATGGCTAAGACTAAGAAAAAACGTTGGCCTCTTTTCATATATTTAATGCACTGGATTGACTTGACCCCACGTCATAAAATCTATCTGAGAAATTATGGTGAGAACTGAGAAATCATAAATGCTGCCAACCCTCAACGACTTCTTTTGTCACTTTATATTATAACACAGTTTCTTTTCCATTTCAGGCAGATACTTCGGCACAAAACTCATAAAGACGATTTGCGTACGAGTATTGAGGGAATTCAAAGTCACCTCTTTAGATAGGTATGAGGATTTGCAAGTGAAAATGGCAATATCTGTAGCCTCGATCAGCGGGTTCTCTGTGATATTAACTCCGAGGGCCAACACTAACAATAAAACATGACCAATACGGCATTATATTTAGAAACAAACACTTAGGGTGCTTTTCCACCAGAGATGTGCTATGCAGCTATGCTGCGAAGATGTGAAATCCAATAAATATGACTGGTTCAATAAATTTATTGATTTCCACCAATGAATATGCTTGGTGGATATCAAACGCATCCATAGTACGTTGCTATGGCGACATAGCACATCTCTGGTGGAAAAGCAGCCTTAATCGAGTATAAGCTTATCTCTATGTTATTTTATTATCACTCTGTCTGTAGTATTTCGCATCCATTTCGAATAGATATACTAAGTTGTACCTATAGAATGTAATGAATAGAATAGGATTTTTTCAAACGGATTCAACCGCATTCTTAAGGAGGTTTATGGTTTAAATTGTGATAACTGATGATTAATAAATGCTTACCTAATTTGAAATGGATATAGAGTTTTTTTTTTTAATTTCTTCCCTTTCTTTCTTATCCCGACGACCCATGTGGTGCTGGTTAGTTGGGAGTTAACTACGGAGTTACCATGGCGAACCGCCGCGGCCACCGCACAATGGGACCAAATGGCGTTAACTTTTTTGTTTCTGGACATTTTTGATTGAAAATTTGTGCACGTATTTTAGAATCTATATGCTGTTAGAAAAATGAAAGGCCATAATTTTAAAAGTAATATTAATTTCGTGAAAGTAAGTCAAAAATAAAATTATGTATTTTTCAATGTTTAAAACAGTTTTTACGAGAATAAGGTAACCATATTGATAATAATAATTATCTAAAAATTAATCTTAGTATAAGTATGTTGGATACTACTAACAAAAAACCGTTCTCTTATCGGTCATGTTTTGCCCCGATAAGAGTGTTGCCTTATCTGATATTTAATGTTAATTACTTATACTCTATTTTTTAATTCCGCAAACCGTAATGACGTTTCCTGTGTTGCACGATTTTATTACTTCTTAATTAGTGATGTACCGCAATCGGAAAGGTGTTTACGATCTATGATTGTTTTCCGATATTTGTGTTTGAAATAAATACAAAGGGTAATTAAAAATAAAAGGCAGATAATTTTATAGAATATAATTTATTCAGACTCAGAATCTATTTCAGAACCATAGAGGCAGAGGCATCTGAATCGCTACCAACTTCTATTATAAAATGTTCGATCATGTTGTCGATGACATAGCCTAAATTGCGCATTTCATTTTCTATTTTTATTACGTATGATATGCAATCACTCTATCGCTGCGGTGCCACTAGCTGAAGTCCTTCTTTAAATAATTTTTCGACTTCAGTCAGTTTAAAAGATTTATTATTTTTCGCTACGTGCCCCTTAACCTGTGTCTATATTAAATAACGGTAACCGCTAAAAACAATAAATATCATACGATTCAAAGAACCAGAATTCTGGAGCGGCTCTAGCCATAAACAACTGGCAACATTATTTTAGCTTTTGACATTAGCGCCTGTCAAATCGGTTTGCGGAATTAAAAAATAGAGATAAATTGACATGTTTTCACATTTATCCCATGCACTTTAATCAATTTACCGACGTACCTACATTGAAATCATTAAAGGTTGCCCTCTTTCATTTTTTACACGCTTTATATTAGCTTCACCTGTATGTTTGTTTGTTTGTAACTTCTCTTTGGACTTGAATTTGACCCACTTCAAACGGTCAGATTTCTTTCAAACTTCGTAGACTTATCGAGAACCGATGATAATTCAATATTTAAAGAAAAAAAGGAAAGAAAGAAAAACCTAATTACACGCTTTAATTAGCTTCAAATGGTCAGATTTCTTTCAAACTTCGTAGACTTATCGAGGACCGATGACAATTCAACATTTAATGAAAAAAGAAAGAAAGAAAGAAACCTAACTTTCATTTAAAAAAATTCTTTCAAACTTCGTAGACTTATCGAGAACCGATGACAATTCAATATTTAAAGAAAAAAAAGAAAGAAAAAAAAACCTACATTTCATTTCAAAATATCAAACTAAAAAATTAAACAATAAATAATAGTTTTAAAAAAAACTAAAAAACACGCTTTTATAGAAAATTCAACTAAAAAAAAAGAAAATAAAATTGAATTAAGAATCGTGCAATTGTAATAAAAGCGTGGGGTGCTTTTTAAGATATTACCAAAATGATAATCCTTCTACTCATTGACACCATGCACCGTGGGGTACTTTTTAAGATATTGTCAAAAATGATAATCCTTCTACTCATTGACACCATGCACCCCACGCTTTTATTACAATTACACGATTCTTAATTCAAATTTATTTTCTATTTTTTTTAGTTGAATTTTCTATAAAAGCGTGTTTTTTAGTTTTTTTTTTAAACTATTATGTATTTATTAAAACTCAAATTGCCGGAATTCAAGTCGTGTTTGACATTGTCAAAGTTGTCTTGTCAAAATCATCCTTTTGAAAATGGCATGTTCATTCCTTTGAATTTTTAGGTTATAATTAGGGTTCGAAGTATCGGCCTCTGGTATCGATACCGAGTACTCGTGTGGTATCGATGGGTAAGGTATCGATACCAAAAAAGTATCGGTTCTGAAGTATCGATACTACTCAGTATCGAGTACTCACGAGGATTTTTTATGCCTTGTGCAGGCATGCGAGCAGACGAGTCACCTAATGGTAAGTGATCATCGCCGCCCATGGACATTAGTAACACCGGGGGCGTCACCAATGCGTTGCCGGCCACGAAGAAAACAATAGACCCGCTTCTTGAAGGAGCCCATGTCATAGTTTGGAGGGAACACCCATACAGGAAGTTCGTTCCACAGTTTACACGTGCGAGGTAGAAAACTACGCGAGAACCGAACTGTGGGCGAAAACCAGGTATCCAGGTGGTTTTGATGGAACTTGGTACACCGAGATGTGCGGTGACGAAAATTAACCGCAGGGATTAAACCAAACAGTTCTTCAGAACATTATACAGGCGGTAAAACACGCAGAGTGAGCTTACATCTCTCCTCAACTCGAGCGAATCCATACCGTCTGTATGTTTGGGATCGTCGACAAGACGAATGGCTCGCCGTTGAATTCGGTTGAACGGATCCACTTGGCAAGCTGGGGCTCCGGCCCAAATGTGGGAGCAGTACTCCATGTGTAGCCTAATTTGCGCCTTATAGAGCATTAGTCTATGCTTAGGCGTGAAGTACTGCTTAGCTCTGTTGAACACTCCCAATTTTCTTCCAGCTAGTTTAGCCTTACTAACTAAGTGGTCCCGAAACTGAACTTTATTCGAACTTCATTCATTCAGAGCTAAAAAAAGGTCGTCGACAGTGAATTTCATGTCCCGATGACACTTTCTGTTTAGTCCGGGCGCTAAAACGGGCCACAGTTGATCTTTTTCCATATGAAAATACTGAAAAGTACGCAGTATTTTAAAAGTACTCGATACCGACGTTTCATATGAGTACTTGCGAGTAATTACCAGGTACGAGTATCGAGTACTCAGTATCGAGTATCGCGAACAAAAGTATCGATACCTACTCAGTATCGAAAGTATCGTTCGAACCCTAGTTATAATATTCAAATTCAAACTTCAGATCTGCTTGGCAGGTTTGGCCTACTTTTGCAGATCTTTATACAATTTTATTAATTATAGAGGTGTTTTTCTGATCCTGTAAATATGCAAATGTAATAAATAGGTCAATTGTTTGCGGTAAAAAATGGCTACGATATCGAGATTCCACAAAATAGCCATTATAAGCTTAGGTGCAGTCGGTGGTGGTTTTGCGTATTACAAGTTTGGAAAATCAAGTAAAAAGTATGATGTACATAATTCCTGGACTACTAATTTCACACCTAGTGTAAAATGGGAAAAAAATTGGGACCAGTAAGTATCTTTTACTTTTAAAATCGTGAAGGTGCCTTGATCCTATAAGCTTATAAATAAAATAGCTTAAAGTAAGACTTATTCCGAAGTGAGGTCAAACCTGAGCATCAACCTGCACAGTTTTTTTTATATCTTATAAGTTAATGCTTGACTACAATCCCACCTGATGGTAAGTAGCGGTGTATACATTGGTGGTAAAACGCATTAACTTAGTAAAAACCTATTCACTCTTGCCTTGAAGACACTCACATTATAATCGAGCGGAAACACCGACGCGGGCAATTTATTCCAATCCTTCTCTGTACGCATAATAAATGATGAAGCAAAGCGCGTCATCCGTACAGGACGACAGTTTATCTAAAATTTTGCTCTAGTCATCATAGCTTTGGGCTTTAATTCTGTACAAAATTCTGATGATACTGATACACTGATTAACAACACCATTGTTGCAGTCGTGAACCAGAATCAATAGTGCGTCCAGTACGTGAAGCTAAACCGGAAGATGATAATCGGTATAATGAACAGATTGAAAAAGCAAGCAAGAGCAAAGCAGTAAGGCACCTCTTCCTCATCAGACATGGTCAGTACAACCTCGATGGTCCCACTGACAAGGAGAGGACATTGACAGAACTAGGTATGATATACATTTAATACATCTCATTGAAACGCTAGGTCTCTACAAAAATTCAAAATTGGTAGCAGTGGCCTTTGGTAATGCATTGCTTGAACAATTTTTAAATAATGTTTTTCTAAGACAATGAATAAAAAAACATTTTTGTATGGAATTTTTGCTGCAAAAATACTAAAAACATTTTAAATGTAACAGGTACTTCATACTTTAAATAATGTATCCTTGTACCTTATGCTGTGCTACTTTGACTCATTGGATCATGCTCATGGCGAGACTGCAAATAAAATTAGTATTAAGTAACTATTACAATTAAAAGATTAAGAATCCGCTTCTCTGGAACCCGCTGCTTGCCAAGTGCAGGGTTCTGTGGTTCTGAGATTGATTGCCATAAATATGTGATAGTTATACCTTGGGAACAGTTAATGATGCCCCTCCCCTCCCATTCCTCATTCAAAAGTGAAATTCTCAGAGAAAAGTTAATTAAAAAGGATGAAGGTTGTCTGGAAAAGTCGCTCTATAATGATAAGACTGCATTTTGTAATACATTATTACTTATATTGTTCTAAACTTCTAATCTATGGTTCTAATGTATTAGCCTATTTGGTGTGTACTATAAAGAGTATTCTATTTAACTATCTACAATAAATAATAATCATAATAATAAACACTTACACACTCATATCCCCGCAGTAGGTTTTTACCTGTGTCGCGGATGGCATGGACAACACATATAATACATCACAATAACATCCATGACCCGAGTACAAATATTTATCTGTCACATAAATATCTGCCCCGGCCCGTGTGAACCCGGAACCCCTTGCTTCACAGGCAGGGGCACTACCAACTACAGGGCCGTCAATAAAAAAATGATTACATTATTCTTCAAACCTACAATAGCCACAATTTGAATTTTCAGGTAGGAAACAAGCAGAGCTAACTGGTAAACGGCTAGCATCTCTGGACATTAAGTGGGACTTGCTAGTGAGGTCTACTATGACGCGCGCTCAGGAGACAGCTAAGTTGATAGCCAAGCACCTTCCGTCAGACCTCGAAGTGAAGGATTGCCAGTTGATCGAGGAAGGGGCTCCAATCCCACCAGAGCCTCCCGTGGGACACTGGAGACCAGAACCAAAGGTAAGTTGTAGTATATGCAATATTTATGACTTTATTAACATACTGAATAACAGCAACAACATTGAGGGCTTTTTATGTTTTATTAAAACAATGAAACAGGTGAGTTTTTGTTTGACTAGGTGGTATTTATTCATATTGATTTTTTTGTCATTCTTTAGTATACATTTATTTTAAATATTAAATGACATTAACATAATATATTCGTGGAAAAAAAAATATATGTGTTAAATCTTAATAATGGTGAACGCACATACCTATATCTGTACGGTACGCAAATGCGTTCGGCGCGTACGGTGCGGATATGTTATGTGCGTTCAAAATAAGACTAATAATTTTATTTGTCCTACTAACTTGAAGAGCTATGACCTGGCGGTCTATTATGAACTCTTAAATCCAGCCAAGTTACAGTGTAAACGTCAAATTCGTGTTACGAAAGCGTTCACGTGACCACTTTTTAGCCAATCATACGTCGTTTAAAGCCCGAGAAATGAATTGCCTTGAACATGAATGGTTTTGTAAAAGTTCATAATAGGCCCGCTGGTTGAAGGTCTTAAAACACAATCATTTTTAAAGAGAAATAACCATGGTTGACCCTAACATGCATTGTGTTACTAATTGAATTCATTACTCATGTCATAAAAACTTTTATTATTGATAGAATAATGTATCTCATTGTATGTCCCGTTTTGCAATACTCCTACATCTCCTTCCTCACTCAGTATACTACGAGTATAAACATAATATAATATTGTCATCCTTCCTACATTAGAAAATTCACAAGTTCCATTCAATTTAGTTATTTTTCTCATGCATTAAGTATGAAAAAATCATCAACATAAGTTATTTTTGATTCACCAGAAATACAAAATAGTTGTGGAAATCATTATCACACATTAATTAAAACATATCATGTTTGTATTGTTGACCATAATTTTCCATGTACATGGGAATTTTAAAAACACAAGAAATAACAATTGAGAATATAATGTAGCATGTTTATGTGTGTGAGACATATTATGGGTGTGTTTATAAAAAAAATATTTGTTATTGTTTTTTATAATAACTGCAATGAAACTCTAATTTTGAACAAGTTACAATAGAGCAACCTATTATAACAAAGTACTTAATTCGTTCCTACATTCAGAATGGTTTCACTGCTATTGTTTACTTCATCCAACTATCTTTTATTTTTTATCCAATTCCTTTTCGTGTATCTTTTTACGTCCCCAAAAAAATGCGGAGTATAGCAAAACTGGGCACTAATACAAGTATGTTTGGCACCGCTAGCAGTTCTTCCAGGACGGCGCGAGGATTGAGGCTGCGTTCCGTCGGTACTTCCACCGCGCGCCGCCAGACCAGGAGAAAGACACCTACACCATCCTGGTGTGCCATGCTAACGTCATCCGGTTCTTCGTTTGCAAGTAAGTTGACTGGAGTAGTGTAATACGCTACTAAAGAAGAAATGCCATCCACAATGATTGGTGGTGGTGTTTAGGTTCACGGAATCCAATTATAATACCAACTTTGAATTAGCTAGTTTTTTTGTTAATTAATAAAAACAAAATAGTTAAGATATTTGTTCCTTTTCTCCAGTTTCTTTATGGCTTTTCTTCTCCATGACAAAGCATGAAAGCACCTTTCCAAAAAGCTGGTAGATTAAAAAAATGACGTGCATAAGTTTATCTGTGATAGATCTATATGATTAAAGAATTTTGAATTTTTTTTTTAATATTTCTATCGTACTAGAATACATCAATAAATAACATTTATTTAATTAATAATTGACATTACATAACAACTAACTACATTATTGCATATTATTATGGGCATGTCCTCTGCCTTTGTCGACGTAACTTTATTTCCTATGTGTTTCAGAGCTCTTCAGTTCCCGCCCGAAGGCTGGTTGCGAATATCGTTGAACCACGGCTCCATCACGTGGCTGTCCATCCTGCCCAACGGCAACGTGATCCTGCGCACCCTGAGCGACACGGGCCACATGGAGCCCCAGTACATCACCGTCCGGTAACTGCGTTGGCTATTTCACGTAGGTGGGTAGATAGTCTGTGCGGTCCATTCATTAACCTGCACGTTTTTAAGCGGCCCATTCACTATCCTGTGTGACGTCCGGAATGAGTGTTTGAAGCGGATGTTTTATTTGTGCAGTCTTTTTATGACCAATTTGCCAATGTAGCGACATTATGATTGGTCGTGTTATTATTTTAGTAAACATTTGGATTGTTACTTTGGATTAATGTTGTGGTGGAATAGTGTGTGCACCCACTCGGCCCACTGATTTAAGTTTATGCCGAAGTAGATAATATTCTATGCCAGTGATTATTGTGGTAGTTTAATGTTTATGTATGGTTTTTTATAAATGTATTTTATTTGACTACACTACACAATACGGATGTTCTTTAACTGATGATGTTTATGAAACATTCAGGATAGTGAATGGGACATTTTAAAGCTAACAAATTGCTCGACCGTGACTCTGATGTGAATATAACAGTAGTCCTAAAATAAAAATAAAAAATGTGTCAAATATGCAATCAATTTGAAACAGTTTGAAACTTGGTCAAATTAAATGTAATACTACCAGTGTAGCTTAATTTTTATACATAAATGTAAAAAAGAAAATAAGTTTGTGAAATCTTTTATAAAAATTGTTGTTTTACGAATTATTTGACCATGTTTAGGTGCAAGAAATGCTCGAAGAAAAAATTATTTCAAGGTTGAAATATATAGTAAGTGTTCTTGAAAGACATTTGCTTCACAATAATATAATGTCAATAACAGGTTATAAACAATGGTTTTATGGGTATCTATTAGTGGGTAAAGAAAACAATGATTTTTGATTATTTGGTTATAAAGTAACCTTATAAGTTTTTAATGTTTTAAACACTGGAATACTGGAATGCGTTCATTAATTTTTCTAATGCACTTATCATTCGATCTGAAACCATTTGAGCCCGGCGTAGATTGACGGCATAATTTGATGACGATAAGTTTAAATGATCATAGCGGGTACAAAAATAAAACTAAGTATGTTGGTGCACTCCGTGTCGGCATCCCGAGGCATCCTTCGGCATACATCGGAATTTATTTAGATGACTCTTATTTGGTAAACAATGTTGGCACTACTTTTTATGTAAAGGTTAATTTAAGAAAATAATTAATATTAAATAGAATAGAAATGAGATTTAGCATTCAATGATAGTTTATCCTTAATTTTATTTTATGCCTGCCTTATTTTAAAATTATAAATTAAGACCGGCCTGTTCACTGTTATGATAGAAAAATTACTATACACAATAGCATGATGCCTAAGGACCTAGCAAGATGCCAATGTTCGCTTACATTAAGTTGCCAATACCCAGGGATACTTGGGCATGCCGTACCGTCAATGTGCGCCGGGCTTTAGTTAGATTTATTAAAACTAAATGTTGGTGGATGTGATAAAAACTTGGTATGTCTTGTGTATTAATCGTTTCAAGAAAAATGCTGAAAAAGATTAATAAAATCGAATTTAACCCATTCGACATAAAGTGCGGGTAGTAAGAAAAGATAATCAGTTCGCTTTTCCTTTACCCACCCCTCCGAAAGCTTTAAGAGATTTGGGAAACCCACCCAGCTCCAACCCTTACGATTAACCTTTCCAACATCTTCGTTAGTCAACTATATAAAAAAAAATTAAGCTAATTCATATTTTGAAACAAGACATATCAAAGTAGGTCAATGCTTGTAGAATTTGGTCAGTGTGCTGTGTTCATTCAGTGGTATTTAGATATCCTTGCATAAGACTAATTAACTTTCACATTGCCTTTTCCACTAATCCTCACTGGAGCAGCAAGGCTTAGAATGCATAATGATTCTCCCAGTAACGTGCATGCATTGCTGAAATGATTCTAACATTATTTGATTAACAGGAATAAAGAGCCGTGAATGTGACGAAAACTTGTTCGTAAGTGAACGAAGATTTGGCATTATTTAGGATAAGTATGAATACGTAATTACCTCATGTTGAATATGAACTGAAGCGCCTTAACAAGTATAAGTGCTTTCATTTCAAACCAGTGTACTTTCTTAATTTTTTTTTCCACTAAATGAGTGTCACTTGCCAGTGAAAAAAATACACATTATACAACACTTATGTAATGCTTGTATGAGTGTGACGATATTTTGGCGCGGAAAATTCTGACACATTCATGACAGGTGACATTTGACACGCGGTAAAAGTCCTATTACATTACCCAATTTTAAGGGCCCTAATTTAACTACGTTACCCAGTTATTTTTTGTGAAGTGGAGAATATTAATTTATGATGGAATATCTGAATGAAAGCAAGCGGCTATCAATCAGTGGAAAATTGCAGCTTTTTATTAACATGGTGTAACTTATATATTTAATAAGCAATAACAATGTTCCAGTATATTGTAGTATTATTTACTTGAATGTAAGCTTTTTAAATAAGAACATATCAATTACATACCTTCCATTACCATTATAACCATTATATCTGTTTGTAAATTTATTAAAATAATATAATATTACATAGTGTTGACTTTCTAGTCCAAAAACCCAGTTTAGGTTAACTTTATTATTATTTCATGTATTAAACCTCAAATTGGTTTAGTACTATGTATTTGATCTTTGTTTGAATAAATTGCAATGTAAAGGACTCTAATCGAATGTTATATACCGAATTATAATTCGTTTATAAGCCAAATTCATTTATATTAAAAATGTTTCATTTTAGTTCATTAATTTAGTCAAAATAATTCGCTCTCCCAGTAATACAACGGCACATCTACGTTTGTCATATTTTACAGAAACTAATTTCAAAAACTTTATAAAAATGTTTAAAATTAATTTATGGGTTCTGTTTACGTTTTTTACAGATTGTATGGTTTTGTTTACTAGTATAGACATTAATACATTACCACTATGTAGATTAGGCACTTTAAAACACGTATACCTGCCAATATCATGTAAACTCAATTTCCCTTTTTTGCAGATGTGCCATTATATTACTAGGTGAGCGATATATTGAATCAAATTTGTTTAATGTTTAAATGTTTAGGTCGCTTAATTTTAAGATCAGTTGCAAGATTCAATAATAATTAAGTACTTCATAATACGTAGTACAAAAATGTTTATATTCAGCTTTACGTCGTAAAATTGTATGACTTTTCGTAGGTGCAAGCCGTAGTGCCTTTACTACAAGAAGTTAGCTTAAAATCACTCTTACATAAAAATGATAAACAAAAATGTTAGGAATTTCTTTAAGTTCTGCGTGTTGTATTAAAAGTAATTCCTACAATTTTGACTATTGTACTATTTAATTAAGTTTACGAAAGTTAATCGCTCTTCGCATGTTATAACATAGTTGTAACGCGTCAATATTCACATAATGCTAAATTAGTATATATTTATCAGTGCAATTTTATAGAACGCTAAGTACTAAATAGAAGTTTAGATAAATCTTTAGTTAAAATTTTATGTCTCATGATTGTTTGATGGTTTTTAATGAAAAGAAGGTTCTTGATAGATACTGAAACTTGGTGTTCACTTGAAGTGATGAATACCCAAGTAACAAAGTTCTCCTGTAGTGCACAGTTTATAGACTCACAGCACTAGTACCTCTCTCTTAGTGGTTCCAGGTTTTACTACCAAGCTTATAACAGGTTACACGGAGTTCGTTTGGGTTTATAGTACACGTTTTCTTATAAGTTCACTTATAGTCATTTATAGAACGAAATTATAGGCGCAGTAAAGGCTAAGATGGCCTATAAAAGTGTTGTATAGGTGTAAATACACTTGAGAAAACTTGCTCCAGTAACTTACACTTATAAGTGCCTACAAGAAGTAATTATAAATCCGCTATAAATATCTTAAGCCAGTAATAGTAATTTATAAAACTAAATACACTTAGAACCATTTGCATTTGTTACTTGACCTTTTAGGGGTTTATAAGTCAACTTTATGTGCCAATTATAAGTGAATTAGTTCTACAGTGGTTTCCTCCAAGAGAAAGTGTACTTGGTATTATTGTGGACTCTCTAATGCTGTTATAGTCTTAATTTCTTTATAAAGGTTTCTTGTAAAACTATTAGTGTCCAAAGATATCTTCGTGAAGACCATTTAAGAAGACAATTGCTTTTAATATTTATCGCATCTTCACGGCCATTTTGATATCTTTTGAGTCATTGGGTTTTTATTAAATTATTACAAAAATGGATATAAACAAATGGAACCGGTTAAAAAAAGCGGTTCATATAAAAGGAAAGTGCAGAAAACATACCAACAAATGATAAGTGTGCCGAGTACTAAATTTACATCGAGCCAAGAACGATCTGTAGAAAATGGTGAGGGTTCCGGACGAAATAATAATTTTCAAGACCTCAAGATGTATCTTGAGTTTGTTGCACAACATAACCATTTCTATATCTTGCTCCTGGTCTGACTATTTTTTTTTATATAAACTGATATGAATTCAACCACGTGGTTATCATTAGTGAGAAACCATTTGTCTTGTTTCTTTTTTGATAATATAAATGCACTTAAACATAAAACATTGTTACCGCGTTTATTTTTCTTTATAACTGGGCATTTGTACAGGGTAAAATGGTGAGTATATTGTATGGTAGGAAAATATTTTTCATTCCTTTGTTACATACTCTGTAAGTAAGTGAACATAATAAAAGTCTGTAATAAACAAAATTAAAGTTTTATTATTTCAATAACATTTTTTTTCTTACAATAATCTTAAAGCGAGATCAAAATCAATTTTCACACCAAAATTTTTTTTTCTTTTAACAATAATTTTATGTGTTCTTCCTTCAAAACAATGTGAACTGGCCTTTCTCTAGGATATGTTGATACTCTATTGCCAAAACCATGGCAATTGCGAGATAATAAGAAATGAGTTTCAATCCAAGGCCATCTCGCAGTTTTTAAGGCTCGGATATCATTTTTAGTCAAAAAACGGTCTACGTCCAGAAATATGACCATAGTAGTTCGATCAAAGTCACAACTGAAACATAAAAATAATAAACTCAGTTATTAAAATTAAACAAGCATTTAAAACATTTGTGTGCGGAACTCTAATACGTCACAACATGGCGCGACAATGCTGTTAGGACTAATATTATTTTTTAACACAACTTTGTAAATACGCCGTGTTCAAAAGGCGAACAAAAATTGAGATGTAAAACACAATATACTTCACCGAAAATACTTACGCGTTTGCCGTGCAAACATGTATGCACGTATAATATTACGTGCGAAATACTTGTTAATATATTTTATATAAAATAGATGAACTTACCTTTTATTTTTTTATTTTTTTCTCCACAACCGCACAACAACACAATACCAATTCACAAATGTTTGAAGTAGCTAGTAATAGAAGCGCGGAGTACGTTACACTGCCGTCTGGTTCTATTAGATGCTCATAGCTGGCTTCGCAGGAGCAAATAGTTCTGCGTAGTCCAACTATAAGCGTATTATTGGTCTAAGTGGTGCTTGCCAAGTCTACTATGAGTGTTTTATTAGCAAAAGTACGCGTATAAAATGGGCCCTTTTCTGTGGTTATAAACTTTTACTAGCCTGTTATAGACCTGGCTCCGGAACCACTACAAGACCACTTTTTGTTACTTGGGTACTTGTCTATCTCATGTCTTATGTGGGAGACTGACTTTTACGGTTGCTGCATGATATATTATGCATTTCTGTTCAAATTTTTTATGTTAAATTTACTTCACTTTAACACGATAAAGACGAAATACAATTTAAACTTTTGTGAGTGTAATCTTTAAAATTAAAATTATTTAATATAATGTATTAAGGTTTATTAAAAAAACACCAAGATTAAGTCACCGAAATTGTTATGATCTGTAACATGCATTTAAGTATTGACGTTGCTACAACATATTTTCAACATTATTGATCGATATAGGTAGAACAATAAATTGAAGTTATATCTGTTACTGCATTTATGAATAAAAAATGTTATTGTTACGACAATCATCAATTAATTTTTTGTGTAACTGCCGCGCTCAGAGTCACTTAAACGTTACTTAAATCGTTCCTTAATACAGAATCACAAAACAAATTCTGTACTAAGGAGCGATTTAAGTATCCGTTAAGTGACTCTGAGTGCGGTAATAAGAGTTACAACTTATAATGTAACAAATACTGCCTCATGTTCGTGTTGTTTTACCGTGCATTTCAGTCGTGTATATAATTATTGTAAATAATTTTGATATGTTAATAAAAAATTGGTTACAACAAATGGAATATTTTATTTTGCTGTTACAGTCATTCGGCTGTTTTTTCATGATTCAGTTTTACTTATTATAAGTACTATTATTTCCTCTGTGGTTTTACCACAGTGCAGTTTATGCTAGTCTATGGGCGGCAGATTTCAGATGATAATATTATAGATGATTTTGCTATTAAAAAGTCGCAAAAAAAATTTAATTCTTGTTTTTTTACGCACTTTATTAGTGACTTAATTTAGTGCCTTCCTTACTATTAATGGAAAATAATTATTTTAGAAAGGTACATGCTCATAAAGAATATAAATCCGGCACTGGCTAATAGCAATATATTATTTTTCTATTATTATATTATAACTAGCTGACCCGGCGTACTTCGTATCGCCTTAGAATGTAACAAATCAGAGATCATTAAAATCGGTAGAGCCGTTCTTAGCCGCTATAGTTTTTGTGTGCATATCTCCTCCCTCTCCTCTCCCGCTCCCTCTCTCTCTCCCGCTCGTGCTCCCTCTCCCGCTCCTGCTCCCTCTCCCTCTCCCGCTCCAGCTCCCCTCTCCTCCCCGTGTTACAACTATAACAATTCATTTTTGTTTCTAACTATAAGCTTACTATTAGTTTTCACATTTCTGAGATCAAAAATAAATAATAGTTAAAAAAAACTAAAAAACACGCTTTTATAGAAAACCAAACTAAAAAATAGCAAATAAGGGGGATAATGAGGGGAGCGGGATGGAGAGGGAGAGGATATTTAATGTTCTCTGATTTGTTAAACCTACCAAAACTATATCAGGTAAAAGTAGGAGGGGAGGGGTGGGGGAGCTGGAGGGGGAGGGGAGAGAAAGGGGTTGAGTGAGCGGGAGCGGGAGGGAGAAGGGGAGGAGAGGGCGAGAGGGAGGGGGAGAGGGAGCGGGATGGAGAGAGAGAGGGAATTTAATGGTCTCTGATTTGTTAAACCTACCAAAATTATAAAAGTTAAAAGTAACAACAAAGTACATGAATCACTGATTAGGGAACATACCAAAACCACGTAACCCATTTTTTCCAACTTTTACAATACGTTTTTCAATATTTTTTTGCAAACAGAGTTAAAAAATAATATTTTTGCTTATATTTGACGACTTGTGTGGCGCAATGGTTGCTATGGCGCATGGCGGATCGCCGTGCCAAGGGTCGGTGGTTCGATTTCCAGCGAGGCAGAAATTTGAATGATGAGTTTGAATTTCTGTTCTCGGTCTTGGTGTGAGTGATCTTGTCTTTGTGTATTGTCCATAGCACCCATGATATTGCTATGCTATGGTACATAACGCGCCTCTCCCGCTTTCATGGCATTTACAACCGGAAAAAGAAGATCTTATTGTGAAATTAAGAAGAGTACTACCAACATTTACGACGAATTTCTGTCTGTAATGTTTGAACCAAAAAAGGTAGAAATCTGGCGTTTTTTACTTAAGAAAGTATAGGTCAAAAGTACTAATTACGTATATTTCTTTATTTTTGTGCTATGACAGCTACGTATGAAAATTGAATTTTATTGCATTTCAACTAAATCTGCACTTGGGCATTGCAGTTGCTGTCTTTTATATTTCAAAAACCATTTTATGGCCATAATAATAGCCTTTAGTCGTATTGGGGTGGCTTAGAATACTAACCCCAATCCCACGCATGATGGGTGTCGTAAGAGGCGACTAAATTCGGCCCGCTGGTGGTAGGGCCTCTCGAGGGATTATATTGGTAATATTGATTTTAATTGTTAATTATTACCATTATTACTATTATTATATTTCCATGGGGTTCGCCTGGATAGCTACCACCCTTGAGCATGAGTCAGCCGCCAAACGACTCGTTGTGTTCCGGCTGAGGGCTTGAGAGCCAGTTCTTTCTGTCTTTTTCTTCTCTCTTTCTTGGCCGGCAGCGCATCAGTGATGCCTTTGATGTTGCTGATGGCCATGGGCGACGATAGCCACTTACAATCAGGTGGATAGTCAGCTCGTTGGCCGGCTATTTCCATAAAAAAAGCGTTAATTGTTATCAAGTTCATCAAAGGTAACACTATTTAAACCGTATTATATAATATACATACATATATATTACGCTCAACTGCAGATTATTTGAAATGCACTATAGTGAACAACCCTTGCACTACAAAGTACAAACTATCAATTTTCAATCAACTGATGTCCCGGTATAATGTATAGTATGCGTCAGTGCTCTCACCTGTGAACTCGAATAGGCACGAAATTTTCCTAGAGGATATTGACTACGTGACAAAAACCTAAACCCCCTCCCTCCCCCTTGTGACCAAGCGTGGTGTTTTGAAGACCCCCCTCCCCCCCTAAATGGGTCACGTGGTTTATGTATGTTCCCTTATTATGCGATAAGAAGTTCGCCACAACAGCTAGTGTTAAATATTTATTTAATGATGCCAAAGAAGTATAACTTCTCACTCGCGTACTACATGTAGGTTTTTCTTTCTTCCTTTTTTTCTTTCTTTTTTTTCCTTAAAAATTTAATTGTCATCGGTCCTCGATAAGTCTACGAAGTTTGAAAAAAATCTGACCGTTTAAAGCTAATTAAAGCGTGTAATTAGGTTTTTCTTTCTTTCTTTCTTTTTTCTTTAAAGATTGAATTGTCATCGGTCCTTGATAAGTTTACGAAGTTTGAAAGAAATCTGACTGTTTAAAGCTAATTAAAGCGTGTAATTAGGTTTTTCTTTCTTTCTTTCTTTTTTTCTTTAAATATTGAATCGTCATCGGTCCTCGATAAGTCTACGACGTTTGAAAGAAATCTGACCATTTAAAGCTAATTAAAGCGTGTAATTAGTTTTTCTTTCTTTTTTTCTTTAAATATTGAATTGTCTTTGGTCCTGATAAGTCTACGAAGTTTGAAAGAAATCTGACCGTTTGCAGTGGGTCAAAATCAAGTCCAAAGAGAAGTTACAAACATACAGGTGAAGCTAATATAAAGCGTGTAATGACGAAGTACTTACACCTTAGGGGATGAATTTCGAAAAAACAGTGATACACTTATTTTTTGTGTTTAACTATAAGCTTATACATATAACTACAAATTTTCACCCTTCTTACTTCAAAACTGACGAAGTTACCATACTAACTATACTGTACTCATGTACTGTACCATGTACTAACTTGCATCCCCTTAATTTACCATTTAGGGGACGATTTTCCAAAAAAGTGTGTTAAAATTAACTTTTGTTTATAACTATGAATTTACATAAAAATGTTCATGTTTATAACTCTAAAACTGACGAAGTTGGTTAGTATTTAAGTGACTTCCAATCGCTATTTTTATCCCTGGGGATGATTTTACAATATCTTCTGAATGGAATGTCCGATTTGAGTAATTCAAAAAGTTATCAATAGGTATTGAAACAGTTTTGAATATGAAATGATTTATTTGGATAAGGATTAATACGAAGGTATGGTTATCATGGTCTGATGTTGGTCAGCTTTTTTATTGACTTTTAAAATGTAAAAAGTGGTTATAGTGACATAACTACAATAGTTGGACATATAGTATCGCGACGTTTTTTGTAGATATTAATATGTTCTCTAATATTGTAGAACATTTTTTTGTTCTATCATCAATAGTTTCCGCAGCGTATGCGATGAAAGAAATTTTTAAGCAATTTTTTTTACACCTTGGTTTACGTTACTGAAGTTTTAGCAAGGATCCCTAATTTTTTCTAAAAATAAATATAGCCTATGTTACTCAGGAATAATGTAGCATTCTAACGGTGAAAGAATTTTTAAAATCGGTTCAGTAGTTTTTGAGTTTATTCGTTGCAAACATACAAAAATACAAAAATACAAAGCTTTCCTCTTTATAATATTAGTATAGATGTTACCATTAACTAATATATGAAATAAGAGAAGCGGTATAATAAAACAATACACCACAATTCACAAAGCTTTATTTTGTTTACAATATCATTGTCCATAAACTATGAAGTCAATATTATATTAGGATCACATAGTAAAGGTAAAAGTTAAATATTACATTTTATTCCTACCCGAAAAATATATTTGAGATTCAAAAATTGATGTGCATTAAGATATTGATAAGAGTCACTAGAATTTAAAAACTGCATTATGCAGCATTTTAAAATGTTACATACATATTTATAGGGTATATTTGTTCGTGACTGCCTACTGCAACACTTAAATACAACACATTTCTTTAATTTGAACAAAAAATACATTCGTGATATAATCAAGTTACAAACAGTTTTCTAAAACATACTAGGTACATAACTAATAGGCCGTTTTCACACGTTGTAACACACCAGATAGTCACAGTTGTAAATAAATTGACTAAATTAATCTGCATTTAAGTAGAACAGTTACCTACCGCTTTTGGTCAACCTACTTTGGTCCATGTCTTTCGTAATTTTTATTAAATCAATAACCAAAACAGATGTAGTAGAAGAGAAGAGAAGAGACCCGTGCCCTGTAGTGAGCTATCAATGGATATTATATGTAGCAAAGTTAGATAAGATTGCAGAGTATAGGTATAATAATCTACATAGCACTATAGTTGTTAAATATGCTTAAAGGTATAAAATAAAATTGATAAGTATTAATTTTCAGGAAATGTTACACATACCTACTAATTGTAGAAATACATTTGAAAGGTAAATTCTGATATAAAGATAAGTAGATATATTACAAGTAGATAATATTTAGGTAGACTTAGTATTTAATTATCAATTTCAAGAATAGGTATATACTTAAAAATGCAGTATTGTATTAATGCAAGATTTAAGATTTATAAATGTAATATCGGGAAAATATAAATTTAATTGTAACTGCAAAAATTTATAATTTTTTAATTTAAGATTTTATTTGATTTTTATATGCAGAAATCCTTATCGTATGATAAAAATTTAAATTTTGTAGTTGGTACAGAGGTCTTTATCTGTTTGTAGATTTAATTGTTTTCGCAATTAATTAATAGGTACCAACATACATGCTTTTACAAATACATACATATGTATTATAAATTCAAATTCCTACGAAGTAAATGTAGTTAGGAAATTTTATTTAAATTGTTATAAGTACTTAGGTACGCATTAGGTACAACAAAATGCTCCACGTTTTTACATTATCTTGTTTTAAGTCGGTATGTGCTGTGTCGATAATTTTGCAAAGATCTCATAACACGTTGATATGCAAGGAGCAGAAATATCGATTGCAGGTAACCGAGCATCTGGTTACCCCGACAGCGCTGACCCCAGGCATTTAGCCAAAGAGTAATATAATCATTTAGCAATGCAGTGGGCAACGACCGACTGGTCGCTCGAGTGGCAAGTCAAGATCAGTTGTATCGTCTTCTTCTTCATCATCACAAGCATCCTCCGGCTCTCCAAGCGCTCTCACGAATTCTGAAAATTAATAATTAATTAATGAATTTATTAACATTAGGTAATGATTTCATTACAACTCAGCATATCGGGGTTAACGCAGGTAGTTTAGCACTTTAATATAATATAAATAAAGATTAAAGATATTATAATTCAGTCTTACCGAAGACTAAAACTGAATCGTCCTAGAAAAGAGGGTATACTACTTTTAGTTCTGTCATAAAAAGAAAACTCCATTCTTACCCAAAAAGTCGATGCGGCCGTCACCATCCGAATCGACCTCCTTTATCATATCTTCAACTGAAAATCAAATATTTTCGTAAATGTAGAGGAAATAGGTAACTTGACTATAGATATACTTAGATACATATATATGTCAGTAATTCAGTATGCCTGAGAGAGTAATGGTGGCCATACACGATAAAGTATACTTGTCAAGTTTGCAGCAGACTTGACGGTGTATGGCCAATTGGCCACAGTATGGCTATCTGGCCATATAGCTATCTCATGCACGCTGGGTGCCGCATCAAGTTAAACTGCAAACTTGATAAATACACTCGTCTGGTCTGTTATCTCAAAACATACGAGCAGACGAGCCACCTGATGGTAATTTGTGTGTTCTCTCTCTTTCTCTCTCTCTCTCTCTCTCTCTCTCTCTCAAAAAGAAAAAACTGGCTCTCAAGCTCCCAGGCGGAATACCTACGAGTCCTTTTACAGCTGAACTCATAGCTCACCACGCGGGAAGCCCTACCACCAACCGGCCAGCTTCTGTCACCTCTAACGACAGCCTGGTATCCCAGCATATGATTGGAGTCAGTATTTGGGTAACGGTTTCGTTTAACGGTTCCATATATGCTTAGAAAGTCACGTTAAGCTGTAAACCCGAGTTATAAAATGCTAGCTAACCCGTTCGGCGTACCCACTTCGGTGAGCGTCAAACGTTGTTATCTAATCACAATCAAAAATAGCCAATGTCACTCAGGAATAATGTAGTATTCTACTGGTGAAAGAATTTTAGAAATCGGTCCATTATTATAGTTTTTACTTTATTCGTTACAAACATAAAAAAATACAAATCTCTTTATAATATTAGTATAGAAAGAAAAAAAGAAACTTACTCTCCTCCTCAGAGAGGTCCTCTCCCAAGCACTGCAACACAGCGCGCAGGTCCGACGCGCAGATGTAGCCGCGGTTGTGTTTGTCGAACACGCGGAAGGCGTCTCGCAGCTCGCGCTCCTCCTGTTCCGCCGAGCTGGAGCCGCCGCCGCCGCCAGACATTGACTTGGAGAGGATGTTCACGAACTCCTCGAAGCTTACGTTCCCGTCGCCTGGATACGTGAGAGTTCAGACTATTCACAGACCGATGTATGACTTTTGAAAATTTTTAAGTTGGGTTTCGGTGTTGACAAAAGTTTGAACGTAGAATCAATAGAACATAATTCCCTACAACTATTTTACATACTGGCTTATTCATGTACTTAGTGTGCAATCGTTTTGTAAAGGCACCAAAATGCACAATTAAAATAAATAACACTTCACACTCATAGCCCCACACTAGGATTCCCTGTGTCGTCGGTGCCATGGAGAACACACAAGACAAGGACATTCACACCCAGACCGAGAACAGAAATTCAAACTCATCAATCAAATTTCCACCTCGCTGGGAATCGAACCCAGGACCTTTGGCGCGGCGATCCGGCATGGTAACCCTTGCGCCACGCGGATTCTCAAAAACACCAACTTTACCAGTATTTTTGGGCTTGGTGTAATAAAAGAAAATAATTATAGAACCCATATCACTAACCACTCTTTATATTGTTTCTGTTATGATTAAGTAGAGCCATAGGTACGGTCCTCATTGAAGTATTATTACAAGCGTATAGAACCGACACCGCGAACACCATGTATGTCCCAGTGCATTGGCGCCACGTGGCTTCAATCTTCAATGGATTCGTTCGATTTTGAAAGGAGAACCAGGGTTCAATTTTGAAAATCGAAACTCCCGGGCGGGACACACATTTTGTTCGAGATGTTTGTTCTATGACATACTTCAATGACGGTCCTTTAAATTATGACTACTTTTCCTGGTAGTTGATAAGCCATCAAGTGTTTACAAATGGCTATTGTTCACAATCTATAGGCAACCGCGAAGCAACGATGCAACCAGTATAAACATCCTCTATATACGGAATTACCTTGTGCCATGTGCTTCGGCAAATCTCTACCTACTCGTATATAATTGGTAATAGGGTAAATGAGTTTGTGACCTCAAAACCCTGGAAATAATTTATTTACCGACTTACAGGAATATAAAGACTACCGAATTATTCCACAGATCACAATATGCGCAAAACTGTTTTCTGAATATGTTCTGCAATATTGCGACTCTCGCTTACTGACCTGGGTATATTATAGCGTTGGCGGGCCTATTATGAAGTTTTATAAAACCATTCATGTTCCAGGTAATTCATTTCTCGAGCTTTAAACGACGTATGATTGGCTGAAAAGTGTCACGTGACCGCTTTCGTAACACGAATTTGACGTTTACACTGAAACTTGGCTGGAATTAAGAGTTCATAATAGACCGTCTGGGCATATTATAGCGTTAGTTTATCCATTCATGTTGCACAACTACAGTTGATCAATGGCCTCTATGTTACCGATGACTCCGAAGGCTGTCCGATCAGAAATACTAAGCTAATGGAGAGGATCAATAAACGTACCATCGCTGTCCACCTCCTGCAGCATGTCTTGTAGCTCCTCAACCCTGGCGAACTGGCCCAGGCTTCGCATCACACGACCCAACTCTTCTTTGGTAATGGTCCCGTCACCATCCTTATCGAACAGTCGGAATGCTTCGCGAAATTCTATAAAAATATTATTATTGTACATTCAATTCAAGGTTTTATTAGGAGTTTACTTTAGGCTTTAAAATTTTTTGAACAATCACCAAGTGGTGTGGATGAATGGCCAAATTTTGTGTGATACGGTAAAGGATCATGAAAACACGATTCACTTTTTTTTACACAGCCTTCTATAATATTTAAGTATTATATGTATACATATTATTATTATTATCGTTGCTAGGACCGGTCAGAGTGCCGCAAGTTAGGGGAGGCCTATGTCCAGCAGTGGACCTCCCAAGGGCTGATGGATGGATGAATGATTATTATTACCTCCAAAAAACGATAATATTAAAAATTCAATCCCTAGTCCCGCCCGTAATTGATAGATTTTCTCAAACAATCGTTTGATAACAGCAGCAACCTTCTTAGATTATCTGAAAGGAAGCTGCTCTCAGTTGCATATTAGGAACCATTTAACTAATCTACACGACAATTCTGTAATCCCACAAATCAAACTCGACCCGATGCTGCGATGAGATCATTATGATGTATTTAGACCTCATCCTATGAAGACTAGCTGGCCCGCAGACATTGTCTTGCAATATATTTAATTGATAATCTCTAACCGAAGGTATTTTTAAGATAAAATAGGTATAATCCATGTTCTATGTTAGGTAGGTAGTTAGGTACGAAGAAAGAATAGAAAATTCTACTAGTTAAATAATTTTTATAATAGCTTCGCCTCTTAGTCCCGGATTTGTCAATAGGCGGCAGCATCCTAGGGGCGGCAGATTTCAGAAGATGATATTATAGATGATTTTGCTATTAAAAAATGCCATAAAATCTTGTAATTCTTGTTTTTTACGCACTTTATTAGTGACTAATTCAGTGCCTTCCTTACTATGAATGCAAAATTATTATTTTAGAAAGGTACCTACATGGGGCGGCGGAAATAAATTAGCCTACCTACACTGATAAAAAATATAAAACTGGCACTGCCTCTTCGATCTTATTTTTGTGAAGATGTAACATAGATGAAATTTTATCATTAAAATGTTTAAAAACAAATTCCTTTGAAACGGATAAAATAAGAATAATAAATAAGCTTCCTCGCCTGCTTCACGAGCACTGAACTTTTCCTAACTAGGTTAACGGCACTTTCATTTCAAAACTGGAATTGAATTTTAGTACGAGTATTCTTACATAAATAAATTTAACTGAAGCCCAAGTGCTGGCGTTTTTTGACATAATGGAAAGCACTTCAACCTCTTCAACACTTAGTTCTTTATTGATAACGAGATCACTAAAACAGCCGTAAAATAATCGTTTTTTGCATTTAAATAAAAGTCGTCGGTGAGAGTGTAATCTATTCGGTACAGTAATAATAAGAGGCCACTGCAGTCCAGGGACATCTGTACCATCTGTACAAATAAAACACATCCCCACCAAGTATCAAATATGTCTATTTTACTCATACAATATCATTGCCTAGTATCTAATGCCCACTGAAGCACGACTCCTCCATGCATCAAATCAAAATAAAGGAAATAAATTGAAGACTTGCTTCTCGGCAGAATTTAGTATTATAATATAAGAATAACGCATAAATTTGTATTAGGTACATCATTTACATCCAGTCTACTGTCTACATCCAAACCAACCCGAGTCCCGACCCATGGCAACTATAATAAATCTCCTAGGCAGAAAATTTATATTAAGTATGTTGATTAATTACCTAGATAGTAGGTAGGAACAGCTGTAGCTTACATACTTTACTATGTAGTAGTAGCCTTGGATCAACTGCTAATTGAGGGGGTCTCGATTAGATATGTAAGCCCGATAAATATTTGACCGTCACCGTTGCCAATGGACACCAGTAACATGAAAGGCACCGCATATAGATTGTCGGCCAAAAAACAAGAGAAAAGGCATGGAAAGAAAAAAGTCCTGACTTTCAAGTCGTTTGGCAGCTGAGCAAGGGGCTGAGCTAGTTAGGCTTCACGATTACAGATCAAGTCACTTTCAAGTGTTTAAGTCGAGTACCTTTCATCTGTGTACGAGTGATGCCAGTAGTCTCGTCGACAATGGAAGCCTTGCGATCCAGTGTGGTGTCCGCAGCCGGCTTTAGGAAACTCATCTGACGCTGAGATCTTGATGGGGTCAGAGATCGCTGGGACAGAATGCTGAAAGGGAAATTTATTCTTTAGATACATGCATCATACTCTTAAATAAGCGTTCAGCTATTTGTTTAGCGGACGCTGTGATCTACTTCTTCCCTGGACCTGGTTTTTGCCGAACCCTTTTAACACCCCGCCCTGTCGCTTCCCATACGCCCCATAAACTAGTAAAAATCCGGGGAAAGTCGGACGGATTGCAGCACTGGGTAAAGAATGGTCGATTAATTTTATTAATTCTTCCCTTCAGCCCCGCTTGCGTTGAGATTCTAGTATATTATTAAAGGTCTTTATCTATGAAATTGGAGATTTCATAACCAATATTTTCAAAAATTATCTGTGGATTGTTTTGCTATGATTCTTCTTCTACGAACTTAAAAAAATGTGATATATCTAATAATACTTCAATATGAAATATAAAACTCTTTATAAAAAAAATTAAAATAGGTACATCTTACAGATATTTTTTAGAGAGGGATATGATGACGCGGGCTACTTTTAGAATAATAATGGTTTTTGATATCATTATTGATTTATCGGGACATTTAGCGTCCCGATCAGGTGCAAGCGTCTGACTGTCATCAGACCCCTGAAAATCGGAACATCCTGCTGAAATCCAGACACCTGGCAACGCTAATGCCACACGAACTAAGCGACCAATTATAGCAAGATTTCCGCGTCGAAGCATGCATAGCACAACTGAATCGGCATAGAAAAGAGGGAATTCTGAATCGAACCTGCGATGAAAAATGGATCTTGTACGTATGTAAGCGTTCGTCTCAGTGAGTGAACCCGGATACAGCATATAAAAATCAGTGCGCTAAAATTTTTAAATTTTAAATATATAATATAAAATTAAAGCACTCAATTGTATTGACTTTACATCAAATTTATCCCGTATGGAACGTAAATTAAGTCATAATATTCCCAAGCTGATATAAATAGGACCACAAAAGACTTGTGAACTGAATCCGGGCAGCGAAATGTATCCATTGAGATGAGAAGCATCCGCATTTACGATTATATGGGCGTATTGTTGAGTGAGTGCTTACATACGCGTATGGCATAATATAAAAAAATGTGTCAGTACAATACCGAAATAATAAAACAAATATGCAGCTATAAATATAAAGAGCTTTGCTTGACATCAACATTGGTATCTTTCTGCGTATTTGTCCCAGATATTCAGATCAAGTCACAATAAAATCACGCTGACATCTCCTCAAAGGGCTTCGGGGAAGGCAATCGATTTACCGACCTATAAGTTCTTATGCATGTATATATGGTAGGTATATATTCGATACACAAGTGTATTCCTACATTTGAAGGCACTTACCGATATACTTGAACAATGCTAGGACCAAATGACCAAACAAGTTAATAGTATAAAAATGAAATAGGCACCTATTAAAGTGAAACTTTTATAACATCGCCTCAAAGATTTTTTGAAAGGAATCAATGTTCCAAAACAGACAGCTCAATGACATAGATACGCTAAACCCGAATAATTTGACGTCACAAAATGAAATCGATTTAGTACGAACGAAGGAACTACGAAGCACTAGGTACAATCACGTATACTACAATGCTCGCAAATTAATATAATACGTACGATGATAAGCAAGCAATCAAAGATAATATTGTCAGTGCAAGCAATCTTAGACACCTATTTATTCTATTAGACGTATACCAATAACATACGGCTGCTCTGTCCAACTTTCCTCGGAATTAAACCAGTTGAGCTCCTATCCGAAGTGGCCGGAGGTTTTAATACTCTCCAGACTTCAGAATTATGGCATAAACTCGAGTGGATTTTTATTACAAGGCATAAAACATTTGCTATCCTATTTATATCAAATGAACCTGGTATATTTTTATTCGTTTTCTTTATTTTTATGCCCTTGTAAATTGTAAACAGCTCTTCTGCAGTTAAGCAAATTATAATGCCCAGGATAAAAAAATATTATCATCTACTTTGTCCCCATACCGGCCATAATTAAGACTTATTCAGTTTATTTAAAAAAATATTTGGGGCTACAGACACGATAAAAGTTGTTTCTCCTTTTTTCCTTTCAACAAAAATATATACCTAATATATTTCTGTAAAGAACAGACCTTTCAGATGGGCTAATGGCTACAGACAGTGTTCCACGGCTGCCCGGGCGAGATGGGTCGTCTGGCGGGCCCGGCTCGCCTGTATTACTTGTTTGTCGAGTCTGGAATAATTGCATTGATTAGAGTTTTTTGACATGATAATTGATAACGTCTATTAAAGCGGAACGCCGGGTGCACGCACGAAAACGCATGACTCATCTGTCGCGTTCCGCGAGGGAGCGAACAATGGAGAAAGCGTCATCTATGAACAAAACTATATACACAATTAAGTCAGAAAAGAACTTGCTGGAAAAATAGTTTAGTTCAGGAGTTCTAGATGGCGTTGCAGTATAAAGATAAAAGTTTCTAATTATAAGTTAATTTCCAGAGATAATATTATATTCGAGCACTACTTCATCAATGTTTTGTCATGACGTTGTCACGTTAAACTACCGTCCGTAAACCGACTTTACAGACAACCATTTTTTTTGCTCTTTCCTACTCTCTTCTTTCCTAGGTGGCAACGTATCCGCGGTGTTGCCTTCGGTGTTCCTAATGTCCACTGGTCGCCCATGACGCATAACATCACACGTAATTTAGAGACGAGCCTTAATCTAATCCAATACATAAATAAATATCTTCCAAATTGGTTCCGCTGACTTCAACTTGAGAAACACTAGATAACACTTGATAATTAATTAATTATAAACGCATATTGTTATTGTAGGGCATTTTGTTTTCCGTTTTGTATTATAATTTTACTGAACCCTGTAACCGAAAGCCGGTATTGAGATTGAGCAAGCAAAGGGAATGGATTTAATTTCCGATCTATGGTGTCATGAAATTTGTTCTCGGGGCTCGAATGTATTAACTTTCTACAACGTTAACAAAATATATTATAATAACGTAACATTTACGTTAGAGGTTAGAATGTTCATGCTACATGTCGACTACATTATGAACGCTCATACTTAAAGTTCACAACTGAAATCCTTACACTATGATTGTCTGTATCACAGGTGGCAGAGACGACGCAAATTAGAAATTACATACCCACGACCCACGACCCAAATAATTTATCTGCTACACCAATATCTACCCCGGCCACGAAGCAAACGCTGGCCGGGTCGCATATTTGTAAATACCCAACGCTTCAGCCACCCGAAGTTGCTGCGTAAATAGCGGACGTGTCGGACTGACGCGTCTGCTATTTACAAGACCCCGAAATTCTTTGTAAACATCTTGTTATCATAATAATGAAACTATAATACTTAATAGAAAATACAAATGGAGAAAAAAAACCTCTGAAAAAATCTCTGGACTGAAATGGAATCGATTAGGTTGAATGATTATATTTTATGAGAAAAATAGGGACTCATACGCCCTTACGATAATTTATCTACTTTTATTTTACCTACAGCTGCCAATAAATGATATAGCACATAATACAGTACGTACCCACATACGGTTAGCATCTTCGAAAGTCTATGGTTTATTACCCGACTTCAAAAAAGGAGGAAGTATTCAATTCGACTGTATTTTTTTGTTTCTTTTTTACCTTAGAACTTTCGACTGGGTGAATCGATTTTGATGATTCTTTTTTAATTGAAAGCTGTTACTTGTCATGTGGTCCAACTTGAATGAGATCTGACGAGTAGTTTTTGAGTTATCCCTAATTTTGGAAGTCGGTTATTTTTTTGACAAGAATTATACTCTAAACATTATTCTTCACACTCACCATTATACCTTTGAGCTGATTCACCAACGGCGAATCAGCGAAGAAGTTGTTCACCGCGGAGAATATGTTTGCACGTTCGCTCGTCGCGACCCGGCAGGCGTCGGCACGCCCGCCCGATGCTTCTGCTGACAAAATAATGGTGTTGGTAAGTGGTTAATAATAAAAATATTTTGATTTTTTTGCCTTTATGTTAAAAGTTATCCTTTTGGGAAGTCGTCCTTTTGAGAATTGTCATTTCTGGAAGAGGACATTTTGGGAAAGTAATCGTTTTGTGAAGACGTCCTTATTCAATGTCTAAAGGATATTGTTAACAAGTAAATAAAGTAAATTATTAATACTAAAAGATAACATTTCAAGTTACACAAGCAAGAGGTATCACCGGAGAAATCCAAAGTATTTCCAAAGTGGTCCTTGAGCGTATGAGAGCCGTAAAACATTTTCGTAGAATTGTTTGCATAGGCTCGTAATGTGCGGTCTATAAAAACAAGTTTATTTTTAGCTGTTGTATCAAAGAATCCGACAACTTCACGAAAAATCTAGATTACTTGACTGACTGGCAATGTTTATCTACTGCTACAAATCTTACATTTGGTTTGGCTATGTTTACTGGCAACAGGCTGTCTGTTCAATCCAAATTGTTTAGTGTTAAATAATGTACGTTACTTAGAAACTTTTACTGAACATGACTTATCCTCCATGAGTTATCCTCAGATTTTTCAACAACAAAGTGACTCACATTTATCTCTAATTTATTAACTCCCCTAATGAAATGACAACATTGCGAATTTTACCGTCTTATAATCCTGATAAAGAAGTCAATGAATCCTAAGTAAAAAGTGTAAAATAAAATAAAAAATTATAAAAAAGAAAACAAAAAAATCCGACTGCTTAAAATAAACTAAAAAGAAAAAAACAAGCCGAGTAGTTTAGAATGTTGTTAAAGGTAATACTGAACAACTACACGGTAGAAGTATTAACAGTCGGGGCCGATTTAAATTGTATAGTGCTACTTGGGAAAAAACAAACAAGATTTGATTGGTTGAAGAATGAGTCCCGACCGTTTAATCCTTCTATGGTGTAGAGTGTAGACTGTAGTCGTTTAATTCAACAACATTGTAAACTACAGGGGTTGTTTTATTCTGTTTAGTTCATTTTACGCAGTCGGCTTTTTTATTTACTATAATTTTAGCAGCGTAGTAGCGAGTAAGACCAGTGACCATAATTCTGTCAGAAAAAATCTAAACTTGGTAGGAGTCTCAGCCGAATTAATAGCGTCGTCAGTCAGTGATATACATTATACTTTCTTGTTCATATATAATATCTTTGCTGTAGTCATAAGTACATACAAAATCGAAATACGAAATAGTAATAAATGACGAATGAGACGAGATAAGATGAAAAGATTGAGTTGTTTTGAAAGGAATACAAAATACAAATAGTCCTTAGTTTAGAATTCTGTCTAGTTTGAGTGCTTTAATTTACGGATTCACAACGAAAATACAAAACGGACTTTACTAGAAATTTATTCAAGCATCAAATTATGAATACTGTATGCGTTTACATACAAACATATTTATTTACTTAGATTAAATTAACAGAATTAGCATAGTGTGCCTATAACAAGTTGTAGTTAATATTTGTACAATAATATATTAGTAAATAATTACAGCTATAAATAGATACTAATTACAATAATATTCGATGCCGGAAAAAAAATTAGAATTTTCCGTAAACGCTTCAAAAACTGGGTGCAGTAATTTTCATACGAAAACACACGGCCATGCAATGCAAATTTTCAAAGAACTTAGGAAGAACAAAGTAAAAGTAAATCGACTTGAAAGGATCTTGTTTCGTTTCTTTAATAAAACTTTCAAGTGTGTGAATCTTAAACAAAGGATTTGCACTGCACCAGCTCTTTGGCGTTTGGATTAAAAAATCCACTTAGGTACGATACAATCGGCTAAAAGCTATTGTAATTATAAAATATCAATTTACCTTGTGTTTATAAAACAGTGGGGCTATTTGTTAGCCGAATGACGTCAGGGGGGCAGGATTGGTTCAGACGTGCCTGAATGCTGCAGGGCAACTGTTGGATGCTGTATCGGATGCTGGACTCCACTGATTTCGGAATTTTACGCGCATGCGAACTAAGGCGAGTTGAAAAGGTGGAATTTCACTACGGCGATTGCGTTTTTATAATCAGGTTACAATATCAGGTAGGATTCCAGTCAAGCATTAACTCACATATACGTCATGCCCTTACAAATCAACCAAAAAATCTGTTCCGAAAAGAGCTACAACACACACACGTTTATCTTTTGTTTTACTACACCAATCACACTACAATAATATACGAAGGCATTTTAACGTTGTATTTCAAATCTCAAGCACTTCTGACAACCACAAAACTTCCTATTGTCTTGTAATAACAAAGCGACTTCGAGCAGACAGAGGTCAATTGGCCGCTCTTGCGATCTTCATCTTCGGCGCGCTAGTGACATATCTATCATTGTTAACTCACTTGTAAAAAACTTTGGGTTGCAATTTTAGTTGAGTTTAGTTATTTAATTTCAACAAACTTTACATTTGAATCAGGTTAGTACAGACGGAGGTGGAGTATAGCCAGCATAAATTCAAGTCAAATCAAATCAATCAATAGAAAGAAACCCTATCATATCATGTCGTAAGTACCTACTATTTACCAATTCTGTGTCATATCATCGTGTGAAATATCGATGGAACAATTTACTGAAATAGATAATGCTTAAATAACTAAATAATTTGTCCAACAATTTCATAGCATTGCGGATGATCTAATGAAACTTTGATGCATTCCGTTCCTAATCCTGTGGAGTTTCTTTGGGGTTTTTATCCTTTGAGGCTAAAAAGTAAGTAATTATTTTATACCATTTCAATCTAGTAATAATACTTCAATGATTTCAATTTAGTTTTTAAAAAGTGTTGGAAATAAATTTTAAAAACATCATGCTACGTATGGTAAAAACATTGCTATAAAGTAATTATTTCACCTCGAATCAAAAAGAGGTTTTATGTTTATCTATAATATTATTTTGTAAAAAAGAATACGCCCTAACCGCCCTAACCGCGCTGAAGTTGTAAATTAATATAATCAAAGAAAGTCGCAAAATCGTATGAAGAAAAAGTTAGCTCTGCTGTAACGTTCTCTTTCTCTAAGTAATATACACAATAGCTATTTTTGTCTGTCCGTTATTGTACTTGTTTATTTCTTTAAATCGGGAAAAAGCGTTTGATACAGTTTTACCATCTTGTAGATAATTTCTTCCAGAATGTTCATTATTTTTAACCAACTTCAAAAAGGAGGTTCTGAATTCTTGTATTTTCTTTTTTTTTCGTTTATCAGCTCTCACATTTTTTATGAGATTAGACGACAAGTATCTTAAACAGCCACCCGTGGTCTTGCTCAAAATATAATAAGGCCTTCTTATGAACGCTGCAGGTTTTTTCTTTACCTTTTATAATGTGGGCTTGTATAGGGAGGTAATGACAATGCCTCAGAAAAGAAAATTAGGGAATTCTATTACTTTTTTGCAATTCTGCTGAATTAAGTATTTTGCGTTGTTTCAAACCATTTTCAAACCATTCAAAGTGATTCAATCTTAGTTTTCTCTCTATAATTGTTATTGATATAGTAACTTTGTTTTTGAGTTTTATTTCACTTATTGTTTTTTACATTTTATTTAGGTTTTATCTAAATGTTAAGAAGATATGCTTTTTAAAAGATTTCGTGACCTTAACTATATCATCGCAGCTGCGGCTTAGGGTGGCTTACCAACTTGTGATAATCGTGTTGGCTGCACGATAAATTCTGCTTAGTGGATAACTAACAATGTTACGTAATATCATATCATCATCGTAAACTTTTTGGCTGTGTTGGGGCGGCACAGAATATTGACCCCTATCACATGCATACCAGGTACTTATTTTATTTCTTCTTCTTTCTTATTTTTTGGTGCCCATGGACATCAGCACCTTCTTCGTGCTCCCTTTTGTGTTCCTGATGTCCATGGGCGATGGTTATTAAGATACTTACCATCAGGTGGCTCGCCTGCTCGTTTGAGGATTAGAATAAATCATATTTGAATAAATTAAATCCATACATTTTGTTAAAGTGATATTGATTTCATCCGTGTAGTAACTGACCTCGCTTCGCTTCCCATGCCTTAGTCACTAGTAAGTTTTTTTGTGTGCAACGATTGACTGCACCTAGTTACTACATTATCTCCATGGCTTATCAGCAGCAAAGGTCCGGCTTCAGGGGAATTTAGACTCTCAAAACGTCGTTCATTGAACGAATGAACCCTGCTTTAATAAAGTATTCAAACAAGTGTTCATATCATACTTTCCTGTTCATTCAGCGTTGGGCTGATTCATGTCTTGAACTTGACGTATTCTGTGATGAGTTGAAAGGAACGCAACGAATGAATCACATCCAACTCTCTCATCCATTCGTTCCAAGTTCACGTCCAATACATTGTCGCATTCTATGCGCGTTAATCCCATTCGTTCGTTCAATCAAGCATCGCCTGATCGGCGCGCGCATGAACCGAGCCGGCTTCACAGAGCAAATCGCCCGGCCCCACAATCATTTGAATCATTCCAGTTTTAGCCGGCTCCGAGCTTGGACGTTGTTTAGTATTTTCAACTCCTAAACTCTAGAAAAAGATGGATTTCTTGGGAAAGAAATACAAGATGGTGTCGTCCGAGAACTTCGATGAGTTCATGAAGACGCTGGGTAAGTTTTTTCAAGTACTTTTGTAGATAGTTAGATATTTTCGAGAAAAAATTGACGCCGGCCGGCCTTTTGCCGACCACGCCATCCAAGCCGAGAGGAGTTTTAACTTTTTGCGTTCTGCGCGCTACCATTACCGTTAATTGGTTTCGGGTTAATTGATCATGCTTGCTGTTTCTAATTGTATGTGGAACTGAACCAAATTATAAATGCATCTTTTATTCAATAATTATTTCTATATAGAACTTTTATATCCAACGTTGTAAAGTAATTTTCAAACTACCTGCCATTGATTAAAATAAAATATTTTTTATGCATTTGAAGTAGGTACTTGCTGGTATAAAAAATATCGGTAGGCATGTATACAATTTATTTTAAGCTCGTACTACCTTTTTTTTCTTGATTATTATTTAAAAGTATAAAATACTTTCAGTCACTTTTAGATTGTTCAAAATATTTTTTTAGGTGAGTTTAATATATATTTTTTTAACTTAGGGCCTTATCACACTGACGGTTTTCGAGCGGATTCAAAACGGAACGGGTGCGCAGCAAACACGCCGCGCGTCCGCAGCGTAGACGTCGCCGCGTCGTGGACGCGCGGCGAATTCGCCGCGGACATCATTTTTGTTGTGTGCGTTCAGAGAGCGTATTGTACAATCACGCCAAGCACAAGCGTCGAAAGCGCTGTTTATTCGCTTCACGTCCGCGACGTCTTCGCCGCGGACGCGCGGCGTGTTCGCTGCGCACCCGTTCCGCTTTGAATACGCTCGGAAACCGTCAGTGTGATAAGGCTTCGTCTTATTTTTTTTTAGTTGTTGATACGTAAATCAAATCAATACCTAAGTTACCTGGTTACGTTAAGAATTAAGCGAAAGGAAATTAGGCCTCACCAATAAATTAATGCGCTGATCTTCTTGATCTTCGAAAAGATCGGATCTGTTCGAAGATCGGATTGAGGGCATACGATCCATTCGATTTTCGGATCGACACCATGCGATCGGAAATTTTAATTATTTTCATTCGATTTTTCGGATCGATCCTTTGAAAATCGGATCGAAGTCATGACCGGGTCCGATCGGATCGAACTCATGACCGGATCCGATCGGATCGAGACGTTACGATCCATTACGATCCGCAAAATCGGATCAAGCTCCAAAAAGTTGCATCCCTACTCACTAGGGCCGGAAACGAAGATTTTTCTGTCAACATACAAAAAAATACTTCACTGTCTTTTGTTTACTTTCACTTCCCGGTGTTCCACTTACCTGGATGACGTGAACATGGCAGTGCAATGTTTTGTGCTAGAACTGATCTGATGTTTGAGCCTTAAGGCGGCTAGGAACTGAAATGAAATCACGCAACCATTTCGAGTTTAGGCTCCATTAAGTGTCTTGAGAACTAGGTAGTCTGGTCTTTATAAAATATCATGATAAATTATTTTGTTTCCGTTTTTAACACTACATTTCCAAACCATTTACCTACTCTACACTAACATACATTATACGTATAACTATTACAGACTAATTAGATACTTAGTATAAATATTAAATTCCACAAAGAAATTCTTTAACCTCTGAAGAAGCAGTAAATTACTCTTCATAACTAACATAATTAATTGTATTGATACAAGGTACAATAAATACAATAAATGAATAATTGATTATAAATTTTAATTTGACGTCTACCAGATACATATTATGTAGAAGTTACATGCTCTACATATAAGGTTAAAAGCTCGAGTCAGAGTCCTGTGGCGAAGCTTACTGATAGCCATAATAATTTTATCTTTGCATTGCTATTATCTCTACTTATCTTTTTGGTTATCATACTGCGTTACTGGGTCCACCCTAACTTCATTTATTTAATTCTTATCGTAAATTGCCATAAAAAGATAAAAGTATATGGTTGGTACAAAGGTTCAAAATCGATAACATTGTAACTAAGTACCTAGTCAAAAACCAGTATTATCAGCGCTCTTAACTACCTATACATATATGTTAGTCTACTTTTTTAAATCAATACGAATAGTTTCGAATTAATAGTTGGATTTAAATTTTTGATTAGATAAAAAATCATTAGTCTACTTTCTTCTGATGAACGTTTTTCTATTTCCATATTAGTCATTGTAGATTACATCGCTCATATTGCATGTGAGTCATTGGCAACACCCATTTTCATTTTATCTCTAAAATTCTGCAGGCATAAGGGTTTTTACTTAGATTCTTTACAGTCAACATGCTACAAAAAGATAGAACTAAGTACTACTTTCAGTCATATACTTACACGAATGTTCCAAAAATAAGTATTCTAATATAGGATGGTTAAAAAGACGCTAATTGGAGTACTCTGTATTTTGATGGCAAATTTTACTAAAAGAAAACATTCCTTTATTTTCAAAACTAAGTAAAACTGCATTCAATTCAGATTTTTGTCTATTAATATAGTATTCATGTCTTTTTATATATGTATATTATAATATAATGTATGATTCAAAAGCAAACTTTAGTATTTTTAGTATCTTGGTATTCGATGAATGTCGATTTCTGTATAAGCTACCCCATTAAGGTTACCCCGAGGCGTTTCTTTACACTTGTTAGAAAGTATATATTAGCAGTGCAACAAGCTGCACACAATTTATCTTTATACTCGTATTTGGTTCGTGAATCATTCTTGCTGATAAAAATTACTTCAAATCATGACATGGGTAATCAAACAATGTCTACACTACCCACTCACACGGTATCGTCAATTTCTAAAAACTGATAATTTTTGCGATAACGGTGCGTCATATACGGGAAAATATTGTTCCTAACCATTACATACGCCATCGGTGCAACTATCAAGGCAAAAAACATGTAGATCTGATTGCTGCTTTAAATTATGCTCAATTACACGATATGGTGCATCCGGTTCATAATGATCAAAATCAACTAACACGTAAATTAACTTAACAGATAGTCAAATTAAATCGAGTTTCTGAAACTTTGATTACAGAAAAGTTTACAAGAAGTGTTTATATCTGGTCTGGTCTGGGTGTCTGTAAATTTTGAAATATTTTAATTCAAGAGATCTGTTTTGACATGTTGTACAAATAATTATGCTCTCAAAAACCCCATTGGTGTTCCACAATAGTTTTAACTTTTAACAGTTGATTAGTTAATGGTAATTGAATTATCATTTCGAAAACCGCTGGTAGATGTTCTTATTGTAAATAATTCCAGTGAATATAAGAAACTTGAAATGAAAATTAAGAGAGAAATCACGGCTAACTTTGTCTGTGAAAACTAGAAACAATAAAAGAACGAACAATGGTTATACGTTAATTATTCGCTATATTATTCATTTCACTTATGGCAATTAAATACCTAGGTATGTGTATGTATTTTATTTATTTGTTATTCTCTTATTATCATATTTATAATTAACATGCATGAATATTATTTATTATTTTTAATTAGAGATAATAATCTTAATTAATTAAGAAGTCGGACGGAAGCTAACATTTTAATAAGTTATTATTTTGTTGTCTAAAGGAAAAAGATGATTGAAATATTATGAAGTATCTAGGTATATCTAAACTTTGCAGGTTTACCGTTTACCATAATAATTGTCTGTGGTTTATAGAATTTCTTTAGGGGTTTTGCTTCTAAAGAAACGGAAAGTAATAAAACTATGCATGTATTTGCTTGCATTTTCTTTTACTCTGGGAGGATTTAGAAAATTGTTGACTTTTAAAGGGTACAGTTTGAGTACCTGCGCGCACCATGTTGCTTCTCTTGAAAAGAATCAATATAAGTTAAGGAAATAAGTAGTTATTCAACTTTCTTACATTTCCCTACTTTATTTTTACTTGGCATCATTAAAAATTACAAAAATAAATACATAGAAAATTGTACAAAATAGTGCTAGTGAAAATATTACTATGCTAGTAAGTAACAGTTACTATAAACGATATGATCGTGATTCTGATTGCGATTGTCTTTTTCCACAAAAAACACAACGATTTATCGGTTTTTGTTCCGACGCTCCTCAATTATGAACGGACATATAATTTCAGGCGACAAAATAATCTTTATTGCTCTTTCGTAACATAATTATAATTTATTTACTTGTAAGCCCTTTATATTATCAGTTCAGTTTTATTGTATCAACTTGTAAAGATACTATTTATATTGACACAAGTGTGACACAAGTACGAACTCAATAAGACCGCCCGCGCGGGTGAATTAAGATTGATTAAACATCTTTGTAGTTTTCAACTATTTTATACTTCAGGTAAACATCGATATACTAGCGCTCTGTCCGCGGCTTTGGCTGCGTTTTACGGGATCATCTATACTAATATTATAAAGCTGAAGAGTTTGTTTGGTTGAACGCGCTAATCTCAGGAACTACTGGTTCGAATTGAAATTTTTTTTTTGTGTTTGATAGTCCATTTATCGAGGAAGGCTATAGATAAGTAAATAAATAAATGCCATATGTTATTCCAGATTATGGTCTACGTATGTGCTTTTTAATGAAAAACCATTCGTTAGTTTTGCGTGAAAGAGTTACAAAACTACCAAACATGCATACATCCTCACATTTATGATATTAGTAGGATTAATGCAACTCTCTCTCTCTATCATCGTCATTGAAAGACGGAAATTGAACTTTGTCCTTCACCAAGCGATAGCTAATCATAATCACAAAGCCGAGGTCCGAACCCCGCTGGGCACCCTTACGATGTTTATGCCTGGGCTAAGTGGGACTATGGACAATGTGAGGGTATTTTCATGGTATTTGTTTTGAATATGAAACCAAAGCCCAGCAGTAACAGAGTTGTGGTGTGATAAAATGACAATTACATTCATCCAGACTTTTAATTTTACGGTGTTTTTTACTAAAAGAAAATTATTATAAATTTTTAAATACCCACTTAACTTAAAAATATTGAACTGATCCACCCACGTTCGAACTACCCGCTAGGCTGCTTACCTACTGCTTTTTGTTGAATGTTTATCTATTGAATTATTCATTAAGTATTTATTCGTGTTTATTATTTAGGGCGATGGCAAAATTTAGTAAGTTTTATAGCATACTTATAATGGCTGATATCAGTTTATATTGTATTGAACTACCTAAGTGTCACAAGCTATAGGTACCTACCGATACCTATAGAGAAGATTTATAACTCTTTTTTTAAGATAAACTCTTATCTGCGTTCGATGTAAAATTCAATGTCATTGCAATATCGTGCATAAAAATATAATGTAACAGTAGATAAGTACATACATAGCTGCCTTTATATTTAAGCTGATAAGAAGCAATGAACCGACTATACCCTCTTCATTAAGTTTTTAATTAAAGAAATTCTTTCTCGATGATACAGGGTCAACGCGTTGACCCTCGCATAGATAGGTACTTAATATTCCGAATGTACAAGTAACATACCAATGATATTATATATTAAAAAGAGGCAGATATGTCATAAGCGCGCGCGTTGTGCGACTCAAAAAGTTCCCAATTGGGAACCCTTATTCAAGTGAAGAAAGAGATAGCGATGTAGTTTTGACGCGAGAGCGATAAAGACGTGCGATAAAGCAATAAAGCGTGCTTTGCGGACATCGGAACAGATTTTTCGGTTGATTCGTAAGGGCATAACGTATCTATATTTATTTAAACATCATTGTAACATACTGTAATTTACAGTTTGACTCATTGACTGACTCATGACTTGGACTTGTTAATCGATGGAGTATTCATCAGTTTTTATCAGTGGGTATTTCATTTTCATAAAAACCTTGGCAAGCATTATGTTTTTTCAATGGAAACCAGTGAAGTCTGAAATATTTATGATAAATATAATAGATACTGACAATCGAACTGGTAATCTCAATACAATAACCTGAACAAGTTAAAATAATGTTTTTGTCTAAATTGAATTCTATTAAAATATGTTCATTGTTGAAATAAATTACTGCCTGGTTTGGCCTGATTTTTTCATATTGTTGCGATTTTTCCGACAACCATCAGACATAGGCTTCACCAATGAGTTGTCGACTAAGGAGTAAACTCGCTTGTTAACATTATATCCAATTATTCAATCATAACTCCCGTGCAATCCACTATCTATTGAGTAGTATGATTTAGATCGAGTAGTATCGAGTAGATTCTACTCGATCTAAATCTAAACAAACGAAGCAAATCGCACCTTCATTTGAAACCCTTGCATGTCCATGTATCCTTGTATGTCCACCACCTATTTGTGCATATGCTCGGCAAAATCCATGCAATATTATCCCAAAGTATGCAAACATGACAGAATGTTAACATTGTGCAGTCATGTATCATCTTACTTGTAACATCTAAGATTAGATGAAGCTGATACAGATGACTACAAAGATTAACCACTTACGGTTGCAACTTTGTAAGAGCTTTATTTGAAACGTCTTTAAAGGAAAATTTTTAGCTCACTAAGTTATTGGTGTACCATTCTGTCCTAGGGTTTATTCTTTATTCTAAGGTACTAGGTATAGTCTGTACGATCGTGGTATCACAAATCTTTTATTAGAATTGAATATCGTTTTCGTTAGGCATTTGTAAATTGTGATAGTAATATGTAAAACAAAATAAAGCACAATAAATTGCATCCCGTGTCAAGTAGATGACATGTTCCATGTTCGTATTAAACTCAACCGGATTCAAACAAAACATGGAGTTGAATAGAAAATATCCTGTTCTACAAATCATAAGGTAATTTCAGGGATACGTATGATCATACAGATTTGCTTAAATATTATAATAAAACTATTTAGCAAACGACTATAAGGACGTCGACCAATAAGAGGTAAAACGTCCGAACTCCGAATGTTAATAAATAGGAAAATAGGAAAATCGCTTTCCTGTGACAACAATAGCTCGAGGATATCCTGAAATAAATCGCATAAAGGAAGGTGGAAGAACCGTTTTAGAAAGGCAACGGAACCCGCATCGGGAGCTAGTACCCTTCTTCCCAGTAATTAGGATCACATGAGAATATCCCGGCATAGTTGAACGATTAGATCCCATTGGTCGAGTCAGCGTCGACAATTGCCCACAAATGGTCGACAATCAGCTTCAATTCAGTCAATAAGAAGCGAGACGGTTTGTTGAGCCGTCTAGTCCACCGATTGTGGTGCGTCCGGTCACCAATATTATACCCTTTGTGAATAATATGCGCATGCGAATATGATGGATAGGCTCTTCCGGGTCTAACGAGAGCTCGAGAGCCATCAAGATGGCTGCCAAATTGAAAAATTGCCGCTCTTTACTTCCACGCTCTTCCACGATTCATTGTGTTCCCTGCGAGTTGTTTTATCAATAAAATGATGTTCGATGCTGCTGCACAAGTTTTTATTTATTTATTTATTGCCATAAATATGTGATGATTTTATAGGATCTATAAGATCTATAGGATCTAGAAGATTGACATGGTGTACACACGACACGACCCAGGTTGGGCTCGGCAGAAAAATACAGATATGTATTCTATACTAATATTATAAAACTGAAGAGTTTGTTTGTTTGGTTGAACGCGCTTATCTCAGGAACTGAACTACTGGTTCGAATTGAAAAATTGTTTTTGTGTTTGATAACGAGGAAGTAACATCATGTATTTTAGTACATAGTTAGTTTTTTCCACAAATTAATGCGGGTGAAACCGCGGGGCACAACTAGTTATGTTAGGTGGAAAATTGACGTTACTTTAAGGAAATTTAATATATTATGTCTGTATGTCGTTTATCAGTTTTCAAAGGAATGCATCGGTCACGAAACCGTTCACAGGATAATAATGTGACGTCGATGTGTCACTGTCACTAGTTACTCACTAATAAACTTGACCCGAAGTGCCCTCATGCTCCAATAATTCGGACTTCGGCGGCCCTTATTGAATTTTAAATTGAAGTTATGTCCTTTCACGACTCTTCAATGTTGAATGTTTTTCAGTTGATGAATTTTAATTTGACATTTGGCTTACAATTAGTAATGCTAAGTTAGTGTACCTAGTGGTTTCGAATCAAAATATGAGGTAACTAGTTACCTACCACCAACATTAGATAGACTAAACGTCTCGTTTTTATGATAAATGATTCATTGTGAAGTAATAAAATTCCACAGCATTTTTTGTCGTCTGAATAATAATATTACCTACCGGTGTAAAGTCTAGCCACTTCTATTGTGGCGATAACTGTGCAAAAAGTTCGCGTGACGGTTAGGCAAAATGTAAATTAGAATGAATGGAGTTCTAGTTGTGCAGAGATCAATGTCCATAACACCGACGCGACGCAGCGTCATCGCGTCCGGGCGTCCGTGACTCCGTGAGACGGTGTGACAGTGTGTCAGTTGCCAAATGCCAGCACACTTTTTATTTACAGTATTTACAGATGATGTATTTTAGAACTAGTTGCCGTGGCCCACGTGGCTGCGTTTTTGAACTTTCCTATTAGTTATGGCATCTATAAATACTCTGATGTTGTCCACAACTCCCACAGCTTTGCGGTTGGTAAATAATAATGTTAAAAATAGATTACGATCATTCAAATAGGAGAAGGCTACTTGAGTAGATACTTAGATTGATTGCTACTTTAATTAATGAGTAGGTACCTACCTATACAAGATAATATCAATAACTGCCAACCTGAAAAGATACAGACAATATAAGCTTTTTAGACGAAATATGTACTCCTGTATCTAAACAAATTAAATTGGTACATTAACTGGTACCTACCTATTTAACAAAAGCCTTCTTAAATTATGCAATAAATAGTACGTACGTACTCCCAAGCCTAGATTTTTTGAACAATGAAACAAACAATACCTACCTACTATGGATGGATTCTCAATTGAAAAATTACGCCAATAGAAAGGTCAATGTCCTTGACATCTCACTCAGACCCTCCAACCAATAGCAGCGCGGCGCGCCCACTGGCCGACCAATCAGAAGCGAGAGAAATTTATCGATTCATCGTTTCGTTCTGATAACAAGATAACAATAGATGCGGCCAGCATCACAACATGGCACGATAAAAATGAAAATTGAAATGGCGTGACCAACTATTTTACTGGTTTCATTGTACCTAGGTCTATTATTATAATTCCATGTTTCTACGGTCTACCTGTACGTAAATATGCACACATCTATGTTTAATTAAACATAAAGTCGACTCACTCACAGAGTTCCATCGTGTGGGCTTCAAGTTAAATAGAAACTCACGGAATTAAATGTAACTTACATACATAATTCGATGAGTTTACCCTCGGTACCTACGTTTATGTATTTACTTAGGTATACTCGTGTAAAATAATAATAACTTTGTGTAATATTGTGTAAAATAATACTCGTGGAAAACAACCTACCGCAGTATTGGCCAAAGGTAACTCGACCAATTTCCGGGAGGCGATTGAAATTCTATCAACGAAAGTGCCTAAGGGGCGCCAAGGTATTAAATTATGCAAATCTAATCTAACAGTTATGTCGTATGTCTGTACCTATATCAACGGAGAAGTTCGTTTCAATCTGTAGGTCCTGTAGTCTATTCCGCGAGATATTCCTTGCAAGTCAGTTTCTGGATTTTCTAAGTAAAATACGGGATTTTCAAGTCTTTTCAATATTTATAAGAATATTAAAAAGTAATGGCAAAATTCTCAAATCAGCCGAATTGGAGAATGTAAATGAATCTCATTGTAAGTAGTTAAATTTAATCGTAAATTCATAATTTATTAACATAATATTAATTTATTTTTTATTATCAACTAAAGTTACTGGAAGGTACCGTTATTAAGCAATTCCGTTAGGAATTGGTATATCCGCTCGCCTCTGCACAACTGCGCTGCCGCATTCTGAGACGCTTATGATAAAACCATTATTTTATAAAGAAAATCTAGATACTGGTATGGATTGCATACCAGGTACTGTAGGGAAGGAAAAATACATTGGAAGCATTTGGAACACAATTGGGAACACACTATTTTTATCTACCGCCGCGCCGTTAAAATCTAACATGCTTTTATAGGAATTCGATTAATATATTAGAATAACATTGTTTAACTTTTCAGTTCTTTTTTAAAGCTTGTTTATAAGATTGTAAAACGTGGTGTTTAAAATTTTAAATATTCTGTGCTTCTTGATTATTGTGCTTGTCATTTGTGTAAAACGTAGTGATTAAGTACTCTGTGTCACAGAGTAATTTGTGACTCACAGAGTACCTACTTAATCACTTGTGACTGTTGGGTTTTCTGGTGCAGTACACAAAGCTTTAAAATAATAGGATTCTTTCTGCTTTCATGAGAGTAATATCATACCTGTAATTTATTGGAGAATATTTTCATAAACATACTTATTTCACAAAAATGCATGTTTGGGAAGGTAAAAGATACACCCTCGTGTCTTCGGAAAATTTTGATGATTTCATGAAGAAACTCGGTACTGATGTTCACTAAAATTACTACAATTATATTTAGTTAAGCATACGTGTAGGACTAGGAATTCATAAGAAGTTGCTGTCGTAATAAGTCTTAAATTAGTTGATTAGAAGTTCGTGCTCATAGAGAAACTATCGTGCTTATTTCAATTAGGTACTGTAGCCCCCTGCACGACCGACCCTAGTTATTTCCTGATGATTCCTACTGCCTACATTAAAATGTATGTTCGTCTACAGTCTACACTATTTCTAGTGAACAGGCACTTACTATATAAGGTAAACACCCCAATTATGGACAGTTTAACAACAAATTTGTGGTATTTGTTAAAATATTTACCTAAATTGTGAAAGTTAGGGTGCTGAACGTACTTAAAGTGTAAAGTCCTATGCTTATTCAACATTTCTGCTGTATTACGCGTCAGATACTGCATTTGGTTTAAGTTTAATTAACAAATAAAAATTATAACTTTTTTACCCAGTTATGGACACCAAGAACCCAGTCATGGACACCCAGTAATGGACATGACCCAGTCATGGACATCCAGTAATGGACACGAATCTAATCATATAAACCTAATAGATAGGCTAGTTATCGACGAATCTATGATGAAAATGCAAAAGAATAATTAAGAATATGTAATATCTTTTCAGAGTTCCGAAGTAAAATCGGAACTCTTATAGTTTTTTCGTCATGTCCGCCCGTCTGTCCGGAGCAAAGCGCTGAGACCCTTAGTGCTAGCCCAGCTGGCTAAACGGTAGGAGTTGAACAAGTGAAAAAATTTTCAAAAATAGTTTATATGATGAATTTACAAGGAAAACTATCACGACTATGTTAGCACAAGTAGTCAATGAAAGTAGTCGATAAACTAACTACTTCAGAACCCTACTTTGCGCGTGGCCTGACATGCACTTGTTTAATCAACTTTTGATGAAACATTCACATTAAGGAACTTAGTTAGTTATAAGTTTTCTAAATTGACAATGAGGTTAGCATCAAAAAAGTGAAAATTATTAAAATTGTACTCATATTAAGCTTTTTATATATTAATAAGTAATTTACGAACGTAAACGTTATCAGCCTTTCATATAGGTATGCATTAATTATAATTACCTAAACTAAACTAAATTAAGTTACAAATATTACTATAAAGTATCCAATATAGTACACATCCACACCAACATTTTCATAATTTGCAACTAGCTCATAGTAAAGAATAATACTAGGAGTAAAATTGGGTCAAATTCTGAATACACAATAGCAAAGATAAATTTCGATAAAATTATGTCCATTACTGGAACTATACAATTATAGTGCACCAGTTATGAACACCAACAAAATATCAACAAATATAACTTCTCGGAGTAACAACACTGTGTGTTGTTGACTTAAATTTCATGGTTAACCCAACAAACAAAACACATTTTTATTTAAATAAAGCAATACAAATTTACAGATGAAACTTTTTAGTTACCGCACTAACAATTTCCTTAAGAAAAGCCGTTAATATAAATTTACAATGACAAACAATTTATAATTCGCGCCAACTTGTGTTCTAACAGACCGAATTGAATAAAATGTCAAACTTAGGCAGTTCGATGACTACAGTCTGTGACACAGTGTAAAAAATACATAAAAAGGGGTTCATAACCATATTCTAGACGATTTCTTTTTTTTTTTTTTTTTTTTTTTCGTCCATTACTGGTGCCTTGTCCATTACTGGTGCACTTACGTTATATGTATACTTACTATTATGTAGAGTTTTAGCTTTTCCTACCAAAACTATCTATCTACATCATTTATTGTGTATGTACATCTACCTACAATTTATACCAATTAAAGTATGTATTATAAAATACGATCTTTCTACGTTTTTACATTTGACCACCATAGACACCTAGTTAACGTCAGGTGGAAATGGAACCCATACAAATTACAATATAATATAAAGTAAAATCAAAAGCAGTCTTGTCTATTATTATTAAGGTTTTAACGATCAAATGTCTTCTCTCCACAGGAGTGGGCCTCATCACCCGCAAGGCTGCCAATGCCGTGACCCCCACGGTGGAGCTGAAGCAGGACGGTGGCAACTACGTGCTGGTCACCTCCTCCACCTTCAAGACCACCGAGGTCAAGTTCACACCTGGCGAGGAATTCGATGAAGAGCGCGCCGATGGAGCTAAGGTTATCATTTATTTCAGCACTTGAATTCTTGAATCCTCAGAGATAGAGCTCTAAGCTCGCTGTCTTTAAACTTTTTTCGAGTTTGTGATAAAGTCACGTATTTGCACCGCGATTTTTGAACAGATCAGATGCAAATAAGATTTACCAAATAGAAGTTTAACGAATAACTTAAACTTATTTCAGGTGAAATCGGTGTGCACATTTGAAGGCAACAACGTACTGAAGCACGTGCAAAAGTCTGATGACGGCTTGGAGGTCACCTACATCAGAACCTTCGGTCCTGAGGAGATGAAAGCTGTAAGTAAACAATATTATATTAAGTAGGGTTTCTGGCTTCAACCCATTGGCCTACTACCAAGGCTTAGAGCATACTCCACTACGCTGCTTCATTGCAAATTGGTGGAGGAGGAAATGCAGGGTATCTATTAACCCTGTCGGGGCACGGCTGCTTCGGCAAGTACCTATGCCGCATAGACAGGGAGCCGGACGCTCGGTGCCACCACTGCGTCCATTGCGGGGAGGACACGGCGCAACACACGCTTGCCGAGTGTGTAGCTTGGGAGGAGCAGCGCCGTGTCCTCACAAATGTAGTAGGAGACGATCTGTCGCTGCAGGCCATAGTGCGGAGGATGGTCGGTAGCGCAGAGTCGTGGGACGCGGTGGTGTCCTTCTGCGAGGACGTGATGTCGCAGAAGGAATCTGCGGAACGGGAGAGGGAGATCTCGACTCCCTTCCCCGGCCGCAGAAGACGCACCGGGCGCAGGAGAAGGGCGGATAACGCCCTTTTCCAGCCCCCATGAATGGGTCCAGGGGCGAGGGACTTGGGGAAGTCCCCACCCCCTATTCGATGGACCCGAGTCGCAGGCGCACGCGGGTGTCGGCGTGCGCCTCCGAGGCGATGCACGGGGTAGTTCAACACCTCACTACCTCGTGCAGGAGACGAGGCCGGGATAGACCCGGCCAGCACTAGGGTGGGGCTGCGGAAGAATTTGGATTCCCGCGGCCCCGCGCGCACGTCCGAGGAGACACCGGGGTGGTTTTAGCCGGTAAGAGTCCGGCACACCCCTCCGCCTTACCCCAGGCGGAGGTAGTCCATGAGGATTTCCCCCCGAAAAAAAAAAAAAAAAAAAAAAAGGGTATCTATTAACCAGGATATCGTGTAGGTAGTGTCCTACAGCTAGGTTAGAAAATGAGGGATTCAGAGGGAAAATGAACAGGAAATAATGAGCTACCCCTCTAATTTTTGCCGGGAATGCATCACTACAGTTCTCCAACATGATGACAGACTTAGTAGTTGTGACTAAAGTTATGTAGATTTCGCTGTAAATCATTATTTAAAATAACTTTACCGGTAGGTATCGTAAAAATTTGCAATAAAGACTAAATATTTACAACATACCTTGTTATCAGCAGTCATCAAGTATACGGCGATTGGTAACACTTTATGATTTAAGTTTATTATCTAATAAAGCACTTACCCATAAATTGTTATCGATAAAGAGGTGTATATTTTAATATAACTTACATGTTACAATGTTATGACATCACTGTAACCTCCCTTGGCTGCCCCATTACTGGTTAGTTCATATTTCATAATATACTGAGCGGTTATGTGAATAAATTTTAAATTACTGGTGGAGTTGCTCCATAAATCTACATTATCTTGTCAAAGTGTAATAACTTCGAGTCAAATGATGCTATTATTTGCGCGGAAATATACAGTCTGCTCCAGGAAAATCGCTAACTGCACTACTACAGCTAAACACAATAACAACAATAGATATGTATGAAAACTGAAATGCTTATATGTTTTGCTAATTGTATAATGAACTTAACAATGTAGTTACCTACTTAATTCCCAGCTTATTTCGTCTAGATGTACATGTTCTTTTCTACTGCAATTTACTTTATATGTAAATAACTGACAAACGATTACCAGATTAACGATATCTGAAATACGTGGGGTCTTCTGTCGGCCATGAGCATCGGTGAAACCAAATGCATTACCTATCTCGTATACCTATGCATTGCCGAATTTGTCGGTACAAAATTTTACAGGAGTAACCACAGATCAATAAATAAGAAATGATATTATTTATTGGTCTGTGGGAGAACCGCATTATATTTAGAAGCTCTCTGACACTGCTATACGTTACGTAAAAAGGTTTGAGGATTTTTTCAAGGGTACCTGAATTACACTGGATGGTACAGAATCCAACCAGACTTCCAACAGGAGATACCAGCCGCCATAGGCCATAGAGTTCAGCTGGGTGCACCGATAGTAGGGGATTGAATAGAATAGATTAGATTGGGCTCACTCTTGATGGAGTTCCTCAAGTGGACTGTAGAAATCCTTTTGCTTGTAGTAATCCTATCTTTTGTTATTTACAGGTAATGACCGCCAAGGACGTCACTTGCACGCGTGTCTACAAGGCCCAATAAAATGGTCAAGACTCAAAGACTGTAGGGCAGAGCCCTAACATTTTCCTATAATTATTTTGTATACCTATCAAGCACAACTATTTCATAATATAACTTAGGTTATTCTATTGTACTTTGCGTTGGAGGACTTTGGTCTATATTACATCCGAAAAAAAGAAAGTTTTACGAGGAATTCGTGTTTTGCCAAAGTTTATTGCGATTGTTGGAAGTCTAACATTACAACTGTTGTATAAGTTTTTCAGTGCATATTTAAATAAATTAGTTTATTTACAATCTATATTGTTTAATTATTAAATCCCGGCGATACGGGGCTCAATCGCGAGACGCGAGGTCACCCCAAACACTCCTATACGTTGTAAAGCCTATAATTTGTTAATCAAATACGCCATAAAAGTCTCTTTTGAAGCTTCTTGCATTAGAATGAAAGCCGAACAGATATTTCATTATGATGCTGATTTAAAACGCATGGGTATTATTTCAACTCGAGAGTTTCAAAATTCATAATTAAAATGTTAATGGAAACTAGTGGATACCCAGCGTGTTCCACTACGCTAAAAAAATTCTGATGATAAAGACACATCAGTGTTGACAGTCTGTATGCGCCATCTTCACATGTCTACAAATTGTATGGAAAAAGTAATAAATCAACTTTATCACTGGACCGAATGTGCCTAATGCATTGTTTTAGTAGTCTCAAAGCACCTTCGTATTATTGTTTCAAATGAAACCATTTTGAGGCATAAAATTCAAAATATTTTATTCATATAGGTATCACTAATACACGCATATCATTTTTTTAATCTACCTGCTTTTCGGAAAGGTGCTTTTTCATGGAAGAGAAGAAAAGCCGTAAAGAAACTCAGCAAATCTTTTAAAAATAAAAATACATAATTATGTATTATATTATTACAAAAAAATATCACTAACTTGAACGGAACTAGTGGCAGAGCTGGTCATTTCCATGCGTCTTTGTCATTGACATGATTGGAGTAACAAAGACCTTCCTTCCTAATGCAGCCCTGGCCTACTCAAACAGGAAAAAGTAGGGTAAAGGAGCCGAATTTTCTAAATTTAAAAAAATGGTCAATATCTCGAAAACGGTGCCTCTTTTACTAAGGTGTTTTTGCCATATGATAGGGCAACCTTCAATCTATCTACCATCTTCGGTTGATCTACTACTTACGGGACACCCTGTATATACCTCTTGCAGAAATTTTTTTAAAGTTTATATCGAAGAGCGGGTTTTGAAAATATTCCATACAAACTTTCACCCCATTTCCCACGGAAACCTTTTAATTTTCCGGGATTAAAGTATCCTTAAATAAGACCCGGAGTATTAGTGACAACTTCACCAATTTTCATCGAAATCCGTTCAAGGGTTTTCAAGACAGACAGACAATAATTCAAAAAAAATATTTTTGTGTTCTATTAAACACGTTATTGAAGTGCCCCCTAATTAAAAAAAAAAAAAAAAATATTCAATGTACAGATTTTTGTCAATGTATTTGCCCTTTGAGTTTTATTGTATTGACAGCGAGTGTCAAATGCAAGTCTCCCATAATTATGCCTTCACTTCACTGTTGTCAGTTACTGAGGTCCATCCATTAGCGACACGGCGGTGGTTTTTTTTTTTTTTTTTCGAATGGATAGTTGCTGTTGGCCCTAGTGGCCTTTACAGCTTCTCGCGGACAGGAGGGCGAGCCTGGAGAGGCTCAGCCGAGAAGACATATTTGCGAGGTGGGAGTTATCCTCCACACCTCGAGCAGTAGGGGCATGCGACGTCCTAAGGGCACCCCCTGTGGGGTTCGGACCTCGGCTTAGGACGTCGCCTGTTGGAGGACATCGGGACAGGATGGCCGCTCACGCGGGAATGCCTTGTGGCGGCCGTACAGAAAACAGGACCTCGTCGCCGCCGGCGGCGACGCTGTGCGTGTAGTGTGTCTGTGTGGTGTGTTTGTGAGTGGGAGTTTTGCTCCGAGGGAGCGTTTGCGATCGTGAATTCGTCATCGGGGTCTTCTAGCACATTTCGAGGACGCCTGAACAAGGACGAAGCGTTCTTGTTGGGGACATAGGTGGCCGCTTGAACAACCAAGGGATTGGGATGGGCTTCAGCGGACTTGAAGTAGTTCGTGGAGAGCCACTTCATGTAATGAGCTATGCTGGGAAGCTCGAGATCGCGATGTAGATCTACATTACGTATGAACCACGGGCAGCCCGTGGCCATGCGCAAGAAGCGATTTTGAATCCGCTGCAGCGAGATGGTTTGCCTCTGTGCAAACACCACGCTGGCGTAGGTCATAACGGGACGGACGCAAGTTTTGTAAAGTGTCGTCTTGTTCAATAATGTTTATTAAAGATACGTTATGCCCTTATAAATCAAACGAAAAATCTGTTCTGAAAACACCACGTTTATTGTTTGTTTCGGTACACCAATCAGCGCTTGTTAAATTATGTAAAAGGGATAGCATTACTAAAACCATAATAGTGAAAAAGACAGCTAGTGTTTGTCGCTCGTGTCACAAGTACCTTACGTTCGGCTGGCGCCAAGCTGGCGCGCTGTCATGCCGCCATACTTATTTTGTTAGAGAATTATTGAAATGAAATAAAATGCAATAAATCATGATTCCTTACTTGTGGTATGTTATTCCATGAATTTTATTTTTTTTACGTAAGTAATTAGTGCATTTACGCATAACACACGAAGGCATTAAAACGCTGTATGTCAAATCTCCAGCACTTCTGACAAAAATAAAAGCGTGCGTATCCACAGAGTATTGAGAGAGCGACTGCGAGTAATGCGAGCAAGCGTGGTCAATTGACTACTCTTTCGCTCTTCGCCGTCGCGTCGGCGCGCTAGTAACCCATCTACCTCTTTTATACATATAATATCATTGGTCTTGTTACGGAGCGACATTTTACTCGTCTTGCCTATCATCGGATACAACGGCGGTGGTCACTTGCTATCATTTACTCGTCTTCTCGATTGTCAATAAAAATATGTTTTTAATTTAATTCATGTCCATGAAGACCTACAGGTACATTGTATACCTACGAGGCGACGATAAATGAAATAAAACAAAAGATGATTTAGCAAAGTGCCGGATAATCGTTATACCCTCTGCTCTTTTGCTATAGTATTCTATGCTTTTGCTATCTGATTCAGATAATCTGAAACCTACAGTACCTACCTATCTTGAGTTAGAAACTATTGTCAATCTTAGATTCGTATCCCGATATTCTCAAATGTAGGTTTTAAATTATAACTAGGGACTTCAAAAGGGAAAAAAGGTAATACGTATAGAAGCATATACACTGTGAATGTAGTGCCTACTACATAATAATTAAAATAAATATAATATGTAATATAATGGCCTACATCTCTACTACATGTTCTACATGTCGCTCACCTAGTAATATAATGGCACATCTGCAAAAAATGCTTAATTGAGTTTATATGGTATACGCCTCTTTTACTTATAATATCATTGGGTATACGTGTTTAAAAGTGCCTAATCTAGTCTACATAGTGGTAAATATGTATTAATGTCTATACTAGTAACCAAACCCATACAATCTGTAAAAAACGTAAGCAGAACTCATAAATAATTTTAAACATTTTTATAATTTTTTTGTAATTCGTTTCTGTAACATATAACAAACGTAGATGTGCCGGCCCGTTGTATTACTGTGTGAGCGATGTATTAATTTGGATGATGTAGTCAATGAACTAATATGAAGACTCAGGGAAAAAACGACCTCAATCCATTAAAACTGAATTTGAGAAAATCAGAAATTCATAGTTTTCCTACTCTTATCATAGTTCCAGCAGGATGTTCTGTGGTTCTAGCGTTAGGAAAAAAATACCTAAAAATCAGTATTATTCAAGAACCTGTGTATTAGTGAGTCGTAAAGCTTTTTTTTTAATAAAGATCACACTTCAGTTTTTTTTATCACACTCATGTAATATTTCCAGTGTTACCAACTCTTAAAAATATTTATCCCTACAACTAAACCAAAACCCCCTAAAATCGCCCAAATTACTTGGAAATCCCCCTAAAAATATTTTTTGAGAAAAATAATAAATCTTTGTTTATAAAATATGCACATATTTCTATGCCTTTAAGTAAAATAAATTTATAATAATTAACTTATTGTTTCTTCATTCATTGACATTTGATTCGTTAAATAGGACTTATAAATTTTTACAATACAATAGAATACAATAGAAATTACGATTACAATATCGATTTTTTTTGTAACATATATTTTAAAATACTCATTTTTGTATTTATCTTTTTGCAGATTACAGAATAATCTAATATCTTGTATATAAATCACAAAAGTCCCAGTCTCCTTTGATTGGCTAGTTTGTTCCAGGGCCTCTTACGTCTTTATTTAGATCAATAAATAAAAAATATGGAGACTCAAAAAACCCCTAAAAATAACCCTAAACATATAAGACCCCTAAAAAAATCCCAATTTACATATTTACCCCCTAAATTTGGGGGGAAAACCCCTAAGTTGGGAACCCTGAATATTTCCCTAGCATGGTAATTTCTTTTTACTGTGTTTTCGAGGACTCGAGTCGTTTTCACCTTTTCTAATCTTGATTAACGCTTGTTATAGTACTCTCAAACTGCTACTAGATGGCACCTCAAGCTCATTTTGAGGTAAAACTGGACCACAGTGGACTGAGGTCGTTTTTCCCCTGAGTCCTTCATAATTCGTTCACTGGATATAGTGAAGAAAATAATCGTATATAGTGATATCTCGTGTACCGTAATAAAATGATGCAAACAAGGATTAAAATATCCTTCGATGCACTACACAAGTAGTATAGCTATTGCCTGATAGATGGTGCTGATGCTGATAAAGCAGTGATTATTTTGTATCTTGTCAGAAAACAAAAATGTGTGAATAGATTTTGGCAGCCATTGTTTGATACATTGATGCATTCGATATTAAAATTAGATTCAAAAATGATATCTTGTGTTCAGTAACTAGTTTTATTTACATGAATAATGGTTCGTTGCTCAATACTTAAAAATTAATAAGAACAGTTACGGAACTATAATTTAATTACTATTAGATACTAGATGTCACTATTTCGTAAAAGCTATAAAATGCGATCAATTTAAAAAATATTAAATTTATACTTAAGTTTACAGTTTTTAGTAAATTAATGTAAATATTTAATAAGCAATTAAATTTTGCTATTCAATATTGAATAAAATTACTGGTTTTAAATATAAGTGAATGATTCATTGTAGTCTTCTATTATAAAAACGTGTCTGTGGTAGATTCAGATATATGCTATGCAACCAAATAAAAAGGTAAGCGTCAAAGAAATATCGTCAAATATTTTGCTAACATAGCAAATAAGCCGTCTTATATCGACAAGATAGACTCTTGTTGTTTGAGGTCTTGTCTGTCTGTTTCTGTCATTTGCGGGTTGCTGCATTTTTCTTTAATTTAGTAATTAGTTTACTCGTAGCGTGTCAATACTGAGTACGTTCGGAACGCGATACGCGACATCTGTCAAAGTAATCTCCGAAAATCAGATTTTTGTGTATGTCGATCATGAAAATAGTGAAAATATTTTGTTCTAAGTAAAATTACAATGCCTGTGTTTAATACTATAAGTTTTTCGATGTGAAACATTAGACTACCTGTGTATAATGACAAGAATCTTTGGTGATGTTTTGTGTGTAGTGAGGTGCTCGTAAGGATTATCTTTCTGCTTTGAGGATTAAAAATAAGCTCAAGTAAGTAAATATTTATGTTAACCGTGCGTAACAACAATAAAAGATTTATGTTACGGAATAAGTTTACTGAAGGTGTGTAAGTTAAGGTAAATAATACCAAAGCTGCGTTTATACAAATCTCTCAGCAATTACGAAAGAACAAAATAGGAGGTATAATTCAGATGGTCAGCATAATAGTTTTCTAATAAGAATGCAGTAATTATACTGTGTGTAGGTCTCTAATGTGTGTATAATAAAATTCTGTAATATTTAAATTACCCTCATACTTTTAAATTTAAATTATTTGTTATTTCCAAAATCTGGAAATGAACCAATTTTAAAATTAGATATTCAAAGGCTTGCTCCATTTATGTATAAATAATACATAATATATGTAACTCAACATTCTGTATGTTTGTACATAAAAATCATAGACAGCACTGCTATCTCCCCAGAGGAATAATTAAACATTGTCTTCATTATAGCAATACATAATGCATTTAGTAATCTCCCTTTAATTATTTTATTATACAGATACACATTCAATTTCATCACAAACTCGTCGTCTCTATTTTGGTGAAGAATAATAATGTGACAAAATAATTTGGCTTAGAATTTTCATGATGTTCTCAAAAATCCGTTCAAAAATCATGCTGGCCTAATGATGGAGCAATAACTCCAATAATGTATGTACATATGTATGTATGTGTGTGTTCTAGTAATGAAAAAATATCTAATGTATGAGATACTGATAACTTAGTTGTCTGTCTACTTGCAACTTACTAAAGTTGCAACATAATTTTTAAGAGCGGAATTGTAAGAACAGTTAGAATTGTTATGACAATAGGAACCTTATTACTCCTACTGAATCACATTAATAGTGACATTCTGTAGGATTGTTTTATGTGTAATTTGAAGGTGGAAGAAACAACTTACAAATCTAAGTATGAAGTTTATATTACTAATAAAATTGTTAAGTTATTTACAGACAGAAAAAAGTGTGACAGGCATCTCAAAAAAGAATATATTATATATCTTTGTGCTATGGAATTTATAAATAATCTATGTAGGCATTACTAACTACTAACTGATACTATGCAAGGATAATAACATTTAGGAGGAAAAACATTACAGATAACTTGTAAATTACCAATAAATTTAATTAATAAAATAAATTTTGTTTTGTTGTGAATAATTTTGCTTTGTAACAATTATTAGTCTGGCGAGTCCATCTAAACTAAATATTTAGCCTCCTTTGATACAAAATTTATTTTTGTTAACATGATGTCTACTTTACTTAAGGCTACTCCCATCCACATGTAGCAGTTGTAGCAATGATTATCAAAAGACTTGAAATTCTCCATGGGAACCCCTGGGAACTACAGAATGAAAAGTAGAAACACTGTTGTGTAAAAATTTCAAGCCAATCCATCTATTACTTTGAAGAGTTTTGCTTTGCTTTTATACCTCAAAACGAAAAAATAGAATGCTTATAGGATTATTTGCTGTCTGCCCCTGTCTATCTGTCAAGAAGTCAAGACCCTTCTCAGGCATGAGAAAATATCAAGTTGTAATTAATATCCAATAATAAGGTCTGCATTCCTTTAGAGCTGTAACAAAATCAAAGCTTCTAAGTTAACACAATCAAAACATTCTTTATATCTTATTTTCGGTACATGCAATGGAATCAAAACCTATAGGGTGCTTCCCGTTGTCCTAGAATCATTAACTTTTGCAAGAAGCAAGGTCTTTTACAGACCTTGTAAAGGAATAAATCTATAAACCGTAACTATTATTAATTCATTTAAATAAGAAAATATGACATTTGAAAACTTTACCTAAATGCCCCATTTATCCTCGCATGTAAACAATAATCTTATAATATTATTCATCGTTTTATTAGGCTACCAAATTTTTAATTACCATTATCTGCGTTGCGCTCGACTGTATCACGGTGTCTGAGATCTAACTGCTAATCGTGAGAACTCCAGCGTGTATAAAAATGTATAACTTATACTTTTTGGTCCCAATTTTCGTCGAAATGTCGTAGTCGTGGCATCCCCATGCGATCGGGACGGGCAGATCGATAGTACGCGAGTCCGGTCCCGTCAGCTGAGCGAGTAGGGTGGCTACGTTGAACACAACTGGTTGGACTTTTTCTGTTAGTATTGATAGTGAAAAGTAAATTTGGTAAGATACTTCGTTTATTGCTATTTTAATATTAAACGCGCTTTTTTTATGGAAATAGCCGGCAAACGAGCTGACGACCCACCTGATGGTAAGTGGCTATCGCCGCCCATGGACATCAGCAACACCAAAGGCATCAGTGATGCGTTGCCGGCCAAGAAAGAAAAAAGAAAAAGAAAGAAAGAACTGGCTCTCAAGCCCCCAGCCGGAACACGACGAGTCGTTTGGCGGCTGACTCATGCTCGAGGGTGGTAGCTATCCAGGCGAACCCCTGGAGAAATAACACTGCTTACACTGTTTTCGTAAAATATTGTTTTTAGTATAACGCGACGATAGTCACTTTCCATCACGTGGATCGTCAGCTTGTATGTCGGCGATTTTAATAAAAAAAAATCATTCTCACGTTATCTGTAGGGTTGTTATCATACGATTCCAGAGTTTTAATAAATATGTATATCCATGCCAAATTACAGCTTTCTAGCACTAAGGGTCTCGGGGCTTTGCTTCGGACAAACGGACAGACGGACGGATGGATGGACAGACGGACAGACGGACGGACATGACGAAACTATAAGGGTTCCGATTTTTCTTCGGAACCCTAAAAACCACGGGTACTACCAACATCTTGAAGTAAAAACTAATTAGTGTTGATAATCCAATTACTTGGCATGATTTATCCTTTACATGCACAATAAAGCAATTAATTACGCTTAACATTTATTTTGCTAGTTGCAAACATTCCTAATAGATTCCTTGATGTTTTCGAAAACCTTGTCTCCCTATTTATGCTGCCCAGCCCGGCGGCGGAGCTCTAGAAATGCACACGTAAGTAATAAATGTTTGATATAAGGGCCATAACTATAGATCTTATGAGTTATTAATAACTTGGGAATTCTCAATATCGAGACTAATCATCTACCTTCGGGTACACAAAACCCTATTATGTTATGAATTTGCAGAGTGCGAAAATAAGAAAAATGCGCGAAAGTGATGTTAAAAATGGTTATGGCCCGTTTGGTAGTAAGGCTTCACATAAAGATTATATTATGAATATCATTATTAAGGCATTAATATTATTACTGGTATAATTATATATTAAATCTTTCAGTGAAGCCTGCCTGGATAGCTACCACCCTCTTGGTTGAGTCAGCCTCCAACGACACGCTGTGTTTCTGTTGGGGCTTGAAAGCCAATTCATTCTCTGTTCTTATTTCTTTCTTTGTTAGCAACGGAAACGGCAACGGCAACGAAAGCCAAGGTGTTACAATGGCAACGCATCTGTTATGCCTTTGGTATGCTCATGTCCATTGACGACGATACCCACTCGCCATGACGTGCCTCGTCTCCTCGTTTTCGGCTATAAACATTGAAAAAGGTTTGATTAGATACTGAGTATAATTATGGGTTTCAATCACATTTGGATCGGGGCGGCTAGTCCTATTCTGTATTAGGACTGTGAATTGCAGGGTTGCCAAGTATCACATAACTACGGTAGATCTACCGTATTCAGCTTCGATCTACCGTAACGATTTTTACTGGTTTTAGTACATTTACCGTATTTCGATCAACACAAAAATCTGATTTTAGTAGAAAAAAACGTCAAATCTCATACAATTTACCGTATTTTATAAGAATCTACTATCTACGGTATTTCATGAAAGAATTTATCGTAATCCAGTTTGGTCCTGGCAACACTGGTGGGTTGTATCTTTGGTTGTTGTATGACCAGTGGTCCCCCATTAACCATACAGGTAATCGAAAAATTGGAACGTATTTTGTATTCCGTTACGTGATTCGAAACTCAAAGGGCACATTCCGAGCATGAGGTTAAGATTACATTGTGAGTTGTGACGGTCTGTCGGTGCGCATTACAAACGGGTTGGCATACTCGCGTATACTCTTACACATTAGTGGGTACAATATGGCATGGCATGAGTGGAATGACTCACCGATGTGACGTCGGAGCGATGCGTTTAAATTGATTAGTGCACTGATTACCCTATTGTCCTTTTACGGCTAGTCGTGATCTAGATAAACTGTAATTGCGTGAGTAACACGATTTCTTTTATATCTCTTTTTCTATTAAGTAACAGGCTATAAAAGGTTTGCAGAGTTCATTGCTAGCTGGCTTTACTCTATCATGAATGAGTTGATTTTGATTTACGTTATACGTACTGACACGGCACGACACGGCATCCTAGTTTGGTACTATGACCATGTAGTGTTTATTATTATTTGATAAATCACTTATCATTTTCACAATCCTAACTCTTCTACCTTACCAATGTGCAATAATAATACTGAATGCCACCTGATCTAGACTGATTGTAGCCGAATTTCGTGGTTCACTAAAGACGTCTCCAGGCATTCATAGTTTATAGAGACGCATATCTTACCGTCAGATGCTAATGAGTTGGACCTAAACATGTCTTTGACCTGTAGTAATTGACCACACCACTTAAACACCACTTAACGTGAGGTAACATAAAACATTTATAGGTGAGTTACGTGTTAATAGATGTAGAAAAAGCAAACGTACTAACGTACATGGCGTCTAGACTTTAAAGACAATTAATAATAAGCCTTTACTAATCCGCTGGAGAAACGTGGTGGAGTAAGCTCTAGACCTCTTCAAGAGGAGAGACCCGTGCTCAGTAGTGGGCCATTAATGGGTTGAATTGAAGCCAATAATAAGCCTTTTACTTATGCTACTTTACATTCTCAATGTCATTCTGGATGAATTTAGCCATCTGTAAAGCACATTGCATATCGTTTTGACGTCATGGGCGTCGCGCAGTGCAATGTTTTATTATGATGAGTGATGAAGGAATACAGTACAAATACACTCGTGGTTAATTATAGTTAGATTGATATTTAATCATTGTGTAAATTAGGGAAGCTAAAGCTTAGATAATAAATGCAGCCGCTTAGCTGTATCGTTTAATTTTAGTAATAAAGTAGGTATCTATAAAAACTAGAACTGTAAAAATAAATATATTTGACGTTTTTAACAAACACACTTTAATTAATGTTGGTAGATATTATAGATACTAATTGATAGATGTCGTTGAACAATGGTTGTATAAATTGCAAAAATAGCAAAAAATTGTGACCGGTTCACTCGCGCACTACTTGTGTACTTGTACATTATAATTACAGCAATTATAGTAATTATACAGCCGACTTACATAATTATTCCGCGTTAATGAAACTAAACACCGTTGATATGTAGCTATCAATCTGCTATTATAGATTGATTGCGGTGACCTAAAAAAAGTATAATAGATCAGTCAACAAAATTTATCGTCATATGAATTGAATGTTGAGTTGAATACACCTATACCTACCTATTGCCTATATTTAATCAACCCATAAAAAGCCCGTCATGGAGTACAGGGCTCTCCTCATAATTGAGCACCAGGTGAAGTTAGTGGCCCACCTGAGTTTTTATGCCGCTCGAAAGCTTTTGTCGCAAAGCTTACGAGTATGGAGAACTTCAGGCGTGCAGGTTTCCTCGCTGGATTTTATTTTATCGCAGCAAGTAACAATTCATTTATAACATGCACTTAAGTTTCAACATTAGAAGGTAAAGAAAAATATTAAAAGTAATAAAAATAATATAAAATTTTGAAGATGGAGGATTCACATTTGAACCCAGATCCCCGTTTGTGGAAGTCCATTGTTCTAACCACTGACCACTAGGCTATAATATTATAGTCGATAGTTGAGTGTAATGATAATAAAATTAACCTAGATGCTAAAGTGCTAGACAGTTGAGCAAACTCGGCGTTCCGCTGCCGTATCTGCATTGCGCTAGTGCAATTGGAGTTGATCAAATGCATACACGAATGCATGCCCCAACGGATTGTGTAACTAGCAATCAACTTAATCAGAATCTTGTAACTTAGTCAGTTTGTCCCTCTCGAGTCCCCTCACTAATTGCATGTCTATAAATCTCAATATTATATTAATTAAAATCCTTAGACTCCTTACGCCCCCAACTCAGAGTCACTAACGGTTACTTTAGTAGGAAAAAATCACCATACAAATTGTGTACCTACTAAGGAGTGATATACTCGTAAGTAGGCTGTTAGTGACTCTGAGTTGGGGCGTTAGTAATAAATATCTAGCAATTGTTAGAAAGTAACAGCGATAGCGTTTGTTGGTTATAAATAACACTTACTGATTTTATTAATCTCCGACGTAAAAAGAGGGTAATAAATAAAATTATAAGCTTTACTTGTCTGTGTGCCAGTATGTAGCACCGTAGTTTTTAAACGAATGGACCGATTTTGATGTGGATTTTTAGGGTTCCGTAGTCAAAACAGAAAGATGGGTGCTTTCATATTATGAGCCACAAAGCGAATTTCGTTTTGTGGACTGTTGTGTTTGCCCATTCAAATATGGTAGAATATGTTATCTCAGGTGCACGGGTAGAGGGCGACACTGGACAGTCCCGTGTGTAAGCCTATTTTATAAATGAATGTGTAGCGACCCTACATTTGTACATTGTAGATGAGCAACCCTGGTTTGGTTACCATAGTATTAGAGAATAACCTGATTGTCATTCATTGTCAAGCTAGAAAAATAGCAAAATATTGTAATAATGAAAATATTGAAAATATAAGCATGCAAAGAGAAGGAATATAATTGTATTTTTATTGTAATTATCTGAGATCCCTGATGCTATCCATACGTGAGAGCTGGAGGTAAGAGCGGATGTGTTAGCCTGGCTACTGGTGTCATACCGAGCTATACAAGTAACCTATATTTCCAAATACTTTTATATGTATACTAGTGTACATAAGTACTACATGGACGTTTTATAAATGCCACAACGCGTTGTGGGCTGCTTTTGCGCTCAATGAGGGAATTCGGCTTTTCAGCGTAACAACTAGATGATACAGGGAAAATTAATATACATATAATATTATTATGTTTAAATTGTTATATGTTTAACGGTGTTTATAGCTTTTCCTTGATGTCACGGAAAATTTGTTACATAGCTGTGGTACCTAGTTTTTGGCTTTCCTGTTTATTTAGCATTGGAATATACAATTAAAGTTAAATAACTTCCTATCAATGATATTTAAAAAATATATGTAGATACGTCATGCCCTTAAAAATCAACCAAAAAATCTGTTCCGAAAAGAGCTACAACACACACACACACACGTTTATCTTTTGTTTCACTACACCAATCACACTATAATAATACAGGAAGGCGGCTAGTGACATATCTACCTCTTTTTGAAGTTCTTCTTTTGGCGCGATGGAGAAAAATGATGAGAGTGAATTTATACGATGCGCGCGCACGCCGCACACCGACACCTAAATTCTACATCGTGAAGTTAGTTCTAGGTGGCATGAAAATCGATAACTATGTTCAAGTTGTATATTCTAGTATTTTTATATTTAGAACACGTGTTTTGTAACAGTACAATTAAACAGTGTGAATAAATAAATATTATTTTAGTGTTTTTATTAAATCAATATACGAAGGTGATAGTATTTACTAATAATTTATTTATTTAAATAAAATCTTTTTGATTAATTTTAATATTTATCGTTAATCACTACTGCATTTTAGTTATTTTTTTTCCATACGCCAAAGAAGTATAACTTCTAACGCGTGTTACGTGCCCTACATGGAGGAGGACCGCTGATTCCGCACGCCACCGCGAGTGACCGATTACACGTGTAGCCTAATTTCACAATTCTCAGATCAGCATTTCCATATTTCATTTTATTTTAATTTTATAATAATTGTCATTCATTGTTAGCTCTCAGCATTAGGCAGCAGTGTTTCTTTAGAATAATTATTAAATGTAATAATTTTAACTTTAATTAAATTAGTTTAAAAGTCTTTGGTTTTTTTTGAGTCCTCCGGCTGTCGTTAACATAATTGGCGCAGTCGGTAGGATATCTCGAAGTAGTTAGGCTCAAGACCAAGAATCGGACGAAGACCAGCTGCTTACACTTTCAAGTGTTTCATCGGGGTATCCAGAACATCCAACGTTCAGCCGAGGCCGCACTCGAAAATCAGCGCCGGAAAAGACCAGAGAAGGCAAATACATGTAAGTGCTTTGAATTGCATTTCCTGTTAGTGTTGCCAATCCTTTCCACCATTTTCCACCCTAAGTCTGATAGGGCCCGGCAGTCTGAACTTCGTCAGGCTCGCCGTAGCGTTAGTGATAGCATTAGAAATCTAGAATCAGATTTAGATTTAGAATTAGATAATCTTAGTTCAATTAATTTAGAAAACACCATGGCTGTTGACCCAGACACTATCTTCAAAGCTCTTCGTCTTGTTCCTGATTTTGATGGCAACCCCAATATTTTAACAAGATTTATTAAGATATGTGACCAGGTTGCCGCCCAGTACTTAAGCAGTGCTCCAGGTAGTGAATTTTCTAATACTTGTTTGTTGAACGGCATTTTAAATAAAATAACAGGGACCGCTGCCTGTACGATCAATTCTAACGGTATACCAGATAGTTGGGCAGGTATCCGCGCTAGTTTAATCAATAACTTCTCTGACCAACGCGACGAGACGACTTTGTATAATGACCTTTCCCTCGCTACTCAGGGTAATAGATCTCCCCAGGAATTCTATGACCACTGCATGACTTTATTTAGTACAATAATGACGTACGTGACGTTACATGAGACGTTAGAGACTACGGTGGCTGCGAAACGGGACCTTTATAAAAAGGTAACGATGCAGGCGTTCGTGCGTGGGTTAAAAGAACCACTAGGTTCCCGTATACGTTGCATGCGTCCCGTAACCATCGAGAAGGCGCTCGAATATGTCCAAGAAGAACTGAACATATCGTACTTACAACAGCGCCACGAGCCCCATAGGTACCAAGTAAATCCCAAAGTCCCTGCACATCCCTCTAATTCATTTCCACCACCACGACCACCACAAAATTTCCAAATACCTGCACCCAGGTGGCCGACACCCGTAGGGCAGCAGCCCATGAGGCCCCCGCCTCAACCGTTCAAATTTAATCCACCCATGCAGCAACACCGCATGCCTACTAACACCCAAAAGATGTTCGGTGCGCCACCACCTAATTATAACAATACAGGTTTTAGAATCCCACCTAGAAATCCATCACCTAATTATAATGGTCCTAAGCCTATGAGTGGAGTAAGCCACTTCGTGTCCAAGCCCATACCACCTAGAATCCCTGGACATGACTGGCAACGTTACGGTAATCCCCCTCCGTCTAACTACTTTAGAACTAGAGAAGTTAACTTTAACGAGACTTATGACGATTATAACAGTTACTACCCCGACTACTATTACGACGACCAGACCAACTACGTGGACTCGTACGATTACAATTACTATGACTATGAGAATACACAGTTACCGTACGAAAACGAATCACAGTACTATAACTCACCTCCCAGCCTTCCTATTGAGTCACCACAACCTTCCACCAGTCAGAAAGATCAGGATTTTCCCAAGAGCCGTCACAATGTAGGACCAGAATAGAGTTAAATTTACATTCTAAGAAAGAACTACCTTTTATTCAAATATACGAGCCTCCTCTTAAGCTTCTTATAGATACCGGTGCGAATCAATCTTTTATAAGTCCTGAAGCCGTTGAAAAATTTTATTCGCACATACTTAAAAATTATGATCCGTTCGAAGTTACTAATTCACAAATAACTAGTGTTCATGATTTTTCAATTACGATACCCAGTTTTCCGGAGTTTAACGTAAGAAGAGACATCAAGTTATTTATCTATAAATTTCATAATTACTTTGACGGTCTTATAGGTTTAGATTTATTAGAAAACTGTAAAATAGATCTTAAACATAACGTTTTATTCACCGAGAATGCAAGTATACCTCTACTACGTTACCAATGTAGGAAACCAAGTTCTCACGAATGTATTCCCCCTAATTCTTCCCGTTTAATTAACATCCCTATTTCTTATCCCGATGGTGACATATTAATTCCCGAACAATTCTTATGCAACTGTGTTATCTCTGAATGTATTACGACAGTGACAGATAGGACTTGTATGGTAGAAATTAAAAATGAGACAGACAAAGTCGTGACAGTTAGTTTTGACAGTCCAATCCAGTTTGACGTATACAATGTTGAGTGCACGCGAACTGAACAAAGCCTAGACCGTGTTAAAGACGTATTATCTCGCCTTAGAACTGACCATTTGAACGCTGAGGAACGAGCCAATTTACAGTCGTTATGTGGCCGTTACGCCGACGTGTTTTATATTGAAGGCGAACCCCTCACTTTCACTAACAAAATTAAACATCATATTCGAACTCATGACGAAATCCCAGTACATACAAAAAGCTACAGGTATCCTCATGTACACCGTCAGGAAGTCAGAGACCAGATTTCCAAGATGCTGGAACAAGGTATTATCCGACCATCGGATTCAGCATGGAGTTCTCCCATCTGGGTAGTCCCCAAGAAGGCAGACGCTTCTGGTAGACAGAAATGGAGACTTGTAGTCGACTTTAGAAAACTTAACGACAAGACCATTGACGATAAGTATCCCATACCGAACATAACGGACGTACTCGACAAACTTGGTAGGTGCCAATACTTTACGACCCTTGACTTAGCATCAGGCTTTTACCAAGTCGAGATGAACCCCAGCGATATCTCTAAGACAGCTTTCAACGTGGAACATGGGCATTTTGAATTTCTACGTATGCCCATGGGTTTAAAGAACTCCCCGTCCACATTCCAACGAGTAATGGATAACGTACTCCGTGGGTTACAAAATGAGATATGTTTAGTTTATCTAGACGATATCATTGTGTTCAGTACATCCCTTCAGGAACACATGATTAATCTTGAAAAAGTTTTTAGTAGACTACGCGAATCGAATTTTAAAATACAGATGGACAAATCCGAGTTTTTAAAGCTAGAAACTGCATATCTTGGCCACATAATTACTAGGGATGGCATTAAACCCAACCCCGACAAAATTAGAGCCATTCAAAACTACCCCTTACCTAAGACCCCTAAAGAAATTAAACAATTTTTAGGATTATTAGGATATTATAGAAAATTCATACCTGACTTCGCACGCGTCACTAAACCCATGACTAGATGCCTTAAAAAATCTAACAAAATTACTTTAGATTCCGACTATGTAAACTGCTTTGAAACTTGTAAAACCTTACTGACTAATGACCCCATACTTCAGTACCCTGACTTTACTAAGGACTTCATATTGACGACAGACGCCTCAAACGTAGCCATAGGAGCCGTCCTTTCCCAAGGTTCAATAGGTTCCGATAAACCGATTTGTTACGCTTCTAGGACTCTAAACGATAGCGAATTAAATTATAGTACCATCGAAAAGGAACTCTTAGCTATTGTTTGGGCTACTAAGTATTTTAGACCCTATTTATTCGGCCGTAAATTTAAAATTTTAACAGATCATAAACCCCTGCAGTGGATCATGAACCTCAAAGAACCTAACTCGAGACTGACTAGATGGCGTCTTAAACTTAGTGAATATGACTATACCATTATCTATAAAAAGGGAAAATACAATACTAACGCAGACGCTTTATCGCGAGTTCAAGTTAACAATGAGGAGATCGAATCCCTTCTTCAAGAATGTGGAATAGACCTCTCAGTTATACCTGAAGCCCCTAGTTCCTCTACCGCGACAATCCATACATCAGCCGAGGATCCCATCCTTGAGATACCCATCACTGACGAACCCCTGACTCTTTTTCGAAGTATGGACAAGCTTATCATCTACGTGATGGTACGGCAATTAGCATTTTACAAGGACTACTGACTTACTGTACTCATCACGGACTACCACTGACTATAGTTACTGACAATGGGACTGAGTTCACCAACCAACTCTTTTCTGAGTTTATAAGGCTACATAAGATCAACCATCACAAGACCTTAGCTAACTCCCCCAATGACAATGGTATCATCGAACGATTCCACTCGACATTACTAGAACACTTACGTATTTTACGACTGAAACAGAAAGACGAACCGACGGTTAACCAAATGCCTTATGCGCTGTTAGCTTATAATAGTTCAGTTCATAGTTTTACTAAGTGTAGACCCCATGACATAGTTAGAGGACATTTTGACCCCAGAGACCCCTTGGACATTGACTTGACAGAGCACCTCATGCAACAGTACATTCTTACTCACCGCGACCAGATGAAAACCGTATATGAGCTCATCAACGAATCTACCATAGCAGAACGTACCAACCTTATGACTAATAGAAATAAAGATCGTGAGCCAGAAATCGAATACCAGCCAGACCAGCAGGTTTTCATTAAAAACCCGTTAGCCAGCCGACAAAAGTTAGCACCGCGCTACACCCAGGACACTGTACTTGCCGACCTCCCTATCCACATTTACACATCCAAAAAGAAAAGACCCATAGCCAAGTCACGACTCAAACGAGTACCTAAGACAAAAAAATTGTTTCAGGATTCGACTACTGCTGTTAATCTGCCTGACAGTGGCAACCGAGATACGACTTGAGCAACTTGACAATGGACCTGGACTTCTACCTTTTAAACTTGGACAAGCTAAACTTATTACCCAATACCACTCTTTTATACAGTACATAGAACTTTCTGACTTAGAACGACAGCTTGACTGTATTAACAACCAACTAGACTTCTTTAGATCTAGGCTAGATAACAATACTCTTCCTATATTTGAATTGCAGATTAAATTCTTAGCACTTAAATTCGAAGCTAATTAAGATAACTACCCAACTACAGAGTTTAGAACCCAATCGCGTTAAGAGAGGATTAATCGACGGACTAGGATCCCTTATTAAAAGTGTAACAGGTAACTTGGATCATTCTGATGCCGAAAATTATAACAAAGCTATTAAATTATTACAGAGCAATGAAGAAAAATTATCGTCCGAACTTAACAGTCATATTAGTCTTAATAAAGATTGGATGTCTCAGTATACTCAAATAATAACTAGTTTAGTAGAAAACCAACATAAACTTAATGATACATTAATGTTAATCTTAGATAAACGTAATTTTTCCGAAGTTAAGTTTGCCAAGTTTGCTCAGTTGTTAGCTATTATTAGTGAAAACGCAGATGATTTATATTTAGAATTAATAAGATTAGAAAATATGTTAGCATTTATTCGTGCATCGAGCACACATCATAGCATGTTAAGTGTAGATAATTTAGAGAATATAATTATTAGACTTAAGAAAATATACAGTAATAATGAAATTCCAGATGCTGAATTGAGAGATTATTATAATATAATTAAACCTGGTAGCTATTTTACTGATAAACGGATAGTAATAGTTTTTAAATTTCCCATTGTATCTCCTAATAATTTTGAATTTTACCGACTATCAATTGTTCCTAATAAACTCCAGCAAACCTTCATACCACCCTTTCCCTATATGGCAACCGATAGGAAGTCGTTCATGTACATGGAGGCTGAATGCCCGAAGTTTGGTCAACACCTTCTCTGTGAAGAAACAGGCAATCATCATCTGCGGGAACAACCGGATTGCATCCAGGGCATTATAATTAACCAGTCCTTGGATAAGTCATGCCACCCGACCAAGATCAGTTTCAACAAGGAAGCAATGGAGCAGTTGGATGACCGTCACTACACCCTGATATTCCCAATACCGACGAAAGTTGAACTACAGTGTAGCCGCCGGGAGTTCATATCTCTATCAGGAAGTTACCTTGCCACCATCCCACTGGAATGCTCGCTACGCACGGACTCCATAACCATTATTAACACCGACGACGAGATTAAAGGCCAGCCGCTAAAGATAACTGAAGTACTGAATACCCCTGAAGCAATAGAAGATGACGAAATCCCTCACATAACTCTAAACACTATTAACCTAAAATCCCTGCATCACCTAGAAGACAGAATATCCCTTCAAAGCCCAATCAAACTGGACCATGAAGATTCAACCATATATCACACCACGATACCACTTTATATCATCGTAACTGTTATAATATCTGCACTTATGGTAATTACTTGTACCCGACGTCGCAAGCAGAAGACCAAAGCTAAGACCACCAGCTCAGAGAACCAAGCAGAAAGGAACCAGGACGAGAATCACGCCGTGCCAGGCAAACCCGACATGCCAGCAACTTTTTCGCTAAAGGTTCTCAAATAGTTGCTGCTCTGGGGGTGGAGGTGTTACGTGCCCTACATGGAGGAGGACCGCTGATTCCGCACGCCACCGCGAGTGACCGATTACACGTGTAGCCTAATTTCACAATTCTCAGATCAGCATTTCCATATTTCATTTTATTTTAATTTTATAATAATTGTCATTCATTGTTAGCTCTCAGCATTAGGCAGCAGTGTTTCTTTAGAATAATTATTAAATGTAATAATTTTAACTTTAATTAAATTAGTTTAAAAGTCTTTGGTTTTTTTTGAGTCCTCCGGCTGTCGTTAACATAATTCGCGTGTACACACACTTTTTTTATTTATAATATCATTGCTTTCCATCATATTTATCGAGAAATCGAATAAACAATAAATATAAATAAATAATCAATAGAATAAACAATATGACAGAAAGCTAACATTAAAAGAACATACTACAAGAATAGTATATGGAAAGGATGATTCAATGAAGCAGGTTAATTTGTACGGGGTAATCATAAAAAATGTTTATAATGCCTGATTAAAAATAATAAGAATAATAAGCGTATGTACAAATACTACAAAACTACAAATGTTAGAATTGTGTTTTCAGAATTAATAAAACCAATGAAATCCTGACATAGATCATTTTCAATTTTCATCGAGGAACGATTCCTGTGCAGTAGTGGGCCATATTTTAAACCAAATTTTATGAATTGAATTCTTTATTTCTACTTAAAGTTGGATATTTTCGAGTTATTCGTGTATCCAGGCTGCTGGCTACATCGCACATCTATGGTAGAAAAGCAGCCTAAGAAAGGTTTGGATATTGATTGCAATGCAAACCCCCACTCACAATGTTCAATATTAATGCCGGATGCCGGATATATTTAAATTTCATCTTCCTAACAATAAACTACACATCCGTCTAAGATTAGCATCTTTATATTAGTGCACGCCATGTGAATCACTATCGCGAATTTGTAAACGCTAGCGCGTTTTACGAGCAATTACAGTACGCACGGGGCCGTCAACAAGACATTGACCTTGTCTCTAAATAGGATCAATTCGTCTTTAACGTCTTCGTGATGTGACTAGTTATACGAGTAGTGTCTATCTGCGTAATCGATTACGTAGATTAAAAAACGATTAATTATTCATTATACTCGTACCCACCTAATTAAGATTAGGATAGGTTTGTCGAATGACGAAAATCTTTATACGCTACGAACGACGTCCATCAATTTTGCCTAGTTTCGTCATGTTTGTCCGTCTGTCCGTCTATCCGTCTCTCCGTCTCTCCGTCTTTCCGTCTTTCCGTCTGTCCGTCTGTCCGTCCGTCCGTCCGTCCGTCCGTCCGTCCGTCCGTCCGTCCGTCCGTCCGTCCGTCCGTCGCATAGCGCCGAGACCCTTAGTGCTAGAAAGCAGTAATTTGGCAGGTAAGTATATACATATTTATTAAAACTCCAAAATAGTAGAATAAAATATATTGAAAAACATTTTTTTTCAGGGTACCTCCCCTACCGGTGACGTGAGGATGAATTTTTTATTCGCCGCGTACCATAGTGTGGGGTATCGCTGAAATACGAGTATTATAGGTCTTCTAAGACCATTTATGGATTTAGTGGTCCGTTTGCGAAACATTTGGCTTTAAAGTGCTAATTTTGATCAGAGTCAAGTGTCGCCCCTCCCCCCCCCCCACTGATGCCGGCTAAACGGTTGGAGTTGGACAAGTGGAAAGTTCTCTACAATAGGTTATAATTATGATGAATTTCAAGGAAAACCATCATGGCTATGTTAGCATAAGTAGTTAATGAGTAATAGTTAGTTCTGTTTTTTCTTTTTTCTGTTTTTTGTATGTGTTCGTGGCCTTGCAAATAAACGTCTATTCTATTCTATCTATTCTAATAGTCGATAAACTTACTACTTCGGAACCCTACATTGCGCGTGGCCTGACACGCACTTGCCCGTTTTTTTTTTTAAATTTTTGTTACAAATTCAATTTAAAGAAAATTTTAAATTTCGCGTTGGTAACCCTAACTGTACTTATGCTTGCTAACTAATTTCTCATGGAAAACCCGGTCCACTGGTTATAAATTTGAACTCAAACAAAAAAGTTTTTTTTTTTAATTTAGATCTACGTTACGTCCGTCACTGGGTAACCAAACATTGTATGGATGTCAGTTTTCATATGTACATATTAAGTATAAAAGAATAAATTCACATACAAAGGGTGATCCTATAAGGGTTGTTTTCCCATACGTTGATTTGCTTGCATTTGCCAAAATAAATAACACGGCGATCGTAGAAGCGGCCGTCATCAAGAAGACATTGACCGTAAATAAGTACTCTAAATAGAATCGAAGGATCGGATGCAATCGAACATTGCTCACCTATTGCGTATCTGCTGCGTAATTTATACTAGCCAGATGTACCTATCCTTAAAAATAAGAAATCAATTTCAACCTACTTGAACCAGAAGAACCTAAGAAGTAGGTAATTGATAGAAACCACTGGTTTTATTAGGTGTTTCTTATATCCAATCACTCAGCCAGCAAGGCAACCAGCCAGTTTACTATCGTTTTGTTCTCTATCTATCTATCTATCTACTATCAAGGAATCAATGTATCCAAAACACACGAATTTCCCGCGCACGCAGCGGGTAGTGCGGGTACAATGACCGCGGCGCTACATCCGTCCGGATGCGCGGAACGCAGATATCTAACGGGTCACTGTAGGGCCGCCTCGCGCCCGCGGACAACAAGAGAACTAATTAATCCGAAATTACTAATCCTTACTCCTTACTCACTACTTACAAGAGTTACAGGCAAGTACGTTTACGGCTCGGAGCCGAACAAGGCGGACAACAACTAATGCTGAACTTGAGCCTACTATCCACGACATTTCATTTGACAGGCGCTTGCAAGTTCCATTATATGTATGTAACATATTAAACGTTCCGAGGACAGATTACGTACTTTTACTATGCACGCAAGCAAGCGAAAATATTACGTGCGTCTACGTGGACAGAAATAATGCTTTACTAACTAATCCATGCCGGAGGCAACTGGCAAGCAAGTTTACAGGTTGAGGCCGAATAGAGAATGTGCCTTGCCATGAACGTCTTTCAGAGAAGACGCATTGAAATATAAGCAATTCAGGCGGCTCTTCAGCTCTCTTTTCCGTCATTCAGACTACATATAAAAAATGCCATAAATGAAACTTCCTTTGTTATTCTACTGAAAGCATTAACTTAAGCTGCTTAAGCGATCGGTAAACCTATTAACATCGAGCGTGATAGGAATTTAGATGGCATTACAGAGACGGAAATTAGACTTAATTAGAGCCGAGGCTATTTTAGGCGGTCTATTCGGCGGTAAACCTTTATTTCTGAGGCAACGGAATATCACGTTTTCAAGACTTTCAGTAGTTGTATTTTCCATGGGTACACTTATGTATGGGTTAATACTGCAATAAGTACACGTTTAATTTCGTGATACATACCATACATACGTAGGTAGGTACGCATGCCAATGCTCGTGGCTAAGATACCATTAAAATCTACCTAAATTTTGTTTTGTAGGCGTAGTTTATATTTATAGCATTTTTAGCGAAGTATGTAGATAATTAATTAATTTAAAAGAATCGCTTTGTTGACAACCCTACGAAACATCTATTAAATAAGCACGCGTGCGCGAGTATCTTTATTTTACCTCTATAATTTAATAAAAGGTGATGAATACGTACTACGGCGTGTTTGAAAGGTGATTCGGAATAAACTGAATAGGTTTATATGTCAATTTATATGTCCATTCAGACGTACATCACAGTAAAAGTTGTTTCCTGTTATCTTTAGCAGCGGGGAAGCCTATTAGCAGACTCATCTATAGGATAGCTTTTCTCAATACGTAACGTTTTACGTGGTGCAATTTGCTCTTAGTCTCATTTCAGTTAGGAGGAGATACCTACCCGTAATACTCATGTCGTGCACATGAGAGTCATCAATTAAACACTGTCACAAGTCCGGTTCAATTAGGTCAAAAATTATGGGCAAGCTTACAATAATTCGCACTGAGATTATAAATAAAGTAGAGGTAAGTGAAGTGGGAATTGGGATTGTAATCAAACATAGTAAAAATTTTAAGGACGTAGGTGCGTCAATTTATTTTAATGTGGTTTTTGGCAATAACAGCACGTACACAGAATTAGTTATGCTCGGTATCCTAATGGTTCGGCCATTATCATAATTTTAATTCTGCAACTTTACATAAACTTTAATATGTCAACCCCAAATCATTTTATGATTAATATCTACCAACTGTATAATTTACATTCAGTGTGTAAATCTCGTTTAGCAATAAGCGATAAATTGTATGGTAACTAATCGTATTTGACGGTTCACCTCTTTGAGAGTTAATTATTATTACGCGTAAAATTCAGTAATCATATCGCCAATTTGATGTTCTTTGTTTTTTTTAAGGTCCTTTATTTACTTATTGCTACAGGTATAAAATTTTACATGGAAACAATTACGTTACGTTACGTTAGGTTACGTTGTACAAGAATAAAAACGGACTATGGGTTAGGTATGTATAGAAATGCTTTTTTATTTCCTAACGCCCCAACTCAGAGTCACTAACGGTTACTTTAATCGCTCCTTAGTAACGAATCACCATACAAATGCTATACTAAGAAGTGATTTAAGTAACCGTTACTGACTCTGAGTTGGGGCGTTAGTCACATAAAATTTAGTCTACTAAGAAAACATAATATTATTATGTTGTCTTCCATCGCAAGTAATTCTATTTAAATATTATAATAATACATATATTATATTATATTTTTATAGGTACATGAACTCGTACTCCTTCGGTTTTTTTTAAATACCTACTTATAACTTTATTGTATTCTAACAATTTTAGTCAGCACATAGTTGCTTGTATAATTTTGGCGCCCAATCATCCGGGACCCGAGTCGAATTTTAATAACTCTTGGTTCGCTATATTAAGGTTTCGTGTTGTAATAGAATAGCCGCTGGAGTAGATATTTTACACTTTCTAAACTGCTAAAATATAGATCTATAGATGCTAAATGTCTAGTAACGGTAGCAACATAGAAACGATTTGGAACCGACCCGTCCGTGCATTGATGCATATTCATTGAAATCTAAACAAAATTTACATCAATTCGATGTTTTTACCAGAAAGCGGTGAAACCAAAGGCAGGATTATAATATCGGTATGTCTGTCTGTCTGTCTGCTGTTCTCTGTTGCTGCACAACCACAACTATGAAACTAGGTACCGTTTTTCCATCCACATTACTATGAAGTACCTACCCTTTATATCGCAAGGGGCTTATTTAGGATGTAATTCAATAAATATAAGAAAAAATCTTGCTTAATAGGTATGTAAAAAGATTTTCTAAAGCTACGGTAATAATAAAAAGTTGGTGTAACTGTAACTATAAGCACTGTGATGCTTTAACCGACCTATACGAGAGTTTGTACTTAGTTTGTAGTACTACTAACACACTTGTTTCAGAACGGTGAATGGACATAAAAAGTTTTACCTTCGAATTGTGAACTGGAAATCCTTTTCGCGTCATGATTTCAATTGTTTGTGACATTTTTTTGTTACTGAAGCTGGATGGGGACAATATGCTTTTGTTTCACTGCAGAAAACTGTGTATTTGTAAAGTATATTATACGTATTCATGGTAGAATTTACGAGAACTGCTACTCGTGCTGTATCAAACATTATCTGATTTACTGTTTGTTATAAGTTTCATATATGCTCCATGTCACTTTTTGGTAACAATTTCTTTATTAATTTGATAACATATTATGCACTTCTCTTCCACCTATTTTAATATAACCTTTTTTAATATAAGGTAACTAAGAAATCGCACTTACTTCGCTTCGGGAAAAATAGTAAAAAAATAATAATATAGCCTGTGTCACCCGGAGATACTGTACCTTCCCAACGCGGCAACGGTGAAAGAATTTTTCAAATCGGTTGGGTAGTTTTGGAGCCTTTTCAGTGCAAACAAACAATCAAATCTTTCCTCTTTATAATATTAGTATAGATAAATACGACGCTCTAATTATTTTATGGAACATACAATATGTAGTCAGTTACATAATGTTGACTTGTTATATTGTTCACGACTGGTATCCTAACCCCGTCAATCCTTCACTATGTCGGTAGCCACTATCTTGCTTTCTCACGAACTGTTAAATAATGAGCTGTTAAATCGAGTATTAAATGCTTGCTTTACATTTTGGTATAGATGGAAACATGGACTTCCGTTTAATTTCCGAAAGATCAATTATTTTGTAGTTGAGGCATATTATTTATGTGTGATTGAAATTGTAGAATTAAGCTTGGCTGCCAGTAAGTTTAAAATACAGTTATTTACAAAGCAATCATAAATAAACATAATTTCAATCTTGTTACTCCATCCGCCTCGAAGGACCATGCGTACTTTATATGGAAAACGATGTGCATTGTTCGAAGCAATTAAAAAGTAATTTAGATTGTAGATCTCCTTTTACGTAAACTAGGTGATACACTCGCTGCATCGTTTTAAAATTGTATAGCGTTTAGTTGGAAACTTCTATACGCTTGGATGCTTTAGGATGCAGAACAGACGCAGAAATAGAGTTGGATAGGTAGATATGTTCTAAATATTCGCAGTAAAATAATTATCATGATAGCATTATTTAATGTTTTGTTCGAAATTAGTCCGCACCCAGGAATAGCTTTTCTACCTGCGCTGTACTGGACTATTATCCTTTTTGAAGTTGGTTAGTCATAACCTAGTTACCTAAGAAACTGCATCAAACATCCAACAACATAATAAAACTTAAAGTAGGTAAGCTCAGAGCTTAAACAAAGAACATGCTTGTAAATGGTTGACTAAGAGGCCCAATTTGGCAGTGTTACAAACAATGAAACGAATTGCAATCAAAAGTTCGATTGTTTCGACACCCGAAACGGTGAAACAATTTCAGTTGCAAGTTATTCGCGTGAGTTTATGTTGCGTTGTTGGTCCCATTATTGCGTTCATGGAGTTGTAGAGCAATACAGTGTATGATAATGGCCCGATAGTTTCAGGTCATGAAGGCGTTTAACATGATTTTTATGAGTTATCTCGTAACACTGGTCTATTTAATTATGTTAAAAGCTAAAAACAAGCCGATCTGAGGCGTCGTCGACACGTTGATGACTATAAAGGAAATCCGAATCCGTTTCTTATCTGGTCGATCTCCAAAACTGTAACTGAATTACGTCAAAATTTAATTTTTTTTATTTGTTGCACCTACCACAATTTTTCATCATCACCAGGGTTGACCGGTAGAAAATGCCACTTGGCAATTGGCATTAAGTCCGCCCATTGTAATTCAGTGTATGAATGCAATAAAGTTTAAATAAATAAATAAATAACTACACTAGGATTCCCTGTGTAGTTATTTATTTATTTATCACGTCACAAGACAAGGACACTCTCACCCAGACCGAGAACAGAAATTCAAACTCATCATTTAAATTTTCGCCTCGCTGGGAATCGAACCCAGTACCCTTGGCGCGGCGATCCGTTATGGTAATCATTTCGCCACGCGGGCGTCGATTTTTTATCACGATTTTTCACAGATTTTTTCACTCGATTGTTGATTGTATTTCTCAGGATTGCACTAGGTGGTACAGAGCCCTTAGACCTTTGATATGAGGGACATGGTGCTAATATTTCGTCCATTGGTCAGCAGGGTAGAGTCTCTTTTACACATAATTCGATCAACCTTTAAACTTATGGTGTAGGTAATAGAGGTCCTTTTTCGGTCATGTCTGAAATCAAACAACTTTACTGAATATCGTCATGATGAAAAAGCTTCGCTCAAGCCTCGACACGATTACGCAATCAGGTGATTGAACCCAGTTGCGTATTCATAGTAGACGTGCGTGCGAATCGAATTGTTGCTGTTGTGTTAGGTACATCTCTTACTCCATATGACGGGAGGCGTCCGCGGCAGTTTGAATTCAAGTGCCCACTTAATAGGATTGCGATTTGAGTGGCTGCCAAGTTAACGGAATGGGAACGAGTCAGGAAGCTTGTTAGCGACCCCTGGCATTGGCTTCGCTCCATCCGTTGCTCCGTAGCACCTTTCTTTAAGCACGTTTGAGCTCTACGTTTTTCCGTTTTTGCTGAATGGTTTGAAATTGTTTCCTTTGTGTAGGAGCTTCTAGGTATAAGTAAGTTGTCAATGTCTTTTTATTTTTGTATCTGTATCTACGCAACTGTACGTCCGTACCTATTCTTGTGTTGTTTGCCCTGTAGGCTGAATTAGGGTCCAAGGATTTTGGTCTTTCCATTAACTTGATCACGTAAATTGTTCTACAAATGTTTAGTTATGTTGTTACAAAGATTTATCTTGAAAGCAATTGTACTCGTCATACCGCATTCCGCAGTATTGTCGCACTGAGCGCAGCGCGTGTCATTTCGTACGTGCGACGTGTGTCGTGACATCATTACTGCAACTTGTTTTTTGTCTCCCACAATGGTAGGACGCGTTGACATAAATGTCATAATAGAGTTGGATAATAGAGGTAATAGTGAGTAGAATCGGATGTTTCCAGTGGGTTTTGTATTGGAATACTTTGCACCTACAGCTTAACAATTAAGGCCGGATTTCATTGACCGTTAGCTCGGTCAATTGTACTTACTTGGTGTACTTGCGTACAGCCATTGACGAAGCGGCTCGAATGCAACACTCGGGCACCTTTTGTACCAAAATGATCATCACTTTGGTGTGCCGTGTTGTGAGTGAATCCGCACAGCAATTTGGGTTAACGACATGTAGGTTCTCGTGCATTGAACTAAGCAGAGAATATAATTACGCCAGAACTCTGATCTGCTGTCATTGTGTCAATTGGCGAGGACTGGCCAATGTTCCTGACATTGCCTGACAAAGCTGGTTTTGGGTATTTTTGTATCTGGTTCAGGATACTTCATAACTTACGGTGCCAAATAAAGAGCTTTCTATCTAGGTTCCAAAAGTCAAGTCTAGTTATAAATGACTCAAATGAATCAGTCAAATTGTATGCAAATTAATCTCTCGTAAGTATGCCTTATTAGATCTATAACTGTAACGAATCTGTCTATTACAGTCTCATTGTGATCTATATCAGTGTCAGGCACAAGACACAATGGTATAGTAATGTTTTTCTCATAGTCAATGCCGTGCTGACGTGGACATATTGTGTGATAATGTTGATTTAATACATTTACAGTCTTTCATAGGCACGCGCTCTGAACGATGTAAATCTAAGCTATTAAAGTGGCATGACCGATAGTTATTCAGACGTATGAGGGACCACTCTTTGAAGGAAAATGAAGTAAATAAGCTGCCAAATTTACAAGGCAGTACAAATTTCTGGAAGTCGGTATTTTAATTTTAGCCTATCGAAATTGTCGCATCCATTGGCAATACCCTTCTATAAATGTGCAATGCAGCAGATAATTCGAGTGCACTCCTGCACTTCTAATCTCATCTATTGCAAAAGGAGATCCCAAATGGACAATGACTATGAAATGTAGACGGTGTCACTACGTCAGGGGATTAGTAACAGCTCGGAGGCAGATTGCAAGTTTTACAGAATATTTCATTCGGCCAAGTCTGTACTTCTGAGTCTTTACTTCAAAGGCAAATATCGTGTTTCTGTGTATCATGTGGGATTTTGACATAACTAATTCTGTGCACTAAGGCGAGGTTCTATAGTGGCGCTCGCTGTGAACGAATGCTTTCCTCTTCAGATTTACCTCCAGCTAACGCCATGAACCTCTTTATGAATGCTGTTTATATGTACATATAGTGTGCGCAGTGTTGATCTACTTGATCGATCAGCCCACGCGGATTTTAAGGACAATATTGAACATGAATTTATTAGTATTTTTTACATGTATTGTGGTGGATATTTTTTTATTCAAGCACGCACACACACATGCTTAGTGCTTACCATGTATCCAACCTAGCTAGCGTATTGACATAACGTTTAACTCAAACGTTTAATAGTGTGCCTGCACATTAATGCAACTATACCCTTACACTAGGATCTTTGTTCTGTGGTTATGTGGGTAACAAAACAAGGATCTGAGCATGTAATTACCAGAGTGATGCATTTCCGTATCCACGTTTGAAGAGAATGAAAGAAACAGTACGAGTATATGTGTACTACTACCATAATTAGAGCGAGTATGATGTTTAACTATACCAGTAGAGACTTCCTTTTGGTTTGTTGTTATTGTTCTTTGTTGACCTATTTGTTTGGTAATGTAGTTTAATGAGGTAAGTTATTATTATTATTTATTATTAACATTTATTTGTCAAAGTTTCAAACTGAAAGAATTCTATAAGAGTAACCCTTTTAAATCAAAGTTTCTTTTCACTCACATATACATATCAAGGACCGTACACCAGTCTGACGCTAGTCGGTTATGAATCGAACAGTTCTCAGTGACAACACGTGAATGTTGATGCACGCTTGCGTTGTTTGTATCCGTTTTAAGAATTATAATAGAGGCGTAAGTAAATACCGTCACGTGTGATTAACGGTCGGACTTACGGCCTTACGCACAGTGCTGGCTTCTAGTGGTCCTAACTCCTAACTGTTTATGTGGCATCCTCTGAAGTCTGAACGTATGCAGTTTGTGTGAGGCGTTAGTGGTTTCGTTAGAATTTTTTGTAGCATGGCACTTCCTTTAATCATTTTATTTTTATGTATATATTTGGGTAAACCAAAAACTTCAAGGGTTGTGGGTTTGTTGTGTTGTAAGCGTTCTGTTATCTATCAGCTATGTCGTAAAATATATTAGTAAGCTTTCGTAACTGTTACACTATGAAGTAGGAGTGACTTCGGTGCCGTCATCCGTCTTCAATTCACATGATTGTTGACACTCACTTGTTATTATAAACAATAACTACTTACTATCATAAACAACAACAATATTCCTTCCCAATTGTTGATGTTTAATTGATTTTTGTATCTTTAGGACTCCTTCAGCGACAAATAATAAATTCCATTGATGAATATAGGTATCCTTCTTAATTGGCCCCACTTCGATTTGTTCTTGGCCCACTATATCCAGCGGTACACTCTGGAGACTAGTATCACTGATACAGCTGATATTTTATTTTTTGATGCTACTACCTTTTCGAAACAGTTATTTAAGATGGAGGAGAAGAAACGAGGAAAGAAACTACTCAGCACATCTTTATAACAACCTACGCATAATAAAAACGAAATATACTTGTTTGCTTTTCCGTAATGATGTTCACTTCTATATTATTTTCAACATAATTTGCATATTTACAACACGTGGTGTCATTTTTAACTACATGACGAAACCTCGTTTTTCTAGCCAGCTACTCTCATAATAATAATCGTGTCATAATTAGTAGTTTCCGCTCGGAAGTAGTCTTTCGTTTATGTCATGTTTTAAAAGTAAAAAGCTAGTTAGAACACGTATCGTGCGAAACTTCCTTCCCCTTATTAGTTAGATGACTAATCGATAACAAATCGATATTGAAGTAATACACAGCCTTTTTCCTGTTTCTCTTGCTCTAATTAACCAGTCATTGGATTTACGATGCAACTTCGTAGTGTGTTAAGGCTCTGTGTGATTGTTTAAGCGAAACTTTAAAAGTGGCACGCTTAGTAGGCCGTTTTCAACACATTACAAAAGTGACGAGACATGATTCCATTTTTATCAAAAAAATTGTCAAGTATATTATACATATAACCATATAATATTTCAAAACTCCACCAATCCGCACTGGAGCAGCCTGGAGGGAAGACCCTGTGCTCTTTAGTGGGCTACCAATATTTCACATACCAACTTGAGTATGTAGCAGCGTCTCTACTGCACTTACACATGCGCACATCACCGACATGAATAGGAACGTTAAAGGTTGAATGAAGCTAGACTACAGGCAGTGTCTTAACAAAAATGGTCCCGTCTCGACATGCACGCTCGATTGTTACTTCCATATCATAAAACTACCGCAGTTTGAGGAGTACTGTTGTGTCGTCTTTGCGTGTCTTAGCCAGTCGCATTATTATTTTTCTTATCTTTTACTTCTGAGTAACTAGCTGTAAAGGATATGATTCACATAAAGGAATATGTCTTAACCTATGTACAGGAGTTGTGTTTGCCATGCTTCAGAAGTTTAAGTAAAGCCGTTCTTATTTTAAGATAAAAGTGTACACACTAATAAATTAGACAAATACGCATTTCTTGCAATGCTTAATTGCATACCTATCATACCATAATCATTAATATTTATTTTGGACTATAATAACCAGGTAAAAAAGCTTCTGTAAGTACAGATCAACCAGAATTATCCTAGAAGTTTGTACTTGAAAAAAATGTCTCGTATTTTTTCCTGTTTCAAGTTACAGAACTAAATGGTGCAAGTCATGCTGGATATGTAAATTTTGACTTTATGTGCATGGTGTCTGTCAGTAAATTAATACATTTGAAGAGAATGGACATTTAAATATCATAGAGGTCATAATGTGTGAGTCATAAGGTTATATCATTCGAACGAGTAACCAGTTTTGATATAGTTTTATTTGATCTGCCGCCGCTTTGCTGTTAGAAAGATCTCTAGAAGCAATTTATTACGAATTTTCTATCCTAGAAATGCGGTCTCCGGTGCTAGACTGGCCGCTGACTGTAAAACTTGGTTTGCAAGGAAAACGTCATTATGTTGCTTCTATTACCGTTTCTAGAACGTGCTATACCATCGAAGAGAAGCCGCGAAAAAGTAGAACAGGATAACGAATTGTGCTTTAATACGATTATCCTACTTACAAGAAATTGCCTTACATACGCACCACACAGCTTGCCTTATCACGTACAAACTTCATTATCAACGCAAGGGCCGTACCTATTAAGTGTAGGGTTACCAGATATAGGCTTAGCATTTCCAAGACAGATTGTACTAGGGGTCTTGTTCTTGGTTGTCTTTCAGCGCTCTTTGGTTGACGCTGCCACTTACACTTTCAGACGTGGCGCTCCTCTAAAGAAGCTTTCCGTCAATATCGAGCCACCCGGACACCAAAGGATTGCTACCTTGTGCCCACAGACCTGCTTGAATCTGGGACATTAAAATCGTTAGAAAGTTCATGGAAACGGGATGGAACATGCAAAATTCCGGGACATTCCCGAATTTTCCAGGTATCTGGCAACCCTAATTGGATCCTTGGTGACGATTGTCACGAAGTATGCGGTTGGCGTCGGTCGGTCTGCATCGCGGCTTCTCTTGTTTGTTCTACTCGCCGACTCGACCCGCCAGCACCGCGCCCGACAGCTGACCGGAATATGGGCCGATTGTTATACCAGACACGTTTCTACTGACATCGTTACGAGTGCTACATCTTGTAATTAAAACTTTGGGACTGTGAGAACTGTGGATCTACATAATATATTGTTGAATAGGAACTGCGTATCTGCATAACTACTGACAGGACAGTGCTTTATTATGTACACAATATTTTTAGTATCTATCAGAACCATATCAGAACTCTGGGCAATAGTCTACCTTGCTCCCATAACTATGAGTAAAAACGCGAACCTTGCCAAAACCCTTGCACTAGGTAGGTACGGTGAATGAATATCTATGCGTACCGCCGGGCATTTTGAACATGCGCCAATTCCTCCTGACGCATGACGGTAGAGTAGAGGCTTATTGGCTATAGCGTCATGGGTACCGGAGGTTTAAAGAAACACTGCGAAATAAGCAAGTACTACAAAATGCTTAAAATGTTAGCCGTATTGGGACGGCTTAGAATACTAACCCCAATCCTACGCCGGATGGGTGTCGTAAGAGGCGATTAAATCCGGCACGCTGTTAGGAAGGGCCCCTCGAGGGATTAATTGGTAATATTGATTTTAATTGTCAATTAATACCATTATTACTATTATTTCTCCATGGGGTTCACCTGGATAGCTACCACCCTTGAGCATGACTCGTCGTGTTCCGGCTGGGGGCTTGAGAGCCAGTTCTTTCTCTCTTTTTCTTCCCTCTTTCTTGGCCGGCAACGCATCAGTGATGCCTTTGGTGTTGCTGATGTCCATTTGCGACGATAGCCACTTACCATCAGGCATCCGCTCGTTTGTCCGCTATTTCCGTAAAAAAAGAAGAAAAAAACTATACTAAGTTGATGAGGATGGGCTTAATATAAAAGAGTTTTTTCCCGACTCCGTCAGTAGGAGGGCTATTGTCTGTTAATCGGATTATCGGATACTAACCATTACCACCATGAAAATTTAAAACGATGTTTGAAATGGAAAGTATGGAGTTGTGGATTATTGTGGACTAAAACTTTAGAAATTGATTAATAACGCTCTTACTTTAATTCATAGAACTTTCTTTACCATTCGCCGTGGACTAAACCGAGCAATAAATAACTAGAAATAGGGTGTGAAGGCGTAAGTAAATATGACGCGAAGTAGAAATCGTAATATAAATAAGCCCGATGAGATTTCTTCCGGAACCGATATCTTCCCAAAGGACACTGCTGTAACGAGACTTGTTACGATTGTTCCACATTCACAACTGTTGCACAATAACTCGGAACAAATTACATTCGCGTCAGTTGTGAATAATACGGAGACATTAATGCGAGACGCATTGTGGCGCGGCCAGGATCACCAGCTATATAGAGCAAAGTGGACTGGTTTCATTTAAAGTAATTTACTTCAAATTTCATAGAATATGTTCATAGAAGCACTTTTGTCAGTAGTTAACTGAGCGAAAAAGTAAAATGACAACGATGTAGTCTGTATTTTTCGTGGCATAGCTTCCGCGTCTGCATAGGCGCATAATAGTCTCAAAGACGTGTTTCATAAGACGCAATACTTCCCTTCTTAAATAAACTGAAAAAAAGTGTTTTGTTAAACTTTTATGGCATGAGATTTCGGTCTCTAGACAGAAACATTTATTTAAAATATCTTCTCTGTTACAGTGTGACGCTCATAGAGTACTTGTCTTGAAATTCTTTCTTTTTTCTTCTGTTTAGTCTCTCATCATCATCATCATGCTGCCCATTTTCCAATTTTATTTAGAGTCGGAGCAATATGTTTTCCTCTTCCACACTTCTCTATCAGCCGTCATCTTTACACTAACTCTCTTATCTTTCATATCCTCTGTAACACAATCCATCCATCTTTTCTTAGGTCTTATTAATTATTTTACAAATCAAGTAGTCAGATACTTCGCACACGCAGTTGATTTAATTCATTATCACATATTTATTGCCCGTCTCTTGTAAATCTCTAAGATGGTTACTTTATACTATATTAGAATGTGAAGATTGTGCGGACAGTTAGTTCTGATGTCGGTATAGTTTCCAACTAGTAACGGTGCCATTGCATGCATTGTAAGCGGTGATGTACCGACTGACTGTCGGACACTCTTGAATAACGTATTGCTCTGTAACAAATTCGATTTGTTACAGAGCAAAGTTTTAGATACTCTCTGAAGAGCTACGAGTATGAGTAGCCTATGTGATCGATTTTAACCCATTTGTGGCTAACTGTAGGGTATCGGTCTCACCTCGTAATTGTGTTCTCTATCCATGTTGCTCTATCATGTTGCTGTATCGGAATGAATAACCATAACCCAACAAAAATTTTGGAAGTTTTTATGACGTCGAAACTCGAAAGCCTCCCCAACACGGCTTGTTGGCTTAACGGTTGTTACGATAATAACAGCAATGTGCCCCATATTATCACAGAAGCGCTCTAGGAATTAAGCCATTATCGTCAGTGTAATGTATGTCTTGATTAAGGCTGTCGATTAACCTTCCTTGTTGTTGGAGAACCAATACTTTCTTTCTTGTTTCACGGACAGCAACGCATCAGGCCTTTAGCGTCACTTATGTCCATGAGTTACGATGACCACTTACCATCAGATGCTTCGTAATAACATTATACATAACTAAGAACCATACCTAACCAACTACCAGCCTCTAGTACTCTGTTGAGATTAAGTTAAGATTAAATTGTGGGCAGTACAACTTGTCGAATGTACTGAACATTTTATTTAACACAATGCATAGTGTGTCACGGTTGCTCTCGTTAGGTACCTCTAAAACAAATAATTTATTTGTACCACTAGATCTGGGTTATTTCCTATTCCTTGTTAAAGCGTAAATTGCGCATTTATTTTATGAAGTAATAATGTGTTGAGTGGAATTAATACAGCATTAAATTTAACATTAAGGATCTGTGGACATTGATGGCTCGGCATGTCAAAGGTATTACAGAGAGAAGCTTATTATTTTAATGCCTTTAATGGTAACCGTTTAATCGGCGTATTGTCGTAATAGCTAAAGTATTTATGACCTGACCTGGCCTACTGAGTTAGTGCGTATAGATAGGCCTGTTTACTACTTCCAAGCAATAAAAAAGATTCACACCCTTATCCCGCCTCAGAGTTTTCTTAGATACGACATACGAATACGTACGTAAATAACAACGAAACATAAAATAGACAGTTTAATCATGTTTACGAGAATTACGAGTCTCGCTTGTGAAGTCAATTTCCCCTTACACAATGTAGACTAATATTCGTGTGTGTTCAGAGTTCAGACATCTCGTGAGCCGTGAGATAAGTTACGGATTATGAAATGCAGTTTGTTATTAACTTTTCTCTCTTTATTTTATAGTCATAAAGTTCGAGAAGACTTATTTTAAACATAAAAACCAGTATAGTCTTAAAGTAAATCGCTTTTGCTATGACGGCATTTCAATATCTTTAATAGTTTGGATGATCCCTTGATGTTCCACTTCCACGTCACTTAATGTAGAAAGACAATCGTAGGTACATACTCACTTCAGTTATGTATTAAATTTTTTAAACGTTTTTTTGCCGTACCATATTTATGTGAGTCAAATCATGCAAGCCTAATTAGAGCTGCATCCTTTTATCCTAAGGAGTTAAAATTTTATGTGCATATTTATTGCTTTAGTTTTCATGATATACATATTGCTTATCGCATGACCTGATACTACACACAGGTTTGGCTGCGGGCAAGGAATAGCTTAATCACATTTTTTTCTTTACTATCTACACTTTAAAACCGTGTTTTTAAATTACATATTAATTTTTTTTATTAATCACTCACTCGTATCGTACCACTACTATTAGCATAGCACCGTTTATGTACTACATTGTATACTGAATTCTTTTCCACGGCTCCGCTATGCATTTCGTGTCGGTTAAAAGCCTCATTGTGTGCTAAACACTTATATAACTACTTTGACACTTGCACTTGTTGCGATACTTGCGATATCTTATGTTGCCTGTGTAAGTGTTTAACACGTTTTTATTGTTGATCGCTTCTCATATTATTATCTATCTACATAATTATATTATACTAGCAGTTGCCCGCAGCTTCGCACGCGGAAATTATGCTTATCATACTTGTAATTTTTCCCCTCACAGAAGAAAATTTAAAAGCAGGTTAATTTATATTGAATTTAGAAATTTATAAAGTAAAACCTACGATACAATCACAAATCATTCCTCCGGGAGCGGGTACTTGATTATAAGCTTACAATATATCAAATTTTACTTCAGTGTTCAAAAATGACGAAGTTTCTTAAATATTTACATCCCCTTAGTTTTGCCCCATAGGGGATGAATTTCGAGAAAACCATGACTGTTATTTTTTGTGTCTAACTATAAGCTTATATACAAACTTTCACCCTTCTTACTTCAAAACTGACGAAGTTGCCATACTAATTTGCACACTTTTATTTAACTTTTTAGGGGTTGATTTTCCAAAAAAACAAATAGTTTTTAAAGTTTGTTTCTAATCATGAGCTAGTAAATTTTCATGTTTTCAACTTCAGAAATGACGAAATTGCATACTATGTTACTTCGCCTAAATTAAACCTTTAAGGGATGATTTTCCAAAAAAAATGTGTTAAAGTTAACTTTTGTTTATTAATATAAACTTACATACAAATTTTCATATTTATACCTCGAAAATTGGTGAAGCTGATTTGTATATAGTTGACTACCAACCCCTATTTTTAGGGGATGAATTTCGAGAAAACCGTGATACAATTATTTTTTGTGTCTAACTATAAGCTTAAATACAAATTTTCACCCTTCTTACTTCAAAACTGACGAAGTTCCCATACTAACTTGCGCCGCCTTAATTAACCCTTTAGGGGATGACTTTCCAAAAAAACGTAATACTTCAAAATTTAGTTTCTATTTTTGAGCTAATATGTAAATTTTCATGCTTTAACTTCAAAAATGACGAAGTTGCGTACTGACTGTTGTCCTCTAAATTAACCCGTTAAGGGATGATTTTCCAAAAAATGTGTTAAACTTTATTTTTGTTTATTACTATAAACTTAAATAAAAAAAAATCATATTTATACCTCAAAAACTGGTGAGGTTGATTTGTATGTAATTGACTACCAACCCCTATTTTTAGGGGATGAATTTGGAGAAAACCGTGATACAGTTATTTTTTGTGTCTAAATATAGGCTTAAATACAAATTTTCACCCTTCTTACTTCAAAACTGACGAAGTTCCCATACTAACTTGCGGCGCCTTAATTAACACTTTATTTATTTATTTATTTATTTAACTCTTTATTGTACACCAAATAAAATAATACAACAACAAGTAAACAAGCAAAGCAGACATATGAGGTACAAAAGGCGGTCTTTAGGGGATGATTTTCCAAAAAAACGTAATACTTCAAAATTTAGTTTCTAATTTTGAGCTAATATGTAAATTTTCATGTTTTTAACTTCAAAAATGACAAAGTTGCCTACTGACTGTTGTCCTCTAAATTAACCCTTTAAGGGATGATTTTCCAAAAAAATGTACTAAATTTAATTTTTGTTTATTACTACAAACTTACATAAAAAAATGCATACTTATAACTCTAAAACTGACAAAGGTGGTTTGTATGAAAATGACTTCGGACCCCTATTTTTGCTAGTTAGGGGATGAATTTCCAAAAATCCGTTCTTAGCTGACGTCTCCTTAGCATAATCTATCTTCCTGCCAAATTTCATCATAATCGGTACGGTAGTTTCTGAGATTTTTTGTTTAATCAGTGGTGTGTCTCTTTTCAATTTTATATATATAGATTATATGAACGTTTAACCATTGCCAGCTTTTGGAATATTCTTAAATAAATAATAGTTTGTTAAACAATTATATCGCAACATGCAGTTGTCACAGAATTTTGTCAAACATTCCTTAGATTTGTCCATGTCTTTAAGAATGCCCATGTCTTTAAGGATGTCCATGTCTTGAAGAATACAGCAGTGATAGCCTAGTGGTTAGAACGTTGGTCTCCCGAACGCGGGGGCCCGGGTTCAAATCCTGGCACGCACCTCTAATTTTCAAATATTATGTGCGTATTAAAAGTTAATTATCACTTGCTTCGGTGAAGGAAAACATCGTGAGGAAACCTGCACACCTGAGAGTTCTCCATAATGTTCTCAAAGGTGTGTGAAGTCTACCAATCCGCACTTGGCCAGCGTGGTAGACTATGGCCTGTATCTCTCACATTGTTAGAGGAGACCCCGAGCCCAGCAGTGGGACAATTATGGGTTGTTGCTTTGCTTTTTTAAGAATGCCCTACGCAAAGGATTGAACAGGATTATTATTTATTTTGTGCTGGTATTAGTGCCGATAGGTAAGCTGACTGTAGGCTATTGTACGAATCTTATTGTTTGGCTAATTTTCTAGGTAGTATACGGTTCTCCCACCCTCCATACAGGCCATTGGAATATAATCATCTAACTTCCTTGGATTAATTAAAATGTGTATTCCTTGTTACAGCCCGTCGCCGCCATGTTCAACTTCATGAAGAAGTCGACCGTCCTGGCGGGCGGCGACTCAGGTGGCTACGAGGAACGGGATGGAGAGAAAGAGAGGCGAAAGAGAGAAAAGAAGGAACGCAAAGAGAGGGAGAAAAGAGAGCGGATAGCCGCTGGGCTTGAGGAACCGTTGAGGTTGGAAGAGGTAAGATAAAAATGTGTATTTCGGGAACCGAGAATCCTTTATACACAACTCCTTCCTATATATCCTCCTATATATCAACTCCTCCTATATTTGATTAATTTGATTGATTTATGTGATATCCATAAACAGTTACATATTATACAATTATAGATTTTACTAGCTGTTACCCGCGACTTCGTACGCCGAAAATAAAGATCCCTTCATTATAAAACATGTTTTTCATCAGCAAACTTGTCCATACTATGAAGAGAGGAGACCCGTGCCTTGTAATAGTCCATTATGGGTTGAAGCTAAAACACCTATACTTAGTACATATATCGTATTATGTAAATGAGTAAAATATTAAACAAATCTTTAGTGTTGATAATGAAATGATAACTACGATCTGATATTGTAGCGTGATTGGTAGTCAGCAAGATACTAAACTCTTCACCAAAATTACAGCAAAAGTGACATGTTCATAGAACCCATTAATTACCCATCGGGAGAAGCATTCATAGTCCGGGCGCAGCGGCTTGTGTCGGTTCTAATAGTAATCGATGAAGTTAAACAATAGCGAGTGCGGTCGGCAGTTAGATAGGTGACCGCTAGTGGCAAAAAATTCTTGAGCTCTCCGAGCTTCGGAGGGCACGTAAGGCTGTCGGTCCCGGTTGTTGTCGTAAGGTAACAGTCGTTATGACATATTGAAGGTCCTCGCCCGGCGTAGGTAATGACTTCCGACACTTGGGTTGATTTCTAATCCCTCCATCAATCCACACTGGAGCAAAGTGGTGGAGTATGCTCTAGGCGTCCTCAAGAGTGAGTGTTCAGTAGTGAGTCATTAATGACCCACCCATAGGAAAGGTCCCAAAATAATTGAACTTTTTAGAATTTAGAGGTTTAAGTCAGGGCCTGAGAGTTTTTGAATTTTAAATTTACATTGTAATTTTACAGAATACACAAAAAAAATATCTTTCTTTTCTTTTTGGGCAGCAGCAAATCAGTGATTCCTTTAGCGTTGCTAATGTACATTGGCGAAAGTGACCACTTACCATGAGGTGACTCATCTGTTCGTTTTACAACTTCTTACTCCAAACATACTCTAAACTTACAACCTCTAGTTTTAGCCCTTAGGGAATGTATTACCAAACAATCATGTTACAGTTATATTTGTTTTATGTAAGATTACATACTAACTACCAACTTTCACATTTTTAACTTAAAAAACCGGGCAAATGCGTGTCAGGCCACGTGCAATATTGGGTTCCAAAGTAGTAAGTTTATTGACTATTACTCATTAACTACGATACTTTTGTTAACATAGCCTTGATAGTTTTCCTTATAAATCCATCGTATAACCTATTTTTGAGAATTTTTTCACTTGTCCAACTCCAACCGTTTAGCCGTTAGGGGGGACACTTGACTTGACTTGGGTACCCAAAATTAGCACTTTCAAGCCAAATATTTCGCAAACGGAACTCTACATCCAAAAATCGTCTCAAAAAACCCATAATATTTTTGAAAAAACTTTTCAACGATACCCCACACTATAGTTATGAATAAAAAAATAACGCTCACGTTACCTGTAGTGGAGGTACCACGAAAAAAAAAGTTTTTTCAGTAGTTTATTCTACGATATTGGAGTTTTAATAAATATGTATATCCATGCCAAATTATAGCTTTCTAGCACTAAGGGTCTCGGCGCTTTGTTTTGGACAGACGGACAGACTGACGGACGGACATGACGAAGCTATTAGGGTTCCGATTTTACTTCAGAACCCTAAAAATGACGGAGTTTCATATAAACATTCCCTGAATTAACCCTTTAAAGATTGATTTTACAAATTATGCAAAAGTTAATTTTTGTTTATAACAGTCGAACTGAGAACCTGCTACTTTTTTGAAGTTGGTTAAAAAACCGGCTAATAGCGTGTCAGGTCACTGGTAATATAGGGTTCCGAAGTTCTAAGTTTATAGAACTCAATAACTACGTATGCTAATAATAATATAGCCACTTACGAATATTTCGCAAACAGACCCCTCAATCGAAAAATGGTCTTAGCAGACCCATATTATTTTTGAGAGACCTTTTCCACGACACCCCGCACTATGGGGTGCGTGACGGAAAAAATTATCCCTATATTACCTCTAGAAGAGGTATCCTAAAAACATATTTTTAAAAATGTTATTCTACCAGAAGTTTAAATAAACATATTGTATATCCTTGCTAAATTACAGCTTTCTAGCACTAAGGGCCTCTGCGCTATGCTACGGACGGATGGATGGACGGACGGACGGACGGGCATGATGAAACTATGAGAATTCTGTTTTGACCTCGGAACCCTAAAAAGAGTCATAAAGATCGCTTCATAAAATATAACGAATCTATCAACTACATATAACAAAATTTGACCTTATCCCTCAGGAACAGGTCTATTTTCCGGGATAAAAAGTATCCTATGTCCTTTCCCGAGCTAAATTCTATATCTGTACCAAATTTCATCAAAATCGGTTTAGTGGCTTGAAAGAGTTATCTCTCAGGAACAGGTCTATTTTCCGGGATAAAAAGTATCCTATGTCCTTTCCCGAGCTCAATTCTATATCTGTACTAAATTTCATCAAAATCGGTTTAGTGGCTTGAAAGAGTTATCCCTCAGGAACAGGTGTGTTTTCCGGGATAAAAAGTATCCTATGTCCATTCCCGAGCTCAATTCTATATCTGTACAAAATTTCATCAAAATCGGTTTAGTGGCTTGAAAGAGTTATCCCTCAGGAACAGGTCTATTTTCCGGGATAAAAAGTATCCTATGTCCATCCCCGAGCTCAATTCTATATCTGTACCAAATTTCATAAAAATCGGTTTAGTGGCTTGAAAGAGTTATCCCTCAGGAACAGGTCTATTTTCTGGGATAAAAGGTATCCTATGTCCTTTCCCGAGCTTAATTCTATATCTGTACCACATTCCACCAAAATCGGTTCAGTGGTTTTGGCGTGGAATAGTTATCCCTCAGGAACACGTCTATTTTCCGGGATAAAAAGTATCCTATGTTCATTCCCGAGCTCAATTCCACATCTGTACCAAATTTCATCAAAATCGGTTCAGTGTTTTAGGCGTTATTGAGTAGCAGACAGAGTTACTTTCGCATTTATAATATTAGTATAGATTATTTTTAATCAATAATCATCGTATAGTTTTATGTCCGCCAGTTTATCATATAAATTGGCCTTTTCACACTAAATCCTTTTTTGTGCTTTGATTGAATATTCATCAGTAGGTGTGGCGAAAATAAATTCTATTTAAAAATTTACTGTTATAAAATTGAAAGTTAGCTGTGATTATGGAAAACTTGTTTTTATAATGCCCACAAATTGGTCTTACGACTGATTGTAAACTAACGGTGCACGCCGCATGGTCTCTACAGAAAATTTTGCGATCTACCGTATCAAGCAATTTGAACTGCTGCCAAAACGGAAAAGGTACGAGAGTGAAAAGTTATTGTTTTGTAAGAAAAGAAAGAACTCATGGTATTTCAGCCTATCGTAGGGCCTTTTGTATGTCTATCCATTCGTTATGTCCAAAAAATTACATTGAATGCTTAATTTATGCCTTAGATGGTATCGTTTGTCATCAAACGTTGTAAGTTTGTTAAGTTTGTGAGGAATTTTATCTATTCAAAATCTTAAATTTCGTGAGGAAATGTATTTTCTCATACTCACCATTTGGGGCCATTTGTGATTTGTAATCAATGCCCATTATTTCTTCAAAGCTAGTACTCAGTTTCTAAAAAGGACATTGCACTTTGCAGATATGCAGTATCTTATCCCTTTGGTGGTCACGAACCGGAATACGGTAGTTTGAAAACGGAGCATTTTACGGTCTCCTAATTTATTTTGTAGTTCTTTCTAAACATTTGTATACAAATGCATTCTGTCTATCAATCATTACTTGTTTAAGTTTAGCCTTGAAAAGCTAACAGTAAATATTATATCTGTCGTAATATGCAAATCATATAGAACACTGCGACTGTCCTGACACTGCACTGTCGACGATCCCAAGCTTACAGACGGATTAGAATCGCTTGAGTTGAGGAGAGATGTAGGCTCTCTCTGCATATTCTACCATCGTATAATGGGGAATGTTCTGAAGAACTGTTTGGCTTAATACCTGCAGTTAAGAGCCATTTCGCGGTTAGACGCGCGGAATGAAGAATTTGATGTCAAAAATTAGTATCATATGAAAGATATTAATGCTGGCAAATGAAGTCATAAAATAGATCAATCCTTCATCTTGGATCTTCATTTACCGGAATTTTGAAAATATTAATTTGTTTCTGCGTAACTGTCAATCTAGCATAACTATTTTTCAGCAAAAGGACGACAGAGTCAATTTCATCCACTGATTTTCTTTATTAAGTTTTATTAAATTGAGTAAAAAAAAATGTCTAGAGAACACTCATATATTATATTTTGCATTTATTACAAGGGATATACGATTACTATAATATTCGTTTCAAAATTAATTCAATAACATTACCAATTTTCATGGTTTATGCCATGACTTTATCATCGATTTTTGTATTCAATAAAGCGAATTTCCCATCAAAAATTTATGTAGTAATAAAATATGGTCTTTGTCGAATATGACACGTAATTTTTTTTTTATCTTACTGCAAAAAATAATTTATTAAAACGAATTTACTTTACCATATAAAGATACGCACTGGCGCGAAATCAAATCAGTCGTGCGGCAGCACTCTTGGACGTCGGACCTATGTCAATTTTTGCTTTAGCCATCTAAGGAATAGATTTCGTAAAAGTAACGTAATTATATTGCCATTGAACAGTCTTGATCACGTGAGAATTTTTAGTTACAGTCAATTGTATTATTTTTAGTTTTCTATAATTTTCAGGGTTTTGTAGTCAAATCGGAATCATGTCTAGTCCGTTCGTTATTTCAACCGGCCGGCTAGCCCGTCCGGCCGTCCGTCCTTCCGTCCGTCCGTCTGTCCGTTCCGTATGATTTTTTCTTCGTCTACCCCTTAATGTGGGGTATCGTTGAAAAGGTCTTTCAAAAATATTATAGGTTTCAAAAGACCATTTTTCAATTCAGGGGTCCGTTTGCGTAATATTCTGCTTTAAACATCTTTGGTTTGAAGAAAACAATAGAAATTAAGTAACTATTTCTTTCCAATTTATGTAGTGTAAGTAGTAACGGAGAAAATCACGAACATACATATGTACGAAATATAACTATATCTATACTAATCTATACTATTACTATTGTAATATTATAAAGCTGAAAAGTTTGTTTGTTTGTTTGGTTGAACGCGCTAATCTCAGGAACTACTGGTTTGAATTGAAAAATTCTTTTTGTATTGGATAGTTCATTTATCAAAGAAGGCTTTAGGCTATCGGATTTTTGGAAATTCAACCCCTATTGGGTTGGAAGTCACTGCTGTAATTTGAAATAAAACATTGTCCGTTTTTAGACATTAGTTACTGTTTACAGTATTTAGGTTTTTTGTTATATGTGTAAATTACATATTTACATAGAAAAAAAATAATAAATAATTATAACTTGTATACACATACCCTTTATTTATACAACTTTTAGATCAATCTGTACTTTATAGAGTTCCGTACCCAAACGGTGTCAACGGGACCCTATTGCTAAGCCAAAATGTTGGAATGATAGAAGCTCCGACATTAGTCAGCTATAGTCACTTATTATTAGTCAAAGATAATACATTCGTTGTTTGGAAACTCTCGTGCACCCAAGTTCCGTCAACTCCCCAAAACTCACGTATCTCAAATACACAACACAAATACAAATCACCCTCTCATTTTTTCCCTTCACAACCCCTCGCCTCCCCCTATACCGCCCCCCCCTCAGTTCTTCACCCAAAAGTGGAATTTTGCGTCGTGATAATCTGGGAGGCATCCGGGCAAATACCGCACTCATCAGGTAGGCGCAGATCGGCAGATCAGGATATCGGGATATAGATTTTTGGAAAACCGGAAATCCCGGATATCTCGGAGACGGTGCGTCCTAGACAAGTTTAGACGGAAATTTCAACCCCCTTTAGTAAAGCCCCAAACCTTATTGCTAAATCTTACTGAACCCACTTTTACCCCCCCCCTCCCCAAATTTTCCTAAAATACCATATATCTCCTAAACGGTACGTCCTAGACGATTTCCGACTGAATTTCCATCCGCCCTGTGGAACTCATACTTGCAACATTACCCAATCTTATTGGGCCCAACCTTAACCCCCCCCCCTCCCAAATTTTCCGAAAACTCCTTATATCTCCTAAACGGTGCGTCCTAGACGATTTCCGAAAGGATCGAGTAAAAGTTGTAGCCCATAAAAAGATTGACATTTTATGTGCCATACATTTTTCTTGTAGAGCAAGTGGTTTGGGAGGAAAGTGCGAATTTCGTTTCTCATAATTTATTATACTAGACTATTGTCAATATTTTGTTTTGTAAACCAACAGAAAACAATAAAGAATTCGTTTTTAACATTCAAAGACCGCTGTGAATAGTGTTCTGAATATCTTCTTTTTAAAGCTGTAATCATTTTTGTGTATGGATTGTATTTACCTTTATTTTTACGTTATCTTTTGTATCACGGTAATGATTAGGGTATCGAAAACCGATCCTGTTTTAAATTACCGGGATTTTCGGTACTCGCCTATGCTGGAACCGGGATTCCCGGGATTTTCAGTTCTTTCGGGATTATTTTACCACGGCTTTCCCCGCGTGAAAATAGTTAGTATCGCGTTTCCTATTTTATCTCTCAGGAGCATTAAATAGGGAAAAACTGTTTTCTACCCAAATCCGTATAGTCGTTTGCCGTGATTGAGTAACCATCATACTATTATACCTTACATGCAAACATAAGTTTCGTATTAATTGTATGAAAGCAACACAATTGTATTGCACAATTCAGCACTGCTTGGACGAGAAAAAAGAGTTAAATCATCTTCATTTATATTAGAAAAATATCGATCTGGGTGGTGTAAATAATATTATATTAGTATAGCTGCTTCATGTAGCCGACGTTCTGAATATCTTCTTTTTAAAGCTGTAATCATTTTTGTGTATGGATTGTATTTACCTTTATTTTTACGTTATCTTTTGTATCACGACGCGACATATTTTTATTTCCCAAAAGTTCAGAAAATCCCGGTTCTTTTATTTTGTTTCCCGGTTCTTTTATTTTGTTTCCTGGTTCTTTTGAAAAGTACCGTATTCCTTTGTAAATCCCGGGATTTTCGGTTCCGGGATTTCCCGGTTCTATACCCTCCGATTGATTTGAATTTAGGTATACCTATGTATTTCGACGCGCTGCGAATATCGCAGGCAAAATGGACGCATATTGCATTTTATAGATCACCTTGAAAAAACGTGATTTTTAATTTTTTACGTTGATTTGCCAAAATATTGATTTTTGCAATATGCATCTATTGGACATCTTTATTGTGATGTACCTAAGTAGGTACCTAAAATGTATTATGTAAATAAGTTACCGATAATGGTACTACTACATTGTACTCTTAATTGTTATATAAACTTATATTGTCACAAACCAGATACATGTATGTGGTCACAAAGTGTATAATTAAAATTATATGTTCATAATTTTAAAATTTTTACGTTTGAAAGTATCAAGAAGATTACTCGCACAGAACTGAGGTCAAGCGCGACGCGAGCCGCGCGAGGCAATATCACGCCGCGGAGCCGCTTCAAATACCTATAGTTTATCAACCGAGTTTTGCGAAATGGCTCTTAATTTTCGTCACCGCCCATCACGTACCAGGTTTCACCAACACTACCTGGATACATGGCATTCGTCCACAGTTCGGTTCTCACGTCATTTTCTATCTCGCACGTGTAAACTGTGGAACAAACTACCTGCATCGGTGTTCCCTCTAAGCTATGACATGGGGGACCCCATGTCAAGAAGCGGGTCTATCGTCATTTTCGTGGCCGGCAACGCGTTGGTGACGCCCCTGGTGTTGCTAATGTCCATGGGCCTCGGTGATCACTTACCATCAGGTGACCCGTCTGCTCGTTTGCCTGCTCTAAGCATAAAAAAATATATAAGTTCAAGTAATATAATGAATCGCTTTTACGTTTAAAATACTATACTTATATTCGGTTCGTCATGGTCTATAAACTGTCCCGATGTTGTTGACCGATGACAGCTCATGAAAAAATATTTGTGATTGTCACGTAAATTTCACTCACAGGGGGAGTAACTGTAACTGTAACTCATACATAGCCGTCATAGCAGAAAGAAAGAACCCAGTTCCTTTGACTTATAGTTCCTTTAGTGATTGAACACGCCGGAGTTCTTCCTTATTTTGGCAATCAGCAAAATTAGTGACAATTTCAAGAAATCTAACGATTTTTTTTGCCTGTTTTAAATTCGCCAAATTTTCACGGATAACTTAGTAATTTATAAGCTTTCTAACAAGCATACTTTCATCTTGTTTCGATCTTCTAGCCCAAGATTGTTATAGGTGTACCAGAATCTGATGGCAAAATGGGGTAATTAAAATTGGAGACGCAACACTCCCAGTGCGGGGGAAATTGGAATAAAAAACTTGTTGATCGTTGATATTTTTATCATAGTGTTAGTTTCATAATAGGTAACATTATATAACTGGTTCAGATGAAATATACAGGGTGTCCCAAAACTCAACGTCAAGCGGGTAAGGGGCGATAGGCTAGATTATGTTCTGGAAAAAATAACAAAACAAAATATGTCACTAGGTTCGGTAAAAATAAGAGAATTTTTGAAAATGTTAAAAATCTACACCCTACTCCCCTTGTTCAGATACTGTGTTCACAAATTTTCCAATTTGACAGGGTTTCCTTTTTAGTATAATCCTTAGTAACTGGGCTGTTGATTGTATAAAAAAAATACTTTTAATTGCTTCATGGTTAAAATATTTATTTGATGTAATTTTGAAAAAAAAAGTACTGTGATACCACAGGCAAGTTATTTATGTTACGGCTATGTGAGCATTGAGTAGATAATAATCGATAAACTTACTACTTCGGAACCCTACATTGCGCGTGGCCTGACACGCACTTGCCCGGTTTTACTTTTGTAATTGTCTCTTTTGTCATTTAATACTGCGTAATGAGAACCGGCTGTTTCTATGTGCTCACCAGTCTGTAAAACAGATTTTTCCTAAGTAATCTTAGGGTCGAATTCATTTGCGATCGGTCTGCGAGTTGTCCTCAATTAATGTGTAGAAGCCGCAAATGCATGTGATCCTTCGGTTTGTCGGTTAGATTAATAACAATGCGGGTCGCAAAGACCTTGGTTTCTAGGAGATATAACTGAGCTTTATTATGTAGTGTAAATATTGTGGAATATTTATAATATTATATTTATTCATTATAGTGCATACCTAATTCTTCAATTATTATTTCTTTATTAGTGGATACCCGGCGTGTTCCACTACGCTAAACAATTTTCTAATGAGAATGACAGATCAGTGTTTTTGTGTTGACGTTGACGCCATATTATTATATTATCTTCTAATTGTTGTATGGTAAAAGTGGAAAATCGACTTTATCAATGGAGAAAACGTGCCCAATGCATTGTTTTAGTAGTCTTAAACCACTATTATTGCCATTGAAATGAAACCATTTTGAGGCATATCGGTTGGATGGTTTCAAAGTCTATAATGGACATCCGTAGAATATTTTGTTTTTATATTACTAGCTGTGAAACGCGATTTCACCCGCGTTAATTTATGGAAAAAACTAATTACAAAAATATATGATGTCATATAGCCTATATAGCCTTCCTCGATAAATGGAATAGCAAACGGAAAAAGAATTTTTCAAGTCGAACCAGTAGTTCCTGAGATTAGCGCGTTCAACCAAACAAACTCTTCAGCTTTATAAAATTAGTATAGATTTTATATTATTATGTTATAAACTTTATTAAGTAGGTATTTGGCCTGATTAATCAATTATTACCTATACTTTTTGGAGTTTTACTTTTGATGACAGTGACAATACATTGGTAATTGATAATAATGGGACTCCTAAACTAAGTAATTAAACTACGAAAACAATGCGAAACGGGTTCCTCAGACCGCCCAAATTTTGAATTAAAAATATTAAGCTGTTAATATTTACATAGTTGTTGTACCTATATGACACACGATATGCAACATGCAGATTTCCTCACAATATATTTGCAGCAGACTTACCTAGTCTGAATCAATTTGTGTGAGTCTGTCTGCCTATTCGAGTTAAGTGCACCGCGTTATTCAAGTTTCAGATAATGTATTCAAGAGCGATTTGTAAAATGTCATTGCCGATCTTTGTCATCATTATATTATAATAATTATGTAAGAGCTTCTAGTGATTTAACTTCTTGATTCATTAATATCGCCAGAGACCTTATAATAAGTGAGTTGAACCTTTTTGGGCGTAGGGTCAATTTACTTCATACTATCTTAGTAGTTATGAGTTATAGCATACTTATTAAAACTTTTTCGGAATGTAATTTTATTAATACTAATCACTACAATGAATAGTCTCTATCATGAAGTTACTTCGAGCTTGGAAATTTGAATCTTCACCCAGACATACAAACGTGTAATTAAAACAGCACCCGTTTGAACTTTATATCCACTTAATGTCATTGCCAAAGAATTCGTTATGAGTCTCACGAAATACCAATGTTTCTATAGATTTTATCGCAACCATATGCGGTATCTAACAATCCCCTCACTTAGTTTGTTTTGTGTACTGTCGCAATCGCGATAGGTCAAAAAGTACCCGTGAATCGGATTCGGAATACCATCGCTTGGCATTCAGCTCGGCTTGACGTGCAGTTTATTCTGTTGAAGGAACAACGCTTACTGGCATTTGTTTAGGATAGCTCTTTTTTTGTTTTGTGGCTGAAAGGCCAGACAAGTAAAAATATTTACTTTACTGTATAAAGCAGTACCGTAGGATATCTCGTTCTTCATAATTCGTTCTATTGGGCAATACATACTAATTATTATACCTAACGCAAGCAAGATTTTGAATTTTTACAATATTTTATTCTATATCAGTTTTTCTATAATTTGGTTAACATTCGGTTTTTTCAGAAACACACGGTTTAATTTTAAGGTATCGTAAATGCAGTAGGTAATTAGTAATAAGAGAACATACCAAAACCACGTGACCCATTTAGGGGGGGAGGGGGGTATGCAAAACACCACGATTGGTCAAAGAGGGGAGGGGGGGGGGGTTTAGGTTTTTGTCACGTAGTCAATATTCTAGCAACCATTGCGCCACACAATTCGTCAAATATAAGCAAAATTATTATTTGTTAACTCAGTTTTTCCAAAAATTGAAATAGAAACCGTATTTATGTATTACCACGTTAAAACTAGGGGGGAGAGGGGGTCTTTTCATATGCTACGGATGGTCACGAAGGGGAGGGGGTGGGGGGTAAAAAGTTGGAAAAAATGGGTCACGTGGTTTTGGTAAGTTCCTGAGTTACAACTCAGAGACGAGTCTACGACCACAGGTTTATGTGCCGTAAGAACTCACGTTTTTGACGAGTAGGTTTACGGTAACGAGTAGGTAGGTAGGTACGGTAAGTAGGTAGGTTTTTAACGAGTATACGGTACCAGTGTCGCCCTATTGCTGATGTGCATTGGCGTATCAGGAATCTGTAAATGCTAAGGAGCATCATAATTATTATCTATGACCGACTTCAGATAGACTGCAATCACGTAACAATGGATCTACTAAACTATACATACACTGCCCATTTATAAGTCAAATAGTAGGTAATGTCCTAGTTTACTAGATCAATATGAATCGCGTGAGCTTTACATCGCATGCTAGGTCAGTCATAAACTTTTGAAGAATTACCAAGCATTGAGCAGAAAATAACCTTTTTAAGAATGATTTCCTTTAAAAAACCTACATAACAAAACATAGAGTTATTTAAGCAACAAAACCTGCGTGGTTTATACATGGAAATATTATACATTTTTATTATTATTATTTGATGTTTTCGATATTATGTCTCAAGGATCAAGGATGTCTGAATAAGATCGCATATTAGGAAGTGTGAAAGTTGCCATAAAACCTTTAAAATAGGTTCATTTCTTTATTAAGTCTATTAAATCGTTTCCTGCCTCCATTTTCTTAGCTCTATTTTCTCTTTCTGTAATTTCTTTCTATATGAAAAACGAGAAGTATTAATGCATTTAATTTGAAACTACAAGTAACTATCTATTTGCGTGTCCCAATGAACACGACCAACTGGTGCAGGTGGTACCAACACTTCCTCTGTTCTAATTGTTCATAGTGTACGAATTGCAATTTAGAAACGCCGGATGCGAGTGCCCATTTGTTTGTGGATATGGATAGGCCCCGAGCAAAATTGTTCTTAATTTATATATTTTGTTACATAGATACTTTTGTTTTTAGCTATAGCTATTATCAGTTGTAAACCTATAATAGGCACTAGTTACATTTCTTATCTAGTCAAAGGTATTTATTTTATTTCTTATCTATCGTAGAATGGCAGATAATGTTTATAGCATTAAGTCCACCTTTTGTACCACTTAGTTTTAAGGGTGTAAATAAATAAATAAATAAATAAATAAGCCTTTGAAGTGAGCATGAAAATCCAAACGTGCGTGTATGATTAAAGGACCCTTCTATTTCGAAATCAATACAAATAACTCAGGTCGAATGCGTGAAAAGACAATGCTTCAGACTCCTCCATAAGTCTCATAGGTCAGCAGGGTAATTCACGTAACTTAAGAAGTTCGATTGCAGTGCAGTTGCAGCGACGTTCCGATCAAAATGACACTTTCCGTATTCTCTTGCGCTGTCAAACACGCTCACGTCACGCGAGCGCGTCTCAAGCGCGCTCACGTCACAAAAAGGTATTCTGATAATGCGCGTCAAGATAGCGTGTTCCCGATCGCAGTTTGATTGGTATTCTCATAAACTTTTGAAGTTTGAAGTCTCATAAAGTTTGACAGGCGCGCAGGATGCGTGCAGGAGAAGTGAAGTTCACATGCAGTTTGCGTGCAGTTGGCGTGCAGTTGACGCGCAGTCAAAAAATTATGACAATACGGTTTAGACGCCAAACTTCAACTTGATTGTAGCGTCACTCCAACTTGATTGCAGCGTCACCGCAACTTAATCGATGCGTCTTAAAGTTACGTGAATTAGGGTAAGGTGTTTCGTTTTATTGTCATAATGGAATTTAATAATTTAATGTCCATAAAGAGCTTGAGAAATTCACAGAACGTTTGAATAACTCATTTTACAAGAACTGTGCACATAGAATTTGATAAATGTTTTGATATTTCAGCTGTGTATGTTTGATAAAATAGATCTTGAAGCTGGTTTAATTACTTCTCAGAGAAGTTCTCTTGCTTGATGGATGATACCAGACCGTTCACTAGTTACAAAAGATTATCCCATTTTCCTTACATTTGACTTGCTTTTTCCTCTCATTTGCGTCCTATATTAGAAACATGAAATAACCACTAATTCTGTGGTATTAAATTCAATCGCCTCTTTCCATTACTGCAATAACATATTAATTATTATGACGCATATTAATAGCAAACATATGTACTGACAACGCGATTAAATGTTTGTTTAAATAATGAGCGTGTTTGTTGATTGATGTTTTTATAAACAATTGAACATTGAGGTGACCTATGATAATATAATGTTTCATTAGAAATAAATTATTGATAGAGCAACGTTCTTTGCTAGGTTTTGCATAGTCAACCGCTTACAATCTCTAAAATCTAAATAATGGAAGTGCTGTGGAAAACGGAATCTTACGATGGTCTAAAGGTTATTGGACTCGCTGTTCGTGCTTTGGTAAATCATTTTTATCTTGTAACGGTTTCTTTTTTATGTTAACTTTTATTCTTTTATACGTCACTATTCGAATGTACTAAGTAACTATTCAATAATACCTATCGAGTTTCTTATATCAATCTAAACATTTTATATCTTCTTTCACTGTCGCTTATTATTACTGATGTTGGCTGTAGTAGCTAAAAAACTCGTATAATCATTACAAATTGCTCATTGAACAAGATACGTAATGAACCTGTCATGTCTCATTAAACTGTTATTGTAACAAAATGTTTACCATTAAAAAATGTAAACATAATTGCAATCTCATAAGTTCCTCGTCACATTACTTTTTAAATTCTACTCTTGTAATAAGTAATATTGTTCTTATAGCGGTAATAAAAAACCAAGTAAAAAAATAAGTGGGACTACTCGTTTGCTACAATCAAGTTCATGAAAATAAAAGTAGTTTTATAGCATTCAATTACGACGTCATTCGAAAAACTCGCCGCGCAACCTTTACATCTCCAATTAACACTTATTACTTTAGCGCCACAGCCAAATCTGGATCCAGGTAAGGCCGAGCACAAACGATTGATTTAACTCGAACATCGAATCTGAAAAAGTGTACAATTTGACTGTGTCAAATTAGTGCCTATTATTTATTATTTGTTGGTTTTGTTGATTTGAATTGACTTGAGTCAGTTGAATCAGTTTTTTTTCCTTGATATCGTTATCTTAACCGATTATTATCAGTTCACCTATAATATAATCGGTCATAAGCGTCAGTCCTTCCAGTGTTTGCGTCTACACTTTCATTAGTCGACTCGGTCCGCCAAGTCATCGTTCAGAATGCTGTTTTTTGCATGGTGCTTGACTTGTTTTATCGCCGTTCCTACTACTGTTATTAGTCTTGATGAATCAAGAAACCGAGAGTTTAATTTACCTTGATATCTTATGACATTGAGTAAAGGCATTTTTTGTTTTTCGTATTAATGACACAATTCAAAAAGCTAAACAGAGAATATTTAGATCTCATCAAAAATATAACTGTGAAATGAGAGCCAAGTTCAAAAAACAGAACAGAGATCTAAATGGGTGCCAAGTTCTGTGTAGAAAATCCTAAAATTTTAGTCACAAGATCATTCAAACTCTACATTTGACTTGGCTAGTTTTCACTTGGCTATATTGTATTTGTATAATTATTTTCGTTAAGTCTCTTAGTTTGATATAATCTATGTTACTTTTCTAAAATTTGATTTGTTGGTCCTGTTGGTAGCTATGTAATAAATAACTAATAAAAACTAGCCAAGTTAAATGTAGAGCTTGAATTACATGTTCTTGTGACTAAAATTTTAGGATTTTCTACACTAAACTTGGCACCCATTTAGATCTCAATTCGTTTTTTGAGCTTGGCTCTCATTTCACAGTTTTTGATGAGATATCATTACTTTTTGTCTAGAAATTATTAGTATTTAAGTATTTATAGATAACTTCTGTACCTATTATTATTTGTAAAATGACTCTTTACAGTAGACCCGCTAATTCACAGTAATTATCAATATTTCTCAGTTTTTAGATTTTTCCTGTGTATACGCCTAAAAGTCATACCAAATATCAAGTTTCTAGGTCATTAGAAAGTAGGTTAGGTTTTTGATCCTATGTCAGTGAGTCAGTCATCAAAATGCAGGTTTTTAAACGTTAATATATCAGTAACTGTTTAAGCTACATTAATGTTATTTCGAATTCTAAATAAGCTAAGAGGCTTTAATAAATGTGCCACATGTATGTATGTTATGAAGGTTATGTATATTGTGAAGGGGTCATAAGTAGCTCGAAATGGTTCATTTAATATTACACATGCCGCTGCGTTACCTTTTTTAACTTTGGCTGGACATGCTGCCGTGTGTCTAGATTATAAATAAAAAGTTACTTGATACAATTAAACTTATTTATTATGTATATCAATACTAATTTTAGAACTGTTTTGTGTTTTATGTTCAACAAATTTCATATGTTTACAATAATAATCTCAGCTCTATATTTTTTCTTACAGGTTCGGCGGTCTTTAAAACTACGAGGCAGACGCAAAGAAAAGGAAAAACTTCCCTCCGGCATCACAGCTGACTACACCGCTTCATTGTTTGCCCATCTTGAGCAAGATTCTAACTATTCCAATTACCCGCTCATTAGTACTTCCGGATCCAACTCAAATCTTAGTGACGAAAATAACCATCTCTCACCTGGATATCCCACTAAGCATAGTTGGAGTAAAAAAGATGGAATATTGCAATCCGATAGTTCAGAAACATCACTGAATTCTTTAAATAATCCAAATAACATTAATAATAGCCCTCGACAAGCACCAAATCTACCTCCGATACCACCGAGACCACCTAAACGAGGGATCCTCAAAGGTCCACGTTTAAGCAATACTAGTTCTAATTCACAAGAAAGCAATGTTCAAAATTCTGATACAGTTGATTACGTTAATGGCCAAGATCCTAATCAACTTGCAAGGAATACTCAACAAAATGAGGTTATTTCTTATGGCATCCCAACATCTAAGAGTACGTCATCAAGCGATGACATGCAACACATACAGAACTTCACAAAGAAAGTGATTCATAGTCCTGTAGAGACTCAATATAAAAACTACAAAAATAATTCTAACCCGGCAATTACTACCCAAGACGTTGATGAGGCTCCAAAAACGAATGGAAACAGTTATCTTGGCGTTACTTCTACTTCTCCAAGTGCAGATTCCTTAACTGACACTACTACAAATTCTTCATTTGCTACACCACCATTTTCTACCTCGCCTGTCGGTGAATCCCAAGGCTTCCATAGATGGTCTAGAACTAGTACATTTGATGATGTCTATTTGCCTTTGCCAACATTAAGTCCGTTGCAACTGCCAAAACCACGAGTTTTAACGATCCAAAGGCAGAAAGCCCCAAGAAACGACTTTGGATTTAGTCTTCGTCGTGCTATGGTACAAGAGAGGGTATTTATTGGTGATAATAAGGACTCGCATGTAGAGAATGGCCTCTTAAATGGTGACAATAAATGCAACGGTAACAGTATTATGACCAGTAAATTAACCTACAAGGCTGTGATTCTTGCTGAACCCGGTTCCTATCCTGGAGCTAGTGAAACAGGCTTACTTCCTGGCGATAGACTTATAGAAGTGAATGGAGTTAACGTAGAAGAAAAGAGTAGAGAAGATGTCATTGACCTTATCAAAGGAAGTCAAGATTACGTTACCATAAAAGTGAGTATTTTTTTTTTTAATTATAATAATAGTTTTTAGGAATCCAGAATAATATCGTTACTGGTTTAAAGTATCGGAGGACTTACGGAAGTACTTGCCATGAAAAATTCTCTATATTCCGGAAATCCTGCAGAACGAAATTTATTTGGATTGCGGACTTAAAATATTATGATATCTGTAGGTACATACAACGGAGTAGTCAGTTTTTCTGTATGAAAATTCAAAATATATGCGTCCTTATGCTAAATTCAACAAGTTAATCTTTATTGTCCATTGTTAATAAATAATAAGACATTTTGAGTTACGACCGCGTTTGTTGAATTAATCATATTAACTGATTGACAGGTGGTTTCTTTTTCTTTGTTAATTATTTTTTAGTTACGCCATCCATTTTGTCGTATTTGGTATAATTCAAATGAATAAAACATCTAAGAGAAATAGTCTACCAAATGTGTATGAACCATTTTTAGAGTTCCGAAGTAAATGTCCGTTCGTCTGTCTGTCTGTCCGTCTGTCCTTCCGTCTGTCTGCAAAGCACCGAGACCCTTAGTCCTAGAAAGCTGTAATTTGGCATGGATACACATATTTATTAAAACTCCAGAATCGTAGAATAAAATATTGAAAAACATTTTTTTTCACGGTACCTCCTACAGGTGATAATGATTTTTTTATTCGTCGCGTACCCTATAGTGTGGGATATCGTTGAAAAGTTCTTTCAAAAATATAATGGGTCATGTAAGACCATTTTTGGAATTAGGGGGTCCTATTGTGAAATATTTGGCTTTAAAGTGCTAATTTTGGTTACAGTCAAGTGTCCCCCCTACCGGCTACGGTTGGAGTTGGACAAGTGAAAAAAATTCTCAAAAATACGTTACATGATGAATTTACAAGGAAAACTATCACGACTATGTTAGCCGTAACCGTCGATAAACTTACTACTTCGGAACCGTACATTGCACGTAGCCTGACATCCACTTGTTGAAAGTTACGTACTGGTTATGTTATGAGAGACAGTATTTTGTATTTTATCCCATAATGAACTTTGCCGTTGGCGGAAGGAAAACTTTGTGCCAAAGTAGACCCAATTTGAGTACTCCAACAATATTAAACTGCAGCAACTGCGCCATTGCCTACCGCAGTAACTGGGTCAGCTTTCCATTATACTTTTATTATAAATATCATTTAATATTATTGACGTTTATTTTTCTTAGCTTATACACTGCGTATTTCAATATAATTATGTAATTCAGTGTCTGTTTTATATTTCATTTCTGAACCTTTTGGCTGGCGTTTTAATAGAACTATAAATTATGTCCAAATATTATTTTTAAGAACTTCTATAATATTTCAAAGTATCATTCAAAAGTTAAAGGTTAAAAGATTTTTATTGTTTACTATCCGTATTATGTGTAATTATTGTAAGATCAATGTATTATTTAATAAATCTTTGACATTACTTACTCCCAAGTTATCATAAATTACGTTTTAGGGCATGCCGTATACCTAGCATTATGTAGTGAAAATGCGCCTGCGCTCTTGTAAACAAACAGAAATTATTTGCAACGGTTTAAATTTCGTAATTGGATTTAATTGGTAAATTATCAAAAGACACCGAAGCGTGTTGCTGAAACTTAACAAGTTACATACAATATTGAAGATAAAACTTTCCTTAATATCGAAGATAACTGGCTGTAGTTAGCCGAGGCCGATAGCCATCCATAATATTTATTCATGTGTTTCTTCTAACTGTATTGTGATTTAGCGGTGTCTCGTGACACGGCCAACAGTATCAGCGACTTAATTAAAATCATTCATCAATAAAACTGTCACTGGTTCTGTTAACAGCTGTCAAGTTGCTTTCTTTTCTAAACGGTATATATTGTAATTTTATGGCGTAATTCTATCTATAATATAATTACTACAGTTGTTATTATATTGTTATTATATAGTTGTTATTATATTATGTTATAGTGTGTGTTCGGGTTATGCTTTAGAAGTGTAAATGTGTTTTCTTGAAGATTTGGCGTTAGTAATAATGATGCCTAAATTATATAATATGTTACTTCAAAAATCAATAATGATTGATTTACAGCAACTCACTGAATGATAAATGTATCATTAGATTTAGAAAATTCATACATTTTTAAAAGGATATTCCAAACTCCAGATTGGTCCCGTGTTTATAAAAATTTAATTCTCAAGATGGAATCCGCGAGGAAATAAGGGACCTTCTCAAGAATTAGCAATTTTGCTATATTAGCTACAATTTTAAGTGGTTATACTTTAATGACTATTTCATTGGAAGTCAGATTTTTTTATTGAAATAAAATATTCCATCTACAATGATGACTTAAAATCAAAAGCAACAGGTGCATAAAATTTAAGGACTTGTAAAAAAACGAAATAAAATACCTACCTATATAATATTTTAAAAGTTGAGAGCGGGTTCAGATCGAACAGGATCTCAAATTAGCATATTTAACAAAATGCCTGAAGCGATAGCGTAAAACAACGTGGTGCTTTTATTACCATAAAAGTTGCCATTTTCGAAACAAACTATTGCTTTCATTTAAACATGTTAATCAAAACCATATCGAAAGTGATAACATGACTAATGTTTATGATAGTTAATATGGTATATATTATTATATCTATGGCAATAGTGACGTAATGATTTATCATGAACCTGATGGAGAGTAGGCACCTACTAGTTTCGAACTTTACAAAAGTTCAACAGGGTCAATATATAAGGCTGAAATGTAAGTAAGAAATAAGTAACTGGCCATCAGGTGGGATAGCAGTCAAGCATTGACTTAACGTGAAAAAGAAAGAAAAACATGTACATTTGGTTTAGTCTGAAAAAAGTTTATGCTTCAACCCATTAATGGCCCACTACTTGGCACGGATCTTTCCTCTTGAGGAGGCCTACAGCATACTCCGCCACGCTGCTCCAGTGCGGATTGGCTCCGAAATGGCTTAACGACTCTTATCTTATGATAACAACCGGGACCGACGGTTTTACGTGCCCTCCGAAGCACGGAAACGCTCAAGATTTTTTTGCCACTAGCGGATTTTTTTTTATATTCATCATGAAAGATGAAGAACTGAAATGTGAATGATTAACACACATGATAAATACCATAGACTTTGAGTGTGTGTTTGATGGTCCAGGTGCAACCGATAGCTGAGTTGTGTGAGCTGTCTCGCAGACGCGCTGCGGACGGCGGCGTGGAGGTGGAACTGTCTGACAGCAACGTGCGGGGTGGCACCCTCAGCCGCTCGGGCAGTCGCCGGTTCACCAGCACTCAGGTAGGTGAATTTTTTCCTACAAATTATAGTCTTTGTTTCTGCATTTATGTTTCTAGCTTATCCTACTCGGTGGTCTTGTATCGCTTTTCTAGCGATAAGATCGCAGGTTGTTTTATCACATTTTATATCCGCAAGAGAAGTCCTTCAGTACACATCGTGGGAGAAATGTTCCAGGCTTGGATTCGTATTTCTTAACATTTTTAATGGAAGTATAACATCAGTGATGGTTTTCACAAAAATTTAAGTTGATTTGTGCGTCACGACTGTTAGGACTCGGGCATCATTAATTTTGAAATGATTATGAATCTCTCAGGCGTTATTTCCTTCAAAAACACATGATTTTGCACCTTAATTACAGCTTGATTTTGAACCTTTAGCGCAAGATCCTAATGTAACTTTTGGTCTTCTGCTTATAAAATATCGATAAAATACTTGTGAAATTTTGAAAGAATAAAAACTCGTTTAGTTTATAAAGCAAAGCAACAACCAAATATTTACAGACATTCTTGCCCAAAATCCGTTTTTTCTACTTTTTTCGACGTGGACTACGCTCTTTAAATTAAAAATCACGTCGTGTCAATGCACTGGAATGCTCAAGAATTTTGGGAGTCAAGTTATTTTGGTAATGCGGTTGCCATCCACGAAAGAAAGGTTGCAAAAACCTGCATTGGGTTGACCGGTCGTTCTGCTTTTTGTATCAATATTTGTACTGGTTTGAAGCAAACAGGCGTTGGGACCTGGTGAAAAGCAGACCTTAGATATGTATGTACAAAATTAAACATGAGCAAAAACCTATTGAAATTGATCGCATAGCTTCTTTCTTATAAGGACTAATGGCGTCTCATTTGCCGACTAACACCTCATAACAGTGGAAAGTTGTTTTACTGCAGAATTGATGCATTTATGTTTTACCTATTATGTACTATTATGTATGTCTTCTGTGGTTTTACTGCAGAATTGGGTGATGCTTTCTGCGCCTATCAAAAATTTTGTATAAACATTTATTTCTTATCAATTAATTTCCATTGGTGTAGCGTTGTTATCCATTATTCATATATGCTTAACTATCGCAGGCTTCAAACTAAAGTCGTAATAATAAACCTTACTTACTAATCAATAAAGTTTATAAGCCTTACCTCCTCTGCCCAGTAACTAATATTTATATATTGCACAAGGTAAATGCCCTTTACCACAATTTACCGACTTTACTACAATATTATCATCTTACAATTCGGACTAGATATGGATCTGAATTATCTTATTAATATTATAAATATGAAAGTTTGTTGATGTTTGTATGTTTATTCCTCAATCATGCCACAACTACTTAACCGAATTGGCCGAAATATGGAAGAAGATAGGCTATACCCTAGATTAACACATAGGCTAGTTTTTATCCCGGAAAAGTTCAGGGCTCCCACAGGGGTTTGTAGAAATCGATATATACGCGCGCAAAGCCACGAGCATATAAATCTAATTAATTAAAAATTGCTTTTCGAAACCACTCTACCGCGGGCGAAGCTACAAGTATAAACGAAATGTTTGTTTTATATCGACCTTTAGGAGAATGTTATATTAATATAATCAAATACTTACGCGATGTAAGTGTATTTTTACAAACGAAATCAATCGTAGTTAAAGAACAAGGTAGGCAGTGGTGTCAGATATTTTTTTACTAGCTTCCGTCAAGTTCCACCTTGGTAACCAATATATTGATTTGCTCCTAATGTTACGTTTGCCCGATTTATTTACCGACAGGGTTTTATACTTTATATCTTTATCCTACATAGATACAAATACAGTAGGTACACGTCATAGAATAACAAACGCTTTGAGGACTTTTGAAGACTAGCTATATTTCCACGACTTGATAAAAGGAACCTGATGTACCTCTGATGTTTACCAATATAAATTAATGTGTTCATTGATTGAAGGGTCCGGAAAGACAATAAATATTCAGAAAGACGGAAGTTACCAATAGCAATCAGTTCGCTCGCGATGTCGTTGTGATCGAAATAGAATCGATGTGCAATATATCTTTGGGAATTGTTTCGAAATCTGAGGTCCAAGATTGCGGTGGCCAGTTGTTTAGACATTGTAATTATATTATATCGTCAACTACATCGACATGGTGTGCAGTGGAGGTGTAGCGTCAAAACAACCATGACGCAAGTCGCACCATTTAATAAAGTCGCTGTAATAGCTTTCAATAGGTGCAATTAATTGAGTGATTGTAATGTGATGTAAGCCCCCAAATCCTAATAGACCATAATAAAAAGCTCGTTAAAGAGTCCAAAAATAAAAAGAGAGGTCTAATAAATCTTCGAAACAATTCAATTTTTGGTTTTAAATTACTAAAACTAGTAAATATTATTGAAAAACATAATTTTGATATACTTTTTTAAAACGCTGAATTTATATTCTCAAATTTACTACTATGCGTTCACGGGTTTTCATGGGATGTCGGACAAACAAACGACAGATAGACGGGACATACAGACAGACAGACACTTCTAAAAAAATGTTTTTAATTTCTAACTCGTTTTTTAAGTGCGTTATTAAGTGAGAAAGGGAAAGAACACCCGCAAAATGCACTTGTCGCTAAGGAAAGTCAAGGAAAGTGTCTTTCGCACCTGTTCAATTGAAAATTTGACACAGCTTAGAGCTTCGCGAAGTTGAAGACTTATAAGACTGAATCGATTTGAAGGGAGAAAGAACGCGACCCTTCAGTAGCGACCCCTAGCTAATCCTCCCTTCCGTCTGTCTCCCGACATTCGTATATACTTTGGTAAGTCGGCAAGTGCCAGGCATTTCACGGTCTACGTCGTCGTCATGTAAGATACCATATTATGAACAGATTTTGTGTCGTGTTTTGTCCGTAAAATACGCTGGTAAGGAGGGTTGAAATTATTAAATTATCTGACCCTTTTAGAATTCAATAATCTTATTGTCTTAAGGTTTTATTTTACTTGTTCCTTGACAGTGAATCTCTTTAAACAAGTAAACATGGAATAACAAAGTTTTCATGATAACACATTTATAAAAAAACGACAGGTAAGAGACACAAATACAAAAATGTGTAGGAAAGAATGAGACAGAAATATACTCGGCAAGCATGCATATAATATAATGTCAGGTCAGGACGTAGATACACAATATAATTTACGTTGCAGTTGTTGTGTCATATTTGATCATATGGTACCTAGTAAATTCGTTCGTACAAGTTCGTAATTCGACAAGTTATGTCGTGTCAATTTTTTTTTATTCCTTATACAATTATTTGATCTCTTAAAAGAGAAAGCAACCAGATATTACTACTCACTTCATCACTCTGTTAATAAGTGACAGTTCAGGGTTGAATGAGAGTATTGAGACATAACAAGTTGCTAAATTACGAGATTCGGAACCTGATAATGCAACATTATTAATCATTTATTAATGATAATAGTAACTTATATAATATTGCAAGCTACACGTGTGATTATCTTTTGGGATACATAATCATCGTAGTGCACTTAATACGTAGCTACGTAATTAAGACATATATACGAGATGCTTAATAGCTATTATTACGTATGTAATGAACTATAATAATATTTCACGCAAGTCATATTAAAGTTGACAAACTACTGGTTTTTGTTACTGCATAATAAACAGTATTAAGTTCTGACGAAACCAGAACAAACACAAATAATGATAGCTATATATAGGAATAACACAAGCTAATGTATGTGAGTGAAGGCGTGTCTCTGCATCGCCCTTAAATTCATTATTGAAACGAAAAAAATATGTTTACACACTCATAGTGCAGAAAATCGCTGAAACCAACCCCTGTTTAATGATTTCTGCATCACACCTCCCCTTATTGGCGACTTTGCAGTTGGTTTACGACGCCTCGCCACCAGCCATGAAAATTACTTAATGTTTTGAATTTATTTATTTATTTATTTATTTAACAGTTTATGCACACGTATAACAGTGGTTACAAAAGGTCATAAAAGTAATTTTGTACATAGGCAATGCTTATTTCTAAAAGAAATCTCTTCCAGCACACCTAGGAATGGAATTATTTTGTTTGATATCCAAAATGATTGTCAAATCTTTTAGATCTAAAATTAAATATTGATTGGTATGTACTTCGTTGTTTTTTCTGTAGACTAAAAACTCTAAAAATATGAAATAGTTTTGTGTAAATTGTATTTTCGTAATTCTTTCATTTACATTAATCTACTCCATTCGTCGTCATAACATTTAAGATTTTTTGTTTTCAAGTGATTTCTAGAATGCAATTAAAAAGTAAAGAATTAAAGTGAAGCAAACATCAAGCGGAAAACTTTAATTTGATCCAGCACAGTCATTATTTTTTAGTAAGAACGTTGCTCTAGAATACTCTAGCTAGATTGTATAACTTTTCGATAACACTTAATTGTACCTGATTGACTTTTAAACTGGTATAATTTATTCTTGCCTTTATTATCGGTGTTAAGATAATTTGTATTAATCAACAGAATCCCCGTTTTTAGATCCACCGGTAGTGCTTTGGTATTTAGATTTACGCGTGCGCCTAATGCACCGTGTCGGTCACAAAAACTGGTGCGATTGATTTCAATTCAAATGACTTCATCGTTTATTTTGTCGATGTAATTTGTTCAGGAACGGAACATAGCTGCGAAAATTTTCGCTCTGATAAATTTCAAAATGTACCTATCTACCGTTTTTATAGATAATGTTACGAATTGCTGTTTACTTTTATACGATTTTTGTTATTAAATATTTTAATAGTCCAATTAAAGTTACATGTTTATATTTTGACACTATGTGGTTTTTACTATTTTTCGGGTTTTCTCGTATCAAGATGTTAAAGGAATTTTCTGTGATGATTTTCTTACTTTGTTAATAAGGGAAACTTACTAACATAAATCAATCTTACTATCATAATCATTAGTTCATATCATAAGTTCTGGACGGTCAAACGAACATAAATCAAAAACAGCATTTTTTTCATTTCTTATTTCTAACTTGGTTATTTATTTAGCCCCTAATCTAGGTCTTGGACGATGAACAGTTAACTTCGGAAGGAAAGCGTCCTAGGAATTTTCTTTGAACCGGAACGCTGACCACATGTATGCCGTACGTAAGCCGATCTGTTTACAAGCGTCACGTGTGACTGTGTTTCAGGCCGGATTCACATAAATTAATTAGTTTTCTTCTTGTAATATTTTACGATTAGGTATTATATAGTGTAAGTATAGTAAGTGTAAGTGTAGTTGTAACTTCAGATGTAGAATTAGGAAATCATTCTGTTGAGCTGAAAATATGGTCTTTATATTAAACTTTGAGGTTAATCGCACTCGCAACTCAGTCATCAGTAAATTAAGAAATATGTTTCATTTAGATACGACACTGTTAGTATATTGCAAAAGCAAAAGATTAGTAGAAGGCGTGATTCTATTCTTCCTTGGGGTACCTACCTTGGGTAGGTAGGTACGATGGTTAAAGTCATTTGAATTGGAAAGATTCTTTCCTTTCCTGTCAGCTTAAAAGTAATAGGTACTTAACTTTTTGTTAATGCATTCTCCAATAACAATAGTGCTTAATATATTGAAAGTTATCAAAATTGCAGTTATTGTTTTTGATATTTTATAAACATTACCTAAAATCAGCGTACGGCGCATAACACTTTTCAGAAATTAAGTTTCTGAATCATTAGCATCTTATGCAACTTTATAAAAGTTTAAATGAATACAACTTGATATACGGTCTTCCTCTTTACGATTTAATTATCTAATAACATCATAACTCTTAACGACTTAACACTTGAGCAACGATAGTTCACAGTTGCTGTGACAGCTGTGCGAGTTACATCTTGTTATTAATTAGTGAGTCGAGCGTGTTGTGATACTTATCATTACGCATGGGAGTTGTCCGGAACATTTGATTTTGTTGTCTTTTGGATTTTCTTTCCTGTTTGCTGTTTGAATTTCTTTCTTTTATGCCACTCCTTGATGGTCCTACTAATATTATAATTGTGAAAGTTTGTGAGGATGTATGGAAGTTTTTTTAACTTAAGCAACGATTGTTCACAGTTGCTGTGACAGCTGTGCGAGTTACATCTTGTTATTAATTAGTGAGTCGAGCGTGTTGTGATACTTATCATTACGCATGGGAGTTGTCCGGAAGATTTGATTTTGTTGTCTTTTGGATTTTCTTTCCTGTTTGCTGTTTGAATTTCTTACTTTTATTCCACTCCTCGATAGTCCTACTAATATTATAAATGTGAAAGTTTGTGAGGATGTATGGATGTTTTTTAACTTGAGCAACGATAGTTCACAGTTGCTGTGACAGCTGTGTGAGTTACATCTTGTTATTAATTAGTGAGTCGAGCGTGTTGTGTGGTGTTATCATTATGCATGGGAGTTGTCCGGAAGATTTGATTTTGTTGTCTTTTGGATTTTCTTTCCTGTTTGCTGTTTGAATTTCTTTCTTTTATTCCACTCCTTGATAGTCCTACTAATATTATAAATGTGAAAGTTTGTGAGGATGTATGGATGTTTTTTACTCTTTCACGTCAAAACTAATGAACGAATTTTTCATTAAATTCAGCACATAGGTAGAACATGTCTAAAATCACTATCAAAAATCACTATCTGCATACCTGGCGTTCGTCCACAGTCCGGTTCTCACGTCATTTTCTACCTCGCACGTGTAAACTGTGGAACAAACTACCTGCATCGGTGTTCCCTCTAAGCTATGACATGGGGTCCTTCAAGAAGCGGGTCTATCGTCATCTTCTTGGCCGGCAACGCGTTGGTGACGCCCCTGGTGTTGCTAATGTCCATGGGCGGCGGTGATCACTTACCATCAGGTGACCCGTCTGCTCGTTACCTGCTCAAAGCATAAAAAAAAAATAATAAGATAGGGTAAGTAGGGTACCTATTATCTCGCGAAATGCAGGCTTAGGCTAGTATAATACTGCTAGTTGCTGAATACTGCTGCATTCAACAACTGGTAGGATTTTTGGTTTTGATTTCCATGTTAACCTACCTTTTACATTCTAGCTTCCTGCGAATTAGATATCTTTAATTTAAATGAAAAGGTTTGTTAGTCGCCAGTGGATATTGCGACCGTCCTGTAATAATATTTTATTTATAGGTAGATCAATTCTGAATAGAAAATTTATTACGGAATTAATTTCTAACAGACGTCATCATCGACATCTTTATACTTACTGTAGGTATTTCGTTTGATATCATTTTCTAAGGCTTCTTGATTCACGTCACAATAATTGTATGGGTTGGGCGATACAGACACGTAATCAGTAAGTAGTCTTTATTCGATAGCGGACTTGTGCTGCACAAAAAATCGATTGAAACTACAAATTAAGATGTATTGACCCCCAGGCAACAATTACGGACCCCAACGTGGTTCGCCAGCCATGAGAGTGAGTTATGGGGTAAAGATTGAATTATGTACAGAGGTTACATCGATATTCTTATGTATAGCTCTTAATCCCAGGATTTATTTATAACTAGTGGATACCCAGTATTACCCAGCGTGTTACACTACGCTAATTTTTTTTCTGATAATAACGACAGATCAGTGTTACAGTCTGTATTATGCGCCATCTTCACATTATTATCTTCAAATTTTTGTATGGGAAAAGTGGAAAATCGACGTTATCAATGGACTGCATGTGTCTAATTCACTGTTTTAGTAGACTTGATTACCGCCTTCGGATCATTGCCTTTCAAATGAAACCATTTTGAGGCATGTCGGTTGAATGGTTTCAACGTTCATATAGGACATCCGTACATATATTTTTTGTGTATTATATGTACATATATGTCAGCGCAGCCTAAAATAAGTTCGTACTAATTTATCAAATGACGAAAAAGGAGAACTGTCAATATGGTAGACAGATTATTAGGACCGCGGAGTCAAAGTTAAATAAGTAAATAAAGTTGAATTGATAAAATCGGGTGTTACTAGGCTTCATAGTACTGAAGTGCTCTGTGATGCATGGTTTATAGAGATGATCTGGTCATACGAATGTATACCTCCAACCTAGCCTATACGATATATGTATAGATATCATACAAGTCAGAATGATAAAACGGGAAAAGAAAATTAATGATGATGCGAGAGGTTTTATGAATGTTTCATAATTTTGACTTGCAAGTCAAGTGGTCTCCCTTCATTGATTAATTGAGTGTTGCGAGCTTTTATTAGTCATGAAGCTCATGAACCGAATGAATGTCAATACCGATTGGGAAACAATAGAGTCTATAGATGATTAAGATGATTTACGTAATCTCTGTAACAGCAGATGCATCGATCTCGTGATCAAATGCACTGTAGACTGTAGCTCACCTTAATGTGAATATTGTGCGAGTGCGTATCGAATCGCGTAACGAAACCGTGTACATAACGTAGCGAAACTATGGACATTACAATTTTCACACTTGATAAGTATATTGTGCAAACTAAACATGTGTTTGTATGTGTGTAATGTTCTAGAAACGAGAATAGCCATTTGTATTTCTTATATCTTCCTATCTTTTTGTTTGTTATGTTTACTTTTGGTGTACACTGTACAATAAAGAGTATTGCGAAACTAGGATTGTAAAAGAAATTCATCGATGATGGAGTTGGTAGGTAATCACACAAATTAGGTTTTGATGCACTCGCGGAAGTGTGAGCTGTGTTGAGTTTCAAATCAAGAGTATGGAATCCTAATTAAATAGTTCTCTAAAATCTAACAACAAAAACAAGGAATGTTTTTGGTCTTCAAATAATATTTCTTTAAGAAATATAAACATAGTCATACAGTCCTCATACATATTTTTTCATTTTTAATTTTCATTTTTCGTAAACGGTGCGCGCAATATACCAAATAGCATTTGCTATGAATCATGACACCTTTTTGATGTCTGTTAGTTAAATTAGTTATGCATTACGTTACGTAATTCACGCATTGCGTAAATCTAGGATAGATTTACTGTGTACAATCTCATTGGGATAAAGATTTAGCACACAATTAATAAAACAAATTATAGTCGGTCAATAAGAGGTGGTGTGGTGTTTAATAACCATAAAATAAAAATAAAAAGTTCAACGTTTAATTTTAATTAGGTACTTATTAGATTAATCGTTGCAAACACTCATGAATTATTAATTTATGAATTGTGAATATTTATGAGTTTTAACCTAAGCTTACAGTGGAATTTGTTTCAAACTACTAAGCTTCTCTCGCCTCGCTTCGGGTAATAAATAAAGTTCTTAGTTCACAAATAAATATTTATACTATTTCATATTATAATAATATGTACAGTATGTTAGTTAAGCGTTTTGTAACAACATTAAAATTGGAAACTGCTCAGATATGTGCTCAAATACATTATAACATTGGAAAGCAAAGTGGCAAATTCTAAAGTGTGTACATACTTAGTTAGATGAGCATTAGGAACTCACGTGAACAATGATTAACTAAATTATTAGAGGAAATAATTGTTGCTCGCAAGGTTGCAGCGTGACAATCCCAATAATATTATTGTATCTTTTTAAACTTTGCATTTAACAGACAAGTTTTTAAAGTTCTGTTCCATACTTGCCCAGAACATTTTTTTTCAACCACCAGCGTCAAAGTTGTGTCAAAGAAAATCAAAAACAAAAATATCCAAAGTAGTCGCAATTTTCTCAGGGTTCCCTAATAATTTCAACAAAATTACATTCTGATAATTGTAAAGCAACTTCTTATCTGTGAGTTGTTAGAAAAAAAATCAAAATGTCTGCTCATTTGTGGACTCAACAGGAAAAAGTAGGGTCGAATCTCTCGAAAATGGTGACACTTTTACTCAGGCAAAATTTTTGACATATGCTAGGTCCACCATCAAGCTATCTGCCCTCTACGGTTGATCCACTACTTATGGGACACCCTGTAGATAATCCATTCGCAACAAAGAAATATACATAATATTATTATACATTGAAAAATGGGTAGTACAAGATGCTGTCGATTGAGCATTATTGTAAGCTTATGCAAATTGCATTTGTACAGCGAGTAAGATCTGTCGTAAATACCGTAGTACAGAGTTATACTGCGACGTACATGAATCATTTATGGCGTTGTCTTGGCGTTAATGCCACTTTGCATTAATGCAGCTTTCGCTAAGAGCTTTGAAGTGTCGATCAATGTCGCAGGTTTGTACCTATGTACAGATTGAAGACAACTTGTAAATATCATAGTATGTTATAGTGTGCAGGTTAGCGAAGAATATAATTTTATTTTAGAACGAAATAAGTGCAGCGGGGTTAGGGTAAATCCTTAAATCTGATTCTGAACTACTAGTACAGTCAATAAAGTAGTTGTAGAGTGCGTGAGCGGGAACCTAAGCGATTTCTTCAGAAACATATTCAGGGTGCTTAGGGGGATAACATACTAAAAGTCCCCGCGTCTAGGAGGTGAGCCGGAGGGAGGGGGGGGTTACAAAGGTCTCAATTTTAGGTTTTTCGCCAATATCTCAAAAACGGTGCGTTGTAGCGAAAAATGTTCTAAGATGAAATGAAAGCTTATAAAATTCTCTATAACTTTAATTCTGTACACTTTTTCTATATCTCCAACCGTTTTTGAACTACACGCTCCAGAAATGTCGAAATTAAAGTAATTCAGCATGATAACCATTACCTGATGCGAAAATTATCTTAAAATTTATAGTAACCTAAGGTGGGAGTACCTCCACGTAGTAAAGGCAGTAAGAAATCGCGTTTTTTATAACAGTGGATAACTGAGCAGAGGCGGGAAAACAATCATGATATTGATGAAGATTACTTTTCGCTCAATATCTTTAATGCTCGCTGTAGGAAACGCGACCTTATTGGCTAAAACTCCTATTGATATTGTATACTTGCCTTCGGGCTTATGTTATTATAGGTTTTCGCAATTTTATTTTGTCTGGCACGGTAGCCTAGCCGGTAACGCAGGGGGGCAGCCACAAAATATTCTTTTCAGATATACATACACTGTTATGAGTAACACAATTGGGTTATCCAACATGAGTACTAATAAGTGTCCTGTATGCATTTTGTATGACGAGAATGTCGTTGAAGGAAGTAACGATGTCTCTGAGGGAAAGGAAAGGGAATACCGGGTCGTATTAAAGCTAGTAAGGAAAGGAAAGACGGCAAATATCGAAGTTTCCTTAACTTGACATCCCTTTTGATTTACATCAGCTGTCGTAAAAATGACACCCGAATTGATACCATTAAAAAAGACGTTAGGCAGGCATCTTTATCTAATGAAGAGGCAGGGCAGTCGCAGCTCAGACCTTCTGCTCCACCATTTGCCTTCAAGAATAATTGTTTTTTTATGTGCATGTTGCCTTAATGAAGATATAAAAAAGCCTTTTAACAAAAACAAACAAAAAAAACGAGTATCTCATCGTGGGAAAGTAATCAATGTAAGCAAATATTTCTTCCATAGCCTCTACGACATGGGTATCTCTAGAGATCTCAGTTTTGTAGAGTTTTGGGTAACTGACAGGCTTCACAAGTGAGTAGTAGTGTCTTCGTGATATTTTGCTCCTTCAGCAACAATATCGGTAATGCAAGAAAAAATATCAAGAACTTCGTTACCCCAGGTATCATTTCTCGAAGAACATACCTGCTTGATACAATATTTAGCAGCTAGAGTCTCAACTGAATGTACAACCCGCCTTTTTTTCAAAGGCTTTTTTATATCTTCATTGAGGCAATATGTACATAAAAACAATGATTCTTGAAGTCAATTGGTGCAGCAGAAAATCTGAGCTGCAACGGAACTGCCTCTTCGTTATATAAAGATGCCTGCCTAACATCTTTTTAATGGTATCAGTTCAGGTGTCATTTTTATGACAGCTGATGTGAATCACGCTGTTATCACGCTGAATAACTTAAATTGCTACATTTCTGGAGCGTATAGTTCAAAAACGGTCGGAGATACGGAAAAAGTGTATAGAATTAAAGTTATAGAGAATTTTATAAGCTTTCATTTCATGTTAGAACATTTTTCGCTGTAACGCACCGTTTTTGAGATATTGGCGAAAAACCTAAAATTGAGACCTTTGTAACCCCCCCCTCCCTCCGGCTCACCTCCTAGACGCGGGGACTTTTAGTATTTTATCACCCTAAGCACCCTGAACAAGTTTCTGAAGAAATCGCTTAGGTTCCCGCTCACGCACTCTATACCCTCTTTTGAGTCATTCCTTGACTGGACTATACGAATTATTTCGTATTAGAATACGTAATTTGAAACAGTTCATTTTGTAAGTTAGATTAATCTGTTCTATACCTATAGTTTGAGAATCAGTAATAACGGAATTCCTCGTTTCCTAAGCTTTGTTAAAATTCACAGTATAAATGATGTTAATTTTCACATCTAATTTTAAACTGTAACTAAACAATAACAAACAAACAGCAGGAACAAACAGACAAAAATGGAGACTCATATGAAATAATTTATAGAAAAAGTAAAATAAAATATTGAATATGTTGGTAATTTTGGTGTGATATTTTCATAAGAACAATTTTATAGATAGATAGGTATACTTACTTACCTATTACTTTGACTTGCGGTTTACATAGAACGAATGCCTGCAACCGACCAACCTCTATTTCAACTGTGGAATGCGGAATCGGAATCGACTTTTCCTTGTAGAAATTGTAGATTCGATGTTTAGAATAAGCCCAGGCGCGCACTACGGATTTTCCCCGCTGCGGCAAATTTTCGCAAGCCGCAACACAATAATAAATAAAAACGCATTTTCGTTTCATTGCATTTGATACTTCAAACCGTGGCATCCCACAGCCACCATATTTTTTCACTTAGGTACCTAAGAACACTTAGGTTATCAAGACGAATTTAACGATATCTTAATTATATAAATCCGTTCAGCGGTTTGGAAGGTATGAGGTAATAAAGAATATTACACATATACATACATACAAGATAAAAACATATTAACCCTTCCCTTGGCAGTCGGGTAACAATGCGTTATTTTTGTTTTTGACGCAGCGGTGAAAAACCATAGTGCGCGCCTGAGCTAAGCTAGTTCCACAGACTACATAATTTATAGTTCTCAGTTTTGAATTGAATGCACTTGGAAATTGTACCTACTTATTTAGCAGCAGGGCGTATTTTGACACATTGTTTCGGTTTTTAATACATATAAATGCAATAACTGCCCCAATTTGCTTATTTCAGTCGAACATTTCGTGGACACGAGTCGATCTATGACCATTTCAGATCCTGCTGTTACACAACCTTAATAGACTTGTCAAATTAAATTACCACTAGTCAACTTCAGGCCAATTCGTTTATAATACGACACTGCGTTGGCCAGCTAACTCGATCGTAGGACCCTCTGTCGGTGTACAAAGCTCGTTACGAGCCCCCACTTAACGTGGACCTAACCTAACCCCTGTCGGCTAATGGTCGTAGCGCACATATCAACTCGGAAAGGGATCGGCACCGGATCGCCTCGCCGTCAACCTAACGTAAGCTCGGCTACGGCTAGGCGACGCCGCGCTTACGGCTAGGCGACGCCGCGCTTACGGCTAGGCGACGCCGCGCTTACGGCTCGCCGGCCGCTGGTTGACGGAATGAATGACAGCAGTTCGCCGCCGCGGCGCGGGGCGTGCACGAGGAAACGGAAAGTCGACGGATAGCGTACGGTGAGACGTAAGCGCGGGTACGGCAAGTCGTCCACGCACCGTACCGCGGTTCGTGAGCTTGTCTCGAGGCGAGGCGATTACGTTACGGATCCGATAAGTGTGCTTTACAGTAGGGAGTTTCATACAAAGAATACTGACATGCAAGAGTTGATACGTTTACGTTCCGTTTACGAGTTGATATGTGTGCTATGACCATAATCCGATAAGTCGATTAACGTTGTTTAATCAAGCACCGTTCCAGCTCGATGGGTGTCTCGGCTTACTGATTGGCAATTAGGCTTTACTTAAAATGCTGATTAATGTTCAAACGCAAGGTTCTTGGATTTCCTGTTTTCGGATGGGACGAACATCTCTCATTTTTATAAGACATCAAGGTATTGAAGATTCAAGAGCAACTGCTCTTTTATTAGCAATTGCATATCTCTCTAGTTTCGTGTTTATAAATGTCGAAATTAGGCAATAATCTTGCCGGGGCAACGTACACCATTCTACGGCTCGTTGTATCGCTTCAAACGGTAATTATGGCGCGTTCGAAATCATTTTAGTTTGCGTTTTCTGCGTTCGATCGCGTATACACGCGTTTTCGGCTTCGTAAAAATACGCCGTGTGCTCTGAGGTTAAATAACCGCTAACACTAATACAAGTACCTACCGATGTAAAGTATCTACCTACTTAACATTTTGTTTGACCTTATATTCATGCGGATTTTGCTATATACGTTACAATATTCTCAGAATCCAAGTAACCCTTACAATAGCTAAGCATAACAGAACTGCGGAATCGCGAGGTTTCCAATTCCATTAATAGGAAATTCTTGATCCATTGTTGGGCAATACCGCAGCTTGCATTGTTCGTGCGGCATCGTAGTTAAAATTCTATTAAGTTTGCTTCCCTGTGCCTTATGAACCCCTAGTATATTAGATATAATCATCACCTTATACCTTAGCCATAGATACTACTATACGTCCTACGTTTGCTTGGGATAGTCCCGTTATCACACATTGGCCTCGGAGTCCGAAAAGTTACAGCAACATCTTTAAATGTATTTTAAGAACAAGAACTAGAGTGCAAGCATAGCATGACTTTGTAAAGGTGAAGATTTTCACCTTATAACAAGGAAATCCTGGAAGGACACAAGACATGTCGCATGATGTCACAACTTCCCCTAGCTACTACGGAACTTGTTATCCAGCTCAGTACTAGATTGCAGGGGCGAGCGATGGCTTTTACTTTATTGTAAACGTACAGCCCTCATCACACATTTTCACCTCATCGCCTGAATATGTAGGCGATTATAGACTATACTGCGTAATTCTTAAACCGATAGTCGCTTGAACCAAATATTGGTGGTGTCGAATTGGTCGCCAATCGTACCGTGTGCATGTGTGTACGATTGATTATACTGATATCACAATGCGACGATTGCTTTTCATGTGCTGTTTGTCAGCTTTGTCTGTGTGATAATGCACTGCGTATTTGTGGATTACAGTTCTGATGGATTTGTTTTGTGGTATCTATTTGCATTTACACTAAAATGTATGGCATATTGCTGACAACGATAAATATTAAAGAACCATAAGTTTCCTGTTTTCTAGTACATTTTGCATATTTTGTACAATATTAATACACCACTAGGTATATTGCTTAGTATTCTTATAGTTTTATTACTCTTCAACTCACATATTAGAAGGCAACAAATTATTTAAAGAAAACAATTTTCTCTAAACTTTTACTCCAATGCCTACGTCGCGGAAATAGATCCATTTACCGGGATTAAAATATCCTATATCAAATTCATAATTTCGTTATACAAGGTGCATACCGTGGATACCATTATCCACCATGCATGTTATGGAAATGCTGTAAGTAGAATGCGGTAAAAGTTTACTATAATTTTTATCATCATAAAATAGAAACTATTAAAGCATTTGAAGTTACGTCAATGGTATTAATACATTTGCATTTTAGTGGAGGTCGAAGGAGCTATTTAGTTATTTAACCTTCAAGGGCGGCGAATTGTTCAAATCAGTCTAGACGTCCCGCCTATTACACTGTGACCTGCGATCCCTTGCTAACCTGAGGGTAAACACCCTTTCTGACACGTCAATTTATTAGGGCCCAATGTTGTAATGGATCTAATTCGAAGCCATGGATGTAACATTGTAACTTTAATCTTTCTTTTGGTGTGGAAGTTTGTAAAAAACCTTCTATTTTTATATTTACCACACAGTAGATATAACACAAAATACAAAATCCGACAAAGAAATTATTGGAGAAAATAGTTGCTATTTAAGTAAAGGAAATCGCCAGAATTGGGCCAGCTTCATTGTTCATTACAGAAACCATAATACCTCCAAAAGGACTAGATACCATTTGCCTGATTAAATATAACTAAAAATAATATAAAGTTGAAGTGTCCAGCTGGTTACTGAAAATAGAATTAGTTCCATTATCTACCACCATTCTACGACGTTGCAATAATTACGATATGAACGTAGCTGTTGACGCTGGTTGTAGATGGAGTTGCGGAGTAAAGTTTTCTGAGTTCAATAAAATGTATTGCAACCCAGAAGTAGGTACTCTTACGTACCCATAATATTATTTAATCATTTCTACTATTATTTATCTTTCATCCCATAGAATTTTTGAAAACTTGTTTGAGTTAGTGAAATATAATATTAAGTATTAAATAACATAAGAATCATGAATGTAATGTATGTTACATTAACATAGTACGTTACATGATGATCTTAGCACAGAGTTGTATGAGATTTTGACGATCTCCTATAATTTTCTATATATTTTTCCTTTAAAATTTCTTTTCCACATAATATTCTGCGATAATGATTTTCGAACATCTCTTGAACTTGTACTCAATCAAAATGACCATTATCATTCGGTGACCCTAACAATACGCGGTCACTTATTTTGTGGGGCGAGGGTTGTGAAGGATAATTAAAATTTATGTTTACCCGGGGTCCCCGGGTCTATTATTCCCACATATTGTTTTTAACTAAATGAAGTATTAGGCACCAATTGATGCATTACTAGGAAAAATATTTTACTTGAAATATTATATTCTCAAAAGTCGATTTTTGTAATTTTTTTAATACTAAATAAGATATTACATATTTAATCAAATCACTAATCCACTGGTCTCACTGGACCAATTTGACATTCAAAGTGTCAAAGTTTATGACGAAAAACAAATAGTGTCGTCAGTCGTGACAAACATCAGAATGATGTGAATCATTGGTACAATATGATTTGAAGCCACGTGGCGCCAATGCATTGGGACATACTGTATACATTTTCTGCAGTGATTGAAAATTCGCTATAAAAAGGTTTTTGATTAATGTAAAGGTATATTTTCTTACGGGCAGTTCTAGGGGATTTAGAAAAATTCGCTAAATCAAGGAAATCGTTACATCGAGGCTCGTTATGTTAAGGTTGCACTGTACAAGGTATATTAGTATCACGAGCATTGAAGTATAATGTCATAGAATAGAACAGACATCTCGAACAAAATGTGTGTCCAGCCGGGAGGTTCGATTTTCAAAATTGAGCCCCGGTTCCCCTTTCAAAATCGAACGAATCCATTGAAGATTGAAGCCACGTGGCGCCAATGCATTGGGACATGCATCGTGTTCGCGGTATCGGTTCTATACGCTAGTTAGTAATAATACTTCAAGGATCACGAGCAAATTAACTGAAGCTTACAGATGAATAATTTTAATCGATTGTAATTGTTTTGTAACATTAACATAATTTACGATTACCTGTCATCCTAACTAAGCTTAATTAATACTACAGAATTATATATAACATTTAATAATAAAAAAATCGTTTATATTGCAAGTGTTTTGGACATAATAATAAGTGATTATAATAAACAAAATATATTTTAAAATTCAAATAATAAAAACCACCAAAATGTGAAGCATTCATACAGATGTGTTTAACATTACAATTATATAAATTTTACCAAAATTAAATAATCACTATATACAGTCAGCAAAAGGATTAAGTATGCAGGTCATGATTCTAAAACCTGTAATTATTGATATTACAGATTGTTTGGATTATTATAAATTTTAAGTGATACCTTTACAGGTAAGGTGTGATTTAACATTGATAATAACGTAAACAATATGTTTTAACAAACATTACAGAAGGTTTTAGAATTATGCCCTGCATACCTGGGCTGCGGTGATCACTTACCATCAGGTGACCCGTCTGCTCATTTGCCTGCTCAAAGCATAAAAAAAATACCTAATGTTTTTGTGGACTGTACAATTTTTACTTTAATACCGGTTCATTACACATTCTTACATCGATGTTATTTATGTCTCTATACAAGCTTTATTTACATTAAAGTTGTAATGAAGGCCAGAGTAGCTAGCGAACTTACTTCCTTCAAAGCATAACTAAAATATTTTCGTGTTAAGAAACTATTTTCCACACATAGACATCAATTAAATCTAGCAATTGCACGTATGTTTGTTTTTGCAAATTTAATTGCTATTGAATCTTTTAGACCTATTAAAAAAAAATATATGATCGACACAAAAATTTTATAACAGACAATATTTCCTATTATTAATTTCACAGAGAACTTCAAATATTTGTTTCTTAAGTGCATATTAAAGTATTTATAAATGCGTCTTTGGCTTCTTATAAAATAATGCAGATTTCAAAATTTTATTGTTGATGTTACCTTTCTATAAGAACTAGAGAGAAAAATCGAATGTAATTATGCACGTATTGAGTGTGTGTGTAGCATGTAATGTTTATTTTTAAATGGGTACAAAGGTTTTGCTTCACATACTAATGTACAGATATTATAAACATGTTAAATATTAACATAATTTATTTTTCTTTACACTGTACTGGTAAGGTTATTACGCAGCTTGTGACATAATGCTTAACATGCACAGACAAGTATTTGGTATACAAACCAATCACAATAAAAACTCTTATGAACAAAAACAAATTGTGTATACAGGACTCCTGTAAACAACACAACCCACTACTCCAGTCATAGTTACTAAATTTTTCAACCATAGCAGAAGGGTTTCATCACACTATAAAATAAAGCTTTCTTCCTCGCTCGAAATGTACATGTAGAACATATGTTCACTTCACTCACAAAATATTGTCAAAAAATCGATTGTTTCAATTGTCCTTTTCAAAGCTTATCATTTCATACTTTGCAATAACATTGCAAACTTCCATCTTAACTTTGGGTATGAGAATTGGTTGTAACTTTTTAACACTAGCTGCCATGCTTCTAAAGAAAACGTCAATTTCATTAGTGTTCTCTTTCAAAACCTTCTCAATTAGTTTGTCTATGACTTGAGACCTCGACTCGCCAGCTGGTGCTATCTTCGGGTCTTCAATGTACCGCATTATTCCAGGATCGTTCATAGTTATAACTGGTTTTGGTAGTATTTTAATGGGTGGTACATTTCTTGGCATGGGCAGAGATTTTTTGCGGCCAGCGTTTTTCCTGGGCCCTCCAGTCCCTCCTTGCTTTGGTGGCTCTTGTAAAACAGACTGCAAATTTAAGTTCTTAGGCACTATTTTGATGTAAGGTTTTGTTGTACCTTGTGGGTTCAGCTGTGGGTTCTCGAGGACTGTAATCTGTAAAGTTAAACGATGAAAGACATTATTTAACATTTAGCAGTGATGATTTGTGGGTTTTTGTAAGAAAGTAATATAAATAGGTATTTCAATAGTAAACTTATGAACAATCAAACTATTATCACTCTATTTACTTTAAAAGACATGAATCTAATATTTGTATAGACTCTCGAATATACAATATTTCCACACAGTTATTAATAGACCTAACAAGTGAAATATCACAATAATTTGTAATTGTTTTCAGTGTAGCTATATGGAAATAACATTTCACTCATGTAAATTACAGATCTGATAGTTAAAATGACAGATGGTTACAATTGGTGTAAAGCAACTCTTTACCTCATAGTATTCCTGGTTATCTGTAATGACCTCTTGTTGCTCCGGAACAATAACCTCATGCTGATTGTCTCCTTCCTTCACTCCTTCATCCATAACTTCTTCAACTCCATCTAGCGATGTGTCCAGAAACTGCAGTTTCTCGAATATGGTGGCTTTAGTTTTGTGCATGGTTCCCACACGTTTACTCCTCATGTAGCTATCTCGAAGGCCTCTCCAACGCTTCTTGCATTCTTCAACTGGAATGTATTTTAGAAATATGTTAGTGTTGTTACTGTTTCAATCAATTAAAGTCAGGTTTTCAGTGCAGCTTTGTGATCTGCCTATCATAATAGTTATTGTCTGAATTTATTATACCAAAGAATATAATAATTTTACAAAATGATATGATATGATAAAAATATTCAAGTAGATATTTCAGAAAGTGTGAAAACATCTATTTATGTATCGCCAATTTCGAAATACTTGACACTTTTTCATAACCTTCAAAAGCTTAAAAACAACAACACGAGAAAATATCAGCTGATTACACTGAACCCAAAATACATTACATTTGATGAGTCACATTCATTCGTTTTTATATCAAATTCTTGATCCATTTTCAAAACACCACCTATACTGGTATACACTTTACTCTGAACAGTGATGAGTGAACACATATAAAACAAATTGTTTCAACAATCAAAACAGAATGTAATTTTTGTACTAAACTTATTAATGACATAAGTATCGCCACAATCGGTAACAAAGAAAGAAGTAAAGAACAATCACCTCTGCAGTTGTGCTATGCAGCACAAACATGACAATATGTCGACCAATAACCGTAGTTAAAACACTCACCTGGCTTAGATAATTCCTGTGCAATTCCTCGCCATGTAGATTCTCTCGCTAAAATATTCTTCCTAGAAGGATCAAGTAAATTGTACAAATAAGTATGTGGCTGAACTAGTTCTACTAGCTTTTCGTCCTCTTCTGAAGACCACCCGACGGCATGCAATGGCATTTTACGTTCTCGTTCTCGCTTGCGTCACAACGTCATAACAAAATGTCGGCCGGCCGCCTATCAAGAACGAAAATAGACGCGCTGCGCAGCACGACGCGACGTCACAATCTAGTGAACATTGAACGGTGAACGAATACGATGGGATAAATGAGCGAACGCTTTTTTACAGTAATATTTATGCTTCTAACTTCCAAATCTGCACTTGGGTCTTGGGCGTAATGTTGGTAGCATTGAAATAAGTGTATTTTATAAGCTTCTCATTGGACGATGCAAAATAAGAGCAATATTCATTGAGCGCCATCTATTGTAGGGTAGCCAAAGATATTTAAAAGGCCCTCTAGTGTTGAGTAGCAGCATGTAGGAATTGAATTCTGGCGCAAAGTAACACTCCGCGCCATCTATTGCAGCTTGTAGCTAATAAAATATTAAAAAGGCCTTCTAGTGTGGAGTAGAAGCAAGTTTAGTTTGTTAATTTCTGACTTCTGATCTAGATGGCGCATAAGTCTTTGAGTTGAGACTGAATCGAAATGTATTTTTACGTAAACCAATCTATATGTTAATATTTTTTTACACAATTATTCCTGCTAAACTTTTAGCGAATTTGAAATGCCGTATTCCTAATTAGGTAGGTACCTATAACATTTTTGTTAGTGAGATTACAGAACGTCTGCTGACAGTAAGTACTGTAGAGGCGCTATGGTAGGTAGGGCGCGGTTGGGCGACCGCCCAGGGCGCCAGGTTTGATGGGGCGCCGCCATAACCCAGTCATAACCCTTTTCGTCATGTCTATTGTCTGTCCGTCCGACCGTCCGTCCGCAGTATAGCGTCAAGATCTGGAAAGCTGTAACTTGGCATGGATTTACATACATATTTATTATTTTTGTATCCATGGGTTTCAATGGCGTCGTAGAAATATTTAGGTATTATTATTATTTAGGTATCATAACGTTATTTTTATGACGTGAAGTTTTTCAATAAATCTATCTATTACAGGTCTATTCATCCGTAATCTTCCATCTATTGACACTGATAAGAGTTGTTGAGCAAGCAAGCTCCATTATCAAGTTACGTGTAGATAGATAATGAAAGCTCTTACCGTGATAACACCAGCTTAGCAAACATGTTTAGCTTGTTCATTGCTCGATAAGATAGGGCTTTGTAGGTTGTGTGGCCTTACCTCGTTACAAAGATATTTTTTCGATCATTAGAATCTTAGATTGCAGGTAATTAGGTACTATAAAAAGAAATTAGCCAAAGGTTTTTCTGAAGCAGTAACGGGTTTTATTTGGTCGTTTAATGAAGTTAGTAGTTCTCATAATAATAATAACTAATCTACCTCTTTTTATAGCCTGAAGGGCTGACGAATAAGAAGACGGCCCACCACATGGTCCACATGGTAAGTGGTCATCGTCACCCGTGGACAACAGTAGCACCAAGAAAAAGGAGAGAAGATAAAAAGCAGATGGGTTTTCAACCACGGCCCAAAGACGACGAGTCACGACACTTATGACTGACTCAAATAACAATAATGTCAATAATATCGTATATACAGGATGCTCCAAAAGTAGTACGACAAACGGAAACTGAGTAAAGGTCGTAGCTGACTTATACGACACCGCTCCCATCCAACCGAAGTATGAGAATTCAAATATAAACTTAAAATCGTGCTCTGTAGGTGCACTTTACAGTAACAACAAAAATTAGCAGCCCGCGCGCGGGAAGCAAGCTAACCGCAACCTTGCCACTCAATAGTTGTACCTACAGAGCACGATTTTAAGTTTATATTTGAATTCTCATACTTCGGTTGGATGGGAGCGGTGTCGTATAAGTCAGCTACGACCTTTACTCTCAACTCGCGCCTAGGGCTTACTATCCGGATATTCGGATATTGGATTTATCCGGATATCCGCCGAATTTTAAATCCGGATAATGGGCTTGTTACTATCCGGATAATTCGAATAAAATGGATAGTAAATTTGTAGTTTTTTTATATGTTTTTTTTTATTGAAATATATTTAAAGAACCAAGATGTAATATTTTAAACTTTATAATCACAAAATATATAGTCTGTTAGCCTCCAATAATATAAAATACGACCAAATGCCAAAAAACAAATTAGTTAATAACCCGCATATATATAACTTTTATGAGATAACTTACAAAATACAAATAATGGCAGCTCGATATTTCTACAGAATACATGCAAGAAGCGTCCAAACCGTGTTCTAGTAACTTCCGCAATTTCAATAAAATTTTGGTAGGCCCTCAAGAAAAATGGGGAGGCATTTGCTATCTCCCTTGATGTCTCGAAGGCCTTCGATAATGTCTGGCACGCTAGCCTTCTAAGCAAGCTTCCAGCTTACGGCATATCTCCTGGCCTTATCCACTGGGTAAAGAACTTCCTGAGCGACCGGTCTTTCCGCGTTGTAATCGATGGTTGTTCATCGAGAACGATGGCTACAAATGCCGGAGTTCCTTAGGGGTCCATTCTCTCTGCCACTCTTTTTCTGCTGCATATAAATGACCTGTTTATGCCCGGTATTTATGGGTACGCGGACGATAGCACAGTGGTAAAGAGATACCTACCAAGTTCCAGAGCCATTGGGGACGAAATTCAGTCTGAAAGAGAGGCCATGGTTGCTCGTATGAATCTCTCACACCACACGAGTGGGGCGAAAATAATCTTGTGAGAGTCAACGCCACTAAAACGCAGACGTATCTATTCACCGCCAAGAGGAGCCCACTTACCTTGGCTCCTACTTTTCCTACCTACTTACCTACAGAAAGGTGACAAATGTCACCTTTCTGCCTTGGACTCGATTGAGAGGCGTGCGAAGAGGCTGACTGGTAACCCAGATTTGGTTGAGACCAATCTGCAAAGCCTCGAGCACAGGCGCAGAGAAGCCAGCCTCTCGGTTTTCTACAGGGGACATTTCGGAGTGTGCACAGGAATTGTTTGATTTAATTCCTCCATCTCCATTTCTCAATTGAACGACGTGACGCACGGCAGCTATCCATCCTTTTGTCGTGAATAAAAGAGTGATTAGGCTTTTACTAAGTTAATGTACTCACCACCTTGGACCACATCTCTACTTACCATCAGGTGGGATTGTGGTCAAGCATTAACTTATTTGTGTTAAAAAAGTAACATTTCTACGACGGATTTAATAGAAAAAATTTACCAAAAAGACCGACTTCAAATGAAGTACATCCTTTCCAATAATAATAAAAAAGAATCATCGAAATCGGTTGGCGTGATATTGAGATATTCGACCATTTGATCCCATGAAAAGCACCAGCTTTTGATTAAAAAAAATCATCAAAATCGGTTCACCCAGTCAAAAGCTCCGAGGTAACAAACATAAAAAAATACAGTTGAAGAACCTCCTCCTTTTTTTGAAATCGGTTAAAAAGGGATCGTTTGGGGCACTCGCTCGCGGTGCTCAGCCTAGCCCCTAAAGGAGAAATGGTTCTGGAGAATCCACATGCCGCTCTACAAGCACACTGTATTTACAGCATAGCTTAAAAATTTAGTTCAGAAATCGAGCAGTTCTATGGCAATCTTCCTTGCGTCGATGTTCACAGTGCTGAGCTTCATGACCTCCTCAACGGATCACTTTGTCCTTCCAGCACTATCTTGCACCAACGGAGCCTATACCCTGCAGCGTGGATGGCCTCGTGCATCCTGCTGCCAAGAGTGGTGTGGATTTGATCCGACTAGCGTATCGGAATTCGGACTGTGACCTGTCCCCTGGACTTTGCTGGTGATGACTAACTTCTCAAGATTGTCACCGTTCTTCCGGGCGATGTGGCCTAAAATACTCCAGTACTCATTGATGGCAGATGGTTGGAAAGCCTCTTGGTCTCCTAGGTTTCCTGCTTTTGGGCTTTTCTATGACAATACGGAAATTGAACAGCTTTGCAGATAGGGACGCTACCAACTATGCTACAGTGTCGTCCTTGAGGATTCCTCCTTGAAGGTTCGCCATGATGCTGGTACCCAGGTCGAAAACCTTGAGGTGTGTTAGCTTTCAGGAGAAGACGGTACTAGCTCGATGTGATGTGGTTGAAAAATATACGTGTAGAAATTACCCTAAGAACATTGCTAATTAGTTTATGACTAGATGTGACTCTAGGATGAAGCTTAGTAGCGTGCTGATACATCTCACAAAAAGTATTGGGTTTTGAATTGAATTTTGAACGAGTTTCGTAATAAAAATATTGATTGTATTGATAAATTATTTATATTTTACCTTATTATTCGAATTATTCGTATTATCCGAATATATCCGGATAATGATTAGGAACTATTCGAAATATCCGGATAACTAAATTGAGCGGATAATTGCATGCCCTACTCGCGCCTAAAGAAGTTTTACTTTAACTAGGGTGAAGGAGCCGAATTTCAAAAAAGTTAGACAAAGGTGAAAATCTCGAAAACGGTGACATTTTGCTGAGGTCATTTTTGACATCTGGTAGGGCATCCCCCGAACTACATATATCCAGTTTTCGTTTGTCGTACTACATTTGGGAGAACCTGTACAAAAATCTCGTGTTACGGGTGTTTGTGGTCGTATTCCACCGAAACACCTCTACAGTCGACCGATTTTCATGACTTTTTTTGTTTATATTTGGTAGATATGAGAATAGGTCGTAAAGTATATTTCATACCGCTATGCGCTAGGTGATTAGGTTGCCCTATTCAGATTTTTTGCAGAACAATGTTTGCCGTAATGTATAATAATGTTGATTCTATATTCTACAGTAACAGAAGGTGTGGCTTTGACAGCTGTCACGTGGAACTGATCGAGGGTTGCGTGTATTGAACTGTGTATCCGTCTTCCGTCCGTTTGTACCAGGAAATTAATAAATACCGAAGCTGTAATAACAGGCATTCTGCCCCAAAATAGCGGAATTTTTTTAGCAGCAAAAGTTTAGGATGCCGCGGAGTCGTAGGGTCAAAATGCGAAATTATTTTTGTTGTTTCACGTTCTGCAACTCTTTATCGCCTATTGACTATTGTGTCTAATAATACTAAAATTGTAATATTTTATGTACTTCTAGTGTGCACAATAAACAATATTATATTGTATTGTATCTCTGCCTACATCTAGTATGTATATTAGATATTATTATAACTTTACAAAGAAGTGATGCGAGGTCATGTCGTTAAGAAATAGCACGAAATTACCATAATTACTTGTAGATTAAACCCAAAATATGTTTTGCTCTTTAAAGACCGGACCCGAAAATGCATTCTTCAATCTATTAACGGTCTTTACAATGTTTATCTTATTTAATATATTGGAAATGAAAATGAGAACTTCGTAAAGTTACTGCTTTAGGGTCGAAGGTCTCTTATTCAGGTTATGTGAGAGTTACAAGCTTGTTTAGGGTTCTGAAGTAAAATCGGAACCCTTATAGTTTCGTCATGTCCGTCCGTCCGTCTGTTCGTCTGTCCGTCTGTCCGAAGCAAAGCGCTGAAGCCCTTAGTGCTCGAAAGCTGTAATTTGGCCTAGATATACATATTTATTAAAACTCTAAAATCGTAGAATAAAATATCGAAAAATATTTGTTTTTCAGTGTACCTCCCCTACATGTAACGTGAGAATGATTTTTTTCCCTTGCGTACCCCATAGTCCATAGTGTTGGGTATCGTTGAAAAGGTCAAATATGTTATGGGGTCTCCTAAGACTATTTTTTAATTTATCGTTCGCGAAATATTTGGCTTTACAGCATTTGGCTTTTGGCTTTATTTGGCTTTTTGGCTAATTTTGGTTAGAGTCAAGTCCCCCCCCCCCCTGCCTGCTAAACGGTTGGAATTGGACAAGTGAAAAAATTCTCATAAATAGGATATATGATGAGTTTACTAGAAAAACTATGACGGCTATGTTAGCATAAGTAATTAATGAGTAATAGTCGATAAACTTACTACTTCGGAACCCTACATTGCGCGTGGCTTGACACGCTCAAGCCCGGTTTTTTTATAATAACTTGCTTTGTTAATTAAGTATACTAACAATAAGTTAATGGCATGGGTCAAATCTTGTATGCTGAATAAAACTTTGTAATTTTATATACTTGTGCTATTTCCGATGCATTTTTTGATAACCAAGACAACAATGCTTTTAGGATTGACTCCAGAGGAGAGAACTCCTCAATGATTAATATCACAGACATTAAATTTTATTTACGCATTCAATCATGATAGCTCGTTCCATACTCTATAATAAACTGACGGCCGCTTCGGAATGGTTCCTTACGAGAAATCTCAGCTGTCAACAGCACAGGCGCATTTTTAGAGTAAAATTTTTTGTTGTATCTGTTATCAGAAATAAAATTGACACCGTCTCCTATTGCCATACAATGACATGTATGTAATATCTATCTAGGGGCGTCAATGAGGCGTTGCAAGTACGGGAGCGATGAACTCAACTCTTGGCTTGTCAACTTTGCAACCGAAACAAAAATCTATGCCCTATAACATTATAGCGATTTCTAATAAAATATAATGGTAAATATTGATTACATGGGCGAGAAAAAAATGAAGGCTTTAGGATGAATGTCTTATTTTGTGTCTACTCTACTCGGAACACTGGCTCCAGAAAACTGGGTGTACTGAATAGGGCGAAGCAGTAAGTACTTCACGCTGAAGTAGCGCTTGCTGCTCTACAAGGCCCAAGTTCGACCACATATGGAGTACTGCTTTCATCTTTGGGTCGGTGCTCCCAGTTATGTACTTAGTAAGCCCTCTTGACTCCGTATAGCGGCGTGCTGTTAGAATTGTCGATGATCCCAACCTTGCAGACGGCCTAGAGGACTTAATTCTCCGGAGAGACGTAAGCTCCCTTTGTGTCTTCTACCGTCTCTGCTATGGTGAATGTTCCGAAGAACTTTTTAACCTGGTGCCCCCATCCACCTTCCTTTATCGCACCACCCGCAAAAGGTTGCGGTTCCACCTGCATCACCTCGACTCGTGGCAGTCGTCTACCACTCGTTTCTCGCGCTATTTCCTGCTACGATCCTGCGAGCTTTGGGATCAAACTTCCCTCTTAGGCATTTCCTGTGCGCTATGATATGGGGTTCTTTAAGAAGAATGTATATCGTATCATTCAAGGCCGTCAACGCACTTGCAGCTCCCTTGATGCTGCACGTGTCCTTAGGCGACGGTGACCACTTACCATGAGGTGGGTCGAGTCGTATGCCTGTTTGTCCGTCTTCATGAATCCACTGAAAACTGCAGCCAATTGACTACAGTTCATTACGCAAACATCGGGTTAGTGGTGTCGGTTCTATACGCTACTAAAACTACTTCAATGATTCGTTTCGTACTCATCTGGGCTCCTTGCTGCGAAGTTCTGATGTCATGGAATCATTTTTCTTCTTGTTTGGTTGATGATTTTCGAAGATACATACAAAGATTACTTGTTATCTGGACCGTAGAATGTTTACAAAACGTACTTCGTAAACTAGACGAACGGACAGTCAAAACACCGCGCGTGCTATAATAAACAGTTGAAAACCGCGCCGCGAGCCCTGCGCACGCGCATGTGGTCGTTACGCGCCCGATTCAAATTTCGAATAACGTTTGCTCGAAACGAACTTTTTAGTTTACAAACTTTTCTATTTTTTATAGATAGTGCAGTGTAGTGGCTAGTGTTTTTTAAGTTAGTGAGTTTGCAAAATTAGTGCAGATCAGTTTGGCGTCTATTGCTGTCAAATTTGACAATCTGAGGAGTTGTCAAATCTGATAAGGTTTAGCGTGTAAGGCCTCTGACAAGTATCCTATTGAGTGAAAATTATTGACGTGTTTTGTTAGGAGTAACCCGCGCGTCATGTACCAGTTTGTTATGTTAAATTACGCATACGCCCATTGCGTTATGATAATTTAATTTATTACGAAGGTAAACCCCGCTAGACGGTTGGGTAACATAATCATGTTATTTTTACTATTTTGCTCATAGAAATGGACTTTGTGTGGCAATTGGTAATCCGTAATGTCATGTAGGAATTAATTGAGTGAATCAAAATGTCATCAGTAAAGTTTATTTATTGTGTAAACGACTTTTAACTTCGTCGCTTTTGGATTGCTATCCAAAAGTATAATGAAATGCTTGATATTGTAAATAATAATAATAATTTTGCAGGTTAATTACTAACAAATTCTAGTCATATTTTAAAAATATTCCATAATCCATATACATTAAGGTGTTTAGATGGAGAAGAAGTATTATAGTAAGAAGAATTTAAAATGGTACAACCTACGATGTCTACGACATCACGCTACCTCTATACAGGTTCCCCGATGAAATGTGTATTAAATCTTATCTTTTTGGCTAAGATATTTATTAGATTAATAAGTCCAAAGTAAAGGGTTAAGTTTCTATTACGGTTTATTTCGTATTTTCAAGTTTTTTATGCAGAACTATGTTGGTGCAGAATGTTTTTTGTCAATCATATTTCACACTGAATTTCATTGCAATTTGCAACCAATTGAAAAACGTGATATGTTTAAAGGAGAGTAGTAGACTGATAAAAATCCCTTCAAACATTCACGGGTGCCGTCAGGATTAAAATCACGTAGATCAGCCTCTAATAGTAGTCATCTGGTTTCGTTTGTCCCTTGTTTATAAGTTTGAAGTGTTTGCATCGCGAGCAAGGGACGTTTCCTTGAAACTGAATATTGCAATGAGCCTATTATTTCCCTGTAATCACCATTTCTGTCACCCACATCGGGTCCTTCAATGAAATTAAAATTAATTGAAACGGATGATCGACTCCACATAACGTAACGAATGTGTCAAATACATTCACTAGTATTGGTATAATGATTGGATTTTTACATTCTGTCACGAGGTCTAACTTGGGTCCTTAGGTACTTAATCGAGGTTAATATTGATTAAGAGAATATTACAGTTAAACGCTTCATTAAGTGATTTAACTGTCAATCAATTGGACGTCATGCTAAGGCGTGTTAGTCGGTTTCAGCATGACATCGGTTGTCTACTTGCATATGCTCTGCATAAATTTGTCCGCATACCACTTTTAAATACAACACTATATCTATGTACGTACTTACTGTGGATAAATAAATAAATAATCCATGCCAACTTCAACTGCATCTAGTGGCTATTGCTGTATGAACAAGGCACTCTCGTCTTCCTTATTAACAGATCATCTTGATGCTATGATCCTCTTAGTAACATTGCTAATATTGAACCGTAATATTTTGACATGATTCGATTGCAGTTTTAGAGTGACCAGCGGGATTCCCGTGGTAATAAAAAAAATAACAAAACTATATTTTGCATAACTTAATTATCACTTTCTTCGGTGAAGGAAAACATCGTGAGGAAACCTGCACACCGGACAGTTCTCCATAAAGTTCTCAAAGGTGTGTGATGTCTACCAATCCGCACTTGGCCAGCGTGGTAGACTATGGCCTGTACCCTTCACATTGTGAGAGGAGACTCCGAGCCCAGCAGTGGGACAATTATGGGTTGTTGCTTTTTTATCTTGCATATGCAACACGTCGTTGACGTCCGTGGTATTCCTGATGGGTAGGAGGCGGTGTTAACTTGTGATCATGTCGAGTTTCATTATAGAGCTACCTTACAGACATGAGTAGTAACCTAGTAACTAACCAAATACCTAGTGTATTTATATATCAGCCTGAAGTAAAGTTTTGAGATGTAAGATGGAACCTATTGCATCATCCTGCTACTTCACAAACACAAAATTACTTGAACGACTTCCTGCACGATCGAATAAACAAATCAGATTTGCCGTTTCAGATAGTATTTATAGGAGGGATTCAGATAATTATCTCCCTATGTCTTTTGGCATTTGTCCGTGATGTTGGTTACTGTGGTTTATAATATGAGCCTTGTCTCGACATCTATGGTTATTGTTGCATACTGATAATTTCAGAATAATAAATTGTGTAAGTTGTACATCTATGTTGATTCTATTATATGATTTTAATCTTATATAACACATACACACGCATATGATTCCTATATTTCTATGCCGATATTCCATCCAGACTTTTTACGAATATTAAGTTAATTATCATGTATCATGTTACAATTTAAGGACCATGGTCACGGCATGATTAATTTGTGTAAGTACATAGTTGAATATACCGGTAAATAATACGTGAATCGTGAGTACCCATTCATATTTAATATGCTGATTCTTTCATTGGAAGTGTCAGATCAATGAACGACAGAAAAAAACATAAATTCAGCGTTTTACCGTACAATCGAAATATATTATAACACAATGTTCTGTTAAAAGATCTTTATGATTGAAGACGTAGGGCTGATACTACCCTACATCACGTCACAGTAAAGACCAAGATTTCACACCCACGTGAATACCGACGCTCCATTGTTAATCTCGTGTTACCTAACGAATGTGACACACAATCTACACAAACCCTTCGTAATGTGATGACGTGAATTATCCTCATGCGTAAACATTGCTCTTTGTGTATGGACGCCACGCCAGTCTTTGCCCACGCTCTGCCTCAATCAGACTACGCAAGGTCGCAATACAAATTGTGGTAAAAGTAAGAACTTCACTGAATTCGTGGACACAGTATCCAGTGTCGTGTTTTCCTTAGACATATCCAACAGTTTCTTCTGCTTAATTATTTTTTCTCGGTAGGGCGTAACAACGATAGCAGCCATATATTACTCAGGTTCATCACATTAATTACGAAGGACAAGTCAAACATAAATCCCTAAGTGCACGACACCAGATTTTCATTTCGCAAGACCATATTAATGTCGTCAACAAACGGACAGTAAAAGGCAATTAATCCATTAGAATAGCAGACCATCCTGTCGAGGAATGTCCAGAATGTAACTGTGCATCTATAAAAGGGATTGGTATTGCATTTGTATAGGCCAGTGGTTGGGAACGTGTGAGGGGATCATTAAATGGTCGACTTTAGTAGATCGTTGCTTTGTAAGAATTATTTAAATTACACTTTTTACGTCAATTTACTAAGATCGAGAAGTTAAAAGGGCAAACTTGTTACCTGGTTGTCGAAATTTAATAAATACTTTAATGTGAGGGAAGAAAAACAAAGAAAAATCCATTTGATTAAATACATCTTACAATAATATTATACAATGCTACATAATTATGGATCAGTCATCTTCACCTAGGATGTAATTTTGACTAATGGTAATGATCTATACGTCGAATGATTTGAGATTGTTTCCTATCATTGTATTTTTATAATCCTGCGCCATATTTAACTGACTGCGCGATGCAAGGGACGGTAGTGTTTATCAGTCTATGTATGTATGTTTATTCCTATGTGACATTGTGGAGACCAAGTGTGTTGACCGATTCTGATAATTCTTAAGTCAATCGATTCGTCTTAACCTTGCGATTGTGACAAAAGACATGACAATAGTCAAAATTCATCACAGCGACAACCAGACGCCATATTGTCAAAATGAAATAAATATATATCGACGAACTAAGACAAGTGTGGTATCGTTGAATAGGTATTCAAAAAAGATTTTAAGTAACATTTTAGAATATATAACGATTTAAAGTTGCTTATACAAACATTCTCGCTGATATGAAATGAAATGACAACATTGTGAATTTTACCGTCTTATAATCCTATTACAGAAGACAATGAATCCTAACTGCAAAGGGTAAAATAAAAAAAAACTAAAAAGATTGCGTAAAATTATCTAAAAATAAAAAACAAGCCCAGTAGTTAACCCTAGAGTGGGCGCGATTGGAGCATTTTGCCGCCCTATGCAAAAAAACGTAAATAATTCTTAAAACTATTGCGCGAAAACTTGGCGCTTTTTAGTAGCTGCCTCCAATTTTGTTTGGAATCCGTGCAGAAAGAAGGGATGCCATCAGTGCGAGGGGGGGCGTTTGAGAAGGAGTTTCTTAGCTTCAGGTGTCGTCCGGCGGCGATTTGCTCGACGCGCGCCTACTCACGTAAGTAAAAATTGTGGTATATTATTTACGGTTTAAGACATTTATTCTCTCAAGAAAAATAAAATTCGCTTATTTTGAGACATACAATAAATTAAAAGTTAATATAATAATTACTTATGAATTAGGTTACTTGTAAATAAAATTATTAAGTAGTCCGGCACTTTTAGTTCATCAATAAATTACAGTATTACAATACTGTATATGAGTGACAACATGAGTAAATGAGTGTGAAGCGTTATTATTATTATATTTTTGTTAAAACAAACAAAAACCATTTATTTTTAGGATTTATACCGTACCGTAACCGTAATATCATGGAAGATCAAATATAGTCTTGGCTAGAGGAAACATCAGCTAGCTCACAGTTGGTAGACGAGAACGTTTCTGAAAGTGATCGATCTAGTCAACATAGTGAGCATAATACGGAAACAGAACAGTCGGCAGACAACGACGATTCTGACAAACCATCTACACGACGCCAATGGACAATTACTTTATTATAGAAAAAAACATTTGGTGCCCCGCCGACAGCACTTGAAGGAAATTGGGATGGCCCTGGTTAATCCATATATGACCGAAAGGTTTTCTGTAGACACCTTAAATATTCCTCTGAGGAACCAAATTGCTCGTTTTGTTCCTTTAGTACAAGCATCATCTTCAACGAAGGAAGGTATATGCAAGATATGTCCATCAAAGAAAAATAAGCACACGAAAAAAAGGGTGTTACATATGTTTAAAATTACTGTGCAATGAACATTGCAGATACCTACGTGAAGACTTTTTCTACAAAGCATATAGTGTAGATTCAGAAAATATTTAATTTTGTTATTTTTTTCCATTTTTATAAATATTATAACAGGATAGTGTAGGATGACTTAAAAAAGTGAATTAAAATGTAAAATTTTCTAAAGTTACTTGTAAACCAAAGTTTCTTAATCAGAGTTCAATAAATATGTTGATTTATCATTCATTATTTGTGTTTTAATTAAATCCTGAGAAAATAAATAAATTAAATTGTGGTGTTCCTACTTAAAATTGACAACGAAAATTGGCGGCAAAAAGCTCTACACGCGCCCACTGATGTTTCGCGGAAAGACGCGCCCACTCTAGGGTTAAAAATGTTGTTAAAAGTAATATTGAACAACTACACCATAGAAGGATTAACAATTGGAACCCATTTAAATTTTACAGGGCTGCTTGGGAAAAACAAACAGGATTTGATTGATTGAAGAATGGGTCCCGACGTTAATCCTTCTATGGTGTAGTTGTTCATTTTTTTCAATTACATTTTAAGCTACTAGGCTTGTTTTTTTCTTTTTAGGTTATTTTACGAAGTCGGGTTTTGTATTTTTATTTTTAGAAGTGCCCGCTATGACCAAGATTTATCAAAGATATTTTTTTACATCAAAAGGTTTCCAACCCCTATTACGCATTTGTGTATCTGACGCAGCCCGTGCGGTCTTATTTTCGTATCTTTGTGGACGAACGTGTCCGAGGGTACGCTTTCAGTCTTAATGGATAACAGGGGATAATCGATCTCTCTTTAGAAACTCGATTGCCGAGAGTCTTGGGTACGATTTATTTATGATTTGCTTTGTTACTGATCTTGATGTCTGATCATGATTGTGTTTTGGTTCAAGAACTGTAATGGCGAAGTGGTTTAATTTAGCTATAACTTGAATGATCTACATTCAAGCTTTGTGAGGAAATTGTTTTGAGTGTTTAAGAAACCGAAAGTTATCTATAACGATTTTAACGAAAATAAAGATTTCCAAATCGAACAAAATTTTGAGGCACATGCATGATTTCAAATACGAGTAAAAACGCAGTACAGATAAGAAAACACCATAAACCATGGTTGGGCGGTGTTAATTTGCCTAAACGTTTCAAGCAACTAAAGCTGAATAAAAGTGAAACTTTAGCAATCCATATTGATTCAATATTAACAACTCCGAACAAACAAAACAAACTTGACCCACAATGTGACCAAAATGCTTCTCTAAAGCGGAATTAGAATCGATTGTTATTGAATGAAAGTAGCAAAATACAGGAACATGTTGTTTGTGATCCTAAAATATTTGTCGGTATTAGCACAGAACATTCATGATCGAATCCAAGAACACTACGATAGTAAAAATAAGTTAACTTCAATTTTGAAAATCATCATCAAAATTCAAATGTATAATCGTTACTAATACCCGCTGACGCTTAATCACGCAAGCGAAGAAACTGAAGAAAGTGAATTTAATATCAATAAATCGTAAGTTCAAAGACAGAGTTATTTCGCTACTTGAAATAAGATTTACAATGAATGCGTGTTGAGATAAGTAACACTATTTGTTTTAAATTTCACTGCACTCGGTAGCCACCTACGCGTCCATCGCAACTGGTGTGGCGTGTTTGAGTCATTTAAATTGAACAGTCTTCGCCCTGTGATTTATTACGTAGCTATGAAAATTATGAGTTGCTGCCTTAAGATAATTTCAAAAGCACTTTGTCTTGGTTTAGTTATTTCTAGCTTGTTATGGTTATAGGAAGTTAGATATTGATTTACATTATTATTAAGATTTAAAAATTTGATACGTAACACAGAATCTTCAGTTGTGTCGATCGAGATGCAAAATTGATTCGCTCGTAAGTAGTTAGGTTGCATTTGAGGGAATTTGAATAGCTAATGCTCTTACTGCGCGACTTTGGAATATAGATATGTCATATTTTGAGATGGTTATGTTGACAGACCAAAATAGACATTTGCTTGACGATGTCATCCGCTCTCTACTAAAAAAGCGTCTAAAATAGAATATTGTCGAGATTTTGTTAAAGATGACTTTATTAACACTAGTGGTAAAGGCTCGTCTGCTATTTTGAGTGTATCAAAAGTCTGCGGAGCAATAAATTTAATGTTGTTGTAATATGTTATTTATTTAAAGAAACATTCGTTTGTAATAGTGTGGGCGAAAAGGAACCTACCTAGCTGAGCGCTAGACATTTGTAACAGAAACGAAACTCGTTCCTCGTAGCATGATTCAAATCGCGAAACAAATCAAGTTCACTAATTTGAATTATTCACCACCAATATCATTGTGTGATTTGAGTGATTAATTGTTACTTTACATAATAATTATCTGATTTTATTTTGAACCCCTGTTTAGAGGACACTTAATATGCAGGAATGGTTAATTTGTGTATTTGGTATTATTGAAATTAATAAGATAATGTTTGGCATGATTAATATAATTACAATTTTGATTAAGATCTTTAATGGTTTAATATTCCTTTAATTTAATATGGTCTCATAATACTAAAGTAATAATAAATTTTACGGCGGGGTGGATCAACGGTGGCCCAGGAGTGGGGGCCTACTATTGAGCTAGTTGTAGGAAAGAAATCATGAGCGTAGACCTAACAGTCAGTCTTCTTTCAAGTTTTCTCAAAGAATCTATCTCTTCAAAAACAATCACAAATTCCCAAATATCAGCTGAACCACTAAATATTGCTGAACATACATGGGGGTTAAATTGATCCACTCCGTGTGCTACATGCTGCAGTGACATAAGATAAATTATCCGATTTTTGTTGCCTTTTATGACACTCTTGACCCTAGGGCCTAGAATGCCCACATGTGATTGGGATCAGTAGGTATAGTAAAGCCGGCGGTAGGTATAGTAGAGGCGGCGAAAAATCTAACACTACATATATTAATTATTCCATTTCCTGCAGAAACGCCCCTACAGCCCACAACACTTTTATTTGCATCCTTCTTTAAAATTGAATACAATCTGTTGACTGACAGATTGTATTCAATTCAACACACACATTGAACACAGTTATCTATTCTCACCTTATAATTAACCAATCTTCACTCTTCCCTTAGCCTTAGTTCCTCGAAAGGATCTTAATATCTTTTAACTCTATGTTCTAGGAATAACTAAATTTGTAGCTTTAGAGATGATTATTTTGACGAAATCTGGTACTTCTTGTGAAATTTTGTGTATTGAAATATATTTGTCTACTCATTGTGTAGCGAAATAACCGTGAACTGTACAAATTATGCGCGGGCGTGGGCGCGGCGCGGGGGCGCCTTTGTTTTCACTTTCTTGTCTTTTCCACTCGATTATTAATTCGATATCATGTATCGATTACACTTTAGATTTAACTTATTGCCCGACTGCCAGGAAGGGTTATGTTTTCCGAGCGTATCTTGTATCTTTGTATGTATGCAATATTCTTTATGTTTCAGAGCATTGCGGGCGCTACCCGTACGGGTCGCCCGTATAGCTGTGAAACCAGCATAATATAATAAGTTTAGACTAGACCATTTTTAAGTAAGGAATTAATTACATGTAACAGAATCTGAAGTGCAACAAATATATTAGATTTGAGGCTTCTGTGCTTTAGTAATTTACATATATTTGGGTGAATTTCAACAAACACGAATTTTGCCTAATTACAGTGGCGAATTTAAATTTGCTGTTTCTGATAATTTTTTTGGCCTAAATAATAGATAAAGAGTAGTACTAATTAATCATATACTAGAGATCGAAAAAAATTTATTAGTTCATGAGATATTTCCATTTGAAAATATCATATGCCACCGAAATTATTAAAGGACCACCGGAATTAAAATCCAAGCCACCGAAATTGATTAAATTTAAACTTGCTGTTTCTAATACACTTTATTTGGCATAAATAATATGTAAATAGTAGTAATAATTAGTCATATAGTAGAGATTGAAAAAAAAAATATTTGTTCCGGAGATATTATCAAATTACACTATCAAATGCCACCGAAATTAGGACCACTGGAATTAGAATTTGATCCACCGAAATTGATTTATGCCCATGAGAAATCATAAAGGCAGGATCATTTAATACTTTAAAGATATGTACATTTTGAAGAATAGGAGTCTAGATGAACGGACTCCTTTTAGCGGTGATTAGACAGGCCCATTGAACTTCTGAGCCACGTTTATAAGCTGTTTTCGAGGGTCCTCACAAATCGCATTGCACGCAGGCTTGACGACTTCCAGCCTCCCGAACAAACAGGATTCCGAAAAGGCTACAGCACCATAGACCATATACACACATTGCGGCAGATTATACAAAAAACCGCGGAGTATAATTTGCCGTTATGTATAGCCTATCTGGAATATGAGAAGGCCTTTGATTCTATCGAGATCTGGGTGGTACTAGATTCTCTCCAGCGGTGGCGGATCGACTACCGGTATATTGAGGTGTTGAAGTATTTGTACTCATCCGCCATCATGTCCGTCAGAGTACACGACACAACAACGAACCCCATCCAACCGCAGAGAAGTGTCAGACAAGGATGTCATATCCCCAAAACTGTTCACCGCTGTGTTGGAAGACGTGTTCAAGCTGATGGAGTGGAAACAACATGGCATTAACATCAATGGCGAATACATCACACACCTGCGATATGCCGATGATATAGTAATCCTGGCGGGTTCCCTGGAAGAACTTGGTACAATGCTCGGGGACTTGAACAGCGCCTCACAACGGGTGGGTTTTAAGATGAACATGGACAAGACGAAAATCATGGCGAATGTCCATGTCACACCCGTATCGGTTGTTGTTGACGGCGCTGTTCTCGAAGTTCTAGACGAATACAATTACCTGGGACAAGTGACCCAGATGGGTAAGTCCAACTTCGAGAAAGAAGTCACTTGTAGAATCTAACTCGGATGAGCTGCGTTCGGGAAACCCCGTCATATATTGTCGTCCAAAACACTACCTCAGTGCCTGAAGTTTAAGCTGGTTGAGCAGTTTGTGTTGCCAGTGATGACATACGAATCCGAGACGTGGTGCTTTACTATTGGCCTAATCCACAACCTCAGAGAAGCGCAGCGGGCTATGGAGAAGGCTATGCTTGGTATTTCTCTACGCGATCGCATCAGAAATGAGGAGATCCGTAGACGAACAAGGGTAACCGACATAGCTCGAAGAATAAGCCGGCTGAAGTGGCAATGGGCGGGCCACATAGTGCGAAGGACCGATAACCATTGGGTAAGAAAGGTCCTCGAATGGCGCCCACGTCTCGAAAAAAGGAGCATAGGACGCCCCCCGACCAGGTGGACTGACGACCTGAAGAAGACAGCGGGCATCCGCTGGATTCAGAAGGCTCAGGACCAGTCAGAGTGGTGCAAGTTAGGGGAAGCCTATGTCCAGCAGTGGACCTCCAAGGGCTGATGGATAGATGGAGACACGCTTGTGTTTCTATGGCCTATACTTCCCTATACGCTTTGATTTGCCACCGCAGCCACCGAGATTGCGCCACCGGACTTAGAATCAGAGACAAAACTTGAATTTTAAAGAAAACTTTTAGTCACAGGTTAACTTTTGTTTCACAATTATAGTTGAAAACCGTTAATGGAACCCTCCATAAAATTTCTAGATAATCTGCTTTGTATTTTTACTAATATACATGACATCGGAATTGGATGATTTTGTATTCCTGCGCCACCGCAGTTAGTACTTACGTGTTTGGCAGGAAAATTACGCAGCCAGTCGGTCATCCTAACACGCAGTTTGCAAGAGCACAACTGAACGGTGTGGGGAGAGCCAGTATGGTGTCTTCCAAATCGTTAAGTAACAAGTAATGAAGTATACAAAATGCGCCACCGGTATTGCTTTTTTTTGTAGGACATTTTTAAAAGATGTTTTAAGAGCTGTTGTTTAATCTTAAATTACTCCATAAATATATATTAGTTGTGTTATTTAATGTATTTCTAAAAAACATTCCCTTTCAATGAAATTTATTTACCAAAAAAATTTAAATTAATAAAATATGTAAATAAACGCAGTTTGGACAGTACACCGGAATTAGATTTTAGGTCTTAGATATTTTTTTATTAAGAATCTATGCATTAAATACCTCTGAATACTTCACTATCATGTAGATCACTACTTAAACTACCTATATAAAATTATGCATAATTGTAGTTCTCCTCCACACATTAATTTTCAACCTCGCCGTCTCAAAAATGCACTTGGGAAATTCACCCATTTACGCCTACTACTTTTATTCGGCTACATTATGTCGATATTTGGACTTCGTGTAAAGTCGAAATGTTTACGCATGTTAAATTCAATATGACAATTTATGAGCGTTTCCAAAGTTCTACCAGTCATGATATTATACTGGTAGATTACAGATAATCACAAATTGGCAGAATATTGATATCAAGCGAGCTGTCGTAACAAGTTTCGTGATCATAAATTACTTAAATGCTAATAGTTGAATATTGTCGCCTTCAGAGAATATAATTATATCTCTTAAATTATGCTCTAACTATAATTTTAATAAGTGACGTTTTTGTGAAATAGCATCGTCTAATGTTATGAGTAAGCCTACCGCATAGATTTATTATTTTGTAATCATATATTTTGATAATTTATTTATTATAACACTAAATAGTGTACTATAATTTAGGTATTTGAATGGTATCTCTCTCAATCTCCGAAGTTTCCCATATCTTCATAAATGGGACGACACGCAGTTAAACATATAAATTACAATTTTGATCATTTTTATACTTCATTTGAAATCATTATTGTCAGCGTAGGTTTTTACTTGTTTTTCTCTTATCTTCTCTTCTATAAAGTCTTATAACACTTTCCGAAGTGTTCATCGCATCTTTGAAATATCCAATTTGTACTAAGAATAAGTATGCTTATCGCCATGCGCTGCACATTTCAAGTTTCGAATATTATATCTAATATTATTTCTGATAAACGATTTAGAGTTAGGAATTCCTAAGTAAATAAATAAGTTGTTGTCGTACTGTTTATTTGTAAATCAGAGACTGATTTCAATACTCGTATGGTATCTGCTGTTGAGTTGCACCGGTTGCTCGTCAACAAACCCACACGAGGTCCGCTTTGTGACTTTGTCGTCAATTAGTCACATGCAGATCGTGGTTGGTACAACGCTGTGTGATGCAAATTATGTTCGCTTCGAACTTGAAATAGCAGTGCCACGATATGGGGCGGTGAAGTGTTTAGTGTTTGCAAATGTTAGACATGTACAGACACGAGTGTGTTTGCGCGCGTATCTTTTACTTCCGTTTATTTTTTATTTCGACATTTTTTTATTTTTCTTTCTGTTCTTTAGTGTTATTGACAGATGAAGGATTGTATGAATGTGTGCGTATGTCTTTCTGTGCACTTGTATGATGGCATCTCTTAAATTATCCTTATGTCAGTTAGAAATTGAAAAAGTAATTGGGCGACACAATGACGTAACACAAGAGCGGCCCCACAGTAAATGCTGAATGGTGCCTCAAGCGAGTGATACAGGGATTTTCCTTATTCTCACATCCTTAGTCCTTTTCCTTAGTCTTTACCCTCATACCTTTGCTCGATCTTGTTCAAGAGTGTGGCAGTGGATATTGTTGCGAACATCACGCTGTGTCTCGCCAGCATACTAATCACATGCGCATTGATGTGTCTGTCCTCGAATGGATTATTATTGCCTTCTTAGAATCATTCTCTGTAACAACGCATGTTTTATTTATCTGTTCGTGTCAATAAATGTATGGTTGTATTTTGTAGTGTTATTATTTATTACTTTTGATTCTCGGAAATCTTAGCTGCGAAATACTGAAAATTAGAGAATTATAATGGTTGTTTTACCAAATCCTTTATTTTTTATGCGAGTTTAAAAAATGGGCCTTCTTTTCGGTGTTGGGTTTTTTGCTACATCTAATGTATGTTCACATTTCATGAGACGAATTTTGATCAGTTTAGATACGTGAATTGAATTTTAATCTAGTGATTTGGAGTTCATCCTCACACATGAATGAATGCCATGGTTTTAGCTGTTTTCGGACGCACATTGACGAAATTAGGAGCATAGTATAACTAAAAGAAAACAATTACATATTTCTGGTTATTTTAAAGAGGTCTTTATGCAACGTGTATACCTGCTATGTCAGTCGCCAGACACTGGTCGAAAATTAAGTATGAATAGTGTGACAAATAAATACAACTAGTCGTGTTGTAACAGTTATTTACAAGTATAATAGAGAATGTGTGTGAATATTATGCACTCTGTCTAATAAACATTTTTGCCTACTGTAATGTTCTATTATGTCTGAAAGAAATTGCTACTTCGTCATATGACCTCCAAGTTTGTATCATGTTTTCTAGAATTTCCTACTGTTGACTAAAGGATCCTTTACAGGCTTAACTCCTTATATGTCTGTAATAGTCTTTTTGTATGTTAGATGTGACTCTTTGAATTTGTTGGATAAAAGTATTTAAAACATGTAGGTAATGCTTATGAATTAAAACCAAGAAGGTAGACTAAACAGTTTAATAAACGAAACTATAATACGGTTTCCTGTCTACTACCTCTTTACTTAGTTTTAAATACAGCTTATGTTTTGCGTCATTTGCTTTCTATTTCATCGGTCTCATGCCCACGAGTAACATATGCAAATGGAACCAGGTGTTGCGCTTCATATTTGCATGTCATGAATGTATAAAGTCCACTCGGAGTTATTTAATAGCACATTACATGGCCCTTATGCCGCATTAGCGCACGCTTCCCGGATCATGGCGTTATTGACAAGCTCAGATCAATTGACAAGTTTGAACGGTATTTAAACTACGAGTATTTAAATATAACTTTCGTATTAAATATGGAGAGAAAATATCGGGATATAAATTCATATAGATTAAAAAAAGGATCATCAAAATCGGTTCACTCAGTTCAAAGTTCTGAGGTAACAAACATAAAAAAAATACAGTCGAATTCAGAACCTCCTCCTTCTTTTAAAGTCGGTTAAAAAGAATCACAACTATCATCAGGTTTGAATGAGAAATAGGTAACCTAGCTGTATTGGGTGCCGTTTCGTTGCCGTAGAAAATAAAAATATAAAATAGGAACATATTTTCCATCTTATTCCAAGTATTGTGGGCAGTTAAAAATCAAATCATCGGTTATATGTTGAACTGTATTATAAATCTTCACGTGGACAAGTTCATTAGGGATCCCAGTCTGCTCGTTAATTGACTCTTGTTCGGTTATTTTTAAGATAAATTTAGTCTTTTGAACATGGCTTGGTATTCTTTTCCTTTTGAAATTGTAAACTTTTGATGTAATCTTTATTGATTTGTAAGTCTTTGACTTTGGTGTTTGTAACCAAAGCAATATCTGTTATGATGTTTTTAAGATACAAGGCCTTGCTACTGAAGTTATCAGTACATGCTATTTTTGAAAGCCTGAAGGGCTGACTGTAAAGCATACGAGCCATCTAAATGGTGAGTGGTCCAATCGCCTATGGACTAGGTGTATTAATAATAATCCAATCTTTTTTATGAATATCACACAGATTTAGTTTGCATATTCATGACTGTGCCACAGAATAGAACTATGCCTTATTAAAGAACTTATTAGCGAATGAACCGCCTTTAATGCCGGGAAAACATCTTTATTGCTTTTTATAATGACAACTCGGAATTCTGATGAAGCTATTAGATGAATAGATTAATGGACAATATATTTTAGTATATCAATTTGTTAATGAGTCATAATTATAAAGGTGCTGTGTTTAATGATCTGTCTCAGCTCCAAGTCCGATTCCATGTCACCCGTACTGATATAAACCGAAACGTTACAATGCGAATGAAATCACGACACGAAAATTATGTCAAATTAATTTTCCTTTTATGGATAACATCATGAATTATTATTGATAAACTGGAACAGAAATTGGAAGAGAACAATACACGATTCAGCTTCTTAGTAAATTAATTTATTTTATATACGGACGGTCGCGCGCGGACGACGGACTGACACGACGAAACTATAAGGGTTCCGTTTTGACTTCGCAATCTTAAAAAATGGCTATTCCATGTCGCAACTTGCAATATGAAACAAAATCTAAACTAGTAGGACTTCAAACAATACAAACCATATCCATCTTTGGAGTATGATCTGGCGCCGTATTCTATTACTTCGTATATTATGTACAAGCATGAATATGAATATAGTGATCGTTGAATAAATTACCGACAACCGTGTCGAATCAAGGATATGAGTGTGCGTACTATGCTAATTATGACCAAAACAAGTATTGGATTACCTACATCTGAAAATTCTTATTTTTATCTATTTCAAATTTAACAGAAATATTTATGTAACCTGCAGTGACTGCAGGACTGCACCTATGTATTTACACGAAGATACGGGTAGTCCTTACAATACTTTACACGTTGAAAATTAGTGAATGTGGGTGAAACGTGACTGGGTCAACATAATATATTATACAATATTAGTTGAGGCGTGATATTCGCACATTCAGGTGATCTTCAGTTACGATTTACTCTGTATGGCCTTCAGTTTCCTGGCGAGGACATTACGCAAATTATGTGGATTTTAGGAATTATTGCATATTGTTATTATTTAAAATTTTAAAGGATTGACATTGGAGGTCAGTACAGCTGATAATTCTGCCCTGAAGTAGGGTGTTTCAAAACGAAAGTGCTTGAGTTTCTTCGGTAAGGATTTTTTTATGGAAATAGCCGGCAAACGAGCTGACGATCCACCTGATGGTAAGTGGATATTGCCGCTATTATGGGATTATTCATTCTTTATTTAATTGCAATCAAATGCAATTTTTCGATACTAAATCTTTTAGTGGTGGTAGCGTACTATTATAAGAATTATAATATGGATTGTTTTCATCACTATACACATCACACTTGATTTACATCAATACAATCAATGTCGAACTTAACAGATGTTAATTCTTATTCAGGTCGTATCTATCAAACATTACATAGCTTGTGCTATAGATGACGTCATGGCTACTCACAGTGTGATTGAAGGCTTTTCAGTATTTAAGTAAATTGTGTACTATATGCAGAGAGGAACATAGCTAATAGCTATATGTAATTAAACTATGTCCCAATTCAAAATGAGATTCAATTCTTTCCAGATTTCTCGATTGTTAAGCTTTGGCAAGCTTTTATAAGATACATTTCTCGGGTGAACTTGGAGAGATTGCAGTATAAAATATCACAATTTTAATGCTCGCCATTAAAATGATGATATTTTATTTATATTGCGGGCAATAAAGTTTAATGAATAATCATTAGTCAGAAATCTAAAAGTATATTATCTAATCAACACTGAATTAATGCTAACGATTAATGATTAGTGTGTTCATAATTTTTGTTTTAAAATACATATATAACATTCCTGCCTAATGCAAAATAAAGAAAGTATGAGTTAATATGTGTGAGACCGTGTTTGTCTATACAAAATAATTATTTTGATTAATATCTACTAAAATCGCGTGTCGTTAATTCGGTTATATGTCTCTACAACGTAACGTAATTTTAAACTTGCTATCTGGTTTTAAATAGGTAACTAGTAACTATTCTGTGAGCTTAATTACAATTTATTTGTATTCTTTAGTAACCGTCTTCATTATTTATTTGCAAATTTTATGACTCTCACGTAACAGTTTTCAAGTTTGTTCATTAGTCACGAATCACGAAGGACAGAATTTTGGATTTGGAGTATTTTGAACCAGTTTGGAATACACAGTATCATAATACTGTAAGCTTCAAACTGAAACATAACACTGCTACGACTTTTGTACTATAATTCCTGAAACAAAATTTTAAGATAATATTATAAAGACTGGAGAGGTAAAGTGGTACTGCTGTATCTAATATTACTCTATACTGATGAAGTTTAAAAACAGCATCAGGAGGCTGTTTCACAAGGTATAACGCAATCAGAAGTGTACAAGTTACTCCTACTAAGGTTAAGGCGGCGACATCAAGCGTAATTAAGCGCAATAAATTACGGTTTCAGATCTGTTCTTAATAAATACGTGATGGCATCAACATAACATTATCTTAATCTATATAATCTTTAGTCCTTAGTATTGTAGCTTGTGGAATTCTGAAACATTTGACTCTTTATAATGTATATTCACAGTAGGTATACTCGTACCATTTATTCGTCGGAGTCGATCATCATAAAACCTATATTTTGAAGTTAATCCCAACGTAGGGGACGTTGGGATTAGCTCCTCAACAATAGTGCCTTGTCCCTCTGATGGAACTTATGTATTTTACGGTACTTTACATAGTGCTGGGTTTTTTAGCTACCTCTCTTGTTGGGTCAAATCTTGCAAGCTTAATTAGATCTACTTCTTCTTATCCTAAAGAGTTAAAGTTTTTCATACTGATTTAGTTCTGGTGACATTTCAATTTTGTAAAACACATAATTATGACCTGATACTAAACTAAAGTTTGGCTCCAGAAAAGCGAACTCCTTACCTGATGTTTAACAGCCTATCCATCCATCCATCAAAAACGTGTTTCAATAACTAGCTACCTAGTTACTTCCTAAAACTAATTATCTTATAATATTTGGGCGGGTTTCGGTTGCACTGTCGGGATACTTGGGATTGAACTAAGCGAGTTCCTGCGTCATTGGTCGCAACGCAGCGATGTCTTTGGTGTTACGATGATGATGGTAATCCATGCGTATTTATTTTTAGCTGACTATCTATAAAAGAAGGGAGCCCGCGGTAATTATTAATATTGGCGTCACTTCGCTGTACTCTTAATTCCAAATGCCCTCATTGCGACTTTAATGTTAACTTTAATGTTTGATAGCTTTATATTATATGCAAATCCTGCAAAACTCGCAAAACTGCCAACCTCGTAAGCTTATTATTCGTAACCTAACCTCAGTCAATGTATTAGTCCTTACGATACGATACAATAGCACCGCACGCAGTTATGCAAGAGCAATTTCAATATTATCGAATAGGCGAGATCTGTGTCGTACGAATTTGCATGGGATTGACCAACGGATCGTGTGCTTGGGATATTTACACTAGGCAGGTCGGCTGTGTGCTAAGTGCCTTCTGGTGTAGCTGGTTTCCAATGTCAATATTAAAAGTTTACGATTGTTTGATTCTTGATAACCTTTTTGGCTATGATCGTTTTAACCAACAACTTCGGTATTTAAGATTCTATGAGTTGATAACGTTCTACAGTTGATTTTAAGAAGTGTGATATATGTATCTACTCAAGCAGGTAGAAAACCCTGTCATCATACGTAATTATCGTTTTGATCAAGCTAATTGATACGAAGCTTCCAAAAGAAGAGTATCATGGCGCTGCAACAATGTTACGTCCTCTGTTTTTTCAGTACAGATAAGCAGACTCAACTTGCAGATAGTCCCATGCTGATTCGTAATAGGTATTCACTGAATGTAGTAATGAGTAGTATAATTATGATGCTCAACATACTGTACACTGTACATGCGCTATGGTTTTTTATGTGGTTACGAAGATAAGAGGATGTAGATAGTAAGTTTTCTGGTTCGATTTTCCGCCACAGTTACCTCACCCAACCTAGAGATGATATTCAAGGCTTATCTTTTGTTTGCATGGCCCACTTCATGGTCGCCAGAGTAATGTTTCACACGTTTAGAAAGATAAAGAATATACATGTACCTTTAATTTAAGTAACGTTAGGCACAAAGTCTTTGTCGAATTTAAATCGAGGAATTTTAAACTTCAAAAAACAATAAATAGTGTACTTATGATAAGTTTTCAAACAATTGGCAACATACATGGTAATTTTTATTGTTGCTAGGTTAATGTGAATCACATTATGTGACAAAGAAAAATATCTTGCAAATTAAAATCAAGAAATTAATCGGTATCGAACCAAACAAATGTGAGATTCTTCGTACACTTTTAAATAATTTTAACTGCTATTTCTCTAGCGTACGTAAACCAGCGTAAGTTGTCGTTACTGATCTTTTCAAAAACGAAGAAGTACAAAAAACATAAGTAAATAGTTACACAACTTGTCTACCGAATAGTCTACAATAGTAAGCTCTTCAGACATTTAGTCAGTAGTAGTGTTGGTGAAGTACTCGTAAATTACAATAGCAACAGCACTCGGTACAAAATTATGAATAGTCCATTTAAATTCAAATACCGCCGAGTGACGTTAAAATAACCGAGAATGGACAATAGAGAAAACTTCATTCTCAACACTAAATAGTTATCCCACCAAAAACATTTTTCTGTAAAGTGTTGCCAAGACGAGACCATACTTAGCGCCCACTCCCGGCCGCTATCCCACTACTGCCCGATAACGGGACTTTTGGCTGTTGGGTTTCCCCTCTGGCCCGGTTCGCCACTCCTTAGTTAACCTGCATCTCCCAGACTCCTCTGGGTGATCCATATCAATGGCTCCATCAAATCAAATGGCTCCATCAAATGGCTGTAAATCAAAAAGTTATCAGATCTCATGTAGAGCCAAACTTTTAACTCAACAAGTCAACACGCCCTAACTATACAAGTCATATCTTCACAAACGCTACACCTTAGTGAACATTATGGTTATTCTAATCTAAATTTGAAAATGAAAGTTCAAAAATTAAATTAATTGCAGATTTGGTTATTCATTCATATATCCAAACTGTAGTATCAAATTAGTTATTGTACAGCTCTCTTTACTATACGCACTGTATTTATATCTTACCTAAAACAAATACACTTATTTGTTATTTGTTATGTGAAAGATATTTGTAGGGAGTAATCGATCATTTATCATTTATAAACGACTTGAAAGATGTTCTTGGCACGACAAAACTGTGGCCTAACTGGGTTTGTGTGCGTCGTATCAAACGTTTTGTGTATCAAACTATGTTATGTATATTAAATATTATGAGCGTACACTGTACAGTGCCGTAATCCAACGTTGACACAAATTACACCATGAATATTTATGTTATCGAAACCGATCTGGCTTCAAAATTGTGCCCGGCTTACGGACTTGTTGCCTTGCGAACGATAACCGATCTATTACAAATGATGTTTTAAAACTAATAGTTTTAATGAAAGTATTAAGCATGTACCATTAATAAGCATTTATCAAATAGGTCAATACTCGTTAATTTTAATCATAGATAGTTTTAATCTGTGGTAGCACTAATCATTTTTATTCAATGTTCTACGGTTAATCTTTTGTTAAACATATTCTCTTCGTCGTTACTCACGTGTTTGTATCATCTACAGAGTTTCTTTACATTTTTATATCGTAGAACAAGACCCTTAGGTACTCTTATACTGGCGACAGAAACTTTGGTGTAGGAAATGCCTACGAAACTACTTGTAAAGTTGTCACATGCTTTCATCTAAGTTAGGACGTCAGTCAATATGCTTATCATTAGATATTTTTCTTGCAAATTGTTTATTTTGGTTGAACTTTTAAAATTAATAAATTATAAATTTCTATTAGCCGAATTTTGAGTTTAAATTTGGGCATATTTCCAACCGACTTGACAAAACGGAGAAGGTTCTCAATTCCGTAGAATGTTTGTTAGGCAGTACACATATGAGAAGTTAAATATTGTGCTTTCAATCTCAAAAACAACAAAGAAGGCGTCGGTTGACAGGATAGTGTACGTCCAACGGATGGTACCGATCGCCATTTTAGTCCGGGAAGTCCGGGCGATAAACTTTTGAATCGTTGGAGAGAACGTGTCAGAAATCACTAATTAAAGGAACGCCTTGTCAGAAATAGCAGTTTTATTGTTACAAGTGTGACAACATTTTATGTTTCTGATACGCACGTAAATTCAACCTGATGATTACATTAAATTACAAATTGCGCATATAGGTGATTAGTTATGGAGAGAAATTAATATTTCCATTCATTCTATATTTTTTTATGTTAATGTACAATGTTTAAGTATGTTAAAGTATATGTTAGTACCAGAAATATTACGTGTATTATTGGAGGTTTTAACATTTATCAAGACACGCATTTAAATTAGTTATGTCCCGATTTATACGTACCTAAAGTGAGAGCGTGTATAATTGCTCGCATGGTCTGTAAGTGTACAATACCAATTATGTTGTTATGGTGAGGTCAGTACCTCCGAACTTAGAACAGTATAGACGAGATTGATTTACTTGGCGTCACTAAATGCCTACACTATACCGCTGAGTAATCTTGATAGAGATAATAATTTTAGCGTAAATACTTGTCAGAGCGCCGTATCACACGCAAAGTCCGTTAATCTGATTTACGAGACGTTGAACGTAAACCAATTTGATGCATTTTAAGATTTTATCACATCACAGCGACTTGTGGCTAATAAATACTCCTATTGTGCAGTGAATTCGCCATGATTTGATCAATACTAAGCAAACTTTGACCTAAGAAAATGTCAAACGTGGGAGGCGATTGTTGCGTGAGAATGCTATAGGAAAACAACAGAAGAATGTTCCACATCCAAGGTCCGTTTGAACAGTCGCTGCGCTGCGGCGATGAACTGTCACCGAGTGGAAACAAAACCCTCGCAGCACTTGCAAAGATCCACAAACATTGCACTGGCAAAGCGCATGCACATGGCTGTGTCGATCCCAAACATAATCCCCTCGTCAAATCTGACTCAAGTGGAAGCCTTCAATCTAGAAAATCCTTTAGAGGCGATTGTATTATAGAAATCAAAGATACAGTAAAGCAAGACAACAGTTTTGCTAAAAATGGATCACTTACAAAAAGCTTCAGCAACAGCACTAGCTCTTATGAAGGGCACAGTGACACAGATTCAGAATGCACATTTAAAACTCGAATGGATCATAACAAGACCCCTGATGCCTGTGAAAGATTGTTTACACAAAATACTAAAGCTTCGCTTATGAAAACAGCTCGTATGCGTTATGCCGACGACAGTGTTGTCTCTTCTATGCATGACGAAGTTGATGGAGAAAAATGGAAGCATACATTCGCCCGAACACCATCAAGATCAAGCTTCAAAGAACGCAAATCAGCCGTTGTTACTATAGAAGAAGTTAAGTCGGATGGGTTGAATGATGAAGAAGTAATAGGTGAGAAGAAAAAAATTTTGCAAAATAAATCTGGCTTGCAACGAAAAGGCTCCTTTGGGAACCCAGCTAATGGAAAGTCCATCAACGTAGCTAAACCTCCATGGAGAGGGGCTTGTAAGAATGGGAAACCGGAGCCATTTGTGCGAACGCCTTCCTTGCGTGGGAGTATACGAAAGAAAACTACGAAAAGCGACGGGGTGCCTTGGCGAAGGCTTTACGAGCTTTCGCTTTGGAGAAAGTGTGGGGTGAGCTTCGCGTCGAACTGGGCAGATACGGAGCGTGCTCTCCTGCGTCCGTGGACCGAGCTGTCTTCCCAGCCGCCACCGCCGTTTTCGGTAAGTCAAACGTCAGTCACGTACACAGCCGCGGGCACCGGCTGCACTTTGTTACTTTACATTGCGTATAAGGCATCAATTGATTGCTACTCCGCCTTTTTATCGATGGGGAGCGCACGACTTCGAATATCGTTATAACGGATCAGATGGACAAGCTATAGTCACTTCTGTGAGTAACTCCATCGAGTAAATCGTCGATTCATCTTGTTGCTTTAGTCAAATTTCGTTTTGATACTAAGTATGGTCCTTATTTAATCTTATCTTGATACCATGTGAAGCAACGCACCTTTGTTTGCTGTAGACAGATGGAGATAAATGTTTTATTTTACGAGTATATTTGACAACGAAAGAATTCTTGTAAATATTGATACTATATTTTAAGATTTGAAGACACGTTTAGTTTCTGACTATATTATTATGTACTTAATGTTATCCAGTAATTTCACTTTAGTGTTTAAATCCATTCTTGTAACAAATTTAAATTATTACATAACTACGAGAGTATAAAACCCATATGTAGTAAGCTTCAACTACCGTCTAGCTACCACATTTATTCATACGCCTTGGGCAACCGATTTTCACCGTGAGATCCTTTTGTAATTTAACTAGCTACTTTGGTAACCTATGGAGCAGATCAGTCACTTTCAAATGCCACGCTTGTTGTCTCCCATTTATAGTCTCTGCAACGGACAAAGAACCACTATCCTTCGGCAAATTAATTCTTATTCAAGACAATTTACTCTGGTCTGAGCGGCCACTTAAATCATTAACACTGTCTAATGAATCAATAGTGCAGTGCGAAGTATCTCTTTACAGTTTGAATTAGACAAGTACATAGGTACTTTTTTAGATAGAAACCGGAAGATTGTAGGCACTGAATCATGTCAATACTGTTGTGTTTTAATATGTAACTAGAATATTTTAGGCGCTGCGAATAAAATCAGGCATACCTAAGATATAATTATTAATATCAATTACAATATTTATATTTTTGCTATATCGCGTGCCATTTGATTTGAGGGTCTGCATCTATAAATAATAAAAAATATTGATATACGTGTTTAATCAGTGTAATATTAAGTGTGTCTCTCTCGGGCGACGTATTTTTCACCGCAATCCCTCACCAGTTACTACATTACTGAGTACTCATTTAGGGTTATACTCGTAAATATATTTTAGTACAATCAACACTATAGAATATAACAGTAAATCTTTTGTTGAAACAACGTTTTTTGTTTAATTTAAAATTACAAGTTAGAGGTAATGATGCTAATTAAATACATTTTAGATCAAGCTCCCGTACTTGTTTGAGCTTTAACGACATCAAATATAATAAGATACATTGCTAAATCTACAATGTCGTTGCTACACGTTGCGCTTATATAATGGAGCAGTAGTAGCCAGAATACGAATTCAAATAAGCTCCTATCTAAGCAAAAAGCAACGCATCAACCCATCGTTGTCCCACTGCTGGGCTCGGGGTCTCCTCTCAATGTGAGGGGTACAGGCCATAGTCTACCAAGCTAGCCAAGTGCGGATTGGTATACTTCACATTCCTTTGAGAACTTTATGGATAACTCTCTGGTGTGCAGATTTCCTCACGATGTTTTCTTTCACCGAAGCAAGTGATAATTAACTTTTAATACGCATATAGTATTTGAAACTTAGGGGTGCGTGCCAGGATTTGAACTCGGGGCCCTGCGTTCGGGAGACCAACATTCTAACCGCTAGGCTATCACTGCTATCTCCTTTATTGGTATCTATATAATATTTTAAAAAACATTTTTTTAGGGTACATTCCCTACAGGTAACGTAAGGATGAGTTTTTATTCGTCGCGTACCCTATATCGTTGAAAAGTTTTTTTTTATTTGAAAGATAATTTGTCGCTGTTGAAAAGGTCTTTCAAAAATATTGTGGGTCTTCTAAGACCATTTTTGGAATTAAGGGTCCGGTTGCTAAATATTTGGCTTTGAAGTGCTAATTTTGTTTAGAGTCGAGTGTCCCCGCCCCCCATGCCGGCTAAACGGAGTTGGCGGAAGTGAAAAAATTCTCACAAATAAGTTAAATGATTACATTTAGGAAAACTATCACGGCTATGTTAGCATAAGTAGTTAGTAGTGAGTAATAGTCGATAAACTTACTACTTCGGAACTCTACATTGCTCGTGGCCTGACACTCAGTTACCCGGTTTTTTATGAACTTTGGCTGGACACGCTCCCGCGTGTCTAGATATGATATCAAGCTTTATTATTTTGGATTGGCGCGCTACCCACGTTACTAAAGCGCGTCACACATGGCGAAGATACTATAACATTTTAGCTTAACATAAAATATCGCTCACTATACATTTTGTATGAACCATCACACACGGCTAAGATACGATAATATTTTCATATTACGCATGTTAAGATATCGAGCGATATGGACATTTTATGTTAAGATGCTTAATATATCGTAACATGCCATGTTAAGATCCAAAATATATCGTAAGCTCCTTACGCAGTGTGCACAATATTCGATGCAAAATGGAATGAAATATGTATATTAATTTTACTTCTTCTTAGCCGTGTTGGTGTTGGCGGCTTAGAATACTGACCCCAATCCCGCGCCGGATGGGTGTCGTAAGAGGCGACTTAATCCGGCCCGCTGGTGGTAGGGCCCTCGGAGGGATTATATTGGTAGTCTTGATTTTAATTGTTTATTAATACCATTATTACTATCATAATTTCTCCAGGGGTTCGCCTGGATAGCTACCACCAGCATGAGTCAGCCGCCAAACGACTCGTCGTGTTCCGGCTGGGGGCTTGAGAGCCAGTTCTTTCTTTCTTTTTCTTCTTTCTTTCCTGGCCGGCAACGCATCAGTGATGCCTTTGGTGTTGCTGATGCCCATGGGCGACGATAGCCACTTACCATCAGGTGGATCGTCAGCTCGTTTGCCGGATATTTCCATAAAAAAAACCTATTCTCTCTGTTTTTGTTGTTGGAACGAAGTTCCTTATCGTGCGTTGTGAAAGGGGGCCAGACGGAAAATTTCGACACTTTTTGATTTTGCGAATGATGACACTTTTTTTGAAGTGATTCAGTAAGTTTTACAGAGATGGCGCTGTACAAACTGCGTAACTATATAAGGTAAATTAAATTAAGTATCCATAGCGAATTCAAAAAATTTAATAGTTTCCTTGAACTTACGTATGTTACAAGTATAAGTTGATAGCGTGATTCAGAATTAATTTACTAACGCCATCTATCCGCAACTAACCAAACTAAATATCTTAAGTCTGAACAGGCGCTGTACAACAATACAATACTTAAATCGAAAGGAACTTCGTTCCATCCAGGTGTCCCTTGACACTTCTCATGTTTTTGTTTTTATTATTAGTACGCAAAATATTGGAAACTATACTATACTTTCCTTTGACTTTTTAAAATATATTTGAAACATTTTCGATGAAAGGTCTTCGTAAAGATTAAACTCACCGCGGTCTTTCCTAAACTTTATATGATTAATTTCTACCCAAATTGTTCGGTAATGGCAACGTGCGGCAGAAATTTTTAAGTCATATTCGAAGTCAGAATCATCATCCGATGAGCTGTCCAATAAATCTAATAGTAAGGCCGTATTATTAATATTAGACTATCCTGTATATAGATTGCGGGGAAATAACCCCAGTGTGACCCAGAGCTATTCGAGCGGATATAAATATTATCGTATCTTAGCCGTGTGCGATACCTTAAGATACTATAATATTTTATAGCAAGGCATCTTAACATAAAATATTATCGTATCTTCGCCGTATGTGACGCGCTTAAATGTCGATATAAACGTCTGCTTTAACAATCAGGCGACGATGATAGAGAGCTTTCACTATTTATGACTAATGGACCGGTATGGCTCCAGGAGTTTATATCTATTGTGATTTATCACGAGTAAATCTACGATTCGTCAGAGCCGTGCGAAAGTGGCACTAACTTAATAATTGAAATTACAACAGAGGTACTCAATCTTTACAACACTTGTTTTATTTCCTTTTACCTAGACTAAATTGTTCAATAGTATACGAGTAATATTTTTTTTAATTGAAAATACCTAATAAGAACACACTGAACATAAGTAACATGAATTATTTTATTTCTTGGTCATAAACAAACCACTGTGTTTATCAATTGGCTTTTACTACTGTTGCCATTTGAGAGGCTTCAATGGCTTCACTTCAATGATCACTAACGACTTATCTAGGTATATTTCATGAAGATAATATTCTTTTATGTTACAACAAGTTATTTATACCTATGTATGTGAATGTAAAAAAGTCAAATATTAAAGTGCTTGAGAAATTATTGTTATTTATTTGAGAATCACTGACTATCAACAAACAATGCGAATGTTGTAACGTCTCTGTAACGTCGATCTCGCGTATAATTTGTCTCATGTATGGGCCGATTACCATTGCGAAATTCATGAAGCATTGATACAGTAGATTGAGGTTGGGAATGTTATCAGATTAGACCTTTGCCAACTTAGATTTCTGATAACAGCTTGAAGATAGAGATGTGTTTTTGGTATTTGTAATCTTCAGTTATATTCAACATGATTCCTAGGGCTTCTACTGTTTATCTTCCATTGGCAGAGGTAAGACTCTGAAATAAGAGAAATATTGTGCGAAGTATTTCTTATTAATAAATTAATTCGTAAAAAACATGGTAGCATTGAATCATAGTTAGCAAGTTTTATAGAAAGAATTAATGAATGCATATTTTAATCCGATTGGGTGCTAACTACTTACGAGTTATTGACCATTGATACAGTATATACAAATGAATTAATTTCTAAAGATTTACAGATTTATTTCTCGATGTAATTATTAAGATTTCTCATTAGGATTATAGGTAAAAAAACTTTAATCCAGACGAATAAATGTTACCACTTGAAAGTTATCGATCTTATTTGAAAACGGTGTTTAGCAATGACATTGTTTGCATTTCCGAAATAACTCCCGAAATTTTTTGAATAATGAATGTACGTAGACAATTAGAAGGGAGGTGACACTAAACAACACAAGGACACAATTAATGTCAAGCATAATTCGTCTCCTACACAACAAACGCCTATTGCGAAAACACAAGAGGTGTAATTGCGCACATGTTGAATGCTATACCGTGCTACGCGATACTGCAAATCATCGAGCACAGTGTTTCGGTTATTATAAGTAAATCCAGTCCTGGATTTGTCAATAGGCCGTATAGGCCACGGCCTAGGGGCGGCAGCGTCCTAGGGGCGGCAGATTTCTGAAGACGATATATTTTAGATGGTTTTGCTATTAAAAAGTGTTGCAAAAAATTGTAATTCTTGTTTTTTTACGCACTTTTTTAGTGACTAACTCAGTGCCTTCCTTATTATGAATGGAAAATTATTATTTTAGAAAGGCACATAGGGCGGCGGAAATAAATTGGCCTACACTCATAAAAAATATAAATCCGGCACTGAGTAAATCTATGAATTAAAATCTTCAATAATAATACATTTAAAGACTTTGAAATTTTTCTTCTAAAATAAATTTCATGTCACCGCGTGTAATCAAAATGCAAAATGATGATGATCCTCTAATTATATCGCAGTTACTTATAACGTATTTAATTTTTACTATTTGTATATGTATTACATATCTATAATAGTTTTTGCTCTATTTCTATCCTCCGTTTCTTGAAATTATGTTTTTGAAACAATAGAAGCCGACTTATTTTATTTTATTTTATCGTTTACTAGCTGTTACCCGCAGCTTCGCATGCGAAAATTATGTTTTACCTCATTTGTGCCTCTTTTATTCATAGAATTAAAGTACTCATATTATGCAATTTATATACTGAAACCCAAGATACAAACACAAAGGATTTCTTCGGGAGCAGGTTTTGAAAAATAAAAAATATTCACATTTTGTTTTTGTCTTTTTCCTGCAAAATTAAAAAAGATGGAAAATATGTATTCCATCAATTTAAGCAAGGAACGTTTGTTGCATTAACTGATTTGCTGAAGCAAATCATTGATGTACAAAAAACAAATTTCAAAATACAAAAAAAATTCCATACAAACTTACATCCTGTATCCCAGGGAAACCTATAAATTTTTAGGGAAAAGTTTTCTAAAGTACGGTACAAAGTATAAGTAACAACTTTACCAATTTTCATAAAAATCCGTTTACGAAACTCGTAAGATGCCTGGACAAACAAACAGATAGACAGACAATAATTTTAAAAAATATATTATTTTTGTGCTCTAATAACATGTTATTGAAGTCCCCCCTAATCGAAATTTTGAAAAAATATTAAATGTACAGAAAGTTTGCCCTTTAAGTTATTGATTTTATGATTATTTATTGTAACCACTGTACCTCTTACAGAAAAAAATAAAAAAACGGTGAAGTTTTATTGAACAACTGATATTTAAGAATTTATGTTCTGAAACTTATACTACAATCATAAAGGATTCTTCCGGTTGGTTTTAAAAATAAACAATTTTGATATTCATTTGTTTTTTCTTCTGTTTCATTCAAAATTAAGAAAAACTGGAAAATATGTACTCCATATTGTTGCAAATTTGAAGCATTTTGAAAATATTCCATACAAACTTTCATCCTATTTTCCAATGGAAATCTTCAATATTCCGGGATGAAACGTTTTCTAAACTATGACTCAGAGTATAAGTAGCAACTTTACCAATTTTCATCGAAATCCGTCCAAGGGTTTTGATGTGATGCCCGGACAGACAAAAAGACAGACAGACGTACAATAATTCTAAAAAAGTATTTTTGTGCTTTAACACGTTTTAAGACACCTCTAATCAAAATTTTGGAAAAATATTCGATGTACAGAAAATTTGCCCCTTGAGTTTTATTAAAGTTATTGAGTTTTATTATTTTAGAAAACTACTGGAACGTTTTTCAGTGTATCCATTACAAAGTAACAAACAAATAAACCAAAAATCAAAACTTTCATATCAATTCACTTCATATTTCGTTAATTATGGATTATAAATTTCAATATTAATTCCTCTCCCTCTTTCGCTTCCTCTTCCTCTCATTCTTCCTCTCCCGCTCCCGGTTCCTCTCCCGCTTTCTGTCCTGCTTCCACTCAAGCTCCCGGTCCCTCTACCGCTTCCTGTCCCGCTCCTGGTCCCTCTCCCTCTCCCGCTCCCTGCTCCTCCCTCTTTCACGCTCCCGATTCTTCTCCCTATCCCGCTCCCTGTCCCGGTCCCTCTCCCGGTCCTTCTCCCACTTCCTGCCCCCTTCCCTCTCCCGATGCCTATACCTCTCCCGCTTCAGGTCCATCTCTCGGTTTCTGTTACTCTCCCTCACCCGCTCCCGGTCCCTCTCCTTCTTCCTGCCCCTCTCCCCTCCTCCTTCCATTCGTAAAGTCCCCTACATTAAATTTTTGTTTCTCACTATAAGCTTACATATTAATTTTCACATTTCTGAGTTCAAAAAATGACGTAGTTTCTTAAATATTTACAATCCCTTAGTTTTACCCCATATGCTGATGAATTTCGACGAAACCGTGATACAGTTATTTTTTGTGTCTTCCTATAAGCTTATATGTATATAAATTTTTTTTTTTTTTTTTACATAAAATAAGTTAATGCTTGACCACAATCCCACCTGATGGTAAGTGAAGATATGGTCCAGGATGGTGAGCGCACTAACTTAATAAAAGCCTATTCACTCTTTTCTTGAAGTCATCCACGTCATAGGTGGGTGGGAACGCAGACGCAGGCAAGCTATTCCAATCCTTCGCGGTGCGCATAATGAATGACGATGCAAACCGCCTCGTCCGTACCAGCGGGATGTCTACCACGAAAGGGTGGATACCCGCCGTGCGTCGTGACGTTCGATGGTGGAACGGGGAAGGGGGAATTAATTCAAATAATTCCTTCGCACACTCTCCAAAATGTGCCCTATAGAAAACCGAGAGGCTGGCCACTCTGCGCCTGTACTCGAGACTTTGCAGATTGGTCTTAACCAGATCTTGGTCACCAATGAGCCTCTTCGCACGCCTCTCCATCGAATCCAAAGCAGAAAGGTGACATTTGGCTGCACCAGCCCAAATGTGAGAACAGTACTCCACACATGGCCTAACCTGAGCTTTGTATAAGGTTAACAATTGCCTCGGTGTGAAGTACCGCCGCACCTTCGCAAGGACGCCAAGTTTCCTTGCACCAGCTTTAACTTTGGATTCGATGAACTGCCCAAAGTTGAGCTTGGAGGATATCTCAACTCCTAACAACTGAAGGCAGTCGGTATTACCCAAGGACACATTCTGAAAAGTAGGAGTCAAGGTGAGCGGACTCCTTTTGGCGGTGAAGAGACACGTCTGTGTTTTAGTGGCCTTGAATCTCACAAGATTGGCTTCGCCCCACTCGGACACAGCCCGAAGTGTGAGATTCACACGTTTCACCATGGCTTCTCTTTCTGACTGAATTTCATGCCTACTGGCCCTGGAACTCGGTAGGTATCTCTCTACCACTGTGCTGTCATCTGCGTACCCATATATACCGGGCATGAGCAGGTCATTAATGTGTAGCAAGAATAGAGTGGTGGAGAGAACGGACCCCTGAGGAACTCCGGCATTTGTAGCCATCGTTTCTGATGAACTGCCATCGACTACAACCCGGAAAGACCGGTCGCTCAGGAAGTCCTCTACCCAGTTCATAAGGCCAGGGGATATGCCGTAAGCTGGAAGCTTGCTTAGGAGGCTAGCGTGCCAGACCCTATCGAAGGCCTTCGAGACGTCAAGGGAGACAGCGAGCGCCTCCCCATTTTTCTCGAGGGCCTCGCCCCATATGTGTGTGACATACGCTAGAAGATCCCCTGTTGACCGGTTCACCCTTCACCCTTCTTTTTCACCCTTTTAACTTTAAAATTGACGAAGTTTACATACTAACTTGCGCCGCCTTAATTAACCCTTTAGGGGATGATTTTACAAAAAAAACGTAATATTTTCAAATTTTGTTTGTAATCTGGAGCTAATATAATATAAATTTTCATGTTTTTAACTTCGAAAATGACGAAATTGCGTACTAAGATCCATCCCCTAAATTAACCCTTTAAGGGATGATTGTCCAAAGCACGTGTGAAATGAAATGAAATGAAATAAGTTTTATTCGAAGTAGGTTTGTTACAAACACTTTTCGAAAGTCACTCAACGCCATCGCTTCAACAAATCCCTACCGTGAGTGGTACCGGGAGAAGAAGCGGCAAGAAACTGTCAAACTGTCAAAATTAACTTTTGTTTCTAACTATAACCTTACGTAAAAATTTTCATATTTATAACTCTAAAACTGGCGAAGTTGATCTGTATGTAGTTGACTTCCAACCCCTATTTTTAGGGGATGAATTTCGAGAAAACCGTGACACAGTTAATTTTTGAGTCTAACTATAAGCTTATATACAAATTTTCACCCTTCTTACTTCAAAACTCACGAAGTTGCCGTACTAACTTCCACACTCTTATTTAACCCTTTAGGGGTTGATTTTCCAAAAAAACACATAACTTTTAAATTTCGTTTCAAATCTTGAACTAATATGTAAATGTTTTTAACTTTCAAAATGATGAAGTTACGTACTCAGTTCCATTACCTAAATTAAACCTTTAAGGGATGATTTTCAAAAAAATATGCATTAAAGTTAACTGTTATTTATAACTACAAACTTACGTAAAAATTTTCATATTTATAACTCGAAAACCGGCGAAGTTGATTTGTATGTAGTTGACTACCAACCCCTATTTATAGGGGATGAATTTCGAGAAACCAGTTCGAGAAAACATTTATTTTTGTGTCTAATTAATAAGCTTAAACATAAATTTTTACCCTTCTTACTTCAAAACTGACGAAGTTACCATACTAACTTGCGCCACATTATTTAACCCTTTAGGGGATGATTTTCCAAAAAAATGTCATATTTCTATATTTAGTTTCTAATTTTGAGCTGATATGAAAATTTTCATGTGTTTAACTTCAAAAATGACGAAGTTGCGTACTGAGTTAAATCCGCTAAATTAACCCTTTAAGGGATGATTTTCCAAAAAATGTGTTAAAGTTAACTGTTGTTTACAACTATGAACTTACATAAAAATTTTCATGTTTATAACTCTAACACTGACGAAGTTGGTTTGTATGAAAGTGACTTCCAACCGCTATTTTCACCCCTTAGGGGATGAATTTCCAAAAATCCGATAGCCTATGTTACTCAGGAATAATGTAGCATTCTAATGGTGAAAAATTTTTTAAAATCGGTTCGGTAGTTTTTGAGTTTATTCGTTGCAAACATACAAAAATACAAAAATACAAAGGTTTCCTCTTTATAATATTAGTATAGATTAGGCAATCTAACAGCGTTACAGGTACAACAGTCGATATAATTTTAAATATACATACTAAGGCCAAAAATAGATTACACAGTTAGTAACTTATCTACGAGTATAACAGTTCTATTCACATCTTGATGACTTTACATCTAGTCCAAATTGATTAGGAATATTTCTTATCCAGATGGACGACACGTCAACATATTTGGTAAAAGTTATTAAATTGCTCTTCCGCAAATCCTGTTACGATGATGGCGAGCCTTCTCCCGATACGGATATCAGATTGAGCAGAAAACCAGCAACGCTCAGTTAATTGACTAATGAATACACGACATATCCAGACAACATACATAAACAAGCTCCTCTACGACACATGTCCAGTTTGAAGAGCCATCAGTTATATTTTCAGTATTGGGTTAAACTGATTATGTTCATTGTAATAATAGTATATATCTGTAGATTAATAATATTTTCTTTTTTGTTACAGGTAAGCCTCAGCTGGAATGATTGCATGGCAGGTTCTTAAGAATTATTGGTACGATGTTAAATTTTTGTGTCCCAGCTATTTTATCTCCAATAAAACGTTGGTAAACGGAGAGGGGAAGATGTTAACAACAAGGGATAGTATTATTATTGATTAATAAGTTGTAATTTATATTAATTATAACTAATTAATAATTATTAACTCTCAAAAAAAGACTCATCACAGTTATGGCGCAAAACTTGCCTAACACTTAACAACTGACGTTTCGAACACTTCCTCCCGTGCAGGATGTTTTCTGAGATTCCTTGCTCTGGATCAGATTACAGTTCCGTACCGGTTCCTCGCTTAGCTATGCCCTTGCATTGCATTTGCAAGCTATTTGCCTTACACTCACAGGGCTGTCACTTAAACTTCTTTAGTGGCGATTACTACTTGTGGATGCGATGTCACTATTGCAGCATTCTTTCGTTACAATTTATCAGGTGTGAGACATAGTTCTGTTGAACTTGGTGCTTAAAAGATGTATCTGATCTATTATTTTCTATATCTATCTTATTTAAGTTTAGTCTATTCCACTAGTCCCATGATGTAGTTCTATTGTGGGATTAGCGATATTATGATTTCAGAAGGTTATAAATTATTCCGATTTTTAGACAACATGTTTATGGATATAAATAATTATAATAATTAGGATTAAAATAGTGCATTTAACCTTAATAACTAGTTTGTCCGTGTTTCTATAGAACATTTTTTTATAATTTTCTATGTAGGAAATTCTTCTATTATCATTTAAAATATATGTATATCGATGATCGTTGTTTAATGTATAAAATTATGATTTAATATAAAATTATTTATTTTTATTACTTTACTAATTACTTTCTCTGTTGGACCCCTATTACGTCCAGTTAGCGATGTCTTGTCAGGAATCCGGCGTCGAACGGCACAATCCCTACATGGAGCCATGGAGCATGTTAGTTAGTGTTTGACATGAGTTTGATTATCACTTCATTCGCTGTAACAACTTCTAATGTTTTGAGGCTGTTTACATTGACATTCGTAATTTTCATGTGGAGAGCGTATCGGAGTTGTTACGTTTCCATCTGGTGAAGTTTTATGTTTAGTTTATATTTGATACTCCGTTTTTACCCGCCTGCGCGACGCAAAGAAGGGTAATAGTACAACAATAACGATCTTAGATTCCTTGACATCTGACTTGTTTGACCATTGCAAGCTTAGTGCTGTTTTATATGCATTTGATTTTATTTACACAGTTTAAAAATGATTTAAGTAATTTTATAGATAAGAGAAGTATCAAACATTTGAAATTAGGTATGTGTTTTAAAATAATGAAAATAGCATGTGTTTATCTTTCCAAACTTTTTTACTTTGCTTTTGATGGCTAGAGTAAAAAAGATATAAGCTTTGATTTTCTCAAGCACATTTAATATTCACACATGAATATTATCCGCCTACGTGTAACCTTTCAAAAAAGGGCGAAGCGCATAATACGTTACCTGGTCTACGCCTTTCGCACGGTGGCTCCTATTTGTGTCGTGTATTCTTGGAAGAGCAATGCTCTCCTCTTTACGTGATCACTTTACTGAATTTTGTGTACTTACATATTATTACGTGTTATTTGCTTATGCAAAGTATTACCTATGGGGTTTGAGAGCGTATGCCACCGAGTTCCTTATAGGGGCTTTGACTCAGTCAGTAAAGATTTTAATGTTACCAAGAGACAATAATGGTATTTTAGTATTTATTTTAATTTTATTATTTCAATCTTGTAGTCCATTGCTAATTGTGAAGAGATTATAATTTAATAATTATGTTGTAAGAACAGAGCTGTTATTTCTTTGATGAAGTTATAATACCTTTTGATTTGATTTTAAACTTACAACATCGGGTCGCTTAGCCTAATATAACAGAAAATGATATTCGAGGGTCAGGCCTAGGCGGCGTAAAATATAATATCTTATGTGTGTGGAACAGCGTGGTAGGCATGAACTGAGAGAAACATGTAATAGTTATCGTCCATTTTCAGTTATTCGTTATTCGTTTTGATATCGAATAACATTTGGTTCGCTTTTATACCGCATTACGTAATCAATACTCATCTCGTAGCGTCTGGAAAATAAATGCAAGTAATTGCTTAAACACAAACTATACAACCACATAGTTATAAAATCGTCTATTTGTGACAATCTCAAGAAGTTTTACAAGAATTCGATGCAACTTAGCCAGCGGAATGCGGATACAGGAATATTCAGCTGTAAGGAGAAAACGTAAAATTTATATAACTATACAAACGAGTACCAAAATAATGAATAGCGAAGCCCACAGAACATCTAATAATTAGTTAGAAAGGAATTGTGGGCAAGGTAGGCGCGCCAATACTGTGATCAAATGCGCACATCGCACAAAAACACGCGATTGCGCTGTTTAGTGACTCGCAAACTCCAACGGAGAAAAGTACTGCAAAATACTGCGACTTAATTACGTAAAAATGCCTTCATGTGCGGTAATTGGAAAAAACTTTGTTTCGGAGGCCATGATGAAATATGAGTCTGTCGACGGAGTAAGTAATTTCAATCAAAAAGTATAAAAGTATATAATGAATAAGTATACCTTGCGAAAATAAATACTGATAAAAATTTATCGACAATCAATCCCTAGCTACAGAGTCACACCTACTTCATGCACACATAACAATCCTCGTGCGTATTTGTTCATTTTAGTTAGTAGTGTTTATTGAAACGGCGACAGCGGTTCCCATACAAATTACGTGCTATGCCCCTTCTAACTAATTATTAGATGTTCTGTGGCGAAGCCTATACTTATATATAATAACTTTAATAACTCAACTGCTAATTGTTACGTATGACATCTCTGTACTATGTTATTGGGCAACAGTCACCACGGCCACTTTATGCATTATAACATTGCGGAAGAGTTTCACTATCATAAGTTTGAGTACGCGGAACATAATATTGAATTGCATTCAATATTAATAAAATGTTTATTTATTATGCATGTAGAGAGAGTGAGCTTTAAGTACTGTGTCACACCGATTGAGGCGTTGATATTAAAAAGCGCTTCGCATAGTTCGGGACGTCTATGTGAGGACATGTAGGTAACGTCCTTTAAATCTTTATTATGTCTGTACTATAAATATGATTAATAGTTCCTGTGGCTCTTTAAATTTATTATCTATACTCGGTAATTCTAGCATGACATGCTAATTATTTTAATTAATGCTGTAATATATATGTATAGTAATTATATATAATAATTAATTAATGCTATTTTATGCAAAAATATATAATAAGCTAGTAATTTTTCACTAGGTAAACCGTTAGCTGAAATAGTGGTGATATAAATTTATAACCTTGTCTTAGGTTAATTAATACAATTTGATCTAAACATTTAACATTTAATAGTTTGCAATGACGTAAACGTTGAAAACAATTAACGTTACTTTTAATTAACGCGGATAAGACTTTAAGTTCAAGTTCAAAGTCGATTATCGGCAATTTTGAAATCGTTTAGGTACTTCCTAGTTGTTACTACATAACACAAAAATTGTAATGGTTAAACTATAATATTTTATTAAGGAAATATTGGTATGACAAGTTACTGATATTGGATTTTTTGTTATTAAAACACAATAAAAATAATATTATGCAATGTGTTTGTAGATTTACTTAAAGATAGGGGCATACCAAAACCACGTGACCCATTTAGGGGTGGAAGGCGGTCTTCAAAACACCACGATTGGTCAGAGGGGAGGGGGTGGTTTAGGTTATTGTCACGTAGTCAATATTCTAGCAACCGTTGCGCCACACAAGTCGTCAAATATAAGCAAAATTATTATTTTTTTACTCTGTTTTTGCAAAAAACGATTGAAAACCGTATTTATGAATTATCACGTGAAAACTGGGGCGGAGGGGGGGTCTTCTCATATACTATGGATGGTCACGAAGGGGGGGAGGGGGGTAAAAGTTGGAAAAAATGGGTTACATGGTTTTGGTATGTTCCCTGAGTAGCTATCGTCTCGCATATTTGTTGGTGCGCACTGTCCGTTAGCTCCAGTGTGTAGTAGCAATATTAAACAGGCCATTACTCACAGTGCACTTCTGTATATTTCGGGTGTGTAGCTCGAGTGCGTTGCAATGTGCCGTTTCGAGATTGTTTGTAAACATACATTCGTGTTGTATGAATCAAGAGAGATTATATAAAGCAATCAATTATCTTCGAATTGTGTTGGTACTTGAAGCTTTCTATGTTGAGAACACTTACTGTAGATGTGAGTTATGAAAGCATCGTCGCTGTGATTATGAACAATAAAACTGATACGCAATTCGTCTAATTTGAATAGTGGCTGCAACCTAAGACCATCTAAAATTAAACCAACCTCTTTGTCTTATATGTCTCTGCTATAGTACGATAGCAATCGTTAAGATTTATCTGAATTTTCGTCTTTTGCTTCTGCTACCGGAGATAGACAGCGTTTTCTCTAAACAATTTTAAAACGTATGTACATGTACGATAACATTTCCTTTATAGTTCAAACACCCGTCCAATTTTAAAACGCACTGTGTAACCCATATTCTAATTCTAAACATTTAGTTCTAAAAATGGCCACATTATGCACTGTACTGTGTGGAACTTTGGAATGCCGACACGTCGAAGCTTCCTGTCCCCGCCTTATAGAGAATTCTATGAGCGGAGCGGACTCGGCTTGGATTAGCTATGCACTGATAATAATAGCCGTGTGTCACGTCAGTCTTAAACGCATAATTAACCGCGGCAAAAGTAATGTTTTCCTGCGAGTAATGATTCTAAGATTGATCTTTTTTGTCGAGATGTAAATAGTTATCGGGTATGCGAAGGTATGTGTAATTATTCTTAATATGTTACGATATTAATTCAGTACCTACACTTATATCGTGCCGTTTACGTATTATTGTTGAATGTTCTTATTATTATTATATTTATTGGTTTTTTAATTAACAGAGAAGATTAAACGCGAGTTTAAATTTATATAGGTATTTCGATTAATACCTTCTTAGGTACAATTTTTTTATGATAAATATTTTGTTAACTAATCATATCATATAGAATTTTAGATACGCGCTGGTAGAAATATCCATTAGATTAAACCTCATGACAAAAGTGTAGAGGTTCTCTTCGTGTTTAGGCTTTGTGTTCTCAAACAAAGCTGAAAATTTTGTATTGTTGAAGTTGTGTTGTCCAAGAACAGTAGTTTTGCTTTTCACGAGAAAAAATATTTTTTTATTTGAAAAAATACTTGCAGAACAAAAAAGGACGCGCGTTGTCAGCATGTCACTACATAGCACAAAAAAAGTCACTGTCTGATCTCTATTATCTCATAAAGTACTGCAATAATTATGCGGTTATATGAACTAAATGTGTATAATTTGAAAAGTACGGTAATTTATGTACAGTCACGTGCAATAATATGTATACATTGTCACGTTTTCAAAAATATCTAAACTTGTAACAATCCAGAAAGAAGTGAACGACAATTCGTTCAAAATTAAGTAACCATTAAACGATGTCAAAATAAAGTATACACGTTTATTCCACATTCATGTAATCGAAACAAAATCATAAATAAATTCACACTTCGAATATCATTTTTAACTATCCATGACAATTTCTATAACATGTATACAATTGTACACATGTAATAGACATTGTCATGGCTACATTAAAATGATATTGGAAGTGTATACTTACTTTTGCTGTTTTTGTAACTTCCTTTCAAACCTAACCTTCCAAACTAGGCTTTTTATTTAAAATTTAGTTAAAATTTACCAAAATGCTTAAGTAATTAAATAGGCTGTGAACAAGTCGTAAACCTCTGTGCGTTGTTGATCATTAGTTTTTAGTAAACCAAAGGGCATTCAAGATTTATTTTAGGATATATGAATATTTTAATTTATTTTTATTATTTTAATATATTTTTTTTTATGCTTTGAGCAGGCAAACGAGCAGACGGGTCACCTGATGGTATGTGATCACCGCCGCCCATGGATATTAGCATTACCAGGGGCGTCACCAACGCGTTGCCGGCCAAGAAGATGACGATAGACCCGCTTCTTGAAGGACCCCATGTCATAGCTTAGAGGGAATACCGATGCAGGTAGTTTGTTCCACAGTTTACACGTGCGAGGTAGAAAATGACGTGAGAACCGGACTGTGGACGAACGCCAGGTATCCAGATAGGGTAATATTTAATTGTTAAAATGTAATTTCTACCAATAACTCATACTGCATACATTGTGCCTTATTTTATTACTATAGTATCTATCCCTTTTTCATTTTAATTTTTACCCACAGCGGAAGGAACGAAACGAACGCGGTAAGTATATGCATTAGGGTTTAGAGGTTGTTTGTTAGTTAGTTTGTATGTATGTATGTTACCGTTTTTTATGAAAACTACTGGGCCAATTTCATTGCAGTTTTTTGCATTCAAAAGGTATCACTAAAGAGCGGGTTTATAGATATATTTTATGTCGGTATGCTACTAGAGGGCGCTGCAGTAGCGTGATACTAGGAGGGGTTTTTCAAAATTTGTATTTTTATCCTCTGCTGTCTGTACCTACACGCTGCTAACTATTCCAATTTTTTTTAATACGCTTTTATACACACCCTCGTAGTAAGTTTTTACCTGTGTCGTAGGTGGCATAGATGACACATAACACATCCCAATAGCACCTATGACTCGAGTACCAACAAATATTTAACTGTTTCATAAATATGTGCCCCAGCCGGGAATCGCACCCGGGAATCTAATCACTTCGCAGGCAGAGTCGCTCTCGCTACCAACTAGGGTACAGATAATTTCTACTTGGAAAATTGCAAGTATAATAATTATCCAAATTCCGAATAAAACAATCAGGACGCCTTTTATTAGTACAACATTAATTAAGAAAGTTACACGTCTTATTTTGAATTGCTTTATTTACAAAAAAAATCCTTTCTCCAAATTAATTAAGTACGCCGTAAATATGCTCACCAAAATGTGGCACTTTCATTGGTCCAATTGGACCAAGGCTACCACAAAGTATGTATTTTATTTTTAACCGACTTCAAAAAAAGGAGGAGGTTCTCAATTCGACTGCATTTATTTTTATGTTTGTTACCTCAGAACTTTGGACTGGGTGAACTGATTTGGATGATTCCTTTTTTTAATCGAAAGCTGGTGCTTGTCGTGTGATATCCATGACAAAATCGAATAACTCAATATTGCGCCAACCGATTTCGATGATTTTTTTAAATCGAAAGCTGGTGCTTGTGGTGTAGTCCCACATAAAGGAGAACCTCAATTTTCGGCCTCGAACCATATGTAATCTGTGTTAGAACATCGGACTAGACAAGAGTAAATTAGAAGATAAATCGTCGTCGTCGTCTTATTTTCGTCACCGCACAGTACGTACCAGGTTCCATCAACACTATCTGGATACCTGGCGTTCGTCCACAGTCCGGTTCTCACGTCATTTTCTACCTCGCACGTGTAAACTGTGGAACAAACTACCTGCATCGGTGTTTCCTCTAAGCTATGACATGGCGTCCTTCAAGTAGCGGGTCTATCGTCATCTTCTTGGCCGGCAACGCGTTGGTGACGCCTCTGATGTTGCTAATGTCCATGGGCGGCGGTGATCACTTACCATCAGGTGACCCGTCTGCTCGTTTGCCTGCTCAAAGCATAAAAAAAAAATAAACATATTTAAATCTTAGCTTCAGCTGCTGTTGCCAAATGAACAAAATAATGCAAAAAAGTTTTCACAGTATTTACCTCATTACATACGATTTTATAATCGATTGATTTAAAGATTAAAAATTTATTTAAAGATTTTATTTGTCATAAAAACAGTTTTACAATACACATATAATAATAATAATAATAATAATAATAACAATACTGTTTATTTATCTCCACAAATTACATAAAACATCACCTGAACAATTTTCAAAAAGGGTCCATACATTAACAGTAATTTGTGGGAGATCTGGTGTCTAAACTAAGCCGAAGCCTGTAATATAGATCACCAGGCCCCCTCACAATATGCAAGTATTCATAGACTGGACATTTAAAAAGTAGTGTATAGGAGTTTTATTATATTTATAAATGATTTTGGAGAAGTTAATATAATAATATGAGAATAAGAATGTAGCTCAAGCGCGTGTCCTTGCACGGGAGCATGTGTGTGTGTGTGTGTGTGTGTGTGTGTGTATATTTGTGTGTGTGTGTTGTGTGTGCGTGTGTGTGTGTGTGCGTGTGTGTGTGTGTTTGTTTGATGGAACATAATAATATATTTTATGTATTATTTATTGATTATAATTATAATATTAATTTATTTTTACATATTTTCGTATTCCATTTAAATCAAAACTATATAATACATTATAATTACCATCTAATCGTTACGCTAATTTTATTAAATTACATTTCGAATATTTTGACATCGATTAATCGACTGACAATAAAGATGATGTAATCCCTAATAATGTCATTTTGGTAACCATAGTATTTATAAATAACACCACTGTATTGTCATATTTCTCATCGATCTTTCATCTTTCTACGCGTGTTTTGTATATTTTTTATTTATTTATCCAACTTTATTTATTTAATTCCTGGAAAACTAGTGAAAAAACACTGACATAACCAAGCACAGATTGTCATGCAATTATTCAAAAATGATTTGCCATGCGTAATATTTATCAGTTCTTATGATAGAATTTTCAAAAAATACAAAACCACGGTAACGGATAGTGGAATTCCACCCGAACCCTTTTTTGAAATTCATTTTTAACTCTATTTTCAGCAAATTTTCAGTACAAAACAGATTAAAAATTGACTTTTTTACAGTGACATTCAGATAATGTTATTTAGCCCCAAATTTGAATGCTTCCGATCAAACAAAACATGTTTTATCGCATGTTTTATAATCGAACGCTGCAGGGGACATTGCAAAACCGATGGTTTTATTTTGTTAAATATAAAAATTATATTAGGCAATAATTGCAACTTTTGTTGGTGTTACCGTAAATTTTATTAAAGAAGTTTACAAAAAAAATAAGATTTTATCTTTTTGAAATTTTATTTAAGAAAATTCGAAGTATGAAGTCAGGGGACACGGTAAAAACGCAAGTTACAATTTTTGGCGAAAATGCCCAAATATAAATTTTTTGAAGGTAGTATGAATAATACGCTTTAAAAATTATTATAACACTAGCTGTTACTCGCGACTTCGTACGCCGAAAATAAAGATCCCTTCATTATAAAACATGTTTTTCGTAAATTGACTTACGAATAGTTTGCAAACAGACCACTCAATCGAAAAATGGACTTAGCAGACCCATATTATTTTTGAGAGACCTTTTCAATGATGCCCCGCACTATGGGGTGCGTGACGGAAAAATTTATCCCCATAATACCTCTAGGAGAGGTACCCTAAAAACATATTTTTAAAAATATTATTCTACCAATTTAAAGTTTAAATAAACATGTATATTCTTGCTAAATTACAGCTTTCTAGCACTAAGGGTATCTGCGATATGCTACGGACGGATGGATGGATGGACGGACGGACGGGTATGACGAAACTCGGAAACTATGAGAATTCTGTTTTGACTTCGGAACCCTAAAAAGAGTCATAAAAGGTGCTTCATAAATAACGAATCAATCAACTACATATAGCAAAATTTTACCTTATCTCTCAGGAACAGGTCTATTTTCCGGGATAAAAAGTATCTTATGTCCTTTCCCGACCTCAATTCTATATCTGTACCAAACATCGAAATCGGTTCAGTTATTTAGGCGTGAAAGAGTTATCCCTCAGGAACAGGTCTATTTTCCGGGATGAAAAGTATCATATGTTCTTTAGCTCAGTTCTATATCTGTACTAAATTTCATCAAAATCGGTTCAGTGGCTTGAAAGCGTTATCCCTCAGGAACAGGTCTATTTTCCGGGATAAAAAGTATCATATGTCCTTTCCCGAGCTCAATTCTAATTAGTACTAAATTTCATCAAAATCGGTTCAGTGGCTTGAAAGAGTTATCCCTCAGGAACAGGTCTATTTTCCGGGATGAAAAGTATCATATGTCCTTTCCCGAGCTCAATTCTATATCTGTACCAAACATCCAAATCGGTTCAGTGATTTAGGCGTGAAAGAGTTATCCCTCAAGAACAGGTCTATTTCCCGGTATGAAAAGTATCATATGTCCTTTCCCGAGCTCAATTCTATATCTCTACCAAACATTAAAATCGGTTCAGTGATTTAGGCGTGAAAGAGATATCCCTCAGGAACAGGTCTATTTTCCGGGATGAAAAGTATCATATGTCCTTTCCCGACCTCAATTCTATATCTGTACCAAACATCGAAATCGGTTCAGTTATTTAGGCGTGAAAGAGTTATCCCTCAGGAACAGGTCTATTTTCCGGGATAAAAAGTATCATAATGTTCTTTAGCTCAGTTCTATATCTGTACTAAATTTCATCAAAATCGGTTCAGTGGCTTGAAAGCGTTATCCCTCAGGAACAGGTTTATTTTCCGGGATAAAAAGTATCATATGTCCTTTCCCGAGCTCAATTCTAATCAGTACTAAATTTCATCAAAATCCGTTCAGTGGCTTGAAAGAGCTATCCCTCAGGAACAGGTCTATTTTCCGGGATGAAAAGTATCATATGTCCTTTCCCGAGCTCAATTCTATATCTGTACCAAACATCAAAATCGGTTCAGTGATTTAGGCCTGAAAGAGTTATCCCTCAGGAACAGGTCTATTTTCCGGGATAAAAAGTATCCTATGTTCATTCCCGAGCTCAATCCTATATCTGTACTAAATTTCATCAAAATCGGTTCAGTGGCTTGAAAGAGTTATCCCTCAGGAACAGGTCTATTTTCCGGGATAAAAAGTATCATTATGTCCTTTCCCGAGCTCAATTCTATATCTGTACCAAACATCAAAATCGGTTCAGTGATTTAGGCGTGAAAGAGTTATCCCTCAGGAACAGGTCTATTTTCCGGGATAAAAAGTATCATATGTTCTTTCCCGAGATCAGTTCTATATCTGTACTAAATTTCATCAAAATCGATTCAGTGGCTTGGAAGGGTTATCCCTCAGGAACAGGTCTGTTTTCCGGGATGAAGTATCATATGTCCTTTCCCGAGCTCAATCCTATATCTGCACTAAATTTCATCAAAATCGGTTCAGTGGTTTAGGCGTGAAAGAGTTATCCCTCAGGAACAGGTCTATTTTCCGGGATAAAAAGTATCCTATGATCATTCCCGAGCTCAATTCTATATCTGTACCAAATTTCATCAAAATCGGTTTAGTGGTTTAGGCGTGAAAGCAGCAGCAGACAGAGTTACTTTCGCATTTATAATATTAGTATAGAAGTATAGATTGAGAAACGAATTAAAATAAACTGATTATATAAGCTCTTGTTTTATTGCAGTGGTCAACCAAAGGCTGAGATGATTATTAATAAAATTATTGTTGATAAAATTATTTCGTTGTTTCGCAGATTGGCTTCAACCCATTAATGGCCCACTACTGGGCACGGGTCTCTCCTCTTGAGGAGGCTTAGAGTATACTCCACCACGCTGCTCCAGTTTTGGAGGGGTTAGTGGGCAACCCGAGTGTCGGAAGTTTTCAAACCGCCTGAGGGCCTCCGACATGGCTTAACGACTGTTATCTTATGATAACAACCGGAACCGACGGCTTTACTCCGAAGCACGGAAACGCTCAAAAAATTTTTGCCACTAGCGGTCACCCATCCAACTATCGACCGCGCCCGCTATTGCTTAACTTTGTCGATCGCTTAGGATCGACGCAAGCCGTTGGGCTATGAGCGATTAATAAGAGTAAATTTAAAATATTTTCAAAAAAATAATATTTTAATAATAATTATTGATTCAATATAAATTGAATCACAACAGCCTAATAGGGCTTATTTGCAAAATCAGTAAATATCTTTAAAAATTAAATTGCATATGACTGTATTTGTCATGATCACTGAATTCGACTAAAATAATGAGTAAAGTTACAAAAACGGCAAAAGTAAGTATACACTTCCAATATCATTTTAATGTAGCCATGACAATGTCTATTACATGTGTACAATTGTATACATGTTATAGAAATTGTCATGGATAGTTAAAAATGATATTCGAAGTGTGAATTTATTTATGATTTTGTTTCGATTACATGAATGTGGAATAAACGTGTATACTTTATTTTGACATCGTTTAATGGTTACTTAATTTTGAACGAATTGTCGTTCACTTCTTTCTGGATTGTTACAAGTTTAGATATTTTTGAAAACGTGACAATGTATACATATTATTGCACGTGACTGTACCTACGTAAAAATAACATGCAGCTTTTTAAGAAAAAAGAAGTAAATAAATAGACATAAAGTACCTACCTATTAATAGTAGTTCCTACTTCCTAAGTTATATATCTGGATGAAAAAGTAACAGTAGAGATAATTTCTACTTATTTGGTTCAGAATGGGATCGGAATTCGGCGCTTCTAACAATTAAGGACGTCATCAGTGTTATAGCTTTAATAAATACCTATAGACGATATTCTCATGAAAACGACCGTTAAACTTTCTTGTTAAGAGTATTGATTCATACACGCTAATGGAAAAACGTTGAAGTAGGCCTAGGTTGTGGGAAAATCGCTCTAAGTGGATTGCTAGTAGGACCCCAATACGTCCTGACATTGTTGTGAAGTAATGTATGAAAATTCTTTTTAAGCATAAGATATATTTATATTTACTACTTAGGTATAGGGATTTAAGCTTCAATTCAACCTATTAATGACCCACTGCTGAATACGGGTCTCTTTTCTTGAGGAGGCCTAAAACATACTACACCACGCATACATTACTGCGGATGACAGATGCGGCCGCATATTATGTCATACGCATATGGGTTCTCATATGATTTCATACAAATGCGATGCGTTCGACGCGTACGGTGCGGATATTATGTGCGTTCACCATTAATGTCGAACCGTCGACTAACCCAAGTGTCGCATGTTTTTCAAGCGACCGGCAAAGCTTCCGTTTCAACATGGCTTAATGATACGGTCGTTCTTCTTACAATCTTACTATTACAACGGTAGTCATCTAGTTACCGACTTTTACTTAGATAGCTTCCAAGTATTTTATTGGATATCGAATATTCATGAATCAAAATTTTAAACTGACTTCCTGATATTCACGTCACATCCATTCGGAAGACTGAGCTACGTTGTCTCTTTTGTAGTAAGTAATAGGGCAATAATGCCCAAAGTTAAATAAATAATATTTATCGCATTTTGGACCTTACAATGTAACGTTTGTTGTATTTGACACTATATTTACGTGTACATAGAGCTGTCTCGATCAAGACTTACTAGCAGTTTTCACATGGCCGTGCTAATGATAAAATTTTCACACTGCCACTGTATCACAATGCAATTCGTTTATTAGATTTCTTGGAGCCTTTCTATGAAGTAATAAATTTTATAATACTGTGGTGATTTTTATAATATTTAAATATCAGTATCTACATTATTTTCGGGTTATATTGTCCTATTTAGACAAATTCGACAAAAAATTCTGGGTTCTGTCTATTTTATCTGGCTGTACCTAAGATGACCTATATCAACGGATAAATAAATTAAGATGTGTTAAAAGATAATTGTGTAAGTTAATGTTAGTTTCGCATGTCGGATTTGAAATTGACATCTTCCACATGAATCTCAAACGCAATCTAACCTGCATATTATGTACATTTGAAAAATTTACTTATATACATTTTTTGGACGTCATTTTCCTCCTTAAAAGGAAACTTTATTGACCTATCTATTTAATATTTACAATGATATTATATACCTACAAGATATGCCAAGATGGCGCTTAAATTATGTCAGTCGAATTTAGACAAGTGTAGCGATTTTAATTCAGACAGTTGATAGCTGCCTCCGAGTGAGGCCGTCTAGCTGTCTTTTTCACTATTATGGTTTTAGTAGTGGCATCCCTTTTACATAATTTACCAATGTAATAGTTATTGGTGTAGTGAAACAAAAGATAAACGTGTGTGTGTTGTAGCTCGGTAGGAACAGATTTTTTGGTTGATTTGTAAGGGCATAACGTATCTATAGTTTAATATCATTGAATATTTATTTATTAATCAGAATTATTGGCTAGCTGAACTAACGTATTTTAACTCACTCTTTTAAACGATGAACAAAAGTTGTGTAATTTGGTAAACATATATTATAAAATACCCAATATCCTTTGGTATATCCTGCCTGCCTATGGAAGTATGGAACATAAAATATCTAATTTCCGCCATTCGTCTTTACTAAAAATAGATTCAAAGGTGCCGTCGGGTTGGGTTGCGTATATCGTTTCCTGAAACATCTTGGATAGGAAAATATGGCAATGTATCTTTCTTTAGTTATATCGTGAATTATTTCATCATGATTATATTTATTAAATACTAGTGGAAAGGAAAACCTAGCGTCTTCCGCTACGCTAAAAAGTTTTCTGATGAGAATGACAGTCGTGTGTAGTGCTTTTGTGTTAAAGTTGAAGTTGATGCGCCATCTTTACATAATATTATCTTCAAATTGTTGTATGGGAAAAGTGGAAAATTGACTTTATCAATAAATTGAATGTGCCTAATGTATTATTTTAGCGGTCTCCAACCACTTTCAGATTATTGCCTTTCAAATGAAACCATTTTGAGGCATATCGGTTGGATGGTTTCAGAGTCTTTAGAGTACATAATAGTCCTAAATTGTAGTCAAAGTTTTGATAATCTATTTACAATGCCCTGAAATAAAGTGATAATTATTTTCAATTAAGAACTCAAATATCCGATTAAATTTTAGATTAGAAGATTAAATTTTCCGGTCTCAAACACTTAGATCAATATAATAAATTAAGAATGCGTATTAAGAACCAATGTGTAAGGACCTGGAAGCAATAAGTAAATCTTCGAACATGTCTGCCTGTCATTACCCGCATGATGATCGCGGTTGTCATTAGTAATCATGTCTGGAAAGGAAATGTCTATATTACTGCGACACCAATACGGACGGTAAAGACTGGTAACTATGCATCGAACGGTCGAAGTATTCAGACAACCCACGACGTAATAATACGATACATCGTCTCGTACATGGTAATGATAATGACGTATCAATAATTTTTAAATTGTTCAAGAAATTATGTGCTAGCTCACGAAAAATGAGACTAAAGGAGGATATGAATCCCATTAGTCATGAATGTATTAAGTTGACCTACTCAAATGTCAATAAAAATGACATTTGGGAGGATGGATCTATCAGTAAAATGGTTATGAATTATATTTGGAAGCTTACTGTCCACGGCGCTTCATTTGACGATTGCTTGCAAACTGCAAAATTAAACATACTCGTAGCAATATCAAATGCGATGATGTCGCTCTGTTGACAGATTTCGTACTTTTATTACGCAAGCAATGTGGAGTGTGGACAAAAGGTCTAAGTTTTACTTGTGCAATATCTGTGTTAAAGTTATAAGTTACTGCACAAAAATTTTAATTTTAACAATGTTTCATATGAAATGGGTATCTTGTCTAATGTTTGTTATTATTCTATTTCGTGGTTTTACGTCAGTAGTGAAGCCTGTCACTTAAATAGGGCGCACGTTATTAGTGGCATTACAACTGGTAATGATGCATCTAGAAACGTTTGCCGGGAAGTAGGGTTTTACGGTATTCTCAGATTTAGGTGAGTGACTTCGATTACATGTTATTGCCATGTATTGAGCTTTCTCTTTCATCATCTCAATTCTTTCTATGTGATACTGTTGACAATTTTATTAAATATAGAAACTACAGGACGTAAACCATACTGGAATTGGAATTCGGAAATAAACATAAAATATAATATAATATAATATAATAAACACATATGATTGATAACAAAATATGTACTTACCTATAGAATTACAAACAGGTGTAGACCATATTAATAATGAATGAATGAGTGAATATAATTATTAACAATATTATAATGATATCAAGTTTAAGTTTATTGATCTATCTGCGATAACGACTGGTCTATGTAATTTTGATCTCAAAACATTTGGATACAATTTCATAAGTATGCAGTGGCCGACATTACAGTTTACTTGTTTCGATCTGTTTGGGGTCCCTGTCGCTATCTGGTTCGACCGAAATCCGGTTGCTTGACGTAAGTTATTCCAGTTGCAGCAAACTCAATGATTGTCCGATTAACGCTGAATTATGGCTGGCGTCGAGCAGTGCGGTCTACCGCAGCGACTTGCCTTTGTGGATCATGTTTGTTATGAGAAAGCATGGCCGAAAAATAAAAAATAAACTCTCCCTCCTCCAATCCGCATTGGAGCAGCGTGGTGGAGTATGCTCCAGGCCTCCTTAAGGGGAAAGACCCATGCCCAATAGTGGGCCATTAATGGGTTGAAGCCAGGTCATACTCTGTGAATTTATGCGCTTATTCCTCATACTACCAATTTAGTTGGATTCCCTTGTGAATGGTGCTACGAAGGGAACGTCAGGTAGTAAGTTTTCAGTTGTACGCACAATATTCTTAAAATAAGTAATCTTTTTTTGTTAAACTAATAGCAGCAATAGGTACACTTATTGGAAGGGCACAAGAAACTTAAAAGATTTCAGTAGCTGACAGAGAAAACTAAAAAATTCTAAAATTAACATTGATAGATTGGCATCAATCATACAATTTATAAGTCATTACTGCTTGAAACATTTAAGCACAGAATATATCTTTCATTATTACGCCGCGGGTAAATGTCGATCATAAAGTTGGAGTTATTCCATTGTAAGTATCACAATCGAGATTTAATGGGTTAAGTATACTCGACAACAGACGTCAGTTGTTTCGAATGGCACGATAGGATCGTTTGTGGTCTTGCGAAAGAACATTAGGATCAATAATGAATTATTAATATACCTTATGATGCAAGGTAAGCTTAAGTTAATCCCTTCAGATTGTTTGCAACTTAGAACTTTTTTGCAACTCTGTATGGGATGGTTGTAATCCGTGAATTTTCTGATTGTATTTGTTTGTTTATATCTCCAAATAAAGTTGAATGGTTTTTATTCAGGTACTTGGGAGTAAAGGAAACTTACAAAATTAAATACTACGTAAAATAACATATTTAATAAATCAATAAAACTTAATGAAGAAGTACCTGATACAAAATAATAGACAAGAAGATAACTAAAATATTATTGTCTTCACGTCTAATGCAATTCATTATAATGTATGCAAAGGACTGTGACCTATAAGACGAGAATAAAGGGACTGATACATTAAATTTTAAGGTAATGATAAAGGAACATTTGAACAAACTGATCGTGAAGTCTGAAACGTTCATAATTACGTTCGAGCACGCAGTAACGATGTTAATTTACATTTCGTGTGGTTTGAACAAAAGGGTTTAGTGGGTCACACCGTCAACGTGAACGGCCGATGCTGTAAGACACCTGCTGTGTAATAAAGTGGGACCGTAAAAGTGTACGTCGCGGTCGGCGTAGGCGTTTGCACGCACGGATATGCACCGTTTGGTCACCGACTCTTTTCCTTTGGCTAAATTTAACACGGTGTTCCTAATTGGTTTGAGATGCGACTTGTTAGGTTTTAGTAACAGTGGTATAGTACATGTTATTTATGTTTACTTTTTTAGTGTAAATTTATAATCTGTTTTAACGAGAGCAAGTTCCGAGATAGTTACAAATATATTTTGAAAATTCATAAGCGCCATGCTCGATAAGTCCGCACAGAAGCATCGTGGTGGAGTACGATCTAGGCCTCCTCAAGAGCAGTGACACGTGCTTTGTGATACTTAAGTATTTTATAATATTTGAATAAATATTCTTTTGAAACCTTTGAAATTTAAACAGAAATTATTTAGGTTGGTTATGTTTCTGGGGTTTTATCTGCAACTCACCAATCGTAAAATGTTCTGAATATACATTGAAAGCAGTCAAGTGTTTATTTATTTACCCATTTATTCAAACAATAAGTCCCATTCATTATGTATCTACGCAGATCAATCTCGGACTTGAGACCTAATTATGGCATTCGATATGCCACAGTTTTTCCATGTATAAATAATTGACTACCTGGTCTACGTAGAAGGCGATTAAACAGACAATAATATTCTAAGCTTAATCGTTACATGTATAGATGTTAACTTTTATATTATTCTATCCCTTACTAGTCACATTATAATGTACAATGTACATGGCATAATTAAGCAACGTACGTTATAGAAACTTTTAAAATTAATAGTTAAGAGTTAAGTAATTGTAAAACGTACTAATTAATAGTTAGGTACTTTGTACAAGTCGTATCCCGAAATAATCAAATACATATCAAAAAATAGTGTAATTGTCATTGAAGTATAATGTCATAGAACAGACATCTCGAACAAAATGTGTGTCCCGCCCGGGAGGTTCGATTTTCAAAATTGAGCCCCGGTTCTCTTTTCAAAATCGAACGAATCCATTGAAGATTGAAGCCACGTGGCGCCAATGCATTGGGACATACATGGTGTTCGCGGTGTCAGTTCTATACGTTAGTAATAATACTTCAAGTTATTTTGTTTAGTTATCGGTGGTGCCTATTAGATGTCGTCGCTGATGTCCGTCAGCTCGTTCATCGGCTATATCCATAAAAAAGTTGAGCATCGAAGTAACTATCTAAGCAAAAAAGGCTGCATAAGCGCAGATTTATTAGGAAATTACGTTTATTTCGGCAATCAACCAATTTATAAAGTTCATATCGTACTACATGCCCATGGAATCTTCTGAGAAACAAAATTATCGTGATTAAGCTATTACTTTCAATTGAACAATTTATCGGACAATTACTTGAATGTCGAAGGACTTTAAATAAATAATTGGTGTTAATAAAGTTTGTGCAAGTGTGGGAAGATAACACAGGCGGTTACTTCGCGTTACTTCCGACTAGTGATGTATCAGTGTGTCCGCTCGTTGATTCATTTGATAAACTGAACTTAGTTATTACTGTGTGATGTTATGGTCGTTATGGCTAAACTGATAATTATTTAGCTATAAATTATACAATGTTTTTTTTTTAACTTGATCAAACGAAATTTGCGGATATAAGACAAGAAATTATCGATAAGAATTCTGAAAAAAAAATTTTTTTAGGTAGCAATTTAAAAAATCATGAGCTTAAATTTTTTGTTTAAGGGAACATAATATTTTGGTTTTTGATTTATTTGTTGTTTGTATACCTACGGTGAATTATCTTAAAAATAGTGTCATTTGAAAGCTGGAAAGTCATTTTTATTTTTATTTTTACCTGTAACTTTTTTTGCATGTTTTATTTATTTATTTATTTATTTATTGATTTTGTACACACAAAAACATTTACAGGATAAATAATTTAAGAGACAGTTTGTACAAGGGCACTACTTATTCCTATTAAGAAATCTCTTCCAGTAGGCCCATAAGTGGAATAGAGATTTAATGAGGCAAACTCAGTGCGTACCACATAATTAAATACTACTTACATATAAATACATATAGCAAAATATACGTACATACATACCTATGTATACATACATATAAACCAATACATACATACATATTATACTAATAATATTAATACGCATTCTAAATAGGTATAACATTGTCATCAAGTTTGAGCTAAGTAGAAGTCCTTAACGCGTTTTTTAAATGTTGAGATAGTTTTAGAGTCTCTTATTTGAGCTGGTAGTGAATTCCACAACCTCACCCCATGGACTGAGAAAGAACGGGAATAAAGGCAGGAATTATGGGAAGGGAACATCAATAAGGTTTTAAGATGTGACCTGCAAGGTGCATCAGGAGGATGTGTGAAGGAAAATCGGCTGCGAAGGTACATGGGAGAAGAGGGGTCGTGCAAAATCTTAAACAGTAAGCACAATATCCGAGTGTTCCTGCGAAGTCGAATTGGGAGCCACTTGAGATCCTTGCGAAACTGAGATACTCTATCGAACTTTTTTAGTCCGAAGATAAAACGAATAGACAAATTTTGCAAGCGCTCAAGTTTATTTACAAGCTCCCCTGTAGCATCCAAGAAACAGACATCAGCATAGTCTAATATGGGTTGGAGAAGAGATTGAGCAAGAGAGATTTTAGTTTTTAAAGGCAAGACATTTTGAAGGCTTTTCAGCGAATGCAAAGAGAAGTGGGTCTTCCGACTGACATCAGCAATGTGCGCCTTCCAAGATAAATTGCTATCAAATATAACCCCCAAGTTTTTGGCAGTATCCGCATAGACTATAGGAATGCCGTTGAAATAAATGCAAGGAAGGGTCGTCAGATCTAATTGGTTACGTTGGTACTTGCTACCAATTATTAAAGCTTGGGACTTAGCAGGGTTCACTAGGAGACCGAATGAGCTAGACCATTTACTAATGTGGATCAAATCCGAGTTAACTGCTTCTATGGCCTCCTTCATGTTCCCTACTGAGAAATGACGATATAGTTGCAAGTCGTCTGCGTAGAGATGGAAGTTAGAAGAGATAAAATTAGTAATAGAGTTGATAAAGATAGAAAACAATAAAGGAGATAAGACGCTACCTTGAGGCACGCCCGCCACTAAGTCACACCAATCAGACAAGCTGTCATCAAGGCGAACGCGCTGTGAGCGGCCCCGAAGATGAGAAGTAAACCATGCAATGGTAGATGAAGAGATATTAAGAGATTCGAGCACCCGAAGGAGAACATCAAAATCTACACAGTTGAAGGCGCTACTAAAATCTAATAATACTAGTACCGTAAGGTTTTTGTTGTCCATAGCCATACGAATGTCTTCAGTTACTTTAAGCAATGCAGTGACTGTGCTATGACCCGAACGAAACCCAGATTGATAAGGAGAAAGCAGAGAATGTGTAGATATGAAACTGGATATTTGTCGATGGATGATATGTTCGAGAACCTTTGATAGGAATGGTAAAATGGATATCGGTCGGAAGTGGGATATAGAAGATGGATTAGAGATTTTAGGGAGGGGAACAATGATAGCCTGCTTCCAAGAACTCGGGAAAGAAGATAATTTTATGGAGTTATTGAAAATGTGAGTAAGGATAGGAAGAAGCAAAGGGAGGAGTGGGGTAATCATTCTCGAACATAAGCCATCATTGCCGATTGCCGTCGAAGTGATAGCTAGCACAGATCTTTTAACATCCACTTCGGATATTAGGGCTATTTCGAATTGAGGTACGGCATTATTAATCGACAATTCTGACAACTCAGCAAGGGTACTAGATTTGATATCAGGATCAAAGGCATAAGTGGAAGAAGTGAAATAATAATTGAGGTCATTGACCCTGACATCTTTACACTCCATTTTGGAGGATCGGCCTATTCCCACAGAACGTAGAAATTTCCACGTGTCAGTAGGATTTCGGTTATTTAAGGAGTCATAAAAGTAGCGTCTTTTTGCATCTCGACACAGACGACTGCAACGATTACGTAGTATCTTAAAACGATTAAAATTCGCTTCAGAGGGACACATTTTGAATTTACGTTTGGCTTTATCTCTGCGAGCCATAACTTCCTTGATATCAGAGGTAAGCCATGGAGCAGGATTACGCTTAATTTTAACACGTTTGACAGGAGCATGTTTGTCGTACACTTGTAAAATCAACTTATTAAAAATATTGACTTTGTCATCAATATCAGTACTAGCAAAAACAGGCGACCAATTCAGTCGGCGACTCACCATATCATTAAATCTGACAAGTACAGGACGCGTTGAAGTCTGCGAGGCACCGAGACGATGGCATACTTGAATGTTTTCAATGTTTACATCGGTCACCTTCATTTGGCTGCATATCAATTTGTGGACTTCTTGATGTAAATTCTCATTTTGTTTATGAGGAAGACCATGGATCAGCAGGACTTTTCGTCTCATTGAGGTTTCATGCTTATCAACAGTAATTGCTAGCAACCCCAACTGTTCCTTTATCAATGATATGGATTCATACATGAAAGATTTAAAGTCAGCGAGGTCCTTAGCCACAGCAGCTAGATCTGGTGATTGAGGTGTAGCAGTGATACCTGCGGCCTTCTGGAGTTTACCTTCAATGTCATGCATGCGACTGTTGAATAATTTTTCCAATTTTTCAAGATTGGTAGCCAGTTGTTGTTCCATGTTTGAAGCAGAGATCACATCACAGTATTAAAGAAGTTGCAAAGGGTAAAGTTAAGTAAAGTGAGTGGAAGTAGACTATAGCAAACTATTAAACCATCAGATTATTTAAAATAATGATTTTAAATAATTTAAAATATGTAAAAATCAAGAGCACACTAAGTTTGCGTGTTTACGTCGCGCCTACCCGCGAATTTTTTTGATGTTTTATTAAATTTCGTGATTTTCTCTACAAATTCTCTAAAGACAAGTTACTATGGATCTATCTCTTATCGTTGTAATGATTAAATTAATTAATTACATTAATATTCAAACATCAACAGGAATTTAAACTGATTTAACTTAGAAATTATGAAATATTTTTTTTTGAAAAAGCTGACAAAAAATTGTTTTTTCAAATTTTTATCGATAACTTCTTGTCTTATATCCGCACATTTCGTTTGATCAAGTTTCAAAAAAAACACAACGTATAGATCACATTACTAAAAATTTTATTCTACTTTTTCTTAAATGCTTACATAAATAATAACAAATACAAAAATAAAACCAAACACAACCAAATGTTATTGTGTATCTTATGTAATTAGTTATGCTAGTTATAATCGATTATTATTTATTAGAAAGCTGATGCGTGTTTTTCAAATTTTACTCATTTGTGTTCTTCATAAAAATATACATGTTTATGATACTTGAAAGATTCCATCATATTACGGTCTATGAAAGTGAGAGTGGCAAAGAAATTGACCAGTTTAGGAAAATCACCATATTATGATATGATCATAACTTGAATTTTTCCCGAAATGTTAATTACTATTTTCACTTAATTATAAAAGATGCTAGTAAAGATATGGATAGATAGATTTATAGAAAGATAGCCTTAAAGTTTCACTTGACAAATAATAATGAAGTGTTTTGAACTGATTCCTTAATTATTATTGTTGTATTTATTTTAAGTGCGCACAATTCTGCCGTATTGGGGCGGCTTAGAATACTAACCCCAATCCCACGCCGGAAGGGTGTCGTAAAAGGCGACTAAATCCGGCCCGCTGGTGGTAGGGCCCTCGGAGGGATTATATTGGTAGTATTGATTTTAATTGTTAATTAATACCATTACTACTATTATTATTTCGCCAGGGGTTCGCCTGGATAGCTACCACCCTCGAGCATGAGTCAGCCGCCAAACGACTCGTCGTGTTTCGGCTGGGGGCTTGAGAGCCAGTTCTTTCTTTATTTTTCTTCTTTCTTTCCTGGCCGGCAACGCATCAGTGATGCCTTTGGTGTTGCTGATGTTCATGGGCGGCGATAGCCACTTACCATCAGGTGGATCGTCAGCTCGTTTGCCGGCTATTTCCATAAAAAAAAAAAAAAAAAAAACAATACTTAAAATTGATTGATTTGTAGATATAGCTTATCAAAGCATGCAGCCAGATCACGGATTAAGGAACTATTACTTAAACAGAGTAACATTGATCATAAAAAACTTGATAAGTGCGAATTAAACTCTCTTGGAGAGGGTTCCGTACGTTGATTAAGTATTTACAGTAATTTTTCTATTTTATTTATTTTCCCTTTTTTAGGACCATAGACTTATAGGTTTTCCTGTAATATACATATAACTAAAGAGCAATTTTTTGTATTTTTCTAAATACCTATTGAGGTATTCGTCTTCGTCTTCGGGTTACAAAATAGCATATTAGTACCAAATTACAACTCATTTGGTCCAGTAGTTTCAGAGAAAATTGGCTTTAAAGGGCGGTCGCCTAGCCTAGACACACGAGTGATGTTAAAAGGGTTCCGTTTTTAAATTTTTTTTAATTTTAGTTTTTTAATTTTTTCATTCGGACACCTAATAACTAGTAAAACCTCCTAAACCTTTCAGTTACGAGTAAACCTTCCAGTATTCATTTATTCACTATACCGAAAAGGATATATTCCTGCTCTTTGTATAATTTAAAATCTTATGAAACCAATAGCATTCGGTGTGGCTATGTAGGTTAATTAAAACTAGTACTACAATATATCGTGTACTATTACATCCTAGTAATGGCACTCGTGCACATAATTGATTCGGAACATGTTCCGACATCACTATATCGGAGTGCGTTATGTTAAATTCGTGTAGGTGAAACCAATTTGTCCGTGACAGAGATCGCGTAATGCGGAATGCTGCCAGCTAATAGGTGTCTCATTAATCAAATATATTGTACATAACCAGTTGTATGCAGTGATAGCCTAGCAATAATAGAACGTTGGTCTCCCGAACGCAGGGGCACGAGATAAAATCCTGGCACGCACCTCTAATTTTCAAATATTATGTGCGTATTACAAGTTAATTATCACTTGCTTTGGTGAAGAAAAACATCTTGAGGAAACCTGCACACCTGAGAGTTCTTCATAATGTTCTCAAAGGTGTGTGAATCCGCACTTGGCCAGCGTGGTAGACTATGGCCTGTACTCCTCACATTGTGAGAGGAGAACCCGAGCCCAGCAGTGGAACAATTATGGGTTGTTGCTTTGCTTTTGTGCTTTGCTTTTATTTTATATAACCAATGCATTTAAACAAGAATTTGTATGTTACGGCCAAATTATTTGGGCATTTTTGTAAATTTAACTTTGGGTATGCCGTATGGGTTACTGTGGACTAATACCTAAGTACCTAACTCGAATTTGATATTATGTTTCTTTGGAGCTAAGTTATAAATTTGTTAAAAGTTAGATAATATAGCACTGTGAATTATAAAGAACAATGCCCAAAAATTATTTTTCATTTTTGTTAGCGTCTTGAAACGTCAGTTATACCGAAGCAATTCAATTATTTTTTTACGTATTTTAAAATTAATACCTGTACCCGTATTACCCAGTGTAAAATATTTTTTTTAATAAGTGATGAATTGACTATAATAACAATGATGTCAACAATGTCCATTTTCATTCGGGCACTCACTTCGATACATAGCTTGTATCAAGCAAGATATAGGGAGACTTCTGGCCAATATTAAAGACAGAATTTCGTTATAAATGTTGGTATGACAAATGTAATGATGTCAAATTTCTATTTCCGGTTGTCAATAAAAAAAAAGTCAGAATAAAATAATGGTAAAAATTACAGGCAGCCGTAAGTAAGTCTCCCCTATTCTATGACTCAATAGTTATAAGAATTCAATCTCAAAATACTTTGGTTCTGGGGTGTGTCTGCTGAAAATTCTTATATATCTAAGCTCAGAAATTAAAGCCGCGATTTTTAGATTTTTTTTTATTTTAAGACGCTAAAGTTGAAAATGAAATAAAACGATGTATGGCAGTTGGGCATTGTTCTTTGCTTGCTACTTTTGGGCGCCTTCTATGTATACGATCACAGACATATATCAAGAATAGACGACGCATGTACCTCGAATTGTATGAAAACCAAGCGTGTCACTTTTTTTTGACACATTGTGCTGTCACAAGAATATTTAGTGCTGAAATTCCCCATCCTAGCGATATCAATTCGAAACTGATTCGTTACCGATTCTCGACAACGATTAATGATTCTCAAAATCGATTACCGATTATAATTAGGTATATAGAAAATCGTATGATCGTTTGTAGGCGTAGAATATGTAAAACATAAAAAATGCCTTTGGTTGGTTGTACATAATAATATAGTATAGTGCTTGAATATGACCGAATAAATAGTTTTGTGTTTTATTTAACTTGATTATTTGTTAATTATAAACACAAGATTCAAAAATTTAAAGATAAATAAGGAGATCATAAATATTATGATTGTTTATTATTTGCTTTAAAGAAATTAAATAAATGAAAATTAAAAAAATATTTATAAACATTTCTTTTATGAAAATCAAAACATAATATTGACACATTTAAACTTACCTAAAGTTAAACGAATATTTTTTTTCTAATTAAAAATTCAAAATAAAAAACAGCACATCAATAGGTACCTATTCGGTATTGCGCTTGAAATCAGCCTTCGTTTCTTTTTCGAATCCGTAAAACAGTCATCATTGAAATGAATAGAACATATACGGCTATGTTTTGTTGGAAACCAATCTCTATGCCCCGTCGCTATAATTCATTTTGCTTTAATATTGGGGTCACTTGAAAACCTTTAATTATAATGTTATCATGAATAAAATCACTATACAGAAACATTAATATTGTAATGAAAAATAATTTGCCTGTTAAAAACTGTCTCTATGTAAATATTATTATTAATTGGTTTTCAAAATCGATTAACATCGAGACCACACCGAGTAAATGAACAACACTATATGCTATATTTTACAGAAACACGACAATATTCACCGTACTACGAAGCTAAGCGACGATTTATAGTAACGATTGTTTTACTTTCATTGCGTGTTCCAGTAAACAAGCCGTATAAATTTTGCTACCAAAATCAGCAATGTATTGAGTAGTATGCAGTACACAGTAAGTTAGTGCTTTTCGTTGTAAAACGTGGTAGAAATGCAATAAATATGAAAAAAAAATTTTTAAAATAAATTACTACACAATTTTATAAATAAATTACTTAACGATGAAAAGAAATATTTCCTTTACCTCTGCTAACTGTATTTGTAGAATTCCTACAGTTTAAAAGGTTACAATTAGGCATTTTTCGTTATTTCAGTTGACATCTATTGCCAATAGCAATGAAACGCCAACTAAATGACACGGCGCTCAAATAGGATTTCAAATCCTTTCTGTTACACCGTGTCCTACGTGGGCGACTCAACGCGAACGCGACCGCGAAGCGATCCGGTGCGATTTCAGTGCGATGCGGTGCGATGCGGCGGCTCTGTCCTACGTGCACGCGAATCGTCCCTTCACCGCCACTGACATCCGCCGCGCCGCTGAAGTTCGCGCGAAAATATCAAACCAACGCGTTCGCGTCAAATCGCGCCGCGCCGCAGCGCACTCTACGTGCGTTTTGTAACGTAGGACACTTCAACACATTTCAACTGTTTGTTGTTTTCGCATCGCGCCGCGTCGCTTCGCGTTCGCGTTGAGTCGCCCACGTAGGACACCGCGTAACACGTGAAATGTATGAACATGCGGCATCTACTCTAGGTATACATGTCTGTGTATACGATCATGCAAATAACGTCACGTCAACACATGTATTTTTGTTCTATTTCTTGTGTTCTATTTAAGGAGAATTTATAATCTGACAGGGAACACGGTGTCAGAATAAATTAAGTATTATAACTCGATTCGCTCATCAAGACAGGATTCAGTAAAAACGTGAAACACCTTATTTGTTTCTTCGTGGATAGCATTTCTATTTCAATCAAGTTTCGGTATAATATCCTTCCCTAATATGTTATAATTAAATAGCGTAATTTTTAATTAACAAATGTTGCCCCAGTTTAACTAATACTGATATTAATTATTAACGGACAAGATTTATTTATTGCTACAACAGTTTCATTTATTTCCTAATACCTTTTATTGTAACTCGTACGCGCTATGTTTTTAATACTGTTTGGTCGTGTTAGATTTATATTTTTGTTATTTCCGCATTAAACTCATAGCTTAGTTACTAAGTATCTACTTATGGTAGATTTAGGTAGATTTAAGTACTTAAAAGGGCTTTCGTTGGAATAAAGTGGCTGGTTCACAGCTCAGTGGCCTATTATGTAGGTCTTTAACTTTGATGCTTACTTTAAATTCTTGGGATCTCAACACGCGAAGTTTGATTTGCTGATGGAAGGACCAGATTTTGATCGCTGTGGGTTGCAGAATAATAATGTAACTACTATAAATAACCAATCATAACTTTTGTAAAATACTTATCTATCATTTATTAATTTGCTTCTAATAAGTACAAAATTTTTCCTTTATAATTGTATTAATTTATACATAGTCAGTTTTTAAGTAAGCAATAAGCATATTTAACAAATTATAGGGATCGCACTAATTTACCTGTAAGTACCTACCTGACTACATATACACGATGAATCATATAGTATCCAGACATGAATAGAGTCAAGAGTCACGACACAAAGTACCGATTAGTAGTAGCAGCATCAATGTATTCAAATTGCATTTCTGCAGCCATATTCTATATATTCTATATATATTTCTCAGTTTATTTCCGTGTGTTTGACTGTAGTGAAAATGAATGTAATTACTAGTCTAATGTGCTGTAAATAGGCAGTTACGGCCACATTTGAGTACTTAATGACTACTAATGACAAAATATGAAAACTAATATTTTGAGTAAGTACGTAGGTACCTTCCTATGTACTACTATATGTTATAAACAGCTATCAAAGGTACTTTCGTCTTCATTTTCTCTTCTTTTTGACGGCAATGCATCGTCACTGCCTTTGACTTTACTGGTGTCAATAGGCAACGCCAGGTGGCTCATATGCTCGTTGCTATTTAAAGAGCAATTAACTATAGATTTTAAATGAAAAAATCCCCCATGACTTACTTTCACCAAAAAAGACCTGATGAACAGAACTTAAATTGTAGCTAAGAACCATCTCTATCACACGTAGGGTAGCCAGATGACAAAACTGAAATATCTGGACAAAACTTCAAAAAGTCGGGATTTGTTGGGACATTTTGTGTTTTGTCGAGACTTGTACTTGTATTTTGTCGGGACTTGTCTGGACATCATGTGAAATATCGGGACAATCCAGACGAATCCCGACCATCTGGCAACCCTAATCACAAGTCAGTATTGAAATAAAAAAACTGCATCATAATCGGTCCATTCGTTTAGGAGCTACGATGCCACGAACAGACACTCACATACAGACTCGTCAAACTTATAAAGCAAAGCAAAAGCAAAAGCAAAGTTTCTTTGCTTTTTTTTTGCTTTGCTTTTTGCTTTTATGTATAAGAAGGAATATACTTACCTACTTAGGTTTCTTATGTTGAGCTTACATAGTGCTTGTAGATCGTCACATCCAGGGCCGTGCCTGGGTATATGGCCGCCTGCGTGCCAGTCTGTATGGCCGCCCCCAGGATAACATTAAAAAAAACTACTTTAATTTTTAATGTTTATTATTTTACACAGGGCATCAAACCGGGAAAAAAATCAGTTTTTGGTTAACCGAAATCGAGAACGAAAAAAAATATTGGTTTTGTTCCCAAAACCGGTTTCTGAAAAGAAAAACCGGCTAAAAACCGGTTTTATGAGATTTATATGTTTGGATGAAATTTAAGAAAAAAAAATGCACAAAATAAACATTACAACAACCTAATCAGTTTTTATACATTTCTTATTTCTGAGAAACTCTTTTTAGATAGATTAGATTAGAGAAACTGTTTTTACTTCGTATCTTAATGAAAACAAACCGATTGTATTTTTGCCCAGTAAACAACTTGTAACGATTTGGCCGCCTCTTAATTTCGGCCGCCTGCGTGCGGTGCACGCAATGAACGCCCGTCAGGCACGGCCCTGGTCACATCTAAATTCTAGCGAATTTATGTCTTTAAAATTTTCGATGCAAATGAGATGAAAATTGCAAACATTTATATTTATAAATGTATGGCGCCATGTCACAACGATCACTCGGAGCGATATTTTATCCAATTTCGTTTTCTTTGCATAATCTTTGCACATGTTTGGGTCGCGAACTTTCAAGGCCACATCAACCTTATGTTCTTAGCATTTGGTGAATAAAATAAAACATCGGTGCATCTCCAGCTAGATATAATCTAAACTTAGTCTGTTGTCATGTATTTTTTTTAATATAATATCTTTGTTAATACCTATTGCGATAGATAAGATCTGCTTACACGATAGAAAATAAAAGATTGAAGTTTTTGTTTGTTTGTCCAGTGCAATAATGCCTTTGTTATCTTCAATCAATAATCGTCTTCGTTTGTTACAGGCCAAATCCGAGGAGCAACTAGCTTGCGAGAAGGAATGGCTGCAGACTGGTCACATGTGGCTCGCGCACCGCGGCGGGTTCACCGCGGTGGTGAGGGAGGGTGACGCTGACGCCGGCCGCGCCAGGGTGCGCGTGCTGCATACAGGGGAACTGCTCACCGTTGACGAGGATGACTTGGAGAAGGTGGGTTCGGTAGATTATAGCTGTCTTTTAGTCTGGGACTTGACATTTTGCAATCACTCGTTACATGTTTGCGAACGTTGGGTTGTATTTTAAAGCGAAAAGTTTTACTGCCATGATTAATTTGTATAAGGGATAAAAATATTTTTATTTACTTAAATAAGCATTGGTCTGGTCATCGACTACATAATTATCATCTCGTATATTCTGTAATTTGAAAGACCAGAATTTTTCTCCTACAAATAATACATTTCGTAAAAAGCCAAAAAAATCTCAAAAAAAATATTTTCCAGGCGAATCCTCCTCAACTGGAGCGATGCGAGGACATAGCGTCGCTGCGTTGTCTGAACGAGTGCGGCGCGCTCAACGTCCTCCGCTCGCGCTACGCCGCCGGCCTGCCGCACGCCCGCGCCGGCCACGCACTGCTCGTGATGGGGCCGCCGCGACGCGCCGCCCCGGTTTATACTGAGAAGGTAACATATCTGAACATCAGCAAGATTGCATTTCAGTTATGTACATTGGTCTATCCTCTTGGGAAGGCCTAGGCCCTAGAACATACTCCGCCACGCTGTTCCAGTGCGGATTAGTCGAGGGGTTAGTAGCCAACCCAACTATTGGAAGTTTTTAAGTCTTTCGACGTGGCTTAAAGATTGTTATCTTAAGATAACAACTGGGACCGACGGCTTTACGTGCCCTCCAAAGCACGGAAGCGCTCAAGAATTTTTGCCATTAGCGGTCACCCATCCAACTATAGATCACGCCCGCTGTTGCTTAACTTTGTCAGCTACTGAGAACTAGCCACCGGTCTATGAGCACTTCAGGGTACAGGAGCAGGACGGTACACTTAGTTAAATCCAACAGCTAGGACTTTGTAAAGAATCCTCAGAATGTATGTTCTCACCATTACCATTTTGTCTCCAGGTAGCGGCGATGTTCCGCGGGTGTCGGGCGGACGACATGCCGCCCCATATCTTCGCGGCGGCGCAGTCCGCTCACCGCTGCATGCTGGCTTCGAGGCGGGACCGAGCCATCGTCTTCCTTGGAAGGTATCGTTATTGACTGTCCATCTTATCATTTGGGGACATGACACTGTAAATTTGACAACATTTTAAAGTACCAATTTTTAACAGAATGAAGCTAAAGCTAAAGACTTACAAGATTTGGTACAGCAAGTAATAGTAGTTGAATGTTAATTCAGCCGTGTAAGATTTTATCTCTAAGATCGTAATCTGGCATTCAGGTTGTACCCATCGGTGCAAGATGTTATTGATAACATTCGTATGTCCGAACAAGTATTGGCGTAAATCGGTGCTGAAGATCCTAATCAATATTCCGAAATATACTTAAAGCCAGTTGAAGCTATTACATTTTCTTATTACCTTTATACAGAATTTCCATCGCATTTAGGGCATCGCATTTTTAGACAATTAAAATAAAATAACAATAAAAGACAATAAAAGAGATAAGTCCCTTTTACATTTAAAAAGGCTAATCAAAAATTATCCATAACGCAACTTAGAGTGAATTGGTTAATCGGTTTATAGAGTGCCCAATGAACTAATATACTAACGTACAGTACCTAATTACAGATAGCAGAATAAATAAATTGATATGAACACAGAAAATGTAATGATATGAATGATATGTATGCAGAATGGCAGACTGATTTTAATTCAAACCCCGCAACGTCCGAAGCTGAGTTCCATCGACTTTTCGTAGCGTTGCTTACATACTTGTGTAACGTTAAAACATCAAACATCAATTTAGAGCAACATTTCGTATGTTCAAATAACATACATAATAATAAAACTCAAGTTGATATACTTTATACTCTCATTACCATATTTTAAATGTTCATTCCAATAATCTAAATGTTTATTCGTTTATAAATCCAGTTCAGAAAGTGAGGCGACAACCTTGCACTTCAATTTAACGATCTCATTACCCTATATTAATATGTATGGAACAATCTTTATTCGCGTTAACGTGTGTACGTACAAAACCGGTGGGCTCGGCATTTTCTATCGCATAGCAATGATCACCATCGTTTATATGTAGATAGTTCGAGTTATAAACTTATAATATAAGAGCTATTATCATTATCTATCATTAGTATAATTTAGGCGCCATCTGAAGTCTACACGGGATGATAATTATTATTATGATCCGCTGCACAGTTATCAGTTCATATTCATATCATAGTGAGATCAGTATCCTCTCCAGCTGAGTTTTAACAGCTGCTGAGGGGATCTTAATGAGGAAGAATAAGATATAAACAGCACCTTTGACAGAAAGATATGTCTAATATTTAATGATTTTCCATAACAAGATTTAATTTAAACGGGGGTTATATTTACCCCAGTGCGTCAGAAAAAGGGTTATGTTAATTGTTTACAAATCACTGATACATCTTTTGGTAAAAGGTTGTGCACTCGTGGCGAAATTATTTTAAACAATAATTCATAAACAATTATTTATACATTGATATAATAAAAAGACAAGTAACGGTGTGTATTTTACAACAGCTTAATACTTGGTTGTTATTTCCAGATCGGGTTCGGGCAAGACGTCGGCTATGCGCCACTGCGTGTGGTATTTGGCGAGTGCGTACCCCGCGCAGGGGTCCAAACTGACCCCGGAGCGACTGGACGCCGCCCTCGACGTACTGCATGCCTGTGGATCGAGCCGGTATGTGATAATTTTAAAGAGTAGTGACAAAAATAACTGAGAATCTCTACTATGAACACACGCTAGTAGGTACACTGTAAATACACGTATGAACTATGACTTCGAATAAATCTTAAGTGTTAGTGTGTGTGTACTGGGGTCGAAAATGGACAGTGCCGTCAAAGCCGAATGCGGAAGGATGGACATTTTACCAAATCATGGATTATCTTAAGCGCTATAATTATTGACAACTTTTAATCGCCATCAGACAATCAATAAATAAACCAAACTGAAAAGACATGTTCATTAATTGTATGTTGAAAAATTTATCTGTTAAATTTATCTATAATCTGAAACCGATTGTACCACCTTTAGTTGGAATAAATAATATACTCGTACAACTCTATTCAATAATTCATACGATACTAATACCTTCTTGTACACGTTACCCTCATCACAGAACTGGATCGAACCCGCACGCGTCGCGGTTCGTATCTCTCACCTCGTTGGATTTCGACGGCGGCGGCGCACTGGTGTCTGCCTCCATACAGACCCTGCTGCCTGACCTGAGGCCCGATCAAACTCCAATACGGGCTCTGCACACGTGAGTAACTTAGGCACTTTTAGTAAAACTAAAATACTTATGTGAGTGATCTATCATCACTCAATTACTATCCTTAACAGAAGCATATGTGAATATTTGTTCGACATTACCTGTCTAATGATTTAACCTGCCAAGCGAGGGGTGGGGGTTTGATTCTCGGCCCTGCGGTATAATGAAAGCGACATAGAAAGCCCTAGCGCAGGGGTATGAGTGCAAGTTATCATTTTAAACAATTAATAAAAGAAATACACAAAAGGACATTTATTTACGCTCTCAATGTGTTTTATAAGTACCTATCAGCATGTAATCTTATTCAAAAATGCACGACATTAGTTTTAAATCAATTTTAAACAATGTCTCTGATGCATTTCAAGCCTCTTCCACGGCTGCGACGGTCGCCTGCGGCGCGAGCTGCTGTTTGATCAGGCGCCGGTGAACGCGCCCAACCCGTACGTCGCGGCCGCCGAGCAAGCGGACGCGCCCGCTGAGTTTGCCGCGCTCAAGGAAGCGTTGCAACTGCTGGCCGTCACCGAACACGAGCAGTTGGCCATGTGGAAGATACTAGCGGCTATATGCCATCTGGGGTGGGCTGGCGTGGCCAGAGGTAATTGTGGTAGGATTTTTGTAGGAATTGCTTTGCATTTCTTATATTTAGAAATACATAGTTAGAGTTTTGGCCTCTAGAAATATATCAAAGGCTATTTTATTTACATTGCCAAAAAAGTTATAGTCTTGGCCACGTTACAATCATCCAATTACACAAAAGCGAGCACAAAGTACTTTTTTATATACTGAAAAATGCGAGTGTTATTATTATTATTAGTGTTTCTATAAAGAACTTTTCATAGTTCGCGTTTCGTAGTTCCGCTTTTCACTTAAAGATGGAGCTATGTGACACACAACAAAAAATGTGAATACGATCAGAAAAAATGAAAAAGAATTTTGTATTTTCAAAGTTACATGTGTTTGGCGTTGGAAATATTTGGTACACGTGTACTCAACATATATCATTGTCGGCACAGCGAACACGGGCTCGGCGTTGAAGTACCAGTTCGCGAGCACGGGGTGCGCGGCGCGCGCCGGCCGGCTGCTGGGTGTGGGGCCGGACGAGCTCGCTCGTGCCGTGTTTGCGCCGCCCGCGCCCTCCTCGCCGCAGCCCGCCGCCACGCTCAGGTAACGACGAATTGATGTTGTAAAGCTATGTAAGGCCATGAGAGCCAAAATAGCTTACCTACATTTTTACGGGTTTCGTAGTCAAAAAGTCGTTATTGTTTCTTGGGCGTCTGTCCGCAGCATAGCGCAGAGACCGCTAGTAATAAAAAGATGTAATTCAACGTGCATACATATATTTATTACGTTCAAATTAAGGTAGAATAAAATCTTTAAAAAAATATTTTTCACGGTACCTCCTTTCGGTAAATGGGGGATGATTTTTTCCGTACAACCGTATAGGGTATCGTAAAAAAGGTATTTTAAAAATATTGTCTGCAAAGACCATCTTTCGATTTAGGGCTAAGCTTACGAAAATAGTATGAATCATTGCATTCCGCAAGATCGATAAAGATGAATGTACATTGTACCCGTTACAGGACACCATCGCCGTCGAACGAGCGGGAAGCGCCGGGCGCGGACGCGCTTGACGCGTTCGTCACCGGCCTGTTCAACGAGACATTCAACATTGTTGCCGCGCTGGTTAACAGGTGACAGGATACAACTCATTAATGGTCCACTCGTAAGCACGCTTCTCTTCCCTTGAGGCCTAGAGAATACTCCACCACGTTGCTCCAGTGCGGATTGGTGCAGATTCCATGTATGAGTTCATAAATGCGAACACGACGTTATGCCATTGCTATTTAGCTCATTTTTAAGCTATAGTAGTTGAAGTAGTTTTTTCTTTATGCGGCGAACTGTAATCACTCGTCCGAACTGCGACACAATAAAGGTCGTACTGAAAATCAGTAGCCGTGGTTACCCGCGGCATATGCTGAGTGCGTACCTTTTTTGTTGAGCGATGCTGCAGCTGGTTATATCGACTTCATAACTTATAATATTTTGTAAATGGTTTATTTAGTGTAAATTTTGTAACTTGTTGCAGAGCTTAGCAAAATAAATATTTTCTTTCTTTCTTTCTTTCCATTGGGACGCTTTGCGACTAAACTCTTCATGTTACGATTTTGCAGTCTTCCAAGCTGCACTTTTTTTTTTTCGGGGGGAAATCCTCATGGACTACCTCCGCCTGGGGTAAAGCGGAGGGGTGTGCCGGACTCTTACCGGCTAAAACCACTCCGGTGTCTCCTCGCACGTGCGCGCGGGGCCGCGGGAATCCACATTCTTCCGCAGCCCCACCCTAGTGCTGGCCGGGTCTATCCCGGCCTCGTCTCCTGCACGAGGTAGTGAGGTGTTGAACTACCCCGTGCATCGCCTCGGAGGCGCACGCCGACACCCACGTGCGCCTGCGACTCGGGTCCATCGAATAGGGGGTGGGGACTTCCCCAAGTCCCTCGCCCCTGGACCCATTCATGGGAGCTGGAAAAGGGCGTTATCCGCCCTTCTCCTGCGCCCGGTGCGTCTTCTGCGGCCGGGGAAGGGAGTTGAGATCTCCCTCTCCCGTTCCGCAGTTTCCTTCTGCGACATTACGTCCTCGCGGAAGGACACCACCGCGTCCCACGACTCTGCGCTACCGACCATCCTCCGCACTATGGCCGGCAGCGACAGATCGTCTCCTACTAAATTTGTGAGGACACGGCGCTGCTCCTCCCAAGCTACACACTCGGCAAGCGTGTGTTGCGCCGTGTCCTCCCCGCAATGGACGCAGTGGTGGCACCGAGCGTCCGGCTCCCTGTCTATGCGGCACAGATACTTGCCGAAGCAGCCGTGCCCCGACAGCACCTGCGTCACCCTAAACGACAGGGAGCCGTGCCTTCTCCTTCCAAGCTGCACTTGGCCAACTTGTTTTAAGGTTGTTGGCGACTTACTGCTATATTTTAAGAGATGGCTGTAAAAATGTTCTTCTGCACCACTTATTTATACACACCACTATACAAACTTTACTTATTGTCCTTCTCAGAGACTACCCCGACCCAACTCAAAATTATTTTTTAAATGCCCATAGGAGTCTGTCAACTTCGGCCAGGACATCAGCATCCATCCTGCTACTAGACACCCCGGGCGCCGACAACCCGATGTGCGCCGGCCAGCAGAGCGGGGCGCCCCTGTCTAAACTACTGTCCAACTATTTACAGGTTAATATTAACACTATAACGTTTATATACACTGCACTAGGTTTCCCTGTGTGGCCGGCAGCATGGACGGAACAAATAACATATTACTGGCCCGTGTTCTCACCGTGGCCACGATTTATATGACTGTGTCGAAATATAAATATGAAATACGAATCTTTACTATCCGTTGCATTTATAGAATTTTAACATAAAAACCGACTTCAAATGAAGTACCTACATCCTTTCCAATAACAATAAAAAAAGAATCATCGAAATCGGTTGAAGTGATATTGAGTTATTCGTCCATTGGTCACGCACATGCATGATACCATTGTCAGATCTCGGTCAAATTGAAGTGGGACCACATGACAAGTACCAGCTTTTGATATAAAAAGAATCATCAAAATCGGTTCACTCAGTCGAAAGTTCTGAGGTAACAAACCTAAAAAAAAATACAGTCGAATTGAGAACCTCCTCCTATTTTTGAAGTCGGTTAAACATTGTCAGAGTCCACGATGATATAACTTTAAAATCATGAGTCTCAACATTGTTGTGTTAGTTGTTATTACTGTACCTGCATAATCTAGAGATTATGGTAAGATAGATTTTTTAATAATCTATAACCTGTATGTTCTATTCGCAGGAGCGTCTGCAAGCTGTATTCCATGACGCGATGTTGGTAGCGCCCAGAGAGAGATACGCTCAAGAAGGCATCGCCTTGGATGATGGCACTGAAGAAGGTGATTGTCTTTAACGTTATGAAGTCTCGAACGGCTGCTTTTTATAATTGATCTAATCGTTACAGTAGTTAATAATCCCTGTATTTTTTGATAAACCATAGACGATGGAAAGAAATATGTACAGTCGACAAAAGAATTAAGTTTGCAGTGCATTAGTAAAACCCTCAGTAATGTTTAATATTTCATATTGTTTACGTTATTATCAATGTTAAATCATATCTTCGTATACAGGTATCATTTAACATTTATAATAACACAACATTCTGTAATATCAATAATTACAGAAGGTTTTAGAATGATGCCCTGCATACTTAATTCCTTTACCGACTGTACCTAATCTAATACCTATCTTTGATCATGAAACTATAAACGTAATTTATAATTTAATGTGTGTGTGTGTGTGTGTGTTGTGTGATGATCATAGACATATGATGATTTTGTTTTCGGTCCGAGATTTATAGAATCTCCCAAACGGATGAACCGATTTTAATCTAGTTTTTTTTTTTATTTGAAAGCTGACTTATTCGAGAGTGTTGTTAGTTACCAACACACACAACACACATACAACTGTCGGGGGTTTTAATAGTTTAATTTAAGATTATGAATAATGTTGTTAATGTTGTATACAGATTGGCTATCGGAGACGGTGAACCCGGGGCCGCTGGTGGAGCTGCTGGACAAGTCTCCGCAGAATACGATCGTGCGCAGCTCGCAAGCTGACCTGCGCGACTGCGACCGACGAGGACTATTGTGGTAAGTAACGTTGAAACTTTATTAAAAAAAATGGTTGTCTGTAAAGTCGGTTTACGGACGGTAGTTTAGCGTGACAACGTCATGACAAAACATTGATGAAATGATTGCATACTTTTATAGATAAGAAACTTTTATCTTTATACTACAACGCCATCTAGAGCTCCTGAACTAAACAATTTTTTCAACAAGTTCCTTTCTGACTTAATTGTGTATATAGTTTTGTTCATAGATGGCGCTTTCTCCATTGTTCGCTCGCTCGTGGAACGCGACAAATGGGTCATGCTTTTTCGTGCGTGCACCCGGCATCGTTTTAATAGACGTTATCACGTCAAAAAACCCCGACGCAAAGAGGGGTGTTATAAGTTTGATGCGTCAGTGTCTCTGTCTGTGGCATCGTAGCTCCTAAAAAAATTAACCGATTACGATATGATTATGAGATGACCGATTATGGTATCGCAGGCTCCTGGACGAGGAGTCGATGTACCCCGGCTCGTCGGACGACACGTTCCTGGAGCGCGTGATGGCGCACTACGGCCCGCCGCACCACACGCACTACCTGCTCAAGAAGGCGCCGCACGCGCGCCAGTTCATCCTGCAGCATTTACAGGTTACACTGTTACACAGGTTCACACATTTATAGTAGACGTTGAAATCCGCTGAGGACGGTTTCATTAGAAGAAATTAAATTTTATGAAGACATTTTTATGCCAATTCTGGGTTGTTGAATTAACCAGGATATCCATGTTGAAACCTATTACTTTTAACTCTATAATAGGAAAGCACTGTTTAAAAATACATTTCCATTTGGTCCAGGGCACCAACCCAGTGCTGTACGACGTGACGGGCTGGGTGAGGGCGAGCCGCGAGAACCCCGTCACTAAGAAGGCGCACACTCTGCTGCAGGAGAGCCAAAAGTTAGTATCTTACTTAAATATAGTTAGAATGTTCATCTATTATTGCTGAAGTATAGTTTATATTTTATTTGCAATGCTTGTTTAAAAGCAAACCAAACGCCTGAAGACGTGCTAAACATGTCTGAAACTTGGAGGTAGGTTAAACAAGATGAATTTATAGTCAGGCGGGTACACCGAGAAAATCTTTCAAGATGAAATTAAATATCTGTACATGTAAAACTACGAGGCAAAGCAAAAGAGTAAATTAGTAGACATCGTAATAAAGTTTCACATTATATTTGAAGAAATCGCTTCAAAGCCGTAGTAAGTCGTCTATTTTCATTAAACAATAAAATGTACAAACAATAAAGTGTTAAATAAATAGTAAAACATTTTTGTGACTCAATAATGTAATATTGTGAGTTTTGCTGATCGATTCCTTAATTTCAGTGAAGAAATCGGCCGCCTGTCCTCGTGGTCGCGCGGCGCGTGCGGTGTGGGCGCGTGGTCGGCGGCTGTGGGCGACGCCTCCACGCTGCGGAGAGCGTCTTCGATACGACGGACACTCACTTCTGGTAATGTTTGTCTTATTAATCATGCTAGAACACCGTCTTAAGGTCAATGCATACGTAACTGTGTTTACCCCGTACGGGACGAGACGTGAAATTTTGGAAACATCGTTTCATAGAAAATGTAAACGATAACGCATACGGCACGGAGGCAGATGCGGGACGGAAACGGGGCACGCACTTATATTTATGTCCCGTCCACGTCCCGTCCCCGTTCCGTCCATGTTACGTATGCAACGACCTTTGATCCTAGTTTCATTACATTCATATATTTTTATGTCTAGCATTAAGTTTTAATAAATAATGATATTACAGAACATCACTTTATTTTGATGAGGAGGGTTTTCGCACTTGGCCAATCCATGAGAAGGTCGTAATAGCCTATAATATTTCTGTAATTATCAAAACAAGTTAAACCGAAAATTATAGCCGAATTCATAGAAACAGTATTCGAAAAACCCATATCAAAACAAACCCAAATCGCAATGTTACCTGTAATACTGAAATAGTTCCCTTAATTCTACATAGATCTCATTATCAGAACTGAATTTTAATAAATAAAGAGCCAATCTGTAATTATTATCTTCCAAACAATAATAATAATAGTTCTTTATTTATCTCCACAAATTGTTAATACAGGTTTTTTCTTTTCTTATACAATAAAGAGTTTAGAATTTGTGGGAGATCTGGTGCCTAAACAAAAAAATAAGTCTGTCAATAACATGACGTCAACAGGCACGGCGGGCATGAAGCGGCGCTCGACAGCGCTGCAGGCCAAGTTCGTGGCGGACGGCGTGGTGGACACGCTGCGGCGCTGCGGCGCGGGCGGCGTGCAGTTCGTGTGCTGTCTGCTCACCAACCAGCCCGCTGACCCCGTCGATGATGTTAACGTGCCGCTGCTTCGATCGCAGGTCTGTATTAACTGCCAGATTAAACAAATGATGATCCCTATATGAAATGCTTGAATTTTGTTTTTTTTTTTGAACAAATAGGAGGAGTCGATTTGCACGCCATGCTTGGTCATGATTAGGCGAAGAAAAGAAATATACCTTAATAGGGATGTTGACAGTAACTGTAAATTTATATAAATTTACGTTTAAAGTATTAGTGGTAACATTTAAAGGCCTAAGATATGATACTTTTAATCGAAATCAATCACAATAAATTAAATATCATTAATTTAAAATGTTAAAAATTGTACTCACTGTCACGTGACCTCAAACGCCATTTTGAGCTTATGACGTCATTGAAAGTATTTTATATGCAAATTCAACTAACTTTAGCAGACATATAGTATTGAATAACGGATTGTGACGTCATGTGACGTTTTTGGTGGGAAATTTGATAATGATTTTTATTTATCAATTTTTGTTTTTAAATTGAAGATTATTATTTTTGTAATATTTTTTTCTGAATATTGAGGTTCTATCTATAAAATAAAATTGAATCCTAAAATTAGTCAACATCCCTATTGTATGTATTGTACGTTAAAGTTGAAATGCATGCCCAGACACATAGGCAACAATGTTTTTGTAGCTGCGTTGAGTTTCATACTTATTGTCATACTGTTAAGGTATATTACTATCATAGAATAAAATGACCAGGCGTGCTTTGCCGTCAGGCGACGCAGGTCATTTTCAGCCCGCATGTTCAGCCGCATTGCAATACCAAATTAGAGGTGCCATTAGAAGAGTTGATCATCCAATGGTCATAATGCTGGTCCAATGCTTATAGGCTATGTAACGCCATGTGACGTCATCAGACAGCTTTGTTGCAATTTCATTATTGTATATAGATTATACATGAAACTAATACTTTTATAACATTAAATTGATAATTGCATGTAAATAATAATGGTGCATAACATTGAAGAATTATTATTAGCGTATAGAACTGACACCGCGAACACAATGTATGTCGCCAATGGGCTTCAATCTTCAATGGATTCGTTCGATTTTGAAAGGAGAACGGGGGCTTGATTTTGAAAATCGAACCTCCCGGGCGAGACACACATTTTGTTCGAGATGTCTGTTCTATGACATTATACTTCAATGGTGCATAAGTTAATTATTGATGTTGGTTTCAGTTCCGCGGCTTCCAGCTGCTGGACGCGGCGCGGCTGTACAAGCAGGGCTTCCCGGAACACATGCCCCTCGCTGAATTCGCTAGGAGGTAATCTGAGTACACACTGATCAATAGGAAACTGAAATCTAGTGGTTACCACGGAATGCGAATGTCATTATGCTTTTAGTCTGCCTGTACCTTTAACTAATTGATTTTAATTCAACTCAGTTAGTTATAATCAATTAGTTATAGTAATTGATTTTGTTTCAATAAAAAAAACAACAAGACATTTTTTTAAAACACTCCCAAGACATTATTTATGTGGGGTTGTTAACCATCCTTCTATCAGTATAAGCCTAGCAATGTCTCAGATTGAGGTGATAGCTTTGTGTCTTTTTTTAACGACCGGCAACGCGTCGGTAACGCCGGTCATATAACTGATGTGCATAGACGGCCGTGGCCATATAATAAAAGTCTATCAAATGTATGTGAAATCTGCCAGTCCTACTCCGTATATCACGTGACAGAACACTGAAACCGTGTGACGAATATCGTGGTTATAAATGATAAAAATTTAAATATTATGATGACATCAGTAGTTTATTTATTTATTTATTTATTTATTCATTCCAAAATATTACCACTAACATTACAGGCATGTCCTAATGCGTTAGTGTATTTTACATAAATTCAAATAACATTATAATAATATGAATTAAACTATAAATCCTATCTAGTAAAATCATCTTTTAAAAAAAAAGTCAATATTAGTTAAAAATAATCACGTCATAGTTAGTAAATCATAAAGACAAAATTTAAGGTTTTATAGCACTGAACATGTTTCTTAACTGTTCTTTCGGTGCAGGTACCGTCTGCTCGCGACGTCGGAGAGCGAGGCGGGCGAGGCGGGCGACACGACGCAGTCGCCGGCGATGTCGGACCGACAGGTCGTCGACGACATGCTGCTAGCGCTGGACCTGGACGTCACCAGCTATCGGCTCGGTCTCACTCAGGTTAGTGATAGCCACTTAAACCATTCTTTAGACATTGCAATTGCAATTTACATCAAATTAAGCGTTTGTAAAGAGAAAAAAAAGTGCGTGTATTTAAAATGTCATGTGTCGTTAATTATTTTTGCTCTTTTCGTTCATGCCTCGTGTATATTTCGAAATTCAATTATAAGGTTGTATTATGAATACAGTCAACTTAAAACTTGTATATAATCAATATTTTATTTAGTATAGACATAAGTCTATAGGCTAAATAAACAGAAATCGATTTTCCTACGAAACCGATATAAATTACTGCTGTGAATATTTTATGTTGTGTTAACACATCAACGTTGTGTTACTCTTTAAACTAAAGGTAATTATATTCTCCGTTTATGTTTCTTTGTTAAATAGTTATTTAGAATAAGTTACAGCTTGATATTAATTCCACCTGGTGGTAAATGGCGATAAAGTCCAAGATAATTCATCGTCTTTTTATCGTCTGCTGATCCCAGACTGCCATATGTTTAAAAAAATACTCATAACATACCTAAAGAAAAAAAAATTATACGCTATACAGTTGAAAAACCTTTCTAAAGTATCTGTCGGTGTATGGAAGATTTCTTTACACTATGATGAATTAACGTTTGTAACAACGTGCATGGACGTAAACTTCATGTTGTCAATTAATCATTTTCTTCTTGTGTTTTGTAACCGGCCTGTCTACTTATCATATTAAAGTTATTACTTGTCTTAGAAAGAGTTTGGACGTTTTGACGTAACCATATCTAACTATAGCACGATATACATATATCAGTAAATAACTTGTCTCACTGTTGACAATAAACGAGTAGCGAGTAAATTATTTCGAAACATCTTTTGTTAGTTTCGACAATTTATTTTTATATATATTTTTGTGTACAATATATTTATGTGTTCAATTTGCCCTATTAATTAGTTCATTCACTTTCAATATTGATGAAAGACGACAGCATGTAACTTGATAATTTGAAAACTTGGAGGTTTGTTCCTCGACATCAAACAGAAAAAAAACTAAAATAATATAATTATATCAGTGTTTGTAGACTTTGTAGTCTTCTCGCTATACAACTTCGCTAACAATGAGACCGGCCACGGTCGAACAATAAAATATTAGTTTTCAAACCCCTTTCACTATTCCGTAATTTAAGCAATTTGGCAGCAAATACTCTTATAAAGTTTCTTTTGTTGCGGGCCATTTTTTGCGGTCTGCTTGTTGCGTGAACGGTAATGTGTTCGTGCTTTGACATTTTGTTTGCGTACGGCCAAGTAACGTTATCTGTGTTAATATGGAGTGAATCGGATGTAGATTGTTCTGTGCTACTCGATTGGTGAAATTGGGGTTTAGTAATTTTACAATTTACGAACTAGACCGTCCCATTGCGGTGATGGGCTCGCTCAACGGGTGCAATAGATGGAAAATTTTGTATCCACGTTACGGATACTAGCTTACATACCTGCACAACATACATGCTTAGCCAATAAGTTTTTTACGTTTTATATTTTTAGTTTCACATGTAGATATGTGTCTGTGGGTATCTTCTATTGGATGTTTCGTGGCTAATGCAGATGTTGTCTGTGGATGGATGCACTTCCGAACGTGTTCATACGAGTATCGGTATAATGGTACTAGCGATACTTACAAAAGCGTTTTATCACGATCCTCACATGTAGTCATTTTTTCCTACAACGCGTCGGTAAAAGGCTACATTAAGTGCCCTTTTAATGATAACAGTTAATTTCTACCATCTCCATAAATACATGTGAGTAGGTGTAACCTTTCACAGCCCGACACGTATAGAGATTGACCGAGTTATGCAACTATGGAAGCGACCGTTGGATGGATGATCGCCAATGGTTAAATTTCTTGAGGTTTATTTTACATTTTCTGGTAATTTTTGGTCTTTAGGCTTGTTATAATAAGATATTTGACGCTAAAGGTCGTAGCTGACTTATACGACACCGCTCCCATCCAACCGAAGTATGAGAATTCAAATATAAACTTAAAATCGTGCTCTGTAGGTACAACTATTGAGTGGCAAGGTTGCGGTTAGCTTGCTTCCCGCGCGCGGGCTGCTAATTTTTGTTGTTACTGTAAAGTGCACCTACAGAGCACGATTTTAAGTTTATATTTGAATTCTCATACTTCGGTTGGATGGGAGCGGTGTCGTATAAGTCAGCTACGACCTTTAGCCTCATCGGCCTACGGATAGCATAGGAAATGCCATAAAAATATCTTATATTAATAACGGAAAAACATTGTATTAAAAGTAACAATCTTCAATTATATGTATACTTTCAAATAAAATTGTTCTAAATGCACTCACATTATATCTATAGAGTACGATTGAATTAATTAATTTTCTAACAAATTTTATGCACCAGTTCTTTTGATACGTTTACTTTTGAATTACTTTACAGAATGGAGCATGCATCACCCAGATTTCATACCTTTCAGTAAATCTATTAGTTCATTAGAATGTGAAAGTGTAGAATGTCTTATTATGTACGTAAAATTGAGAAAATTGTTTTTATGGCCGAACTATTTGCACCTGTACCCGAAGTAAAAAACCATTGTAATTACTAACAAAAAATTGATAATAATTTGAACTGCTACATAAAAATAAATGAGTTACAATTTGTTCATATTGACACTATACCGAAAGAACGCCGCGTAGAATATTAGTCATTTATTTTGTTTTATTTTACATCACAACTTATACTGTGGATGTAATGACATGGTTATGACTGAAACTTATTTTGTTTATTCATATCATGGTTTGTATTCAAGTGGAAAGTTTGTAACAGACACGTAACGATGAAGCTGTCACTAAGAAATATACTTTCTTCTGATGTAATTTTGACGTGCCCTAATGCTTCACGGACCTTCCGTGAGATTGATCATTAGCAATCAAATCTAAATTTGAAACACCTTTTAGAGGTGAAACTACGATTACTTCTTTATCATTACAAAGTAGACTAGTATTGATGGTTTTGGTCTGTCATTTAACTCTGTTCATGTTTTATCTATACTAATATTATAAAGCTGAAGAGTTTGTTTGTTTGGTTGAACGCGCTACTAATCTCAGGAACTACTGGGTCGAATTGAAAAATTCGTTTTGTGTTTGATAGTCCATTTATCGAGGAAGGCTATAGGCCATATAACATCTTATATATTTTAGTAGTTAGTTTTTTCCACAACTTAACGCCGGTGAAACCTTAAACGTGGGGCACAGCTAGTTTTACATAAAATAAGTTAATGTATGACAACAGTCCCATATGATATACCTAAGAATCATATTATCTTAACGGTAAAAAATTTATTTAAAAAATAATAAATACAATATTAAATAAATGTACATATAATACAAACAAAAATAAACGTTTGTGACTTAAAAATTTAATTTCGTCCATTTAAATTCTCACGTCCGCCAACTCTCTCTTTTAATCTTCGCATTAAGTTACTATAATCTACTATAGCTAATTGTCATTAAGAAACGATAACTAAAAATACTGTTGGGCTGTTGACCCACAATCAACACGACGAATCGTTGATTGCTCGAACCTATTATTCTTGATTAATCGAGAACAAATCGATAATGCGATCTGTTTCGGTCTTTTTTAAGCTATCTTGTCTATCATAAGGAAATGACATGCACTTAATAAATTCACTATGAATATGATATCATATCGAATGGTCGAAGTGACCCGCATTGAATTGTAATTATCGATTCACTAATTACTTTTCATGTTATTGTTATCCTTATATAGTTGGAACTGATTTATGACAGTTAATATATTAAGTTACTAAAATTGAACAGTAAAAAATCCCTAAAAGGATAAAATGGAGTATTAAAACTATGTACTTTTCTTAATAAAACTTATTAGTTAATGTTTGTGTTGTTTGTGCTAGATTACCTACTAATGTGACTAGTAGTAGGGCTAACACACATCGTATTTATTATACCTACATATTTTTAATATACCCTATACCGCTTATGCTGAGAAGAAATCCTGTATAGGACACTACAGCGGCATAAAAGAAAATGCTAGTGTCATACAATTAAGAAAATATCATAAATCTCTGCGATGAATTGAATTATTCAGATGCGTTATTATTTTTAATTGCGCATTGTATTCTTTAATGATAAAATATTGTTGACATTTCTCCGAGTGTCATCAGGTTCATATGCAATTAAAATTTAACGTTTCCGAAAGGATGCGTACGCGTGCGCTGAAGCATGATGAGTTTCTCGTTAGTCGTCATTAACTCTAAAGTCGGTAAATAAAATGAGTTCAACAAAGTCGTAGTTAAGGTCGAATGTCGTCTCGTTTAAGATACCGACATCCACTAGGTATACCTTAGTTATTTCACGGATATGACTATCTATTAAATACTAATAAATGTTCTGGGCGTATAGTCCACTAGTCGACCCTGTAGTTTAAATCACAGTAGCTACTTTTGAGGGTTTTATGAGCGTTCATTGGTCCTGTCTTTTGCATCACTTCTCGAAACGGAATGTTTTTTACAGTCGTAATCGGTTAATATATTATGTGCAAGATAATGTCTACCACAAAGTTTTGGTCGTTTTGTAGTTCCACAATCCTCTTGATTATCTACTCTTACAAGCCCGTCTGCTTGTTTGTATACTCTACGAAGTAACGTAATGTTTAATTCAGTTCGCACTAAGGTAATATAAGTCCATTACACAGTTTGTATTCGTCCGGTGCAGTGAAAGTATGTTGTGTAACCATTTTATTATCTATTACGTGAACTGCGCCAGCCACGCTTGATACTTATACGCAGCTTTGTCATTTATATCTCAGTTCATCGTTTTATGACAGTTAATTTTTTATGTAAACACCTCTACGCTCTAGCCTCCTCATGGTAAGTGGTCATCGTCGCCCCTAGATATCATTAACACCAAAGGCATCACCGATGTGTTGAAAGTCAAAAAGGAAGACTGGTGCTTTTTCGGACGAAGAATCTCATGAAAACATTTGATAGTCGAATTTAGGAAGGATTTCACAGCTAGCCAGGCACCCAAAAACTCCATCATCGTGCATGAGTATAATCTAGATTAAATTGGGTCAATTGGGACGTAGGTACGTACAGGATCCAGCGACCTCCGACAGGAGGGTCCATTTGCCATGACCTTATCCGTTGTTCACCAGATATGGAGCACCGCTAGTAGGGAAAATTTGTTTGGGCTCAAGGATGTATCGAATCGATCAAGTCTCAATCGATCTGATTATTTTTCATTCTCTCTGAGAAGTTTTGTGACATGCGCTGAGGCAGGATCATTTAAAGATTTTATATTACCGATAAATAAATACTAGGTAATACTCTTAATTTTATTTAACGTGAATAACCTGTGATATATGACTACATAATAGAAGTTCCTTATATAGCATCGACAGATGTTACACCTTTTACCTTCATTATCACAATTGTTAACACTTAGCCTACAAAGCATGTGGATTGTGGACATGTTACGAGTCGCACCTGCATATAACTTTAATAACTCACAGACATTAGGTAGACCTACTTTCTGTCACTCTCCAAAGTATTATCATGAAATTCAGAGTTACTTCCAGCTTAATGAGTCTGATATCATCGATCTGTCTCTTACTATCTTCTTACTAACAATAAGAACGGAAACAGAGATCAGTTTATGCAAAAGATAATCTGTGATAAAGTAAAAGTATCAAGTCCTCTGATTCGATGTTATTATAACGCCTCGAACTCAAATGTCAAACGTAACGTTATAATTTATGTTAAGAAAATACACGTGACTGGTTATATTGTTAGGTAACCGGTGTACTTCCGAACAAATCTCGTGGCCTTGTTTCTACACACCGCTTTATTCGGACCATCCTCCATTAGAGATGCTAGTCTATTCATCACCAATGAATTGAAATTAATGAATGAATGAAGATGTAGTTTAATTGATAATGATTATTTAAATAGATATCATTTTCAAGAGAAAGTTGTCTTTAATATGAATAACAATAACCATAAAGTACATGTGAATTACGATATAAATTTCATATTAATTAACACTAGTTTAGCCTATAAAGCCTTTAGATAAAAGAGTTAGTGACTTAAAGTTTGATTCGATAGTTCTTCTTCTTTCAATCTTTGAAAACATATTTTGATGGATAATTTATCATTGTATCTGCAGTCACGGCAGTACCTGGTCTCCAATGTAGTTTGGGTCAACAATTTGAATCAAATTTTATGATTATTACAAGTAATACCTATTTCATATACGTTAACCATTAAACAATTATTATATATTGCTCATATAGACGCTTCCGCAGAAAAAGTCTTAAAACCGCAATCATTACGCAAGCGTACGTAACAAGTTACATCACCGTATCGCATCCAATGGCCTTCTTTCGCCTCGTCTTTGTCCGAAGCTGAACGAGTGTCATGGGGCTTGACACGCTTGCACCGATTTACACCCACTTTCGGCGACAAATGTTGCGTATCGTACGAAGTTCGGCCTGTGTTTGCCATTTCTGAATCTGTTGAGTCATTCTCTCAATGGGTCAGGTTCGTCTGTAGACTCTGTGCAAATGTTACTTGTAATAAAACTGTAACGGTACCGATTGTGTGCATTAAATATTTTTTTATGTTTTATGTTAGTAGGCTTGGTTTTCTAAATGTATCTCTGTTACTTTGGGTAGGAAAAAAATTGTGTAAATATTCTGTGAAATGGAACGTAGCTAAACTACTAAGTTTTGAATGCTTTTCTGCAGTTTTTGCGAAAGAAAGAAATAATATTAAAAAATCTTATTGCAGGGTAAAAAGTAACAACACACATAAAATAAAATGGGTATACTTAATCAATTAATTTACTTATGACTTATGGGAATAGCGGACAAAAGAACTGACGATGCACCTGATGGTATGTAGCTATCGTCGCACATGGACATCAGCGACACCAAAAGCATCACTGATGCGCTGCTAAGTCAAGAAATAGAAAAGGAAAAGAAAAAGAAAAAAGAATAGGCTCTCAAGCCCCCGGCCAGATTACGACGAGTCGTTTGGCGGCTGACTTAGTTACTTATGTACTCTTACGAGGGTGGCAGCTATCCAGTCGGACCCCACAGTCTTCAGATATTTTCCTGGCTGCTATTATACTGCTGAATGCCAAAAAACCTGAACGCGTAATTAAATCTGTCAAATATCCTACTGTGGATTATAATATAATTACCCATAATGATTATCGTTTCGTGGTCTTCGTTTCGAGGATTGTCAACGATTAATCATCGTTATGAATATTATCAACATTTCTGGCGGTTGCAAAAATACGCTTCAAAAATGTGTATTAACAAATCGCAATGGGTTATTAGTACCCATAACTTTAGGATTTTAAGTTCATAAAAAAACACACGCGAGAAATTACTGCCGTGTACAATTATATTCCTCTCCAGTTTTGGTTTTTATAGTTTTTATTTCTTTATTGATAACTTGTGTTGTATGTGTTCGAATTCGATTGACATTTTTTATGGTGCGAGAAAACGACGAAAACAATCTTGGAATCAATTGCATTTGCAATTTTGAGGTTGAATGGAATGGAAATTTTCATGGATGTGTTTATTGTGCCCAATATTGTATGCATCAATTAAATCCATATTTTTGTAATTTTTTCTTTATATGCTTTTTCTTAAGATCAATTAAACACGTGGAACGTAACTAATGGGTAATCGGTATGACTAAACCTGTAAATGAAAAGTATGTAGGTATGCCTGTTTTCTTGGCGTCGGAAACACGGTCATTACTACGGCGGGCGGCCCTTTTCTCCATCATTAGGTTGTATAATTAGCTGCAGATCGCTCATTAGAGCATATTTCATTTCAAGTTAGAGAGCACTGGACAAATCTAGTCATTTGAGCCAGTTTGTCTGAGGGACAGGATTTTCAAGGTGACTTAGAAATTTAACTAATATGAAATTGTAAATCAAGTGTAAAGAACAGGATGCGGCTTATGGCTCCGTAATGGGTCGTTATTATTTTTATTTGTTACTTTTTATTGCCGTTCGGATCTATTTTTTCTTTACAAAAACATTTCACAGTTCTGCATAATGTTCTCGAAGTCTGTCAACTGTCGACTGTCGTATAAGACCTGAGACCAGAAGTAGTTTATGATAGACTAGGAAAACGCCCTCGTTTCGCTTTGGGAAAAATAGTAAAAAATAATAATAATAAATATAGCCCATGTCACCCGGGGATAGTGTAGCTTCCCAACAGTGAAAGATTTTTTCAAATTGGTTTGGTAGTTTTGGAGCCTATTCAATGCAAACAAACAATCAAATCTTTCCTCTTTATAATATTAGTATAGATAAGTTGATAGGACAGAGACAGAGCAATTATGAGCACTTTAATTGTAATTAAATTGTAATTCAAAGCACTTTAATTATAAATTACTTAGTGCTGTCAAAAACGCAAATAAAATTAAATAATATGACAAATGTACGTTCAGTCTGAAGCGTTGCCTTTTAATAAAACGAAAATCAAATACATAATGAATTGATGTGGGTGAAAGCAATTTCCGTCTAGATGCTTTGTTTGTTAAATACCTAACTAAAGTAGTGCACCAGTAACTATCGCGGCGAATCAGTTTGATGTGAGAATGATTAAGAAAAATTTTAACAGTTTCTTGAGTGCTTGCGCCTGTTTGGTTGTTTATCTTTTTTTCTGTTTGGAGGCATTGAATAGAACGTAGGCTTTGAATGTGAGTGTGGGCCCGTCGATTAGGCCTTTCATACACTTACTTAGAGATCTACAGGGAAAGTTTACAGACCCGTGCGCTGCAGTTGTAATAACATTTATTGTAATAATAAAATTATACAACATTGTTAATTTTAATAATCTTAGTGTTGGCTTCATCCCATTAATGGCCCACTACTGGGCACGAAGGAGGCGTAGAGCATACTCCACCACGCTGCTCCAGTGCGGATTGGTAGAGGGAATAATCATAATAATCTTAATATAATTGACATTGACACTATTGCCATACATACGTGGTAGAATGTATTGGTCTTTCTATACTTATAACACAAATGTAAAACTACATTCTGGCAACAAAATGATTTGATTTAATTTGATTTTGAATAATAATAACTTTATACTACAGGTTAAATCTGAACGCCAACGGCCAAATTTTTAAAGCTTCATGAGCTTGTATGTCTTGGCAAAGTATTTTTCATGATTGGTTTTTGTTGGGATAATATTGATGAAAAATGAGAAAAGATAATTCATAACAGGAACAATACAGAACTTCCATATTATTTCGAAGAAAAACTTCTATCTCGCCTCAAACCTTTAAGCCTACGTTACACTCGCCTCATACTTTATCTAAAGCCTCTGAATATCTCTTTAACGGTCTAACCATAGAACACAGGTCTATGGTTATGGGTCTAACAACTTGCTAATTCACTTGACAGGACAACGTAGTACCTACGACATTTACTAATTAAATTTACGATCCGAGTTTCGACTAGTTTCGACTTTCTTCAGAAATTAGCGTTGAGGGAAACGATTATTTCTTATTGAATTCATTGGTTATGGATAATTATAAGTTATGGAGTGGTAAAATTAATCTTACCGTATAATGTTTAATAGTAGATAGTAGTAGATAATCTATCTAATTTATTATATTAATGTTTTATACGTTACTTGCAATCGACGTTTTATAGCGAACATTAGTTTAGTAATGTTTGTTTATAAGGATTTAACAATTTTGAATAAATAAATTAAATTAACTAAAAAATGTCTCTAACAATCACTCCCGGACAAGAATTTGCAGCTACATTTATTTGCCCTACTTTGCGGCTGAATGGTCATACGTAAGTGAAATACGACAAACAGGACCCTAGAATAAACATCAATTGCTTGATAATGGCGTGACGTAGCTCAGGAAAGAGAGAAATGCCGCTTTTTTGTGTCGGAGACTTTGCTTGGGTCGCTGAGCTAGGATAAGTATGTATGTATGTATGTCTGTGGGTCTCCGGGCGGTGGAACCGGGGGGTACCATCGCCCAGTTGGAGGAGACCCCCGAGACGGCTGGCGTGTCCCGTGTTCCGGCACGCCAGGTTGAATGGTGAATGGCGCCACTGGTGGGCGCCCCACAAGATGGGCCCGAGTCCGAGCAACCGACGGCGGAGCAGCGGAAGTGTGCGAAAGCGTTCCCGCAGCTCCGCCGGAAGACGGTGAGAAGGAACACCGCTGGTTTTTTAGCCGGTACGAGTCCGTTATAACCCGACAGGCGCGGGGGGGATTTTCCAGCGATAACAAAAAAAAAAGGATAAGTATGTCGGGAAGCGGATAGTTCGGGAAATAATAACACAGTGGGCGTGTTTATATAATTTTAGTCAAAAACTAATTAAAACAGGTTTTACACCGGTTACAAATTGAATGCGCGATTACAACTAATGCACACAACTCTGAACAGATTATTATGTGACTCAAATAAGAGAACCAATCACTAATGGAACGCGGTCGGATTTACAGCGCGGTACGGCATTTAGGATTCACACGTTGCGTTCCACTTAGCCCGGAGTCTGTCCAAAAAGTGCCAGTTGGTGGCTGGCAAGTCAAATAGCTCTCCTCGGTTAACCCACTACCGCGTGTACTCAAAAATGGCAGTAGACAATTTGCATAGTTCTGCCATCTTCAACATCCAAATACACCCAAGCTTGTACCGGCTTGAAGTTCCATTTTATGATCTCCGACAAGTAAGTTGTATGTCTCAATCGACCGGACGAACCTGGTGTTTTCCCACGGCACGGGCTTAAGGGTGCGTTTTCACCAGAGATGCGAAGCTAGAGATAAGTTTTTAATAACCAATAGAATCGCTTCTTCTACCTACCTAGCCTGTAGGTAAAGTGATTCTATTGGTTCTCACAAAGACATCTCTCGCCACGTATCCTCACATATCTCTGGCGAAAACGCACCCTAACTGGGTTATACGCTCCTCATCAAAAAGTCTCAGTGCCTGCCTATTAGTGTTAACTTTATTTAAATTTCACTAAACTTTCGTTGTATAAGAGCCTTTCTCGAGTAGGTACAAGTTTTGAAAAAAAAAAGATGATTTTATGTAAATTTAAGAAAATCGAAAGCAGGCAATGATTGCCGAACGAAACTATTAAAATGCTTGTGGGCCGTTATGGGCGATGTTAGAAACCGCTTTTCGTAAACATTTTGACATACATAGTTCGATCCATGATAAAATTATTGAATGTATTTTTTGTTTCCAAAAACTATTTGACTAATACTAGGGTAATGAAGTTCAATATAAACTTGATACAATAAAAGATAAGTCCAGAAAGGACTAACCAGTTAACCTGCTAATCAGTTTTAGATCTATGTATTTCCATAACTCGTATGTTTCGATTAATTTGGAACTGGATCAATATGTATGAAAAGTTACTGCCTCCTTAGAAGAAAAGTATAATATTATGTGAATTCAGAGGCCCTTTGAGTTGGCGGTTGCGATCGTATTGTCAATTTACGTATAGTCATTTTATAATGGAAAAAAATCTGCTTTATTTTATGATAAACATTTAAAGTATACCATAAAGTTACCTCTGCTTTATTTGAAGTAAGTACGTTTTTACCCGACTGCCAGGGTTGTTTTTTTCGCGTATCTTGTATGTATGTATGCGTGTAATATACTTTAGTACCTCATATCATCCAAACCGTTGAACGGATTTATATAATTAAGATATCCTTAGATTCGTCTTGATAACCCAAGTGTTCTCAGATAAGTGAAATTAAAAAAAACAAATATGGTGGCTTTGAGATGCCATTGTTCGAAGTATCAAAAAATGAAAATTAATAGAATAATGCAATATGGGTATCAAAATTCAAAGAGCTCACCATAAGGATTTTAAAAAGCTATTTTCATAGCAGGCAGGTTTATTTTTAATTTTTTAATTTATACTAAGTAGTTAATGACCTGGTCGTTCAAATGTGTATACCGTTAGAATGCTTTTAACGCCACTGACACTGGATGGAAAAATGTGTTCTGTCAACGAAGATAAAAATATAATTTATGAACATTATTTTACATGTGGCCCACATATTTTAAGATTTTATATTAGCATACAGACGTTTATTCAAAAAGTTTCTCTAAAACATACATTAATAAGTACTACTAAAGTGAGAAATGCTGTAGGTATGTTTATTACTTTTTATGTCTTTCTTAAAATATTCTAATGAGATTTATGTGTAATCTGTGTTGGGTTTCCCAATTATAAATAAATAAATATAAATAAATAAATGACTATTTGTATCAGCTTAAAGTATAATTATTTATTGCTAATTATACCTGATCGTTTTATGATATCCAGAGGTTTATGATATCCTGAAGGTTGTTTTTATGTATTGTATGGTATCAATAAAAAAATATTGAGACTTGTTCTTAGCTCTAAAACGTAGAAAATGTACTAGCCTGATCTGTGTATTAATTGCTATCACCGGCTGTGCGGCATTGGTTATATAAAGCCATTAGTATAATTATATTAAAATTTAATTAATAATTTAAATAAATAAGTAATTTTGGTTATCGCTTGGACTTTGTGTCAAGGTGGTATTATTCTAAATAATATAAGTGATAATTAATTCACTGCTCAGTCGGAGTTGTCGGCCATGAACCTACTTAAGAGTGTTATCTTGTTTTTATAATTCGCCGTATTAATTCGAGGTTAACATTTTATATTCTGCACTGTTCATGGACATGCAGTCAGACTGATGATATGTGGACACTGTAACTTTTTAAAATCGAGGCCAGAGTGCTACTTAGATTAGCTTTAAGTAAGTAAAGTAATTATTGTACTAATTTGTATTGCTGTGTTATATTGTGTGAGGTTTTTATGGGACGATGTGGTCGCTCTGCGACAAAGTCCTTATTAGTAAATAAATAAATAAAATTAGAATACTAATTTAATTTAGGTAAACCACATATAACTTGAAGCGTTGATAAGTGGATAGCGCTTACTTGCTTCGGATGATGCCAAAAGTTATTGGCAATATTATTACTCTGTAAGATTTATTAGGTCTTTGGGCAGTGTTAGTACTAAAGACACTTGATTCGGCCAATGGCTGTGGACAACACTCGAGCAGCGTGAAGAAAGATCCAGATCCAGTTCTCCAAAATATAACAAATGTATGTTCAACATTGGCTACAGTCAAGTTAAAAGCAAAAACACATTTTTTGATGCCGTTAGTGATAAAAAAAACTTGGAAGTTCCTCAAAAAGTTAATACTTTGGACCTGAGAATATCACGTTCAAACTAACGAATTCTTCAGAATTATTATTTCTTGTAGATTTAATTTCGCCAACATGAAACTGATCTACTGGTTTTAAATCGTTTTATATGTCTGCCTACAATTATGTTATAATTGTTATTGAAATTAAGTTGTAATAACTCTACATTTAGCAAACATTATTATTCCGTTTAATTATACCACTATCGGAGTTATCTAATCTACTCTATATACTTAATATCACAGGTCATTAGAATGTACGGTAGCAGCATCACCCGGAATGTCTGTGTCTATGTGTTATATACAAACAAACTAAAGAGGTTCAAGACTCAAGTTACGTGTTATCACGGAACCCAGTCGTTACGTCACCACGCCGACGACCCTCTGGTCTGGTCGGGTGGCTGCGAGCGGGCCACGGACCAGCAGGCGGGCCAGTTCGGGCCAGTCGGTTATCGTATCGCTTGCGGCCCGCGCGCACTTTCGCTCTCGTACCCTCGTACCGCACGCGGAAGACTTCCTCACCAGCTGCGGCGTACGGCTGTACGGCTTAACACTTGTTGATACTACACGTGAACGGTTACTACGATATTTACGTTTTTTTGTAGTTGGATTTGACTTGTTTTTGAGTGAACGTGTGCGTTAAGTGTGTTGGGATATTGTTGGGGTATTGTTTATTGACCTATAAGTGGTTGAAACGAATTTAGAATGATATTGACTGACTGAAAATCCTAGAACGAACTTAAGAAACATTCTTTGTAATGAAAACAATTCTATAAATCGATACAATTTGATTGCTCTTTGTTTTTTCGCGTGTTTATAGACAATAGATAATACTGATCTGAGATTTCAATAGACCTCATTGCAACTTACAAGATAAAGTTGTAACTAATAGTGAACTGAAACAATAACGAATTTACTATGCAGTTTTAATTCACTCATAAAAATTACATTAAACTAGATTCATGTAAATATATTAAACCTTCAGATCGTGTGAAATAAACTGTCCTCTTATAATAAAACAATCAATTACAAATCCAAAGAATCTCGAACTTTATTTGTATAGTGTTGAAGGAAACAATTGAATTGTGTTAAAATTTTGCTCTTTGCGACTTACAATCTGAACTTCATACACGAGTGCAAGTCGGGTCACGCGAGACAAGTGATGTTGCGCAAAGTGTTTGTTTGAGACATTTGAGTGTTCCTTGCTAGTGGAGTGGAGACTGGAAGTGGCCACTCTTCTCAAGGTGTTCAGTGTTCTAAGTGTGAGCTATGTTGGTGATCTTGGCGTTCATCGGCGTGAGATTCGCCCTCCATGTGTCCAGGCAAAGTGCCAGAGCACTGGCCGACGAGTGCTATACCAGGAAGTAAGGATTTCTTTCCTTTGTTTGCCGTAGGTTTTGTTTGCCGATAGTTTGTTTTGGGTGTCAATAGAATTTGTGTATGTAAAGGATATTAATGGATATACATACTTTAATTTTTATAAATAAATAGCTTTTATTTGCACAGAATTAGTTAACAAGCGTTTGGTTAACCTTATTTTTGATTATCATAAACATTTGAATATGAGTGTGAAGGTTGATCACATTGAAGCTCAAGTGTAATTGACGAATTGACTCTCTTCCTATCACGAGACAGTGATATCGTGTTTGATTGGATTATACACGAAAGTTCAATAACGTAAACTGTCAAAAGCTCAAAAGCATCATAAACGTTACATCGAAAATGTTTATTATTTACGAGTTTAACAGTTTGGTTGTTTGATATTTTACGTATTTGCCCTTTCACGCGTAATCTTCAAACGAATTTCACTGTTTAACTTTATAAGTTCACTGCAATCTATACAAAGGTCTGAAGTAGAACTTCGGTCCTCTACTATAGGAAGTAATATATTTTATACACTTTAGAAACAGTTTCTAACTTCTTACATTACAATTGCAAAGGGTCTACTTTTAAGGAAGCTTTGACCCTGAAACAAACTATTAGCTGTAAAACCTATATAAGTACATAATAATATAATTTATTTGAATAATATAGGTATTTTAGAAGCGCTACATGTGGTGAACATCGAACTAAGTTAAAAAAATATTGTAATGCTAAGCGGATGTTTTAAATTTAAAAGGATCCTTACGATTTTTACACTAATTTATGTAACAAGGTTTTTCCGCAGCTATGATCTACATTATGATCTATTTTTCGTATATTATTATGTAAAATATGAAACGAACTTCCCTCCGAGGCATTCTCTGAACTCTATGACATGAGGATATTTAAATAAGATGTAAAAATAGCTCCCCAGGGGGTACCTAGGAAACGACAACCACTAACGTTCAAGTTCCATATGCTTTTTCGTCATCCTTCTAGTTAAAACATGTGCGTATAATCTTTACGCGCGACTGAAGTAAAACTAATGTACATAATGTTAATGTTTGTTAGGTTGTTAGGTCCATAATTAATTTTTATGTAAGTTTGTTCGCGGAATTCAGTAAACTCATCGCCTTCTCCATAACACCGGGGGGGTGTTATGGAATCGAGTGTAGAACGAATTAAATTCTTGGGTTTATTTTGCTTTTAATTGCCGAATTGCTAGGAGCACAAAAATGTTTTATGCATATTTTATTATACGTAGTGGTGAATCATTTCAGTCGACTGGTATAATATTATCTTGCATACCATGTAGATCAGCAGAAAACCTTTAATTATTTAAAATTACTGTTATTTAACATCACTGACTGAATTATTATTATTAAACGTGTTCTCCGAAGCTCATAAGCACTCGTAAAAATATGATCACTGGCAATCCCAATTCGTGCCCGTCGTTGCTCAACTAAGCCAATCACTTCAACACGATCGACGTAAGATGCAAGGCAATAGAGTTTCGATACTCCCAGCTCTCTCATTACGTAAACCAAAAATAAGGAAATGAACGGTAGCTACGTTCTTCCACTGTAGGCGTACATTGTACGGTACAATATTCCCTATTGCAGTAATCTTTCATCACTTCCGGGCAATCCGTCTATGGTCGAATAGGCCCACTTGTCATGTCAGTCGTAAAGGGTGTTCAATGAAATGCGAAGAAAACGAAGATAAAGTCGTGGTTAACACATTTGCGGGTAGACGAAAGTATGCAGTTGAAAGGTATTCTAGTGTTATGTCTCAGTTACTGAATAACTTTGTTGTGGTCTTTGGCTTCAACCCATTAATGGCCCACTACTGGGTACGGGTCTCTCCCCTTGAGGGGCCTAGAGCATAATCCACCACGCTGCTCCAGTGCGGATTGGTGGAGTTATATATTGATATTTAAGATTAAGAGGAAGTGCTTTATATAAGCAAAGGAATTTAAATATACTGGTCTTATATACAAACTCACGGCCAAGTTCGCTAACTGTGTAATTTACGTTTAGACATAAGTTCTCAAAAAAAATCTTGCAATAAGAAAATATATTTATTTTCGATTTATATTAGAGTAAAAATTTATGAGCAATAAGAAAAACAGTCAGATAAGAATTAAAATAAATTATCGAAAAAAAAACAAACCAGATTTTCAGACGTATAAAAGTTGTATGTTAACATCCAAAGGGATGGTTTCAAAATCCTTATTCAAAAAGCTAACCGTGATCATACATGCATAAGAGTAGCGTGAAGGCGTCATTGCCGCCGTTTAGAAATTTTAAATTATCAAAAACCGTTGGCTTGCCGGTTTTTTTAAGTAAGGGTAAGGGTAATCAAATTACTAAAAAATTTAACTATACTCAAGTCAAACTCGGTTCGGACTCGATGTAAACATTGTGTCTGATAGTGTTGCATAGCAACCACAAACAAACAGGCGTATGAAACTTTTTGTTGTAATGTAAGTAACTTATTATTTTTGTTTGCTTTATTTTGTTTGTGTTTTTTTAACAAATCAAGTGCCTTCTTAATGAAAAATGCATTAAAATAATTACATAAATAGTGACTTCACTTGAAACCTAACTTTGATGTCCTAACCTCAAAATGTCCTACATTAGTACGTTTTACTGTGGCATTGTTCGCTATTACATACTTCAAAGTGACCTGAAGTATCTACAAGAAATTTATATTTGTTGAGGTTAACACTTTCGCAACGGCCATACTAAATTAAAGTTTTAAACGCTCGTAGTAGCAACACAACACTTTGGCTGGCAGTTGGTATAGGTGACTGCTAATGGCAAAATAAAACTTTAAGATGATTTCTTAGGTAAATTAAATCACCAACCTTTGCTTGAGGCTTTGATCACTAATCTTGTGGCAAGGTGAGACCTGTGCCTTGCAATGAGCCTAAGTTGGGAATAGGAATAAGGGACTTTATGAAATAAAATGAAAACATTATCTTTACAGGTTTAATTTTTAACAACATCAAATAGTCATATCAGTAATCAGTAGCCTCGCTCAAACCCTTAAGGTTAATCACTCTCTGATTGTGACGTGTCTGATGATGTAGTGTCCTCATTCAAGTCACAGACTTGAATGACAAACCGATCAATGACATCATCAGTTATGCCATCCAAATCACTCATCCTCAACTCTTCTTTCTTAATATGGTTCATACAATTCTGCCATGCTGCAGGTGTAATTAATATAATATAATTCAAATATTAACAGTCCGTTTTCAACAAATCTATCTTCACTTCCTGAAAAGAAAAGACAAATATAATATATTTTGTGATTCATTTATAACTTGTATATAACAGTTATATAAGTCATTCCTAAAATTATACTAAATTACTAAAAGTAATTTAAAAATTATGTATTTGTGACTTTTTATAATATGTATTTAAGGTTTTTTTCTTTTTAGATACTGTACAATTATTTTAAACTTGAAATAAGTAAATAAATAAACGGTAACACATTGTGCCTTGTGTGGCACACATAACACATCACTATAACACCCATGACCCGAGTAGAAAATATTTATCTATCACATAAATATTTTCCCCGTCCGGGAGTCAAACTCAGGTCCCCTCACTTTGCAGGCAGGGTCACTAGTCATCATGTATATAACATTAAAATTTTCAAGAAACTGAAATACCTACCAATATGGACTATGATTAACCTCTTTCCTTTTCCCAAAGGTTCTGTTAATCCTTTTGACAAGCCTTCTCTATGTGCTTCTCGGCTTGAAGCAATGCTCAAATCTTGCCACATTTTACTTCTTGTATGGCCTGAAATGCATAATATTATAACTTTATTATTTATAACATTCAAATTCAAAATCATTTAAACATAATAGGTGTCACTGATCCACTTGAACACATCATTATTCAAATATTTATCTCACAGATACTGGGCATTTGTAAAAGTAGGGTTTTGTTGCCCTTCCGCCCTTGCACAATTCATATGTATATTAAGTTATGAAGCATAAGGCTAAGTTCATATGGCCGCGCGGCACCGCGCGCCGCCGCGCGATGTTAGAGTTCACATGACAGGGTATATACGAGCGCCAGTCTGGCATTAACATTGATATACAATGGACGTGGAGGAGGCAATTTGCTTGTGGATTTTATATAGAAGACTGAGACGTCGCAGAAGACGACAAAGGCGATACTGGGTGCATCCAATATTAAGTGACAGACTTTCTTCAAGCCTGTTTGTCACCTTATACCCTGAGTTGAGGTTACATGAAGAAAAATTTTTTAATTATTTCCGTATGTCAGTTGCAACCTTTGATTTTTTATACGATTTCATTGAAAATGATTTAAAATCCAGTGAAAATGCTGTAAGATATTGCATATCACCAAAAGAAAAACTCATTGTAACATTGCGGTAAGTTAACTGTTTATTAATCATAATCACAGTAAAAATTATAAAAAATAAGAAATTATGAGCGAGGCTTCTTGGCAAATTAACTTTTAGTTTAATTGAACAGATCTAATTCTTGAGAATCTTCGTATGACGGGTCACAAGTAACATCACCCGGGGGTGATGTTACTTGCGATGAACTTGTGGGAGGTGAAGTGTATGAACTAGTTGTATAGCCATATTGTGTTGATTCTCTATCAGAGTACTGCATTGGGTTGCTATATTGAGAACTTTGAAATGAAGCATGATAGTTTCTGGGTGGTCGTTGTGAGCTATATGAAGTAGACGGGTAGTTAAAATCTTCAAGTGGCTGTGCTCGTGTAGCTTGGTATCGTTCTAATAAATTATAAATTTCAATTTTCAGTTTTAAACGCCGGTTTTCAGGAACTTTTTTTATTTCCCTAACCAATGAAAGACAAAATAATTTATCTTCATCGTCATCTTTCTTTTCTGCTGCATTATTATTTCGAGTATTTATGCTTTGTTGTAAAAGATTTGCAAAATGTTCATCGGCAGGGTGAAGTTTGAATTTTTTCCGGAGCACATTTTCTGTTGAAGCTTGAACGCCGCTGCTGTTAACTGCACTATCCAAATCAGGATTCTCTGTAACTTCCGCAACATCAAGGCTGTTGTCAGTTTTTCGTTTCTGGACAACTTGTTTAAGAAATGACAATCTTTGGAAATACGCAAATGAAGATGGTGTTGATGCTGAGGAACCGGACTTCAAATGTTTTGTTTTCTTAAGTTCTTTTACATAGGCATCTCGTAAATTTTTCCATTTTTTTTGCAAAATCGATCCTAGAAAGTAAATAATTAATTATTAGTTTTCATTGCAAAACTATTGAAAAATGTTGTACGATACGGGTGCATAAAGAGTCCTTATGACCTACTTTATGCAAATTGTACTTTGTGCACTTTATGCTCACGTGCCACACTGTAAACACTCGCTATGAATGTGTTTTCTTTGTAGCACTTATTCAGTAAAGATTTACTTAAAAGAAATAGACATAGACATAGAATTAGGAATAGGAATAGGAGTAGGCATAGGAGTAAGTAGGGGTAGGAATAGGTATGGGAATAGGAATTTGACGAGGAATAGGAGTAGGAATAGAAATGGAATATTTATCGTGGCACGTGAGCATATGCACTTTATGCTCGCGTGCCACACTGTAAACACTCGCTATGCTTGTGTTTTCACTGTAGCACTTATTCGGTAAAGATCTACTTTATGCACGTGTATCTTAAATAACTATTATGTTACAGGTACCTAGCAACTGGTTCTTCATTTGCAGAGTTACAATATGGTTATAAAATTGGCAAGTCTACGATATCGGGTATAATTAAGCAAGTGTGCCAAGTTTTATGGAGAACTTTAAAAACTTTGGTCATGAGTCCACCAACAAAAGAAATCTGGACACAAATATCTATACAATTTGAAAATAAAGCATATTTTCCAAATTGTGTTGGAGCGTTGGACGGCAAACACGTTCGTTTAATACAGCCACCAGAATCAGGATCAATGTATTACAATTACAAACACTTTTTCTCATTAGTTTTAATGGCTTTATGTGATGCTAACTATTGCTTCATATGGATAGACGTTGGAGCTTACGGAAAAGACAGTGATTCGGGTGTTTTCAAGGAAACGTCATTATTCAAAAAACTCTCAGAAAATTCGTTGAACTTACCAGAGCCTAGATCTATCACAAATAATGAGAGCGATGCATTTAAACTACCATACGTAATTGTAGCTGACGAGGCTTTCGCTATGACTAAAAATTTGATGAGACCCTATGGTGGTAAAATGTTGTCAAAAGAAAAAAAAATATTTAACTACCGCCTTTCTTTAGCACGAAGGTATGTCGAATGTACATTTGGCATAATGTGTAACAAGTGGCGTATCTTACACCGGCCAATAGACGTAAAGATAGATTTTGCTGTTGATATCGTCAAAGCTATTTGTGTTTTACATAACTTGGTAAGGATGAGAGATGGTATAAATCAGGACGATATGATCAATCCAGCGCCATTACCTAATGTGAATCCAACTAACAGTGGACGAGCAATCCATGAAGTAGATAATATTCGAACTAAATTCACAAATTATTTTGTTACTGAAGGTAAATTAGATTGGCAAGATAAAATGGTGTAATAGGTACCTACCTATGATTTTATAAAACTTATTTTAAATAAATAAAACTAATTAAAAAAAAACTTACCCAAATTTTTCTTTTTTTCTTCGGAATCATCATTTTTGCAAAAAATTAAAACTAGTTCTTCCCAAGACCTTCTTTTTAATATTTTATTTGAATAATCCTTAGAGTTAAGATTCCAAATCGCATCTCTTTTTTCGATTTCGTCGATAAGCAAATCGATAGGCACAATGTCATCTTCGGTACTCATTGCATCGATCTATGTGTCTTTCCGTCTCAAGGCGCGCGGATCAACTGAACAGGTCGATACAGGTTTGAAATACTTGTGCCGCGCGGCAGCGCGCGGTTCTAGATCTTGCGCGCGGGTCAGAGCGCGCCGCGCGTTGGCGTGCGGTACCGCGCGGTAATGTAGACGATAATTATCGTTTATATTGATCTTGTGCCGCGCGGTTCGTAGTTCCGCGCGGTACCGCGCGGCCATATGAACTTAGCCTAAACATACAAGTAGCATAACATATCCAAGGAAGACAATTTAATAAACTCAACTTCAAATCTACAGAAATTACCTATTATCAAACAATTAATTATTAGGTTATTAATATCCCCCCAAGTCTTACAATGAAGTTTACATTGTATACTTCAGTCAGTTCAAGGGACTAATAGACCTAAACTACTTTGAATAGCTCCGATATTATGGCTTTAATTCACTTGTGTTTACTTGAGTTGTAAGAAATGATACATAAAATTTTAATTAAATATTTACCTTCATTGATCCATGTTTCATCGGTATAATATAATTTACGGCATTCGTCTCTCATTTTCTTTTATTTTGTTTAAATATTTTCTTGACCTTTTGTTCCACAGAACAATATTACTTGTTTTGTTATCTCTTGAACATGTAATGGCGGACGGCTGCGAAGTGCGAGCCGGTCTACTATGGCTACAGAGTACGTAATATTATAACATCTGTACCCGCGGAAAAGGTACGAACGGAACGCAACCGTTCTTTTTTATCTTTTCAAATTAGATAAATTTATATTTTAATACCTTAATAATAGAAGGAATAATTAATAATGTATAAAATAGATATAGTCTTGGATATAATAAAAGAAGATTGGCTTTAGTTAATTTATTGTAATAAGATTTATTCTTAAGTATACTGCATGAAATGAAACTTATTTATGCCGGAAAATAATACGACCAATTTGCAGAGCACGTTCGCACAATTATCGCTATACGGTTTTGGTAGTCATTTCTATTTATACACATAGACCAAAACATTATGTTTTGCTAAAAGGTTCCAAATTGCTCCTTGTAATTAAGGATGTGGGAGCAAGAATTGTTTATTGATGAAAGTGTAATAAGATGTTGGTTTTTACCTCGTTTTCTCTTAGTGTGTTGTTGTTATAGTTCAATAGTGAGTTAATTAAGATGTCACAAATATCATAATTATTATTTAGTTCTATAATACATAACTGGTGTACGAAACACAAATCAGTTTGTGAAAACCCTATAGAGGAATTTTAATGGTTTGTTTACATCGGGTCCGATTTGAATGTGAATGTAGTATAGGTAGCACTGCATTCGTTTGATTATGTTACACTTTAATCGTAATACGTTTAAACATAAAATTATGAACCGGTTGTTAAAGCTACGTTTCTTGTTTTGAATATACTCGTAATTGTTTAAATTAATTTTAAGGTGAGGGTCGTTACGCTACAGGTTAGAGCATCACGCAGCACGCTATATACTCGTATGTATTTATCATTGATTTTTACGTTAGCAAAATACTTCTTATATTAAACTAGCTATGTCCGCGACGTCGTACTCGTGGGAGCATTTCCCGTGTAAATCCCGATCCTCTGGGAACTAATCATCTAGTAGCGTGGAATTTAGTTAGCGACCTATTTGCGACCTCAAACACTATTCAATAACTACTACGTCTTAATGAATTAAAATTAATAGTTTCATTAAAATTTACCAATTAGCTTTACCGGTTTGTACAGTTTGATCAATGTCATTTTGTAGCAGAGTACCTACATTACATTCCAGTTTCTTCTGCATAATGTCAAACCGTTGCTGTTGAAATGGTCCTGGGTTCGATTTCCAGTCAGACAAAAATTTGAATTATGATTAAAAATCTATTTTTCGATATGCGTGTGCGTGTCTTGTTTTTGTGTGTGTTAATTTAGATAAAGCTTTAAATTTTAAAGTATTAAACACTTATTTTCAAAGAATTTAAAAACAAGTAAGTAAATCATCTATGTAATACCAAAACAAATTTATTTTTTGCTATTTTTTAAACTAATAATTTAAATTAATATTTAAGAAAGTGGTGACCAGCTTGTTAACCAAGTAAGTCTCGTCTTGAAATTGGACTAGGTATAGGTATATGTATGCACGTTTAGACGATTATTTCGTTAACAGTGAATTTTATGCTAATTATTAGCATACGACAGCAAATTTGCCCAGTTTCGTAATTGGTTTACCTTGAAAAAATTATAATTCCCACAATCAAATTATTTATTTATTTATTTAATAGTCACTATTCACATTCACATACATTTCGATTCAAAATCTCGCAGGACCGTGGCATTTGAACACGAACCGGTCCGTAGCACGAACATTCAAGGATTTCAGTCGATGCCGCACACGATGAGAATTGTTATAAAATATAATTTTCTTATTATGTTCACTTATTTTTATTGATTGTATCTAGCTATGTATAATCTGTCCAGATCATTTGTAGCAATCTAGATGGCAAAAATAATACTTTCTTTTTTGTAGCGGTCTAATAATGCTTACTCAGATACATTGCTGTATCACTTTGGGAAAAGAGATAAATTTTATCTTGTTGAAATTAATACTGGGATAGATGAACCTAAAAATATTCATAAATTGTTTTCTTTCTTCACGATTGTTTTGGTCGTGAGTCGTATTTTATTGTATTTTATAATCTGCTTAATTACATTAAAAAAGTTAGGCGTTTTTCGTTGATGTAGGTCGCTAATATTAACCCCCACGCCTGTGAACGCTACGCACGTTCGTAGCTCGTTCTTTCGTTTGTAGAGTACGCAGACTGGCGCACGCGCACCGTGGGAAACATAATGTACATCATAGATATAGGTAGTGGGACTAGTAGGGCTATGATTAACAAACATTTATTTATTTATTTATAACATTTCTTTCGCCCGCGGTACAAAGGTTTCGAAAGGAAATTTTTAATTAATTAATTTAGATTTAGATATATATATACCCGTGGCTTCGCGCGAGTGTTTATCGATTTTTTACAAATCCCGCGGTAACTCTGAAGTTTTCTGGGATAAAATAATAATAGTAGTAGTATAGGCTATCTCCATTCCAAATTTCAGCCAGATCGGTTAAGTACTTGTGGTATGGTTGAGGATCAAACATCCAAACATATTAACTTTCACATTTATAATATTAATTGGATGATAGTAACATGTTGTCACATTACTTTGGGATACCTATGCTTATTCATTTTGTATATGTAATAAAGTGTTTTCGTTCACTTAATATATGTATTAAGTACTCTTCACAATCAGGGTTTTTAGTCAAGCATTAGCTAATTGATTATAAACAACTTTATTTCCTCTGTTATAACCAAATTATGTATACAGGTTTACTGTTTTATGTAGATTATTGTACATTATTTACGGTTCATTGCACACATGGCAAGGCCGCTTAGACCTTCCATTAGGACTCTGCCCCAAACCTCGTTCCAGATGACCTCGTTTACAAATTAATAACATCGTGTTATAGTCGAAATCAATGGTAGGCATTAATTGCATTATGTATTTTTTTTCTATATCACGACTTTGTAAACAGCAAACAAAATTCGTTAAACATTGTTTGAGTTAGTCTTGTGCTGTGTACTTTAATTTATAAAATTTTTAGTAATTGCGTTATCTAATTTACTTTATAACTAACCGGATGACCGAGTATTGCTCAGTTTAGTGTTGCCTAACAACGCCATTGAAGTAGCTTTAGTGTTGCTACTCGCCAATAGATATCAGGAAGAGTCTTTTGTAGTAGTTTTGCATTGCCTGAAAACAGGGATAAACGACATTTTCTAAATATTAATCCTAGCTAGATCAATTTATCGCCCCCGAAACACCCTGCATACCAAACATGAAAATCGTTGGAGCCGTTTCCGGGATTTAGAAAATATATAATTTGTTAAAAATTGCTCATTATAAAGCAATGTGTATTCTTTCTTACCCCAGAAGCAAAAAGATGTTTACAAGAATTTCATTTAACATTGTTGTATTAATTGTGTCCGCATGACGTTGTAAAGGCTCCTAGGGTCAACAGCAACTATGCATTTGAAAAAAAAGTAATATTTATACCTATGGGCGCCGCGTAGCATAACAATCCAGGCTGTATGTGATTTAAAAAGGCATTAGTTTAAATTCACATTATTTAACGAGTAATGTGTAACTTTCCGCTTCCTCAATTATTAGTAAGTGCTGTAACTGTATTTTGGCCTCTAACCCTACTATTTCAAAGAAGTTTTGTCAGATACTCGAGTAAGACAAGAGTGAAACTACTTGAATACTTGACGACCCGTGTGGCGCAATGGTTACCATGCCGGATCGCCGCGCCAAGGGTCCTGGGTTCGATTCCCAGCGAGGCGGAAATTTGAATGATGAGTTTGAATTTCTGTTCTCGGTCTGGGTGTGAATGTCCTTGTCTTGTGTGTTGTCCATGGCACCCACGACACAGGGAAACCTAGTGTGGGGCTATGAGTGTGAAGCGTTATTTATTTATTTATTTAATACTATTAAGTGAGATGTAACAACTGATTGACAGATCGTTTTCAGTGACTTGCACAAGAAGCGTGGTAGCATTGCTGATTTGAGTTGAATGCACATTGGCTACTCGCTTGAGCAACTGTTACATTTAGCTATTATAATATTGGGGTTACCGCGACTATTTATTAGTTTACATATCGTCCGTACCGGTTAAGGAACAGTGTTTTTTCCAGAGAACGAAGCACTTAAACGTATTATGGTCGTAGCACACATATCAACTCGTAAACGGAACGTAAACGTATCAACTCTTGCATGTCAGTATTCTTTGTATGAAACTCCCTACTGTAAAGCACACTTATCGGATCCGTAACGTAATCGCCTCGCCTCGAGACAAGCTCACGAACCGCGGTACGGTGCGTGGACGACTTGCCGTACCCGCGCTTACGTCTCACCGTACGCTATCCTTCGCCTTTCCGTTTCCTCGTGCACGCCCCGCGCCGCGGCGCCGCGGCTACCGCTGCGTCGGCGAACTGCTGTCATTCATTCCGTCAACCAGCGGCCGGCGAGCCGTAACCGAGTCGATTTGGAGCTGTTGGTCGGTTATAACGCGCTTACGTTAGGTTGACGGCGGGTTATAACGCGCTTACGTTAGGTTGACGGCGGGTTATAACGCGCTTACGTTAGGTTGACGGCGAGGCGATCCGGTGCCGATCCCTTTCCGAGTTGATATGTGCGCTACGACCATTACTTGTAACGCTCGTCGTTCTTGGCAATGAACAAATGACAAATTGGCCAAACCAGCGTCTTTAAATAATCGTTCAGGCTTAAGCGTCGAGGTAGTAGCCTACGCAACTATCGCCAATGCAATTGTAGCCAACTTTCGGTCAGTATAATAAAGGCCAAAAATTTAAGTACATTGTACACAAGTCATATTAAAAGATCAATTTCAAGTTTACAGTTTGTCTAGCTTGGTTGGCCATTATCCACCATATGTTAGAGCTATGTTATATTATAACCAAGTTTGGCCTATTTTTATTTTTAGTATCATTTTCATTTGAAGTGTTTAAGTATGTATTATTATTTTAATTAATTAACGTCAAATTTAATTAATACGTATAATACAAATATTTTATGACCTGAGAATCTTGAGATGAATATGGTTTTCAATACGAAAGTTCCTTATTGAATACAGCCCATAACATATAGGTACTTAATATGTTATGTACAGCCCATAACATATTAAGTACCTATTAGCCGTCATTCGTCACGGGCCCTACTTGGATTTTAGCACAACAACGAACAATCGTTTGCACAATGTATGTATAATCACACAAAAACACACACACACACACACACACACTCATAGCCCCACACTAGGATTCCCTGTGTCGTGGGTGCCATGGACAACACACAAGACAAGGACATTCACACCCAGACCGAGAACAGAAATTCAAACTCATCATTCAAATTTCCGCCTCGCTGGGAATCGAACCCAGGACCCTTGGCGCAACGATCCGGCATGGTAACCATTGCGCCACACGGGTTGTAAACAGTATAATATGTAATATTAAAATAAGCTAAGTGATTTTTTTGACCAAAGTATAGGAAGTATTTGTAAAGTCCAACTGATTTGTACTAAAGTTCGGGCCATGGCTTCTACATAACATCTGATTACTTTTTAACAGTGAAAGCATTATAAGCTTGTGAGTCTTGGTAACCTAATGCCATGCTGCGGTTAAAATAAACGTCACAACTAATTTATGTGCGTGTTTTTCCGAATGGCTGTTGGCTCTATTGGCCTTTACGGCTTCACGCGGACTGTGGGGGCCAGATTACGTTCGCGTGTGCGATACAATTTAACACACATTTGCCGCTCACGAAAGTATCCATTCGTATCTCGGAATGACTAGAGTTATGTATTTTTTAAGTGGATGGAAATGAGAAAATGACACGATGCGGATGCGCAAAGAAAACAACGTTGAACATACTTCATGTAGTTTCGGCTAAAATCCCTTGTTTAAAACAACAACAACAACAACAATAATAATAATAATAACTAGCTGTTACCCACAGCTTCGCATACGGAAATTATGTTTTACCTTATTTGTACCTCTTGCAGAAGAAAATTTAAAAAACGGTGAATTTATATTGAAGCACTTATGTTTATTAATTTACATACTGAAACCCACGATGTAAGTATGTACTACAATCACAAAGGATTCTCCTGGAGAGCGGGTTTTGAAAAATAAGCAATATTCACATTAATTTGTATTTTTTTAAGCAAATCGGTTGATGTTTTAAAAACATTCCATACAACCTTTTTTGAAAAAGTTTCCTAAAATATGACACGGAGTCTAGTACCTAATAACTTCACCAATTTTCGTCGAAATCCGTTCAAGGGTTTTCATGTGATGGTCGGACAGACAGACAGACAGTTGAGTTTTATAATATTATAGTATAGACAAATGTTTGTAAAAATGTAAGGATAATATTTCATACACTTTCCTCGTAAAATTGTCAAGTAGAACTTAATAGCATATCTCGTTTCAATACTGATGGCTAATAAGTGGTAATTTTATAACCCCTTAGACAACGAAGACTAAAGGTCTTTAATATGTAGTAAAACGATAGTTTAACAACAATGTAGCATCAATGAAGTAAATGTATTGAGGTGAAATAACGGTTGTAGATCCATCCATCCATCAGCCCTTGGAGGTCCACTGCTGGACATAAGCCTGCCCTAACTTGCCACTCTAACTGGTCCTGAGCCTTCTGAATCCAGCGGATGTCCGCTGTCTTCTTCAGGTCTTTAGGCCACCTGGTCGAGGGTCCTTTTTCCGAGACGTAAAATTGATGCTTCTCCGACAGAGCCATCGGTATGGTTTTTTTTTTTTAAAAGAAAAGTAAAGTCGATTTTTAAACCAAATAGATTGATCACAATGAGTGAAAGGCTGTGACTTTGTATGAAGATTCTTTGATTTTAGCGTGCTTTTTATAATTCCTCAATGCAATTATAGAGTAATGGAACACTTATCAGATTTACTGTCAGCTTTTTGGAAAGTAGAATAACTTTTTTGTAATAGTTACTTCAATTATTAGATATGTTTATATTAGTTTAGTTAGTTTTTATTTTTTGAATGGATGAACTTTTCCCATCATTGGCTTGACTAAGGCGCGTAGCTTTTTCGATATTGCTGACAACCGAAAGTTTCACGATATTATTAGGGTTGTTTTTTTTAAATATAAATAGACAACAAACAGACGAATCATGTGATGATAAATAGTGGCCGTTGCTCAAAATATAGTAACATTTTCAAGGTTTAATATCAAAATTATTACCATATGCGATCTGATTATACGTTTCTGGAATACGTTTTAACTTTTAAGCAAGTCGATCGATTCACGAAACGTTCACGTGTCATTCCATAATGACCTCAAGATTTTTTATGAAAGTCGTATTTGCAATCAACTTAAAATGTTACATATATGTTGAGTTTGTTTTTTATATTTTCATTATCTGCCTACCTACATACGACTTACGAACGTGTTTCGTTCCGAAAAACAAGTAAAAAAATTATTACAGAATGTTGTTTATTGCAAAAGGGTATTTTTTTACAACTCTCCTTTTATCTTTTTGGTACGAGGTCAGTGCAGTTATCTATAATCTTTATAGATACAATTATCTTTACGACTTGATCTCAGAAAAAGCGCTGAAAAGAGCGATTCTATTGTCAGATATTTTCCCTGAACCTAGGTCATTCTATTTTATAATAATCTCATTACGATCTTCGATGCCAGCGCTTCGATAGCAGCTTACCCAACTCTCGGTTTTATTTTATTTTATTTTATTTTATTTATTTTAATTCAGACGAGTAACAGTGACCCATGTTTGTTAGTATATAATATGTTAGTACTTACCTAAAGGCTAAAACTAATTTCTAGTGTGAGGTAATGCGAGTCACCGCTGCCCCTTTTTAGTTCCTCTTATTTGCTAGCTACCTTTGTAGTTCACTTCCAAATGTCATAGATATGTAAACAATGGTTGCTTCTAGCAAAAAGTATGACAATGTAGACGTGTTTTAGAAAATTTGACCTCAGACCACGTTGTGAGCTTTGTCACGTATTTCTCGTTAAATAAATTTTATTTCGTTACCGGGATACGTCTACTTTCTACCGCTTACCGCGACCGAGGAGGCTATCTGGTTTTCGTGTTGAGTTTATTGTCACTCGTTATTTGATAATACTAGTTTTAAAATCAAGTTCAAATCTTATCTTATTTGAGTTAGGCCGACATTCATGATGGAATGGAATGCGGGCACGCTGGTCCGTAAACCTCAGACTATAGGCGCTTGATTTACGATTGCTTTGTTGGACAAGAATGATGGATTAAAGTGCTTGCTGACTAGGGAACATACCAAAACCACGTGCCTCATTTAGGGGGGGAGGGGGGTCTTCAAAACACCACGATTGGTCACAGAGGGGAGGGGGGGGGTTAGGTTTTTGTCACGTAGTCAATATTTTAGCAACCATTGCACCACAAAGTCGTCAAGTAAAAGCAAAACTATTATTTTTTAACTCTGTTTTTGCAAAAAAGTATTGAAAACCGTATTTATCAATTACCACGTGAAAACTAGGGGGGAGGGGGGGGGTGTTCTTATATACTACGGATGGTCACGAAGGGGGGGAGAGGGGTAAAAAGTTGGAAAAAATGGGTTACGTGGTTTTGGTATGTTCCCCTATCTGACACAAACCTATTGACGGTCCACTATAGAGCGTGCTCTGTACTAGTGCTTACTCTTTGTTGCTTCAATGAGGATAGGGTGGAGTTTTGTTGTTGTTTGAGTTTTGTTGTTAGTAAGCCGAGTTACAGTCGTCGGGAGTATCTATCTCTTACTGCTACATTCATAAGAGTGCTTATTGAGGCTAGCAGTATTATAAAAGACTTCATATTAACTTCTTGTTAGTGTAGTATCTTAATTTTAAATTCTCACTAATTCAAAAAGATCCGCTGGATATACTTCAGATTTTATAGAGTATAAACACTGTATTTCTCTAACCTATGAATTCTTCAAATATAATAAATAATTATGATCCCACCAAACACCTTTTCATGTCAAATATTGCCAAGAGGAGACCATACTACTTCAAAAAGTTATCACTTCTCATGTAGAGCCAACCTTCTAACTCTACACACCTTACCTCTACAAGCCCTAACTTCACAAAATCTACACCTCATCAAAATATGTATGTAGATTGGCCATTTCGCTTCCGTCACATGATGAAAAAATTTATTCTCCGTTCATTTCTTTTCTATTGTAGCTACAATAGTTGTTATAGTAACGGCCAAGCCACATATTTTCTAATATACTAGAGGGGCCGTGCGGTTTCACCCGCGTTAATTTGTGGAAAAAACTAACTACTTAAATATATGATATTATACAGCCTGTAGCCTTCCTCGATAAATGGACTATCAAACACAAAAATCTAACATTTTAACAAAAAATTAACCGACTTCAAATGAAGTACATTGTACTTTTGACATGGATACCATTGTCAGATCTCGCTCAAATTTATGTAGGACTACGCGATAAGCACCAGCTTTCAATTAAAAAAAGAATCATCGAAATCGGTTGGCGCGATATTGAGTTATTCGTCCATTTATCGCGCACATACTTAATGCAAATTTAAGACTTATATGATTTTGACATGGATGCCATTGTCAGATCTCGTTCAAATTTATGTGGGACCACAAGACAAGCACCAGCTTTCGATTAAAAAAAGAATCATCCAAATCGGTTCACCCAGTCCAAAGTTCTGAGGTAACAAACATAAAAAAAAACAGTTGAATTGAGAACCTCCTCCTTTTTTGAAGTCGGTTAAAAAGAATTTTTAAATTCGAATCAGTAGTTCCTGAGATTAGCGCGTTCAATCAAACTCTTCAGCTTTATGATATTAGTATAGATAACATGAGTTGCATAGTAGTATCTTTCTAATCCAGTCTTGCTTATATTTTAGAGTTCCGTATGGCCAATGAAAAATCGAAACTTTAACCGATACCTGGCATATAAATTAATGTTTGGAGATAATTGTACCAATACATATTTTATTTCTTATTCACGAGTTTATCTCTATTTTGATAGTTATTGACGATTTTCAACTTCTGACGAAAAACGAAGGGTGTTATATGTTTGACGTGTGTATCTGTCTGTATGTCTGTCTGTGGCATCATAGCTCCTAAACGGATGAACCGATTTTAATCTAGTGTTTTTTTGTCTGAAAGCTGACTTAATCGAGAGTGTTCTTAGATATATTTAGTGTAAATAAAACTGTCGGTTTTTTTTTAATTTAAATTTAAAACTATAATATTTGGACTGATGATTACTTTAATAAGGATTTACTAAGTTTATTTATGCAGTATCCTACCGTTCAAAAAATAAAATTCTACTGCAGCTACAATTAATTTCTTTCTCTCATTCTCAATCAATCAATATCTATAGAGCCAAAACTCTGCTGAATTTATTACTAAACAAATATGTCGAAGCAAATATAAATATCTTGTTATCGCACGAAATTATCACTCGTGAAATTAATCAATTTAGTTATAGACAAGTTGATGATTAATAAAATTGATGAACGTAGCTTCGGAACATTTTGTAGGTTGTGTATTACTTGAATAGTATGTTTATTATTTTTAGTATATACTAGCTGACTAACTTCGTATTGAGTTTTTTTTCTAAAAGTATTTTTTTCTAAAATAAAAGTATCAGCTATCTGCCAGTGTGAAATTCCCGTCAAAATCGATCCAGCCATTTCAGAGATTAGCCGAAACAAACAGAGAGACAGACAAAAATTGTAAAAAATGTGTTTTGGTATTATTATGTTCCGTGTATACATGTGTATACATGCACTTAGTAAAAAGCGGTTATTTTAATATCTTAAAATAAATAAATAAAAATAAATAGTAAAGAAATAAATAATATTGTAGAGATTTTATACGTAATGTTTGGAAGTAGTTCTTGCGCTTATTTTTTGACCAGTGAGTTGTGCTAGAGGTATCGGACTCTGCAACATTTGCTAGAAATTAATTCTGGATTAATAAGGTATGAGGTAGATGTTGAGCTATTAATTACAGAGTCCCTAATTTGTCCCATGCTTAGCCTTTTGTTCGTAATTTTACAAAATATTTCCCGAAGCGACAGGATGTGAAAATAAGATAATGACTATGTACTATTGTGTGAGCAAACAATTTAGAACCTACGTAATGCCACATACATTTGGTAAATTATACGTGTTTACGTTTGTCTGCAATAGCCACTTCCGTAATATTCAACCATCTTAATGAGCTCAAATTGATATTTTAAATATACTTTCTCCCAACAGCGTATAACGTGGCATAGTCAAATATAATTACCATATAACGATGAAAACGATTTATCAGATAAATGTGAATACATGGTAAACTTTAAAAATATTAAATAAACCTGATAGGGCAACATCTCTAACAGGTTACGACGTATGTCATATTATTGCGCCCCACCATAAACGATCCAGGCTGCTAGCCATAAACGATCAAGTTTACTTGTCAAGTTTGCAGTTTGACTTGATGCGGCATCCAGCATCCAGTTTGCATGAGATAGCTATATTGCCCCGATAGCAATACCGTGACCATACACCGTCAAGTTTACTGGATGCCGCGTCAAGTCCGCTGCAAACTTGACAAGTATACTTGATCGTGTATGACCAGCATTACTCTATTACAGATAAGAGATCTGATTTTGACAAGCTTGTTAAAATTTTACTTGTCTTCACATTTATCCGACAAACTATACTTTTTGAAAACTATTCCCTGTCGCGTCGGTCTGTTTGACTGTTCGCAATACACTGAAAAACTGCCAAACGGGTTTTCAGACCGTTTTACTTACAGGCGGAGTTATATATGAGGAAGGTTTTAGTGTACAACTTGTGATACGACCAATCATATTGTTGAAGGAAAAGACATGCGACTGGGAGCTGACACTTATGGAAGTTTTTTATGGATTAAAGCTAGCGACGCATGACCACTCCATCTTGCATGATAAATTTCGGAACTAGTTGGCACAGTTCTCGGTAACTGCCAATAATAGAGACTAGGTGCCACAGCTTTCGTTGTCCAGCAGGAAATAGATACGCAGCTTTATCAAAATATTTGAGTTTGTTACAGCGTTTAAATATTTTTATCTTGCACTATTCAGGAAAATTACTCGTGGGAAAGTATGAAATAAATTGCGTGACTAATCTTTTTTTGCGGTAATTTGGTTTTAAAATAAGCAGATAAACAGTTTATTTAAATGGCCAATGAAAAATGTATATAAGATAAATGCATTATATTCCATTATTATTTTTACATTAGTATGAGTAACGGTTGTGTCAAAATTTAAGCTTGACCGGTGAAGAATTTCTCTAGTTTTTGAAGCGTAAACAAATCGACTTACATAATATATAATATAGATAAAAGGTGTTATGCTAATTTAAATCACCTTTGTATTACTGCATAGCAGACAACTCCTGACTATCGAAAAAGTAAGCTGCTTATACCACAACATACCTATATGTCAGTCACTGACATATTATTATTTGTAACTCCTATGGACTTAGCTTCCCTGAAGTGTATTGACAGCTCACTTTCTAACGGCTTAAAACTTCTGACAGTCTACAATTTCTTCAGGAGAATAACTTAATATTAGCATGGTGATCGCTTTTGAATAGAATGTAGGTGTAAGTGTAAACTATGACACTGTCGTAAACCTTACCCGCTAACGACCGTGTAAAATAAGTATTCTGCACAGCATCGCTACGTAAACAATTTTTTTTGTTAGTTACGCCACACCCACCCCACATAATATAAAATGCGTGTTTCTACAAAATGTCCGGATTCAATGCGCGAATAGCCAGTGTCATTGAGACTTGAGTATGAGCTATTGATGATGATGGTACAAAAAATAAAGAATATTAAGCAACTTAGAGGTTTTAGTATGTTAAGTCGACTAATTTCTGTCGATTTAAAGATCATCACCTCCAATAGCTCGCAACATAAGTGGACGATGGCCTCGTCGTTTTCTGAATGCACCGAGATTAAACCGCATATTATGACAGTGGATTAGTGACTTACGAATGGTTATTAGTCTTGTAATACAGTCGTATCTTGTAATACTAAACAAACACGCAACTGTTCACTTCCAGATTATGCAAACATACGAGTACTTTAATTGAATTGTAAATTTGAGAATAAAAGAGAGCTAAATTGTAAAATTCAGTTACATGTTGGACTTTCTCTACTAAACCGGTATATCAAATTTTGGCAAGTATTCCTACCGGCCGCAGGATTGTGGAGCACTTTCAAACCTTCACCAATTAAAATTTTAACGTAAACACTCACCGTAAAAGGTAACTGTAGCAAGGTTGTGGCCGAGGAAATTGTCGATCGATGTAGTGATAGTCGGACGGCTTTTTCTTTGATTTAATCATTGTAAAAGTGGTATGGAATAGGGTTCTGTACAAATTGTGTGAAACGATTCACTTACAAATCACCCGCTTGCTCGTCTATCTGTCTTAGGGATGCGACTTTTTGAAGCTCGATCCGATTTTCAACGGATTGATCCAAAAAAATCGAATGAAAATAATTAATATTTAAATAATTACTATGACGATTATTTCAAACAAGGTCCTTTTTTGACCTTTAACGGTCAAAATGAAAGAAAAACAATAAAAATTACCTAAGAAGAATAATTTTTACATTACAATCAACATTTAACAGTCAACTTAAAAATATTACATTTATTTTGATAGAAATGACGTGGTAATGACGTACATAAGTCTATCAATGATACCTATATGAATGAAATATTTTGACTATGACTTTGACATTGAGAAACATTGTGGCATAATTTATTGAAGATTGGCATCTATAATATACTTATTAGAGTATTTAGCGAAAAAAATATGTATTACCGTGGATCACCAATAATAATTACATTAATTTTGTATACTTACCAGTCACTTCATATTTAGGAAGGCTTTGCGGACGACCACTTCAGATGCTGTCAGAGATTACCAATGGCCTGAATTGTAGTTATTTATTTGAATTATGGTACTGGCTGACTTTGTTCCGACGCAATGTGGTCTATATCTACGTATTTTATTTCATGTTATCATTCTACAAACCTAATAATAATTAATAAAAAAATAATAGTTTGATCCGATCCCATCTTTGAAGACTTGAATCGATCTACCCTCCGGATCACATGGTTTCGATCCGACCCGAAAATCGAATGGATCGATGCTCTCGATCCAATCTTCGAAAAGCTTTGCTCCGTACCCTCTTGTGTTATTTCAGGATTTAATTTACCTACTTACATACAAAATATCAGATAGATCAGTTCAACTCATTTTAGTCGGATTTTTTATCAAAATCGGTTTAGGTTCGGTATACGAGGACACGTACATGGTAACAAACATTCACATTATGATTAAGTTATGTTAAATTTCTAATTCCAATTTATCGACATATCACTAATCTTAAGCTCTGTAGTCAACTCGCGCGGCTACTGTAGAAAAGTCTACATGAATGTTCGAAACCTGTCTTAGCCGTTTCATTTTGATGGAAAAGTGTGATGATACCGTGAACGAGAGAACGACTCGACACCGTACACAATCTATAGATCTAAATTGATATTCTCACACAATAAAGAAAGTTTCCCTTCAACAATAGTATGCCGTGAAATTTTCACATTACACCAAAACAATTTTTTAAGCAAGAAACGCGTGCGAGCTCAAAACCACAAAGTTACTATGCCAACTTTCTTATGTAAATAGACGGCAAACGACCTGATTGTGAGTGGCTACCGACGCCCATCACACCAAGCGTTGTTAGGGTCTAAGGGATCCGCTCACTGTAGTATAGTATCGTACCACGACCGCGCTATCAACGTATCAGGCACGGAAAGCAACACAGTACGCTCTACTATGAAACGGATCGACGGCGTTCTATATATTACTATCAATTCCTAAAAATAAGTCAAATAATGCAATATGGGTATCAAATTATTTTTCATCATAAGGATTTCAAAAAGCTATATCATGATAGCTTTTTTGATAGCAGGTGTTTTTTTTTAATTTTTAAATTTATACTAGTTTTCGTGTTAAGATGACGGCTGATAGGGAAGTGTGGAAGAGGAAAACATATTGCGCCGACTCCAAATAAAATTGGGAAATGGGCAGGGTGATGATGATACTAATTTCGTAATGTAAAACAAACACCAGTTGACACTAGTTCATGAGAACCTTATGCCAAAGTGTGATGAAAGGCGGGCGTCGAATTTCGATATTTGTAGAGAGCGGTATCTCGATGGAGCAGTTTTTCCACTATTTCAATATTAGTTATGTTATCGACGATCGCACAGTTGCATATATAATATGAGCAATTTACATGAAAGTTTTTTTGAACAAACAAAACGGCCTTAGAGCTCTCGATGGGTAAGTTCAACTTAAGTCTTGTTTAACTTTGAATGTTAAGTTTAAGAAAAAATCTTCGTTAATTGTTACGTATTCGTAGTCGAACGATTTCATTTATTATATATATTTTTTTGTTTAAAGAGAATATATTGCTTTGTTAAGAACTACTTTAAATTATGTAGATAATATATAAGTCTTGGTACGTAGGTGTCGGTTGCTTTCTGATTCTCAGGATCTGGAGTAACAGTAGTGACATGAGATCAGATGAGTGAACTGGTTAGTTTACCGTTCCAGTTTTACCATACATCTGGTACCACAGACAACTCAATTACCTCGGTACTACGGACTTTGAAATGCACTGATGAAATTATGGGTTAGGATAATAACAGTAGGTAGATAATAGTGGCTAATTGGACTCCATTTTCACCGGAAAATTGTAAGGTGAGAGTGGAGGCATATTGTAATGGTAAAGTCGGTTTTCACAATCGTTAATCGTAAGTCACGCATGTCAGCAATTTTGTGTACGTTCTATAGTTTCCCATTCTTGCTCACATAAGAATTAAACGTCGCGTCGGTTAAATAAACTCAGAGGGACTTTGTAAAATATCTTTTTTATATTTTGTCATAGCACTTCAGTTCCAGATCATTCCTCTTAACACCTCTTAAAGCATTAGGATCCTTGGTGTCGGCATTTCGAATGAAGTTCAGTTTCGGGACCACTTGGTTAGTAAGGCCAAACTAGCTGCAAAGAAATTGGGAGTGCTCAATAGAGCTAAACAGTACTTCGCGCCTAAGCACAGGTTGATGCTCTATTCGCAAATTCGACCACACGTGGAGTACTGCTCCCAAGCTTACAGACAGAATAGAATCGCTCGAGTTGAAGAGAGATGTAGGCTCTCTCTGCGTATTCTACCGTCTGTACAATGGGGAATATTCTGAAGAACTGTTTGGCTTAATACCTGCGGTTAATTTTCGTCACCGCATATAACGTACCAGGTTCCACCAACATCACCTGAATACCTGGCATTCGTCCACAGTTCGGTTCGTAATTTTTTGCCTCGCACGTGTAAAATGTGGAAAGAACTTCTTGCATCGGTGTTCCCGCGGTTGTAGCTTAGAGCTATGATATGGGGTCCTTCAAGAAGCGGGTCCATCTTCTTCTTGTCCGGCAACGCGTTGGTGACGCCCCCCGGTGTTGCTAACGTCCATGGGCGGCGGTGATCACTTACCACCAGGTGACCCGTCTGCTCGTTTGCCTGCTCAAAGCATAAAAATCCGGGAATGAAAATACTTTCATGAAATAATATTTAAAATTAATCGCCGTTAATTAAAAAGTATTACTTTTGCGGTCTTAAATTAAAAATACAGTACTCTTATAAAACGCAGCTTTTTACTTAAGCTGTAATTTATTTTTCGATAGATCGGATACAGACCTACGAAAGCATGAGTTAGGCATAGTAGGAACCCATATTACCCTGTGGGCGGGATCATCTGCCATCGATGATGAACGTGCAAACCATAGGTTAATTGAAAAATTAATGAGGAGAGTAGATAGTAATATACCCATGCAATATTGGATTACATTCTGTAATTCAAACTTCTCTCGAATGTTTATTTGTAAATTGTACTTGGGAGTACATTGCAATCCATCACTGCTGCCTAGTTCATTTCTCCTATCGAAAATTGAAGAGGTAATCAGGTAATCTTGGTGTAATGCGGATTAAGTAACGGAACTACTTATTGACTAATGAAATGAAATGGTTTTGTGTTTTGAAGCAGGCTTCAATGAATCCTCGAGATTGCGAAATGCGAGGACCATTTGATGATCATCAACATAATGACTGCAATCTTAAAATCATACGTTTCAACGAAATGCCAGTCACTTAATTATTTTCGTACAATTATTAGGCTACGGTTGTATTATTATCAGTAAGTAGGTACGTGTATTTGAGCACAAAAAAGGGCAATGTATTTCAGACAAGCTTTGAGAGGAGCAGCACTGGTATTAAACAATACATCTAGAGCGATGTTTCGAAAATGTCACATTCAAACTTTCAAATTCGGCTTTCTTATTTGAATGGTACCTAATTGAATTTGCATAAAAATTCAATTGAGAACATTGAACTGATATTCATTCTTGTATTAATTTTTCCACTGCCTAAATCTGTCATGCTACAATTACAATCTGTCAATTATTGAATTTAGATTAACGTCTACGTTTTCTAGTTTTGTCGTTATACGTTTTATTACTATGCTAAAACTTTTATTACCTTTGTATCTTATAAACGTTGGTACATTTGTAGTTTATCACGTAACTTTTGAACGTTTGGACCGATAGTGTTATATTCATAACATAATGTTTTGTTGGATTATGTCTTTTTTGGATCCAATAGGGGGCGCTGTAGAACGGCTGCCCACCTTATTTACTAAGTTACCATTAGGCCATTGCCGTCCGTAACGCCATAAGAAGAAGCGGTATTAAATTAATACATACTATAATATTAGGCTGAGACAATCGATTTGTTGACTGGAGTCTTTCTGTAGAAACATTGAAATAGTTGAGAGATACCGCTAAGGTGTATAAAGTCTGAATTTAAATTTTAAAATTATATTCATATTTAATAATTGCATTTAAAAGCGATTCCAAAGAACTTCACTCTCTACTTGATCGTGAGTTAGTGACGATCTCACACCTGATTCACCACGTATTATTATAAAGCTTTTGACTGGCAAATAACATTCATTAATCCTTTAATGTCATACAAATAAAACGCAATTACAAAATTTAAAACAGCGATTCAAAGTGCATAGCATAGCATTGAATGTTGCCTTTCAATCAAAATGTCCACGATACGAAATCGTGGTTTCCATTGAATTAAAATGATGTATTGAGAAACGGGGTCAATGGAATCACCTTAATGCAATGATAAAATACGAGCATAATTCATTTGCAATTGAAACTTACGCGTGAATTAACAATAATGTTTAAAATATTGTGTAAATATTGAATCGGAGTGAATGTTGGTTGAAATGTCGATGTAATGTAACCACGTTTTCGAGATTCCAGTTGTAACTGGCTCTTACCTGCCAAGTGTGTAACTTAGTTTTGCTCGTGGCTTCAACCACTTAACGGTTCACTATAGGGTACGGATCTCTCCTTGTAACTAAGGAGGCCTAGAGCATACTCCACGATGCTGTTCCTATATGGATTGGTGAAATTGGTGTTGGGTTAGTTTCCAACGCAAATGACGGAAGTTATAATGCCGCCCCAAAGCGTCAAACATGGCTTTAGCGACTGCTAACTAACGGTAGCGTCACAGAACAACTAATTATATTATTAGATGTTCTGTGGGTAGCATTTCGGATCGAGGACTTAAAGTCAGGAGCACGTAAATGCTTAAGAAACTTTGCTACTAGTGGTCATCCATCCGCGTTGATTATTTAGAATCCACACAAGTCCCCGGGCTACCCTTCAGTTACTGCCATGTTTACCTTGAAATAGAACAGAAATAACCAACGATGTTGGCTAACCCGGAGAAAGGTAAATAAGGATAATTTAAGGATACACAACAACAAACGAACGTGATTCAATTTATGGAAAACACGCGCAAACATATCGAACACGTAGTAATAAGAAGACGTATTTTAGTTCATGATACGAGTAGATAACGGTTTCATTGACTTTAAATTACATTACATTTTGATCTTACGTATCCATTATTTTTTAGCCCAATGGAAAAGCATTATCATAACTCTTATGCTATTTTCTATGTGGTACTTAAAATTGCGAAAATCCCCTGTTATTTTGAAAGCAGATTTGAGTAAAACTTGGTAAAACTAAAAGTCCTTCCAGTACAGCATACTCCTAACTACTTATTTCGTTTCCAAAAATATATTTAGTGATTCTATGGGTGTAGAAAATTAATACTGAAATTATTGACAATTAATAAAAAATTAATCGCGTTAATAGTTCAAAGTTCATCATCAAACAAGTTCTTTATCTTTGTAAATGACTTCAATGAACTGACGATCATTCTTATAACACCCGCGGACCAAATGTACTGACTGCTATCCGCCCCACTACCAGTGATAGTGAAGATACAGCGTGTGGTTTTACTTGATAGCAAAATTGTTATGCGACTAAATTGAGAAGGTACCTCTTTCGAAAAGATCATCACATCACATAAAAATAATAAAGTTTTTCTAATAAAAATAAAAACTTTAAAAGTATCAAATGTTCGTTGATATCAAAATAATATAAATATTAAAAAATATTTTTAATTGGTCACTTGCTCTGAATGTTTTTCTTATTTGTAAAAAAGAGCACCGATGGTGTTTTTGAATTGACAATAATAATACAATCGTGCGGACCTTTCTTTTAACCTTGATATTTAAACCATAAAATAATTAAGACCGTTTACCTTAATTACACAAGTTCGTAAATGCAAGGTATTACAATAACATACAATAATAAAAGAAAAAATCACGAGTTCGATGTCATCACCACATGTTACGCGCTAATTGGGTACCATGCTCCAACAACACTTCCTATCCTAGATGCACAACGGCTGCAGTGGAACTGTCGGTGCCAGAATGGGTGCACTACCTTGCTGCAGCGCTGTTCTTTTTGTGGCTGGTCATGGGCAGACGAAGAAGCAGTGTGGAGTCCACCTCCGAATCGACATGATGTTAATGTATGTACATATTTCACAGTTCAGTCAGATTGATCGTAATGCACGGTTTATTATAATTCGGTTGTAAATAGCCATAATAAATCACAAGCCATTATAAAAGGTAGCAAATATTATATTTGTGCAATGTCATTGATCGTAATTTTTTGTTATCTATCCTCAGTGACAAATATCCTATTGGGTTATCTGATCAGGTGAAAAATCTCCCATGTCAGTGACGTTATTCGAAGGGTTCACTTCACCTTTGACTCGCTCAATCAAAAATATTTAGTAAGTTTGAGTTTAGCAAGTATATTGAAACCGCTCCTGATGATGTATCATATCATTAGAATAGGATGTAACAAGATTGTTAGTTATCTTCAGTAACAACGCCATCTAGATTCTGTGTTACGAGTTACAAATATAATGCATAACGCATAATGTAACGGAGAAAGTTTGATTTTTTACGTTGGATTTGATTATTAAATATGAAAATCAATCTATAGGAGTTAAACTCCAAAAGAAAAAAAAAATATCAATTTTGTAACTATATACTAACTTGAACTAATGTGTAGTTTGGAGGCGATTTAAAAATAAATGAGACTGAGATAAAGTAAAAAATTGCATGTCTGTTTTCCGTTACTTAATTTAGACTAACTTTTCATGAATACTAAATTTGTTTTATAATATTTCATTATATTACATCCTTCTATGTAAACTAAATATAAAACTAGAACAGAAATTCATAAGTAAACTAAGCATGTAACTTAGAACACCGAAGAGAAAGAATTGACTAAAGAAACAAATATGAACCCATTCAAAACTGTGCTACCACCACGATTGTACCATCTCAAATTGGTCGGTTAATACATGTTACGTCACAAAAAACAGCACGCTGTATATACAGAATGAGTATTGCGTGACCGCGTGCCGAGTCACGGAGTCACCTTGTCATTCACCCGCGGGCGGGCTGACTTGAACCACGTGTGGCTTGATTGTATGCGGTATGTTCAGTGTTTACGATACGATGATTTTGTGTGCGGAAATGGTAATGTGTACACAAAAGTAGACAACTTAAATAATTACTTTTTAGTTTTTATGGATAAAGATACCATTAAGGGTAATAATCCTGGTAATTCCTGGTCGTTATTATTAGCTTGATTAATCGTATAAAATTTAAAATTAATAAAATGTGTATAATCGTTAGAAAACTCTTTTACTGGTACTATAAGAATTTTCAATAATTCAGATTTAAATGAAAATTCGATGGTTTGGTCATATCACACCTTTAGAATTGAAGTGGCTTATCTAAGAATTTTAAGAAAATGACATAAGCATTGAACGGCATAAAAACATGTCGCACCTTTAGAATTGTATCCAAAATTGTTTTTTTTTGAAAACGCAAAAATGTAGTTGAAGAATTGGGCATTTTTTATTATTTATTGGGCATAGAATACAGATAGGTACAAATTATCTTTATTGTACACATAAAATTACAAATTAAAATAGACACATTTAAACACGAACGCAAAATTTTTTATGTCGAATACATTGTATGTTTTTATGTTGTTCAATGCATAAAAATCATTTTCTTTAAATTCATAGATAAGCCACTTCAATTCTAAAGGTGCGATATTTTGATCTGTTAATTACTGGTCAATACTAAAAGGTTTCTCTGACAGAAGGGTTGCAAATCGGACAACCTAATTTATGTTAATCCAGAGCAGTATTAGCTCTTACCTACAGTAGTTGTGGCTATGGTCACACCACTCAGACTCACACCGCTTTCCGTAGTTGGTCTATCAGAAACCGCGTTCGTAAAGCCTTAGTAAAAACAATACCATTGCGCTGTATCTTTATATTGCCGTTACATTACTTGTAGGCGCAATCTGAGGTGTACAATACAACTGTATAAGTATTTTGTATGATATGATGCGATTTGATGAAAGTAGTAATTGAACTGATTGATTGCAAAATTTATTGATCAACTTTATTACATTTTATTGAGGATGATAATGTATTCCAGATGAATTTTGTGGTGCAAAATAAATGTGTTTTGTGGTAACTTATGTGTGTATGTACATTGTACCTACATTTATGGCACTTTATAACATTGAGAATAATAGCGTAAGTTAGTAGTAAGTTATTCTATTTTGTTTATTCACCTAGGTATATTAATTAGTTCTGTTAGATTACGGTAGCAAGATGCAGATAATATAAGATAGCAAGAGTAATTCTTGATTTTTAATTCCTTATGAAAAATCTACCTTTTTTACATATACTATAAATAAACATTCTTAAATATTAGCAACCCTATTATTGATTTATTAGATGAAACATAAAGCACGCTTCACATAATCGTGCGAATCCGTCTTATCGCCAGTATCGAGTCTTCGCTGAGAAAGTCTATGAATAATCGGGAAGGCATTTCCTTTCAACCACTCCTATCTGATGGTCGGATAGTCGTCGGTTGGGTTAACCGACTGGTCGACCAGCCGTACATCTAAATATTACAGGCTTAGAAAGTTTTCTAGCAGAAATACAACGGAGTTACCTTTTATTAGGCGATTAAGAGTCGTAATGTTTCTTGTTAGCGAATTATAAACTTTAATATTATGTTTTTATTAATAAAATTATAATGATTTAGTAATCATTCTCAAGTAGCAATGTATTAGTAGGTATATTTTCCCTTTTATTTTACCTTTAATGCGAATACAGATAAATATGGTACGATCAATATAAGAAATTAGATAATGAATGTTGTATGTATGTTGTATGGTCTGTTTGAAGAATTCCTTGTACAATTCTTAAAGCTATTATGAAATAAAACCTTCATTAAATATAATTAAAACAATATTGTAAATATTTATTACACAGCAAACATTAGTTAAATTTAGTCATCCGCTTACAAATTGCAAGTTAAATAACAGCTCACAGAATACACAAGAATGATTTAAACACTCATAGCACGAGAACTGAACATTTATATGTTCAGTTGAAACTGTTCGTGAACAGTTTCACACCTCTGGCTGTTGCGAGAGTCGCCATAAATCATTACTGTCACGTAAGCGCTGATAAATTATCCCGAGCGATTCAAGCCTATGTGTTTGAACACGTGTTTTCATTAGCTTGCTACCTTTCACGCACGGTCAGTACGGTCACCTTGTGAAAAGCTGTGTCAAAATAAATTGGGAGAAATTGAGGAAAACATTAAGAGACATTGAGGTTTCGACCTATTTACTGGTTAAACGTTATAGTTTATTTGTTCAATGGCTAGCTAGATGTTACGATCCTATGACTAATATTTATTTGACATGCGTGACTTTTCTTCAGAAAAAACTTGTTTTCAGTATTATCTATCTTATTCGCTTATTTAAAGGACGCTCAATGCTAAAGTAGTCTTGGCCAAGAAGACAAAATATCTTATTCGCTTATTTAAAGGACGCTCAATGCTCAAGTACGAGTAGTCTTGGCTAAGAAGACAAAATAGTTTTTGTTCTATAATAAACTAAGTTACTTTATTAGATGTTCGTTTCACCTCACAAAATATGTTTATTAGTCTTAGTAGGGTGACCCTAAAATGTAGTATCCTTTATCCGTAACATTTACTATGCTATTTTCTTAAAATGTATTATTATGCATTCATATACAAATACTACTTGTCATACTCATAACCGTCAGTTTTGAGTGATGAGTGAATGAAGAGTGAGATGCTGTGTGACTGCTAATAAGGCATAGTCGTGCAATGAACCGATACAAATGACATGTTTCCACTGTACATACGGTACGAGACATCACGGTTGACGGCAATAATACTGATTAATTTAGGCTACAAGCCATTTTAGAGCGCATCGCAACTTCTTACAATATGAGCAATCTCTGTATATCAATATACTGTACAGTTGTACATAACATAGATATTAAAAAATTGACATAAAAAAGTTTACGTTATAATTCATATCATAAAAAATTACCCTATTTTATGGAAATAGCTGGCAAAAGAAATGCCGCATAGCCGGCAAAAAGATTATCCCATGAATATCAGCCACACCAAGGGCGTCACTGATGCATTGTTGGCCAAGAAAGAGGGAAGAAAAAGAAAGAAAGAACTGACTCTCAAGCCCTCACCCGGAACTCGGCGAGTCGTTTGGAAGCTAACTCAAGCAAGAGGGTGGTAGCTATTCAGGCGGACCCCATGTAAAAATAATAATATTAGTGCTTATTTTAACTATTAAAACCAATATTACCAATATAATTGCTCCGAGAGGTCCTGCCACCAGCGGGCCGGATTTAGTCGCCTCTTACGACACCCATCTGATGTGAAATTCGGGTTAGTATTCTAAGCCGCCTCAATAAGGCTAAAAGTAATTTTTATGTTATTAAAGAACAATGCCCAAAAATTATTTTTTATTTTTTGTAGCGTCTTAAAACGTCAGTTATACCGAAGCAATTCAATTATTTTTTTACGTATTTTAAAATTAATACCTGTGCCCGTATTACCCAGCGTAAAATAATTTTATTAATAAGTGATGAATTGACTATAATAACAGTGATGTCAACAATGTCCATTTTCATTCGGGCACTCACTTCGATACATAGCTTGTATCAAGCAAGATATAGGGAGACTTCTGGCCAATATTACACACAGAATTTCGTTATAAATGTTGGTAACAAATGTAATGATGTCAAATTTCCATTTCCGGTTGTCAATCAAAAAAAAGTCAGAATAAAAAATAATGGTAAAAATTACATTCTCCCCTACTCTATGACTCAATGGTTATAAGAATTCAATCTCAAAATACTTTGGTTCTGGGGTGTGTCTGCTGAAAATTTTTATATATCTAAGCTCAGAAATTAAAGCGGCGATTTTTAGATTTTTTTTTATTTTAAGACGCTAAAGTTGAAAATGAAATAAAACGATGTATGGCAGTTGGGCATTGTTCTTTAAGCGACTTCTGATGCGTACTATTCTTCCGGTACCGTGCCATTGCCGTACTGGTGCACCGTTTCAATGGAAACATTCTCAACCGCCTGCGTTCATTATTCAACTATGCGCTTTGATCGGAGCGACTCTTAGTAATACCTTTCCACTTTGTTCAAACGTACGTCGAAATAAGTGTACGGATGTGCGTGGGATGCAAACGATCCAGTAATTTACAACTGAGCAATATAAGACTTACGATACAACTTGGATGGTCCAAGTTAAGCTAACAAACATTTAATACAACATATCACATTATAGGTCTTATTTAAATCCTGAGCCCCGAGGACTGATTCGTTCAGAAAAAGAGAACATACAACCTTATCTCAAATTAAACAATTTGCAATGTTGGCCGAGAAGTGGTTGTGCTCTAGCTCTGCATCACGTTTAATTTCGATGGTACATCATGATCATCATCACAATCGATAACTGCCATTGCTGGTCTCATGTCTTCTCTCACAATGTGAGGGAATAACCTGCTTCGTTACTTCTAGAACGAACCATGAGAACTGCTTTACAAAGTTGTAAACCCAGTTACAAGCGCTTCCTTCTTAGCTAGCTATTCTTGGCGATCAATACCATAAAAACTTTTATTAAGTGTGTAAATGAATCCTTAGTATTTGCTACCTACCCTGAATTTTGTATGTCTACCAGTACGAAACAGGTAGGCTGTTTCGATTTATAAAACTATGAGATTACTTCCAAAAAAACATAAAACTAATTTGCCCCTCACCCCTGCGGCAGAATCTGGGTACAGGCATGACAATAATGTTACTGATTGCTCTGGAATTTAGTTAGTCTGTCTCTTCCGATAAAATCTACTCTTCATTTCCTGTATGGGACGTTCCGATGTCACAAATAAAACAGTGTCCGCCCGCATAATATGGTACGTAAGAAACGTCAAACGCTTTTAGTTGCCTCATAAATTTACATCTGCCAAACATGACTCGAGTTACGTTTGATCTGTGGCCAAATAGATGGTTACTTTTTACTTTGAATTCTATTCAAAACATCTGAATTATTTTATGTTAATGAATTTGCTTTGATTAAATCAAATCATTAAAGCCTGGATCCGAGTGAAATTCTTGTTATGCTGTCTATTAACTTTGATGATATTCAATGAGCATTGAGCATGCACTGATATTCCACGGAAATCACCTGAAAGTGCTTTACGCGATCTTACAAATAGTGCATACGAAACACCCGACAGGTTAAATACAAAACAAAGTTTAAAATAAAATTTTGGATTAGCAGATGTCACATTGTTTTGAAGAACTGTTTAGAATTTTCAGGTCAATTTTATTCATTTTTCCTGTATTATCCCTGGTTGTATCTTCTGTAGCCTTCAGTAAAAAAATACCTATCTAATATTATACATAATATAACAGCTGTGATCGACTTCAAATGTTCTGTTTGGAATTACTTCCAAATGCCCATACCCATAGGCTGCATGCTTCTTTTTACTGGAAAGAAGAAGTAAATTGCAGTTTTGACTCTAATAATTGAAATTTTTATGTATGTAGTGATATTATTATGATCACTGTATGAACCTCGTCTGCTCAACGCGTCTCGGCTCTCGTCGGTCGGTTGAGTCGGTTCACACAACTTTACAATTCAATGCTCGGTCGTGCCGTTACGTCTGAGTTATACGGTAGTTGCACCGATTGCTGCTTGTTATTCTAGATCTATTGTCACATTCGCAGAAATAAAAGTACTTAACTCTACTAACTCGAGGAAATAGTCTGCAGGTAGACATCGTTAGCGATATACTAACCTTCTTAGGACAGATAGCGACTCAAGTTTTGAATTTAATAAACGTAGATAAGAAAAGTTTTAACTTTCGCTTCGGCTATTATTGACCGCATTTTTTGTTGGTAAGCCGGCAGTTTTTTTGTTTTGATCTAAAATTGGATACATGGATTGATTACGCTTAGACGTCTATCTGTACGACACGCTTGTATTTCGAAAGTCGATCGAACCCTTTTGTAGCAGTTTTTAGTTTACAACTTGCGCTGTCTTTCCAGTAACGAAATTTTAAAACGTTTGTATAATTCGTTACTGATAAAAAACTTAAACAGTTATGACTAAATTGTTAAGATTTTGTGTGCATCTTTGAATGAATGTTGTCATTTCTACGAAATGTAAATAACTTGGCTCATTGATTGTTCTTTGGCTCACGATCACATGTAAAGCTGCCACCAATTTACATCTGGTAGTTATATAAAGTAATTACTAATACATATAAGAGCACAACGTATCGACAGACGCGCGGTAGAAAGCCGCGGCGATCGCGTGCCGACGACTCAGTTCCGCTACACATGCTGAAGATGCAATTAAAGAATTTTTATCCGCGACGTATTAACATAAACAGTTTTATCGTTATTAATTAAGGTTTAAGTGTATTTCAAGTTGGACTAATGTTGTTATATGTATACACAAGTAAGATTACGCTTGAATGGCATCATCTCTCGCAATTTCTTTTAATAATATAAATATTGACCGAGGTCAATTATTACCAATTATTGTATTTTGGTCGATAAAAGCTAATATGTAATTAATAATTAATTTTATCATTAATCATTAATTTTTTCACACAACGATCAATGCTTATAAAAATACTTTTTGTATCTTTTTTCCGTAAAAATAAGTAATGCTTGACCACAATCCCCCCTGATCCCCCATGTGGGTGAGCGCACTAAGTAAAAGCCTATTCATACGTTCTAAATTTTCATGTGACTATACTCGTAGCAAGAGTTATAACTCAAATGTAAATTGAAATTATACATACAGACACATGATCCGTACTGGCAGGGTCATGCAGGGAATTCTTAACTTTCCAGATAATTCGATGAGATCCCACGACATAATGGATAATGGCGATAGTAAATCCGCAGCTAAAATGTCTCTGCATGCAATATAAACGTGATGTGAAATCGCAAGTGAGACTTACCGTCGTAAACTTGCTTTGATATCCTCGTAAGGAATTTTCTAGTCAGAACTCTCGTTTCGTGTGATTATTTGTGATGCTCTGCTAATATGAAGTTGTCGAATGGATTTTGGAGTCCTCCATCCTTACAGTAAGTGAATAAAAGTAACATTTAGCCATTTTAGACCACAAGTGAAGTTTTTAAATGCTCCATTTTTAAATGTTTTTAAATGAGGTACCCTGAACAAAAATTATTTTAAAAAATTTATTTTACCACTTTTTAGTTTTAATAATTATGTTTTTAATATCATTGCTCAATACCAAATTACAGATTTCTAGCACTAAGGGTTTCTGCGCTATGCTGCGGACAGACGGACGGACGGATATGACGAAACTATAAGGGTTTCTTTTTGACTACGTAACCCTAAAAAATTTACTCGATGAATTGTGAGAAAATCGCTATTTGAAATTCTCCATAATTTTTTCAGGAGTTGTTTTGTCCGGAGTAGTCCGGACTTCTTTTTGAAGGACCCAGTATTCATCTGCAATCATATTCAAGTCAATGACTAAGTAGATGCAATGTAATATTGTAATCATTTGTAAATAAATTGCCTATAAACTGGACCGCCCTTAAAGAGCTTACTTCAATTTCAACTCGTTACTTATGTAATACTGTCTGAAATATAGAAGGTACAAGAAAGAATGCGATTTCTTCTAACTAATGCAGTACGCGTGTCACAACTTCCAAGCAGGTACGGCATACGGCATTCTAAGCGTTTTCCGTAAGGCCGCGTAGGGCACTTGTAACTGCCATGCCGTTGCGCAATCAATTAGTACCGCATGACGGCATGGCCCAATAGGGACTATTTTGAAACGGCATTTGGGGCATGCCACTGAGATCTGGCGAGATGAACGACCGGCGATTGTCTCTGTCCGAGGAGTATCTGCCCTTTTTTCGAGCATTGAGCAAAATTGACAGCTTAGTTCGAAAATGGATTTCAGTAGTTCACGTAAATGCCTTCACAAAATGGTGTGCAAATCAATTCGGTCTGTTGCCAAATTCAATTTTAAAGTTGAAAAGTGGAACGAATTTACATGGCGATATTTTTACCATCAAGGGCTTTTGTTCGTTCGTTTGTACGTAATAACTACCTAAATTCATGTTTCTAAAAGTAACTTTTAAATTTCTAGTTTCGAATTTCTATGAAATCCTTCGTAGATCTTGCTTGAAGATGATAACAGTCTATATCATAATTCATAGTAGGTACGGGTTTAGTACATTTAAGTACTTAAAAAGTTAGTTAACAATTTGTATAAAAGCAGCATTTTAGTTCCACAGTAGTTTAAGATTCGCCGTCAAGGTTTTTCATCGACCATGCAAGATCACTTTCATTGAGTGAAAACCGTGCGACCCCTTTGTTTTCACTATAACATCAAAAGTGATAAAACATTCAATAGCGTAGTAGATTAGATCAGATTGATTGCGTATTGAGCTTTAATTTACTCGTACATTGGGATTAATTATCCGACTCATGAAGTATTTTTACCTGACTGCCAATGAAGGGTTATTTAGTCTCTGTTACATGACAAGTGCCATAGGAAGTGGTTTTAGTTCTATAATTATAGACACATGTAGGTTTGCAAACTGAGTGAGCAAGTAAGAAATGTTATTTTGGCTGTTAGTTGGGGTAACTTAGAATACTACCCCCATCCCATGCCGCATGGGTGTCGTTAGAGGCGAATCCGGTCCGCTGGTGGTAGGGCCCCTCGGAGGGATTGTATTGGTAATATTGATTTTAATTGCTAATTAATACCAGTATTACTTTTATTATTTCTCCATGGGGTTCGCCTGGATAGCTACCACCCTTGAGCATGAGTCAGCCGCCAAACGACTCGTCGTGTTCCGGCTGGGGGCTTGAGAGCCAGTTCTTTCTTTTTCTTCTCTCTTTCTTGGCCGGCAACGTATCAGTGATGCTTTTGGTGTTGCTGTTGTTCATGGGCGACGATAGCCACTTACCATAAGGTGGATCGTCAGCTCGTTAGCCGGCTATTTCCATTAAAAAATACATAACGTGTTTTCATGAATATAATATAATATATTGTTATTATTTTAAACGACAAATATCAGTTTATAATTTTCGTATGCAGAACATACATAACCTGAGCATGTTTGTCAATGTTAGCGCCGCTTAAATATTTGTTCGCTACCCTAAGAGGCAAGAGACAAACTCTATTTTAATGTTTTGTGCCCAAGATGTAGTTTATAGAGTGCTAGTTTATGTTGTCATGTGTGTTTTCCGTATAATAGAATAAGAAAATTAATGATTATACACTACATTTTGCAAATAATGTAGTGTATAATCATTAATTTTCTTTAAATAGCTATTTAACATCTGTCAGTGTGGACACAAATTAGCTGGGTATTGTAATTCTATTAGCATTATTTTTTATTTTCGAAAGGTTTTTTATTAAACTTATTCCATTACATTTAATTCCTCACATAAATAGGCATTTGACGACGCTGTCTCCATAAAACGTTCTACGTTCCTAAAATTAGGACAGTTGCCATATTTTCCGTATAAATCTAGAAATACCACGTAAATTGCTTACAATTTACAAAGTGTTCTGTCGTTTATTTTCTGTCATAAAATATCTCTTGAATCTCATGCATTGTGTCCTTCGAAAGCGGGTACATTAAAATGTCTATGGTTTTCGAGCGGCGCTTAGGCAGGAAGTATGCGGACGCGGTAATATTTGTACAGGGCGTATTTAGATAGTGCATTGCTTCTGGCTCTTGCTGTAATTAATGTTATTCATCGTTCTTTTCTTTTTAATTTCTGTCGTTTCTGTATTCATTTAACTCGGGTAACTTCTAATTTCAATGAATTTTTAACGTTATTTTCTCCGGCCAACCGGCTTGGCCTCAAAGAAATAACGTGTGCACGCTTAAGGTAATTAGGACTAGGTTAAATTGCAGTTTAAAATTACCGGTTACCCGCGTTGACTGTTCGTGTGAGTCTTATAACCAGTGCTTATAACTCTATTAAAATATTCGAATTATCTGTATTAAAATATCAGACTAAATACTTCCTAACCAAATACTCCTTATTAAATTGCATTACAATAGAACCTCTTAGTCTGATGAATATTTGTCAATGACGATGTTTAACTTCTAAATGAAGGCAAGTTAAATTGCAATAATTAATTGGGACATTGCAATTACATCTCTTGCGAAATGACTGACGAAATAATAAAATCGCATGTAAATCATTAATATCATCATCGATAAACGTAAATACCGCATCATTCTCACCGCCGCAAGTGTGAAGTGACATTGATAGCACACTGGTTAATGGATGGCAATTATAGAATTGCACGTGACGAATATGTGTTATTGATACTGTATTATAATTATCCAAGTATTCACATTCCGTGGCGTGTATGAATTAGAAACGATCATGCGCAAACGCAGAGGTGATATCTGCATGATTATCATCTTTTGCATCATCTAATGTGAAAAGAAAATAAATGGTTTGAGTTACTGAAAGTTATTACACTTTTCGTTAGGACAACAACTACTAGAGACCGATCGAACTTTCGGTTTCGGTTTCGGCTAGTTTCGGCCAAAAAATCTATAGTAGTTTCAGCCTTAGTTTCGGTTTTGGCCAAAATTTAGCTAATTTAACGTAAGAACAACCTCTTCTATAAAATAATCTCCTATACTTGTTATTAGTCACTAGACAGCTGTTAATTTTACTGAACTCTCCGTAGTTTTTATTGCTTCATTACCATGTGCCTCCTCCAGTGCACTTAAGTCATTAATTGCTGCGATTTGGCAAGCTAATTTAATGAACGTCTCTGGTGCCGTCGCGGCTCTAATTTATCATTACTCATCACAATTCATCGAATTATGGCAGTCGCCGTGTAGTCTCGTACCCGTGGACATTTACATATCTGCCCTGGTTTACTGAATGATGGTGAGTATGAGATGAGAATGTTTTTGATTGATTTGATGGTTGATTGATGAATGCTTGATTGAATGCGTACTAATACGATAATAGAGTTACGTTTATTTAATTTTTGAATTCATGTTTCGAGTTTTATTTGACGAGGCCTAGTACAAACATAGTCTACCACGCTGACAAAATTATATATGTAGTTCTCATAATACTTGGTCGCTAGTGGTATGGCGAGTGAAATGAGCACGACCGCACTAAAATAATTAAGTTATGAAATTGAAATATTTCCTACATTCATGTGTTAACTTACATTTGAATATTTTACACTCAGTGGTTAATGTTGCTAGCGTAACACTTATTTATGTGATTATACAAAAAATTTAATGTAACTTGCCGGACTTTTGCACGTAATTTTTACCTAAGTAATTCATAATTGATTGGTAAAACAAAATCTTCACTACATATCTACATATTTCGTGATTAACTACTGTTCTATTACATTCACTAAATACAAAAAATTTAATAATAATTTAACAAATATTTTCTTAAGTAACATGTATTTGTAAATTAGGCTCAACAATAACAAACGCATCAGTTTTCACGTGTCCAGAATAGGCCAGCAGCATATCAATAGGATAACCGTGTTTCAACAAATAGGTTATACTGACATTTAAAACTTTTTCTCCGTAACATTTTCACTATTTACGCAACCTTATTGCAAAGCTTTAAAGTATCTTGCATCTGGCATTTTTAGGTCACCAATAAACCTTATTACAGTCCACCGAATCGGATTTATCGATAATTGTTAAACGCAGTTGCGTCATACACAAAGGATCCGAAACTTTCGAAGCTTTACGTAACAGTTCCTTACAGGTGATTAATTTCGGTAAGTATTGAACCTGCTGGAGGGTTTCGGATGGTTAGTTGAATGGGTGCCCGAGGTGACATTGACTTTCTTATTGTCGCGGGGCTGATAGCGCTGTTCGAGGCAGCGGTTCACATGCACGCCGCCTGCCGTGACGCGCGCGCGCCTCCACGCTCCGCGACCGCCCGCGAGCCGGGCCCGCGATATGCCCGCAGTGAAAGTATTCAACATATTCGGCGGACAGAAGCCGTCCGAGAAGCAACAGCCCGCATCCCCCGCTCAGGGCGCGATCCAAAAATTCTACAGGACTTTCTCAGTCGGCTACGAAAGCTCGCACGAGCACAAGGGCGGGAAAGTCACCGCGATCGCTGCTTGTCTCGAAAAAAAGATCAGTGAACCCGCGAAAGTAAACAGTGATAATGTGCAAAAGTTTCCGGCTAAATCTAACCTAATCGACTCTGTTGTGAACGACGCGTTGGATAGTTCGAAACCGCGGCATCATGCGTATGAGAATGTAAACATTGTGCACGCGGATAGAGTAGAACCGGAAGAGGATACGTTGCTTGATGAAAATAAGGGGTATTGTTCGATATATGAGAATATAACGATACTCGGTAAGAATTCCGACGATAAATTAGACAGTGAAACTCTAGCTGAATCGAAATTAAACAGGGCGTTAGAGTCTTTTGATAAAATATTATCGGAATTTACTTCTAGCACTACATCGTTGACACCTGACGTAACCAATAATAGTTTTATTATACCTAAGTTACAAAAATCTAAGACTTGCAGTATAATTGAATCTCGCTGTATATTAAAAAAGACTAATTCTGATCCAGAGAGTGATAGAAAAAAACGAAATACTGTAACACGAAATAATTCTATAGATAAAACTACAAGTTTATGGAATCTTGACGACATGAAGGGAAAGGAATTAACTAGTCCTTTGAAACCTTTGACCGTTGTACCTGATGACAAAATGAACCCTGATAAATATGCTACTTATAAAATATCATCTAAAAATACTTCACGTGCGAATTATATTAAAACGGAAGATTTGAAAAAGCTTGATGTGAAAACAAGAATCCTGAAGAAAACATTGTCCAATCCACCGTCAACACCAGTACCTGTTATATCAAAGTCAAAATCAGTCACAAAAAAAGTAGACAAAAATATTATTGAATCAAAGAAGATAAAACAGAAGACATCGACGAATTGTATAAAGTCTGCCTTGGAAAACAGAGATCACCCTAAGTCCCAAATGCAAAAAGCAAAAAGTGTTTGGGAGATTGGAAATGAATCGTTCATTTCACCTAACTTGGAAAGGACCAAATCCACTACTTCTATCGCGGGTTCTCCGAGTAAGATCCCGGTGATCAGGAGTCAAATGTCGCAAAACAAGTTTAGTAGTACTAGAGCGCTTTTTTCTCCCACTCCGGTTGATCTAAATAATGTAGACCAGGCCAGAGAGTGTGCTCAGAAAAAGAAGCCAATTGTCTCACGAAAAACCACAGAGAAATCTGAATTTAACAAACAGACAAAACAAAAATCACAACTCAACTTGAAGTCTGACGTGAAGCGACAAAGCGATAAAACGAAGAAAGACTCGCTTGAAAAAAAAGGAGTCTCATCTCCGAAATCATCAGTGAGAGATTATTCGGACGAAATAAATGCCGTCCGAGCGAAGCTACAACAGAGAAAAATTAACAACAAAAGAGACCTTGTCGTACCAACACCGGAGCCTAAACGAAATGAAAATGAACCGGAAGAGATCAATTCGACACTGTCACCTGTCAAGTATTTAGTAAAAAAACTTGAATGCAAGACGGCAATGGAATCAAAAACGGAGCCTGCCCAGTTCGTCAACTGTAAGGTGATTCCTCCGGTACACAAGGAGCTATGCGTAGCGAACACGACGTTTCATAACCACCTGAGCACACTCGTAGGTAGACAGATCAAGTGCGTCGAGTCCCGGGACGATACCAGAGTATGTTCACAAGTCGATAAGCTTCAGTTACATAAACACACCGAGGAAAAGATATCGGATACGCACTCGGACTGCAGTGACGACTCGGGTCATGTTTCCAATGACGCGTCGAACGAACATGACATTGTGTTCGACAACGTTCAGAACATGAGTCCCGTGCACAGCGGTGTCGATGAAGTGGACTGCAAAATATTCGAGGAGCCAAAGGAGTTTGGGGTGAATTTGTCCGGGAATGCGAAAAACGTATGTCCCGTGCGGCCGGCGAGGCGCGGCGGGCGCGGCAACGAGGTCGATAGCGGTACCCGCGCCACCGACGCTCCGAAAGTGGAAGAGCAGGTACGCGACACTGTTAACATATCGATAACAACAAATTACAGGTGCTGTGTACATTATCATTTAACACTTTGAGTAAAATTGCAAATCTTACGAATCTCATGTTATTATTATCGTATCAACCTGAAACGAGTCTAACAAGATTTCTCGAAAGCTGTCCAAGCCCCCGCCAATATTAACAATCATTAGAGGTCACAGACCTATTTCAACGGCTACATCGTCGTATGATACGTATATTCGAAATTATGCAAGTATTAATATTATTCCTGCAGCATTCTCCAAGCAAGATAGGATGCATAACTTCCTATTAGCATGCACGTTCGCGGGTAAACAATACCGATTCGACTCGGATGTCATGAATTTTAAATAAGTACGAGGTCCTTTCACATTGATTCGTATAAAGAAATTGCTGTTGAATCATACTAATGGCTAACATTATGAATATAATTATTAAGAAATTATTATCTATCGATAAATTCCAAATAAATATCTAGCTTCTAGTTTCCGATTTCGGTATTGCGACAGCCAAAACAACATCACAAAAGATTTATATCTAAGCAAGTTTAAAAAACATTACGTAACTGTCGGCATTCTTGACTCCATTACCGCGAAAATCATCAATTATGTAACATACAATAGGAATGCGCTGGCCATTTTTGTAAATAAATCTACGTAATTATTTACACTTGCATAACATACTTAATGCTTAATGTCTGCCGAAACTAATTTAAGTTCAAAAGATGATATCTTCATGATGATGACTTGCACGACAGTGCAAAAAAGGTAGGAAAAAAAGGTAGGTAAAATGGGTTCTGAATATTTTCTGATCAATTCACAAAAATTCACAGTAGGAAGTGTCATCTCAATCTATGGCATAGATAGATTAATAATAAATATTCGGAATGCTACGGAAAAAACATTAATATTTTGTCACAATGATCTACTACAGGTGTCAGTGGAGTCATTGGTTGCACCAGATTTATTTACGCTCTTACTTTCACTACCTTTTGACGGTACCGATTTTAATATATTTACGCCATCTGACATACAGTGATGTAAACAGTGACAGTTGAATTTTCACCTTCCCATTGATAAATTAACGTATGGTGTTTCGTAAGATACGTTTGAAGAAATTTAGGATTTATTTAAACAACACATTGGTATGTCGAGTTTAAAATGCGGATCTCACCCTTACTACGTGAGTTAACTGTCACTTTCATTTCGACTTTCTTGCACCGCAATGTGACAGCATATACTCGTATTACGTACATCAAGTTGAAAATGTATCGAGAGTATCCCATATTGAGATGTTTACTTTACATGGAACCTTTCAAACAAATAACTTACAACATTACATACATACACTGCGTACGTAATATATTTTATAGCATTATTTTCGCTATATCGTTCATATAAGTAATATACCAACACTCAACACCCAATAAAGTTGAATGAAAGTAACAATCCATCATTTTTATTTATTGAAGTGTATTGTTAAACTTTCTACTTTAGAGGTGGTCGGTAATTTCGTTGGCCATTCGCGAATCAATTAGCATGCTTAACAACATAATTTTATCGTCGTGAAATGGAGCTGTCCTCGTGTGTGTATGAATGATTGAATTTATTATCTGTGAGACGAGTGACGACATCTCAAGCTGCGTGAGCACTTAATATTATGTTCAAATATGGCATAATAATATGCAAAATGTTTCGCTACTTATCTATGGTCTATGATTATATCGTCATATCACCTATGTAAGGAGAGGTTCAACAATCGGCGGACAAAACAAAACATCCACTTTCTAACCTTTTCTAGGTAGTAGAGGGACTTTTCACGTAGTGTTTTAGTATAATACATAAGCGTTAAAAGTTTTCTTCTTATAATTACCTCGACCTGGTAGAAAGCACGCCATTAAATGTAAACTAGCTTGCGGTGTATTATACCCATAGGCAATAAACTTTTCAGCACTGAATCTATTGTGACGACCCGTGTGGCGCAATGGTTACCATGCCGGATCGCCGCGCCAAGGGTCCTGGGTTCGATTCCCAGCGAGGCGGAAATTTGAATGATGAGTTTGAATTTCTGTTCTTGGTCTGGGTGTGAATGTCCTTGTCTTGTGTGTTGTCCATGGCACCCACGACACAGGGAATCCTAGTGTGGGGCTATGAGTGTGAAGCGTTATTTATTATTATTATTTATTGATGTGTGTACAGTGTACACTGTAGACTTAGGATTGTATAACACAATATATTAGATACATCATAATTACTGTCAAATTCTTTATTACGTAAAGATAGAATTAAAATCGGCGAAATAAAAAAACAGCTTAATTTCTACACTGTCTGTGGATCTGAAACACATTGTTTTACTTTTTCAACTGAACGTCTCAAACTCATGAAAATAATTGAAACTCACTTCATAGTTCATACTCGTATCAGACTCGTAGATCGGAATCGTATTTATTTAGCTACAAATACTACAAAGATGTAAACAGATTTCGCTGAGAGTTCAATAATCTAGCATTCTCTATTTTATTGCTAATGAAATTCCCATAACATATGCGTCATCACTATTTCAATTTGCTCGAGCACGTTCGTGGTGGAGAATCGCGCTCGGTGGTAAGGAAGTTTGCTTACCGACAACGAAATTCTTATCTAACGCATAGTTTACATGCATATTATTCGTCAAATTAAAAAAAAACAAGATCTGTATGCATGTGGCAGCAAAACTGCCACAAACTTTTGTAACTTGTTGCAGTGCTTAGCAAAATAAATATTTTCTTTCTTTCTTTCTTTCAAAACTCCAGAAAAAAATATGGACAAACGTTCCAACGAGAGTAGAAAATTTCAAGCATTTTCCATTTCTTTATAATTTAATATACCTAGTTGCTACCTACTTTCTTTCTACTTGATAACCGATGCTACGATAATTGTTTATTAGAAAATTTAAACTTGTTTTTCACATATTATGTTCAATATTAGCCAGATATGGAAAACTTTTTGAGGAACCTAGAGCGAAAAAGTTTTTTTTTTGATTTTCGGCTTCTAAAATGGATCTTAGTCATCATCTACTTGGGAATCTTCATGATGTTCGCGATTATGTCTTTCGTCTTTTTTACGTTGACGGGGAAACGAGCGGCTATGTCAAATGTGATTCGCGGTATGTTCGCTCGATTCGCATCACGTCCAGCTTTCGCCAGCGGGAAAGCAATGTCCTTACTTCGACGTAACGAATGCCCATTGCCCGTGTGCTTATTACAAGTACCTACACACCTATTTGGTAAATACATAAGCTTGTAAGTTGTAACAATGTAAGTCAATATGTGGCTGTCTGCTATTTATTAATGGGGCAGGTAGGTAGGCACATTACAAATGTCACATCGTATTTTTATGTAATTAGCCTGCAAACAGACTGGTCACATAATTAGCGACGGTTACATTGTCTGTAAGAACCTCGGACCCAGCAACCGAAACACGTAAAAACATTTCACAGTCGATTCTAGATGGAAGGTCGAAGGTCTAATAGATTGCCAGGTTGACAAAAACAACAGTTAATTTGCATGCATGAGTACCATCGGAATTAAACTGGATGGTAAAATCCCAGCGAACGTTATTGAAGCGAACTAAATGCACCTGAATGCACCGCGACCATTAACTAAAAAATAAGTTGAATCCAAAAAAAAATTTTTTTTTTAAACGCTTTTATTTCAATTTTTTTTTTTGATTTTCGTGTATTGTCATCGGAAATACACATGTCTGCCAAATTTCATCAATTTTCATTAAAGGGAAGTCATTCAAATTAACGTTACAAGATTTGATCCTTTGATCCTCCGAAGTGAAGCTAAATATAAAAGCGTTTAATAACCTTATTGCCGTGTAAATAGAGTAGCATTTTGATCATAATATTGAAGATTTGATGCTTTGATGCTCCGAAGTGAAGCTAAATAAAAGCGTTTAATAAAATAAGTTGAATCCAAAAAAAATTTTTTTTTTTAAACGCTTTTATTTCAATTTTTTTTTTTGATTTTCGTGTATTGTCATCGGAAATACACATGTCTGCCAAATTTCATCAATTTTCATTAAAGGGAAGTCATTCAAATTAACGTTACAAGATTTGATCCTTTGATCCTCCGAAGTGAAGCTAAATATAAAAGCGTTTAATAACCTTATTGCCGTGTAAATAGAGTAGCATTTTGATCATAATATTGAAGATTTGATGCTTTGATGCTCCGAAGTGAAGCTAAATAAAAGCGTTTAATAATCGCTTCACACTCATACCGCCGCTCGAGTATTCCTTGTGTCTTCGTTGAATTCCACAGACGAATCAAACATTCCATTTCCAAACATTTCCATGTACTCTACAATGTACTCCAACTCTATGGACTTTCCTTAATAACTTCAACACTACGGTACGGTAAATGGTAATTACAGCTCATTTCACTAACATAGGTACACAGTTGTAATAACTGTGCATACGCGTGCTCTATACATTGAATTTCTCTCATTCATATCCGTTGGTAGTGAGTTATTATGCGAATCACTGCATCTGCATTAGTAAGGTACTTTGAACAAGTTATTAAAGCTGATTACTGCACGATAGTAATGTTGATTTTTAATTGTCATATGGTGATAAAATAAAGAGGACTTTATTGTACTAAAATCCCAAAGTAGAACAGACCGAAAAATTATATGATTCAATATTATTTTAATTAAACTTTAAAACCAGCTTGCAAACCATCGTTCTTATTAATTAGCATTATGAAAACATTTTTACAACGAGTTCACTATACTGTTTACTTGTCTATTAACGTAACGGCCACAAGGCATGCGCAAACTGTGCAAATATTGGTATCGATATGTGTAATTAGCTGTGCCTTCATCTTCGTTCGGTTAAGTTCAAATAGTGTATGTCCCTACTACTCACAAACATTTTTGTTAATTTTCTAACTCACGTGTCGAACACAATAGGATTGACAGGTAGTCCATTGAAATGTTACATTTTTTAGGCCTTACCTTGCGTTTTTTAGAGGACGCAATTTTATTTTTTTGATGTGTAGGGGGGGTCAGTGTAAAGCTAAAACCAAGTTTGTGGGGTCGCCACCCTTGGCCCACGGCCGCCATATTGAAAATAGGGGTTGGAATGGTTTTAACGGTATATCTCTTAAACTATTTATTTGAGAAAAAAAATTTGTTAACATTTTTTGTTGCAAATTAAATTCCCTACAACTTTGGTCCAGTAACTTTTTATCGTAGAACTATAAATAAAAAAGTTATAAGCGAAAATCTTCAGAAATTTTATGTACAGAGGTTTTATGTACGGAGATGTCATTGCGGATAACTTGCTGTTTCTTCATGCTTTTTCCGGATGTGACACAACTTCAGCTCCTTACAATATCGGTAAAATGAAATTTGTGAAAACCCTGGAGAAACATTTAGAGTTTGCAAGTGGAACGGCTTTGTTTCTCAACAAGAGAGTTGATCCTGCTTTGCTCACTGTGATTGGTGAACGTTTTTTTATCTCTTTATACGGTGGTAATAAAGATGATAATTCTCTTGACAGCCTAAGATACAAACAATTCGCCAAGGCAGTGACAAAAAGTACATTTAACTTATCTTCACTTCCTCCAACACAAGATACAGCTCGCTTTCATACTTTCCGAGTCTACCATCAGGTCCAGTCGTGGCTTGGTAATTATAATGATCCTGAAGACTGGGGCTGGAAAAAATGTGGAAAATTATTGATGCCAGTGCAGAACTCTAAACCTCCAGCACCCCCTGAGCTCCCAAAATTGATCTTTTGCAAATGCAAAGGAAACTGTGGAGCGATGTGTGGATGTCGAAAAGCAGGACTGAAATGTTCTGCAGTGTGCTTCCATTGTTCTGGAGAGACTTGCAGCAACGTAATGGAACTCTCAGAATTAATAAATGAAAATGACTTTGATGATGAACCGCCAACATTAACACCCCTTCCTTCGCCAGTTCTCCCACTGGTATTTAATTCAGAAAGCCGATTAGATGCTGAGCCGCAGCCTGGTCCATCGAAACGACTGAGGACGGAGTAGTTATAATTTAGAAAATCACCGTGGATTATGCCTATTGGGGATACCACGTAAAAAAAAACGCGCCTCTAAATATAAATTTTTTTCTCGAATTTCTGAAGATTTTCGCTTATAACTTTTTTATTTATAGTTCTACGATAAAAAGTTACTGGACCAAAGTTGTAGAGAATTTAATTTGCAACAAAAAATGTTAACAAATTTTTTTTCTCAAATAAATAGTTTAAGAGATATACCGTAAAAACCATTCCAACCCCTATTTTCAAGATGGCGGCCGTGGGCCAAGGGTGGCGACCCCACAAACTTGGTTTTAGCTTTACACTGAACCCCCCTACACATCAAAAAAATAAAATTGCGTCCTCTAAAAAACGCAACCCCAAATGTAACTTTTCAATGGACTAAGGAAGAAAACTAGATGGTCGCAAGCAAATGCGTTCAGGGTTGTCATTATACGACAAGCAAAGTTTGGTTGGTATAAAATTGTATTGATGTCTAATACTCTTCTTCAAAAACCAACTAAAAAAATCAAAAAATGAATTAAAATAATCAAAAAATAATTCAAAAAGTAATTCAAAAAATTTTTTCAAAAAATTCATAAAAATATTCAAAAAAGTTAAAAAAATATATTTCAACAAAAAATTTATAATAATAAAAAAAAATCAATATTTTAAATGTTTAAAACAAATGGCAACGTATTTATATTGTACTTATTTAATATTTATTTCAAATATTTCCACGCGATATAATATCTTCGTCTACGTCACTTTCGTCTACATCGCGGTAACGTTTTTTCGTGACAGAAAAATCCTAATACCCTGTCTATGTAGAAGTTTCACTTCAAAAGTTTTATAATATAACAATCAACAATGATCATATCAATAAGATAAGTTAATAACTAAGTTTTCGTGGTAAGCTCTTTCGACGAAAGATAATTTTGACAACCTCGAAACATGATTACGAACACGTAATTATAGGTGGTCACAGGTGGTCGCTAGTCGGCAGGTAATGAGTATCGTAGTGACCCACTATCAAATGCACGCACAGTTTGGCCGCACTGCTGGCAGTCAGGCACTGAGCTAGTGAGAGCATTCCTGGTGCTTTCTCATTAAATTAACAAGTTACGTTTTGCTATTTTGTTAACAGAAATCTCTACGTGTAATGAGCAAAAGCAAGCACCGAGACCGAGACCGTGAAAAGGTTATACGATAAAACAATGTGATATGTATTTAATTGAACTAATTTTATTGAATCGCGAATGCCTTTAGCCCTGTCCGTCTGTGCCTGCAGAATAAGGAGTTTGGGGTTCGATCGGAAAAATCGCGCCACTCGCGTTAGAATTAACCCTAGTGCGGGATTGAGGCGTTTCTCGACTCGACTTCGGACTAGTAGCTAGTAGTAGTAGTTATTTCGTCGGGTTAAAAAACGGGTTAGAAATGTATGTGAACCGACATAATTAAATTAACCTTAATTGTAGATCTTAAAAAACTACAAAAAGTGCATCTATCTCAACGGAGAACCGACTTATTATAAAAAAGCTGAATTTATCCCTTTTTTCAAGATGATGGAAAATGCACATAGGAAATCTTGGTCGACAATAAAATTCGAAGATATGCTGTTCTAGGCCCCCACCACGTAATATCCAAAATTTAGCTTTCTCGGTTCACATTCATTTCCAAATGTATGTAATGACTAGACTATACAGAAATCAGTGAAATCAAATAAATCTCATGCAGGTCGCGAGTTTTGTTAGTAAATCTTATCCGAGGCATTAACCTCGGCCAGTTTGGACGAGTGCAAAATCATCAATTTGTTTTCACAATGTATCGCAACGTTGAATAATAAACTAACATTCGGCAACGCCTTGAATACGCTATGGACTTTGTATTTTCACTCTTGCAATAATTTTATGGTAATTTTTGTTAATAGAATTTTATGGTAATGTTTGAGACAGCAGTATAGAATATAAGATTGGAGGATTTAGTAGGTACGGTTGAGGGTCCCAATAAAAACATTTAAATTCTTGTACTCTCATAATATTTGACGTGTTTACTAACATATCAAGAAGAGTCGATAAGTTTTACAACTTTAATATCATATTCGGAACATTTAAAACAATTTTACGTTTTTTATTTGTAATGGTTATCTGAAGCGTCTGATGCTTGTTTGGACATTTTTTGTCCATTATTCGCCGAATGTTGAAAGAATAATGGCTATTGTTCCTCGGAATTTGAGAACATGTTGTTGGACATCATTACGCACATAACATAATCCGCGTTTACGGACAAGATGATGCGAAAATATTTGGAATACCTACAAGGTAATTTATCCAAAATATCTATTAACATGGAGTATAATATTATATAAAATAATTATCGGAATATGGATGGAAATTATACATTTATTAAATACATTAAGTAGGTATCATCAATCATTAAAAATTCGCGACCTTAGGATGAAACTTTAATGTGGAATAGAGTCCTTGCAGTTTTAATGTATTTCTGTTGTACATTTGTTGTATTACTCGTACTGTGTAATACATTTTTACCCGATTCTTTTCAACTCCAATGGGTAGACAGACAATTCACATAGGATTGATTGCCCTATTCACGCTGCTATATATAGTTTTATAGTCGTCAGTAAATAATAAATATGATTAATTATTGCAGCACTGATATTTACACAATTAAGTGTTTATAACTGACGCAGTGAGTAATGAATTCATAAGTATTATAATATTATTCAGAAATCATGTCTACTACTTTGTTTTGATAAGAAAAGATACCTACAAGGATCCAAAAAATTGTCAAACTTACTTGGTTATTACTGTGAGGGAAAACAAAATACCTTTAAAAATCTGGGGAAAAAATACTTGTCTTGTCGATAAATCGATGGTCTTGTTAGAATAATATAGACGATGTTGGTCGGTTGTTTACGAATATAATAGCATTTATTTCGCCAATTAGTTATCGCAACAACATAAACATAAAGCTTAATAGATAAGTGATGCTATGAAATATTGCAATCAAAAATACAGTTAATAATGAACTGATACAAATACATTATATTGTAATATACGTATATTTCTATTGAGTTACATTATTACAATAACAGTCGCTATGATAATATATTAACTATGATCTAGCGTAGGCAGTGTAACAGTGAAGGAATATTATTAGTTCATTGAGTTGAGTGCAAAGAGCTCGCGGCGCGCTCCAGTTGCCGCGAGTGCAGATAACTGGAGATGTTTTCTAGCTGTCGCGTTGTTGCGGTAAACAGTCATTATAGAGGTGCATATCTGGTGCATAATTCAACTCGCTCTTTACGTTTTTTACACCCCATCGCTGGGCGTAGACCTCTTAGTAGGAAACTGCGGAATTCTGCGATTCTCCAAACACACATAAAATAGTAATATATTTTATTATTTTTTTGTAAAAAAATAATGAAAAATGTACAGATAACTGTATAGTATGAGTATTTTGACATTTCATGTAGGTACGTTTGCTAATTTTGTCTCAGTTTTGTGATCGAGTATTTTGAATTGTTAATTTTTTTACATTAATAACCATAATCGTGCTTTACGTCACCCTCGTAAAACCATAATTATAATGTGAATTATAACTGTTTATATTATATTTATTATCTATTTAATATTTACTTATTCGGTTACACGTTGGCGTTACGCGTCGTGAATTCGTGATGACTTGAAAAATATAAGAGATGAAAAAAAAAAACCTCTGATTGACAGTGACAAACAAACTTGACAAGATGATCTTTTAATGCGTCGAGTTTAATTAAATAAATAATTATGCCTATTATACAATTAGATCGCGAATGTACTTTAAACGCAAGCAAAATGTTGCATGTAAAAATGCTAAAAATAACTTAACGACGTAACAACTAGTAAACATTAGACGAGTGTATTATAATTATACAAAAAATATTCAATTATGACACCCGCATCAAGCTGTACCCGTTGTGTACAACGTGAACCAGCTACCAGTCCAGTAATGAGAACACTGATTCCCATGCATTAATATGGTTTTTCCATGAGTTGAACCACTCATCACTCATCGTTCTTCTGATAGTGTCACTTCAGTATATGTAGTTTGTAATGGAAATTGTAATTAAAGTATCCTCGGGAATGCGGGATGCCGTTACTATGGTAACAGGCGTTTGTCGTAACTGGGCGCGATTGCTTGTGGAACAGACGAATAATTATAATTGTACTCCTGGACACAAGACCTAAGCCACCTCGCCTGAATACATTAAACTGAAATAAAATAAAAAAATTCGAAAATGTAGAACAAAAGCCAGAAAAACAGTAACGAAATTATACCATCAATGAATTAAACATTTTTTTGCTTTGTTTTTAATTCTTAAACCAAAGATCAAGATGAACCCTTAAGTTTTGAAATGAAGCTCTAATCACAAATCTGTCATATCTTTGCACTATGATTTCGTGTGTTGCGGTTGGCATAGACATAAAGGGATTTATTTTCCGTTATAAGGTGGGTGGACCATGGAAGGCCATGCTCCTTGTAAGGCCAATTATTAAAAAGTCGTATTTATTGCCATTCAATGACAATTTCCTTCCACTTACACTAACAGCCATCGAATTCAAGTACACAGACGTGGCGGCGAGTCCCTCGCACCGCTATTTTATCAATGCGGGTCCTCTCTTTGTTGACTTCGGTCATCGATGTTAAAATTGTTATATTTGCTCTTAGTAAAATGTAAGTTTTCAAGTAAATAAACTACTGTTTTCTTTATTTTTTTTTACTCTAAATTGATAATACAATGATTTGCTACGGCACTGAAGAAAAAAATATTACTTTATTTCCAATACAATTAAAATATTGGTAGTTTTCCTAGGAAAGCCAATGGTTCCTTGTAAGGCCGATCAAAAAGTTGACAGTTTGGCCTTGCTAGGGCACAAGGGTCTTTCTAGGAACATCTAGAAACTATGAAAATATTAACACTTAGTTCTTACTTGTAAATAAATATCTGGAAATTTAAAACAATGTGCAAGTTAATATAATTGCTACCACTCAGGTAAAGACCCCCAATTCCGAGGTGTTCTAACATTTTGGCCTTACAAGGAACAGACCCTTAAGAAGGCCATTTTAATCAGTTTTATATTTTTATTATTTTACTATAAAGGTTATTGGCAACTTATTTGATTTCGATTTATTACTCATTTATATTATTTTTAAAACAATTACACAAATACATTCTTAGTTTTACGATAGAGTTCTAGTAATGTTCGTTGATTATTTTTTATCTGAATATGTTATGGTAGGCATTTAATATTCCGTTTTAATGAAAGACCTTTTTATGTAGTTTAAGTATATGTAGATATTTTGATTGTCACAATGTTAGTTTTAAGTTAAACGACTGATTTACTATATTGGCCTTATAAGGAGCCTTGATCCTTGCAAGGCCATTTGGCAGAGGTTATTTAAACTTAAGTTTATTAAATAATGGTTAAACCTTTTATAAAAAAAAATGTTTTATATAACACATAATAAAACAAAGCGATACTTAACGATTTGTTTGATTCATTTAACTAGTAAATAACGAAGTAATGACTGTTTAATCGTTAGAGTGGCCTTCCATGGTCCACCCACCTTAATAAGTCTATTCATTTGCTAAAGTTTATTTTAGAAGCATAGTGATAAGTATGTCTTCAGCTTTATTGCGCGAAAAGATCATATTTCTTTCTCTCCTATTATAAATTATGCAAGTGCTTAGAGGTTGAAGCTACTAGGTACCCCATTCTGCAGTGGCCATTACGGATTAATGAGTAGGAAGTGAATGGCCTTCGGGATAATATGCTAGCATCGGAGACTATCCTTTGATCGTGGTAATCTTCATACCACGACAGAATCACGATCAATATAACTTTCTGCTTAATGAGAATTGGATTTTCATATTTTTAATGTATTTGAAAATAGTAAACATATTGCGCCGACCCCAAATAAAATTGGGAAATGGGCAGGATGATGATGTATGTATTTGAAAATATTTTAATTCCACATGATATTCAAAATTATCGGTATCGTTATTAGTATTTTCTTTTCTTTTTCCTGCGTTAGTTCAGTACGTCGTAATTTCTATTTACGATACTTACCGGTTTTTATACATTGTTTAGCTATTTACCTAAAATTGGAATACAGTAAGAACACACTACATTGTATAAAGCATCGCAACAATAGTGACCCACTCTATTTAAATCTCAGCGCTATTGTAGACTCTACGGCTTTACAATACATGGCCTACATGCAGCTGCCTAGCTCTATGGGCTATAACCATAACATAGTATATATTTACGCCAAACTTATTTAAAAGAAAACAAAAAATTAGTAACAATCCTAATCTCGACATTTACAATTAATAGTAAACTTAAAATTTTAGTAAATCATTTATAAAATTGTTATTTCATCTTAAGATATTTATTTTTTTGTTTCTAAGCCGATACTTTTAATGTTGAAAAATGTTGATGTATTTGCAAATTGCATGCTCTAAAAATTTAAGGACTAATTTAGATGTTGCCGTAATTAAATTTACACATTCGTTAAGACATTGCAATAATATGAGGATTAACTTTTAAAAATATGCAATGTTATTTTCAACTTAATTGGTGAAGTTGCATTAAATTAATATTGCAAATTTGAAGCAGTGACGTAAAGTTATAACACGTAACGAGTCGAACCCACCCATAGTCTACTTAGCGCGATCGATGCTGCCACCTGATTTTCTTATTGTTTATTATTGCCATTAGAACATACATTTTAACACGATGTACCTCCTGAACTTTATCAATAATGGCATAAGGTTCAAATCAGCCTGAATCTGCGTCTTCGTAAATTGACATCCTAACCGCGTCTAATAGAGTGTCGTGTTACAATGCTTCTGCATCCAATTGCCCTTATTTATTTATGTGTTCCTAATTGAAAATGAGCGAAAAGCCAATGGTAATGTCAAGTAGTTAATTATACTCGTATAGGTACACTGTGGAAAATATTGCATTCAATTGTTTATGTTTTATGACTGTAGTGCTTGTTAATTAATCATTTAAAATGAAATAACATTTCTAAGTACGATATTGTAGGCTTGTTCATTATTGTTATGAAGAATGACAACTTGAATATACCCCGAAATATCCTAGATATTGGTTTGAGTTAAAAATGAATTTTAATTAGTTTTTCTCTATTTTGTGTCAGATATGCTTGTGTTATTTGCAATTAAAGATCATACCTTATGTATAAAGATAGAATTTAACATTTAGCTATATTGGGGCGGCTTGAATACTTACCTCAATCCCTCGCCGAATGGGTGTCGTATGAGGCGACTCTAAATCTGACCCGCTGGTGGTAGGGCCCCTCGAGGGATTGTATTGGTAATATTGATTTTAATTGTTAAATAATACCATTATTAGTACTATTTTTATTTCTCCAGGGGTTCGCCTGGATAGCTACCACCCTTGAGCATGAGTCAGCCGCCAAACGACTCGTCGTGTTCCGGCTGGGGGCTTAAGAGCCAGTTCTTTCTTTCTTTTTCTTCTCTCTTTCTTGGCTGGAACGCATCAGTGATGCCTTTGATGTTGCTGATGTCCATGGGCGACGATAGCCACTTACCATCAGGTGGATCGTCAGCTCATTTGCTGACTATTTCCATAAAAAATAAAGTAATGAAAATATTATAAAACAAATATTGTGTGATGTAAAACATTAAGGAACGTTTTAGTTAGTATTATGCCCTGCATAGAATTCCTAACGCTCCAACTCAGAGTCACTAACGGTTACTTTAATCGCTTTTTAGTACAGCATTTGTATGGTGATTCTTTACTAAGGAGCGATTAAAGTAACCGTTAGCGACTCTGAGTTGGGGCGTAACTCTTTTGCTGACTGTACGTCTTCGCAGCAGCAGTGATAGCCTACTGGTTAGAACGTTAGTCTCCCCAACGCGGGGGCCCGGGTTCAAATCCTGGCACGCACCTCTAATTTTCAAATATTATGTGCGTGTTACAAATTAATTATCACTTGCTTCGGTGAAGGAAAACATCGTGAGGAAACCTGCACACCTGAGAGTTCTCCATAATGTTCTCAAAGGTGTGTGAAGTCTACCAATCCGCACTTGGCCAGCGTGGTAGACTATGGCCTGTACCCCTCACATTGTGAGAGGAGACCCCGAGCCCAGCAGTGGGACAATTATGGGTTGTTGCTTTGCTTTGCTTTGCACGTCTTCGCACTGCCGTGTTGTGGCCTTGCCCTAAGATCTAATTAATCTCTTTAATTAACTTCAAAAACATGCTGTTCTAAATTACAAATCGTAGCTTCTACTTACACACTGATTGGTATCTGTATCTCTTAATAGCTTACGATTACAATTTGCAACGTAACTTTTTCTCGTTCGTTTACAGAATGTTGTTATATAAGATAAAATTACTTTTATGTTCGCACGTCATGCGTTGTAATCGGACTTGTTCTATCGCTAGCGAGGTGATGGATTCAAGCAAGCTTTCTAAGCTAATCTTACAGTACAGACGAAAAACTCCACAAAAATAATCACTTGCATTTCATTGACCGATTATGATTTTGGGATAACAGATGATTTTTTTTATTTTTTGTAAGAGTTATTGGCTATAACTACCGAGCACGGGTCTCTCCTCTTGAGGGGCCCTATGGCATAAGTACACTCATACTCCAACACGCTGCTCCAGAGCGGATTTGTGGAGAAATTTTGTTATTACATCAGAAATAATATCAGATATATACCTACAACGTTTAACTTACTTATGAACAAGATATGTGCATACAAGGATTAATAAAAATACAAATTACTTATGGGCAATTTTAAAATATTTCTTTCTATAAGGCTCTTTAAAATTATATGTCCGGAAAAACTTGCAAACTGTAAACATCACATGCCTAATAGTATCGCTTGTCGCCATCGATGAAGCATTTCGATTGGATCCTACAAGCGCAATAAGCAAGCAATGGGCTTTGATTGTAGTTTTTCGTTTGTAGCATTGATTAGTACTGAGAATTCGTTCATTTCCGAGATCGTGGTATGAGGATTAGTTCGTGTATCATTATGTTCGTCGATAGTATTGCGGAAATGATATAAGAGGTCTTATTTCTTTTTTCAAATAGTCTAAATTGGCTTTATGTATTTTAATATGGGTAAAATTGAGCTTTTTAAAATCTGTTTTTAATAACCATTGTACTACTCGTAGTTAAACAGTCCTATTTATACAAAAACTACTAAACAGAATTTCATGAAACTTAGCACACAGAAAATCTATATAGGTCTACTAAAATAGATTTAGTAGATCATGATCTGGAACTGGAATAAGACATAGGGAAGGGAACATAATATTATACCGGGAAACGCGGGCAAAGTCGCGGGCAGAGCGCTAGTATAATAAATAATATAATAACAATTGGTAGTCGTGAAGGAAATTATATACAATGTATGTTTGTATTGTCACAGATCATGTTCCGCGGCGGCGTCGTGGGCGGGCTGGACGCGCGCCGCGACGCCGCGCTCGCGCGCGTTCTCGTGCGGCTGCAGGCGCGCGCGCGCGGGCTGCTCGCCAGACGACGCGCGCAGAAACTGCGCACGCAGCACACCGCTGCTAGGTAAATATGCTAACTATTAGGATATATAGGATAGGCCGCAGATGTGGCCAACAGAATTAGAATCCATAGATCTGTCATAAAAACCGGTAAAGTTTCTTGAACAGTTTTAATGTCGCAACGTCCAAGTCACCACACAATACACGGTGAGTTTAATATGAACTATCAGAGAAAGTGAAGCGCCGAGTAAGTGTTAATTGTAGCGTGTGGACCAAAAACTTCAGGGCTGTAAGTACTGAATTAAAAGTGTGGCACAGCGCTGGAGATTGACGACTATCAGCGATTTGCTTATACGTTTTTCGCTCATATGTTATATTCATGGAAAGCTGAACATGTACAGCTGGTCTAGTAGAATACATAGAAGTCTTTGGTGTGGAGTGTGGTCGTTGGTGACGTCAGGTGAGACATGAATGTCTGATGCAGGTGCGTGCAGCGCAACGTGCGCGCGTTCCTGGCGGTGCGCGACTGGCCGTGGTGGCGGCTGCTGGTGCGCGTCACGCCGCTGCTGGCCGTACACCGCACCGAGCACCGGCTCAAGCAGGCGCAGGTCAGTCACACACACTATAAATAAATACTGGTGGCAGAAACTGGCGGCTTCTTCATTGAACGACATTACGATAGCATCTTCTGGCACTAAAATATTGGTCTCAAGACTAAACAGTGTCATTATTTTGTCCCATCTACCGCCGGTTTCTGAAATGCTGATCTAAAAAAAATTAACTAATCAACTGTCAAATCTATTGTCACACATTAATTCATTATTTACTTTAAAATTATTCCCCAACATTCAAGCATTATTATCTTATGTTTCGAAAAAAGACTTAATCTTTGTCCATATATTAAATATTTTTGGCAAAAATCCGCGCTTAATTGATTGGTTTGTCATACCTCTCATTCTTCCACATAATTATTATGAAACGTACACACGTGACTCGTGCTTAGCTTTAAACCCAAGCATCATCAATGTAAGTTGACTCTTCGTCGGTTAGCCGCAAAGACTGAGCATAACTCTAACACTACACTGGGTCTACTTGACAGTACATAAACCTTCCAAGGAATCTGCTTTATTAATGTACGACAGTCTTCATTATTTGTTTATATAAACATAAACGCAGCGTAAATGCGACTAGGTTTTCACCACCAACATGTCTAATAGTATTTAAAATGTGCTCTTTATAAACTATTTATTAAATTTTATAAACCCGAACTCGTAAATCATCTTATCTACTTTTCTATTTAACTTCAACTGACAGAAAAGTCACTGTGTCAATGACGCAATCAGAGTAATAATGATAGTTAAGTTAAAAAGCAATTATTTCGAAATACGCTCATTTTATCTGTCCCACAGAAGAAGTCGATTCCGATTCGTCTCGAACGCATATCGAAAAAACGACCGCAATGATCCGATGCGGTCGAAAAAACTAAACCTTGCATCCTGTGGAGTTTAGTTCGGAAAAAATATGGACATTTTTTCATAACAAATAAAAAAAATTGTGTATCACCTCCGACGCACAACTGGAATTTAGCGCCATCTAGTTTGCAATAGTCAAATCAAGTAACAATGGATGATGATGTCGCACATCATCAGAATAGAATGTACCAAGATTATTCTTATCATTAGATGGCGTTGTTACTAATCAGCCATCCAACGCCATCTAGATTCTAATTACAAACATAACGCATAACGTAACGGAAAAAGTTTAATTTTACTCCCCTTAATATATTATCATACCGCGGGCTTAAATATGAAAATCGATAGATATCGAGTTAAACTGGAAAAAGCTAGTAACTTCCTTGAAAGTACCTTATGCATGGGCCTAATATTATTAGCTTAGCAAATATTCTAAAATACTCATATTATTGTTACGCGACATTACGTAAATTTAATAGCAAACGGGAGTCTTACAAAACATGTCAATTAAACAATGATTACATACAAAATGCAAATGTTTCTTGCATTATAAAAATGACGGTGGTAATTTTCTCGAAGCGCGTTCACATCTTCCACTGTCTTTTAAACCAAGTAAAAACATATTTCGAAACAGTAAGGTTATCAGAGGGACGGCACCCCGATTCGTTTCAACACATTTGAAACGCGCGACGACGTTGCGTGAAGATTACCAAATCGTCTCTCACGAAGAGGGCTTCCTGCGCCGGCTTCGAAGTTGAATTGGTTTCGGTTTGATAATGAGAAATGGTTTTTAAGAAGTGACAGGTGTGTTGAATGTTAAGGCCCACGTCTTGTCCAGTAGTAATTACTGTTTTTATCTTTATCTAAATGTTTTTTTTTTCAATCAATATCATTATTGATATTCAATATTATTATTGTTCAGTTCTGACCTATAAGAAAATGTTGGTAACTAAGAACTAAGAGGTTAATAATACAAAGCAACATACAATGAAAATTCGTAACAAACACATAGACTAGACCCGCGTACATACGTAATTAAAATGTAAATCTTCCTAAGTTGTGGACTTCGGTTAAACTTAAACTAAAGTAAATGATTCGAGACCAGTCCTGAAGAGCTTCGCAGCAAAGCTTTGCGTTTCAACAATCTATACAAGCCATAGGCCTGGCGGTCTATTATGAACTCTTAATCCCAGCCAATTTCTAGTGTAAACGTCAAATTCGTGTTACCAAAGCGGTCACGTGACACTTTTAGCCAATCATACGTCGTTTAAAGCCCGAGAAATGAATTGCCTGGAACATGAATGGTTTTATAAAAGTTCATAAGAGGCCCGCTGTAAATTGTAATCGCCTTAACACTACGTCACAACACTACGTGCTCACTTTAATCACCGAATGCGTACGCGCATCACCCGGCCCCCTGATAGTACTTTCACCGCTCGCCGTTCTGCCGCCGTTCTCACCGTTCACATGTCGAGACACAATGCCACCGCGGAATGGGCAAAAAACAAACAAACAGTATGAGTGGAGTCAGTGCTGAAAATTGCACGTGAAATGTATGTGATGTGATCTTTATATGTAGTGGTATAATCGTGTAGAGTACAAAAATTTTCTCTATCGAGGAAGGAAGCAACTACATCCTGGAGCTGAAAGTACCTAATAAGTTTAAGTGCGTAACAATACCACTTTTCCTGCAACCTCTTAGTTCGGATATCTTTTGGAGATTTCCGCCTCGAAGAAAAGGATACCGTCGGCAGCTATTGGGCGATAATCTAAAGCGAAACTTCAAGAGATCTTCCGTTCTTTAGTTGGTAGGTATGGTATAAATGAACCCGGTAGGTTTCGTTTCTTTTATTCTACGATTCTAGAGTTTTAATACTCTAGAATTACCCCCAATTTATTCCTTTCTAGCACTAAGGGTCTCGGCGCTTTGCTTAGGACAGACGGACGGACGGACATGACGAAACTATAAGGGTTCCGATTTAACTTCGGAACCTTAAAAAGTAATGTGACGCATAGGTGGCCTTGAGAATTGCTTTCGTTATATCTATCTATATATATTTCGCTATATCTTATCCTAAGCTAGCGTCAAAGCTAGCTAGATACGCTTACGGGCGACTGCTGAGCGTCATTCGGATTTACCATTTACATCTTTCCATCACTCTATCTTTCAATAGCTAAACGTTAAATACGAAATAGGTATGATAACTGAAAAGTAACTTGTTAATAATGTTGTTTTGAAAAACAAACTTATACGAGTACCTCAATGTCCCCAATATGACTTCTTGATTTCCATTCATTACAAAATCTACGTAACGCAATAGTTTGATCTTTGTGGCGGGTCACTGACCCAAATCAATTATACCACAACATGATACAGGAAGTTGTTTCTCGAGAGATAATAGTTGCCCAGTTGAAGATTATCAAAAGTTGGTCAGTAGGCATAGCATTCAATATTATAGTTAGCATGGATTGCTTGATAATTTTTTAACAGTCGTATACTGTGTAGACCTTTATGAGACGAGCAGGTGATTTCAACACCTCTTTAGGGGATTAATTTACAAAAAAAAATTCTTCCTTTCCGTCTCTTTTATTTTACACTCCACAAGAAACCTCTATACAAATTTTCATGCTTCGCTTCTTGGTCTATTGATTCAGGTTATGCGGTGTTTTTTTACTCTTCTATTCAGTTACTAAGAGAACCAGGATTTGAGAAAATGTGTCGTAAGTAGGTCCCTTACCTAAGTACTACCTTCTTATTTTTAAAAAGTTTCTACATAATTTTCTATTTCAACACACTAGCGATAAAACTGCTTTACGCTTTTGTTATTTCTTGGTAATAAGTATCTACATCTACATTTACATCGAATATGAAAGCAGTTCTGCATAGATGTTTACAGGACTTAATATTATAATTTCTCTTGAATCTATTTGCTGCGTCCACAGCCGCAAATACAACCGTTCCTATTCCATCAACTGTTCCGTTGATAAGATCTGAACATGATGTAAATACTGCCGTGGGGTAAATTGGGTCATTGAACTCTGGAGATGAGACTCACGCGATATAAAGCTAATGAATGGCGTAGATAGAATCCGTCGTCTTCTGATTACTTAATACACACGGTTTGATGACCGCTGGTCTTTTGCTATGTTGTGTACCAAATGTTCTCGAGACTTGTTTAATTTTATCTATAACTTGTCACAGATTACCACTTACCATAAATACTTCCAAATTGATCCGCTTTACCCCGTTAGCTATAGCTATCATATTTATATATGATCACATAAGATTCGTAAATGTCTGACCTCTGTCTAATTTCCTGTAAACTCGCTCAACTATCACCGTCGTCACCAATAGTTTAAAATAACGCTCGTAATATTTAATCTCCACTTATTTCATTAATTTTAAGCTGTAATTTACAAATAGCCTTGATATATGTGTATTCAAATCAAGATTATGCAGTAATAAATATTTCAATAATATTATTTGTTAACATTTAACACCAAGAAATCGTAGTGCGATAAAATGTTTCTGAAAGATGCCGTGGATCCGATGGGAACCTGCAGTATGTAACTTATTATGAACTCTTCCAGCTTCCCAGACAATTAACCCATATTTTTCAAGCATCGTTTGTTCGTCTTCCTGCCCAATTTCAATGAGCACTACTTGTCCACATACTAACCTAAGATTGAGACCCATTGGATACTTCGTAATAAAAGTAAATAAAGACCAAATTCGGTTGCCAAACAACTCATTCATAGCCGGTTCTTCATACAAAAGATTTCAATGATCAATGGAGTTTCAGTAGTCAAAGCGTGAGACAGAAAACATTTTCTGCGGGAATAGTATGTCTACGAAGATAAGGCTTATTTCCTTTATTTCGCATTCTTATGTCATTTTCTCGTTTCCATATTCCTATCCTTCATACGATTCGGACATACTTCGCTCGTCTCAAATATTTCACGGAAGTTATTACGACATGGTACGAGTAACGAACTAGTCTATAATTAAATTTAATCGCTTCTATCGAACAAGCAATAAACTGGTATTTGAAATGCGTTTTGAAAGAGTGTGATCCACCGATCTGATCATGATGATAGTATATAAATACAGTATGTGTTAATATTCTATCGCTCGATTAGCTAGTAAATCCATGATTAAATTATTCATACGGAATCGATTTAGCATAAGTTATACTTGTATGGGAATTTATTTATTGTTCTTTAATTAAAAAGACGACATCTGAGCCAATTTTTAAATTGAAATTAACCTCCGATCATCATAATCTATATGCCTATATAGTCTTGCCATAAATACTGTTACAGCCTTGTTTTCATTGATTTATGATGAATGAGGAACTTTTGCACTATAAAATATTTATATTGTGCCATTTAATAAAATGGAGTGGAGGTTAAAAGAAGGCACAGACGGATTATTAAGTCGCACCGCTACAGCTTTGCATCTATTGAGATTTTAAACTGCTGCAATTTTTAAAAATAACTCATGGGTTTTTGAAGTGAAACTTCTTTAGAATCGTTAGTGATTTGAAACCGGATGCAACGACAGGTAAGATAATATAACCGCTAATTTCGTCATTCAATTTAAGTTGACCGTAGCTCAATGGTCAGGACGTAGATACACAATACCTCATGCGCAGGTTCGCGTCTCACAATATTTCTTTTTTTTTAGTTTTATTTTTTTTAGTTTTATTTTTATACTGTTTTTAAATACTTTCAAATGCTCTTTTAAATATTTTCAAAGAATTTATCAACAAAAAATAAGAATTTCATTCTTTACAGACAGTAAAAATGCTAAGTTATTATTATATTATATTATTATTATGCTAAGTATTCATAGATGGCGTGAGGAGTAAGATAGAACATTCGTTTTATTGCTAGATAGATTTTTAAAAAGTGCTAAGTTGTATTCATAGATATGGCGCTTCGATTTATTGCTTTAAGATTCGATTTATTGCTTTTTCGTATCATTATCTTGAAACCAAAATTTTGGAAAGTTTCACTTCTACCACGTGTGAATTGCACACATTTTTTTTTATCGTACTATCAAAATGATTCCCTGAAGTTTCAAGCTTTGAATATCGTAAAAGAAGCGGCCGATCTCGTACGGTTAGAGCGCCAGCGATCACCCAAACAGTACGGGCGCGAATCCAACAAAATTCCGCCCGGACCATTTTAGCTCTTCAGGTAGGGATAAGCAAAAGTACCATCAAATGAATGTTAAATGAAGACCTTAGACCCTAAGCTTATCGACGAAAACAGGGCAGTTCCGTAATGAACCTCTAAAAAAATTAAGGTTCGAGAGGTGACCGGCTTTGTTAAGACTCGTACCTAACGTGAGAAAAAAAATACAACAAATCTTGTCGTACACTTGCATCTCTAGCTTATCATTAATTTCTTCATGATCATAATAACCAGGGAACTCTGGCTCGTTAGATCAATAAATAATGTATCGATGATTATTCAATTAAAGTTTGCATACAACCAGACAACAAGTGTGGGTACCATTTTCTCCGATTCCATTAGTTATCTAATTGGACGACCGTCTCGTAAAACATTATTTATGGTTATTGCCTTCAGATAATAAACGCCCATTTCCCGCTGCAGGTTGAGGCGGGGTCCGTGTATGGGTCCTTTGCACACAAATCTCCGCATTCATACGAGCTTAGCTTACACGAATAACACGAATATATACTGGTGGGATTCCGTGTTTATAAGTTGTTATATTATGTTATACAAATTGTGGAAAAGTACTACTACGTCCATATTTATGAAGAACTTGTCGAATTAAACTATGAAGTTTGAAAGTTTTCCATCCTAGTATGGCTGATTCCACCTGTCCATTGTCACTTTCACCCACAGTCATCGCTCAAAGCCATCTTTGGAAGTTCGAAGAATGGTTGCTACTCGTATCTGAGGTCGTTCGTAACCTATGGTGATTAAAGGACCCCGCACTAATTGTTTGAAAATTGTGTTTCAGCGGATTGGTCTGAATTTTTGGTATGTTGTAGCCCTAACCGTACTGATCAAAAGTCCCAATGGGCACGACCCCCCCAAATGCGTATTTTGTCCTCCAGGGGGCACTTTCCCCCAAAGTCTATTTATTCGATTTCTTCGGAATCATTCTGAATTTTTAGTATGTTGTAGTCCTAATCATGCCAAACAAGAGTCCCAATGGGCACAACCCCCCCAAACGCGTATTTTGTCCTCCAGGGGGCATTTTCCCCCCAAAGTGTATTTATTCGATTTCTGCGAAATCATTCTGAATTTTTAGTATATTGTAGTCCTAATCATGCCAAACAAGAGTCCCAATAGACACGACCCCCCATATTGCGTATGTTCTTCTTCCGGGGGCGCTAACCCCCCCCCCCCCCCCCCCCATGTTCTATTTATTTGATTTTAGCGGAATAATTCTGAATTTTTGGTATGTTGTAGTTCTAACCGTGGCAATCAAGAGTCCCTGTAGGAACGAACCGTATTCCGTAGGCGTATTTCCAACACCTGGAGAAAGAAAAACCCCCCAAAGCTAATTCATTTAAAACCTACATTTTTTCAATAATTTTCTGAGCGTTTTTTTCGCAAGGGGCAACCTCCCCCTACCAAGTTCATTCATGTGATATCAGTGGAATCGTTCCGAATTCTTAAGTATGTTGTAGCCCTTACTAATGCAATGTAAATCCCTAATGGGCACGATCTCTTAACTGCATATATTTATTCAGAAATCCTGAAAGTCCTTAATGCCCTATTTTTCGTGTGAACTTCAACATTTTTCTTCATACTCAAAATCCAGATCTTGTTGTTTAAGATTTTTAGTGTTATTAAAGCTTTGGGGGGTTTTTCTTTCTCCAGATGGCGGAAATACGCCTACGGAATACGGTTCGTTCCTATAGGAACTCTTGATTGGTACGGTTAGAACTACAACATACCAAAAATTCAGAATTATTCCGCTAAAATCAAATAAATAGAACATGTTAGCGCCTCCGGAAGGAGAACACACGCAATATGGGGGGGTCGTGCCTATTGGAACTCTTGTTTGGCACAATATACTAAAAATTCAGAATGATTTCGCAGAAATCGAATAAATACACTTTGGGGGGAAAAAAGGACAAAATACGCATTTAGAGGGGGTTGTGTCAATTGGGACTCTTGTTTGGCATGATTAGGACTACAACATACTAAAAATTCAGAATAATTCCGAAGAAATCGAATAAATAGACTTTGGGGGAAAGTGCCCCCTGGAGGACAAAATACGCATTTGGGGGGGTCGTGCCCATTGGGACTTTTGATCAGTACGGTTAGGACTACAACATACCAAAAATTCAGACCAATCCGCTGAAACACAATTTTCAAACAATTAGTGCGGGGTCCTTTTAAACAGTGATATGACCAGACAGGTTATAAAGTAGCATTTCACTACCGCCCATGAAAATACATAGCATCCAGGGCGCTTCCTCAATTTGCTGGCTATCTATATGAGTTCGCTGTTTTATGGGACCCGAACTCCATGGCCCTATTTGAACAGCAGTGATAGGAAATGTCCTAAATTGTTTTGTGTAAAGCCCACGTATCCCTTTGAGGTAGAGCATGTGGAAACCGTGCCGCGAATTGAGACTTGCCGTGACTTGAACCAAATGATGTGGCCGCGCAACGAGCCAAACAATATCTGTAAACATCCGTGCTCAAAGGTGCCTCAGTGAGAGCCGAACTGTGGCTCGGGTTGAGGCTTGTTGCCTCGATGCACTTTTATGTGGCTCACTCAAGTGGAGACGCATGAACTTTCCGCAGCCCGCGGTACGCTTACGATGAGGCAGATCAAGTGGATACGCAGCTTAAGAAGAGGCATCAAGATTGTGTTCATGAAATTTTACAGCGTTTTGTAAATTTGCCGCATGTTAACCATTTTTAAAATATTTTTCCGAATGCCAACCGTGAAACAAACACGAAATACCTCTTCGCGTTTCCCGAGATTCTTCCTATTGTATGCTTGGGATCTAGTCGAATTGTTCATCTCTACAAGGCAATCGAATTATTGCTTTGCGACAAGAGACTAATTACAGAAACTATTTTATGAGTGTGCAAGCAGTTATTTAAATTTTTGTTAGTCTTTAGAGTTGTGTTGTAGAAGAATTGCATAGTTTTGTCACTAGCAATACCTGAAATCTCAAGTCATCTCACAAGTTTAATTGTAACAATGGAGGTTTATTATTGTGTGTGCAACTGTACAGCAAGGAAAATAGTTTGATTATGCCATACGGGCGCGGCGCTCTGTCATTAAACTTATCGCAATACCGTACGCGGTGATCGGCTCACTTCCTACGTTCACTGAATTTGTATCGTTTTGTGGGAAAGTTTTATGGTCTGTGAGATAACAAGTATAATTTTGAAGTTACGACATTCAGTATTGATAGTGTTTTAAAAGGCTCCCAATTTAAAAGAAACATTTTAAACTTATTGAGGACCGAAGAAAGTTTACTACTTCATCTTTATGCTACGTGGTCGATAGGTAAATTAAATAATTCATGAAAATCTGTTAAGACATCCTTTGCAATTTTCTGCTTATTAAAAAATTCTTTTTTGTTTTCTCCTTTGGTCAGCGACGCATCTGTGATACCTCTGGTTTATTGATGTGACATATGACTGTGACAACACCATCTGTGGCTCGTCTGCTCCTTTGACGGCTAGTTGCATAATGAAAGAAATTTTTGTATATTAGTAGGTATTTATATGAAAAGTTTGAACAACAGCACCCTTGAACCTGTTGCTGTCTTACCTCCCTCTTGTAACAGTCAAATATTGCACCCTCAGTGGAAAAAAAGCATAATTATGTCGTCTTACGTTGAATTTTAGTATTCATTATTATTAATGTGATTTATTTATTATTAATATGATTGGAAAGAGGGGCAAAAGCTGCACGTGCTCAATTAATTTCAAATTTTTATCATTAATCTTGACGGTTTTGTGCAAGAAATCGTAATGTTAATTCCTTAGACTAATTACTGATATTTTAACAGTTTTTTTGCTCTCCTGTAAAATTGCAATTTTCATCTTATGTCTTTTTTCCACTGAGCGTGCGATATTACATTTCCTTTTATATACTCGTACTTGCCTTAACAATTTTGCCAACCCTCATTTGTTCTCAGACGCGTATAGTTAAAATAACTTTTGTTTTTAATGACATAAAATCTCACAATTGTGTATTCCGTTTCCAACAAATTATTATTTTATTACCCTGTCATTAACATGTGCATCTAATGAGTTTAAAAACGTGGGTGATTAAAAAGTGTCGTAAAAAGCTGATGAGTGGTCGTGAGATTCCCCTCATGTATCATTCGTCGCGGGTGGGGAGACGGCTTGTTTTTGTCTCTGTTTTAAATGAACATGTGTGTGTCGTGACTCGTCTCGTGAGTGTCACTGATTTGAAACATTGTGTAGTTTTATTGATTTTACGTGCACCCAGTTCAAACTCGCCTGACTCAGGCCAGGTCGCAGCTGCTTGCAGTGGATATCACTGAGCCTTTCCATATTCAATATGTGTAAGATGGTCATATACAGGATGTCAAGCAACTAACTGGGCATGTAATATATTATTTAATTTTATTAATGCAACATTCCGTGGTTAACATGTATGATGGTACTATATACTTTAAGACATGTGTGGCACCTCCCTCCCACAACGGAAACATGCACTACAATAATTAAAAGTATATACTAACATACATACCAGCACCAACACGTGTTTCGCCCCTAAGCGGAGTATAATCAGCGTTAGTTGACTTTGAGACTAATCGCAATTTCTTTACTTTTTATACATCATACTCATTGATCGTATCATTGTGTCTTTTGTATATTATTATTACCTTCGTCGTTCAAAACAATGAAAATTGCAATTGCTGATCACACTTTTGTTACCTGATCATTGTTAGCCAAATTACGCGAAATTATTACCTTTGCCATTAAAATAATAATATTAACTCATTCATTTAGTTCATTGACCTTGTTTTTCCTACACACATTTGCATTTTAAGAATTTCATTTATTGTAAGATTTAGGATAGATACGAGTCAGGCCATGAAAATAATAATATTGTTATGATATTATCATCATATTATGATGAGTTGCGGCCAAAACACACTCTGCTGTTCCTTTATTATTATGGGATTTTAATCATTAAATTAAAAAAAACTTGTATTTTAAGGATTCATAACTTCGGTGTATAATATCTTATAAGTAGATACAACATAAAGCACTAGCAGTTGCGTGCCTAGGCCGTCAGAACAAGGCAAGCCCAGTTGTGTCGTACAACCCAGGATCTCGGGATCTTTGGCCTGACAACACAGAACACTCCATTCCATAGGTAAGTACGTATAATATTTACCAACAAATAATATGAGTGCTGACAGATGCAAAGTGATGATAGTAAGCTGGGCTTTTCGGCTTGTATGGCTGTACCGCCACTGAGTACTAGGTAAACATAACATAAGGCTACTGAAATTTTGGTTACACTTACTACTGCACTGATACTTGTCAAAGGACGTCAGATACCTACTTATACGCAGCGCACGCATAAAACACCAACATTGTATGAGATCAGATGGCATCGCTCTATTTCTCTCGGTAGTTTCGCCCATTTCCATCACAACGCAACCGCTCAATGAGGCATGCCGTGAGCCGTCGATACAGCCGCAGTCGATAATAGAGGCGATGCGATCAGTAAACAGATTTATCATCCCAATAACAATGATGTTGCTACAGTTGCACCCAAATGTACCAGTTTTAGGGTCCCGCACCTGAATTCTGTACTGCGAAGTCCGCGAATCAGACACCGTGTACCGTGACAGATCAATGTTTTTGTGTTGAGTCTGTTTATGCGCGTTCTTTACATTATCTTCAAATTGTTGTATAGAAAAAGTGAAAAATTGACTTTATCAATGGACTGAATATGTCTAATGCATTGTTTTAGTAGTCTCAAACCATCTTCGGATAATTGCCTTTTAAATGAAACCATTTTGAGGCATATCGGTTGGATAGTTTCAGAGGCTCTAAAGGACACCCGTACAAACATTTTTGTGTTTTATATATATAGATTTATAATACTAAAATATCCACCAGCCCAACCTGTACTATTTTATTGTTATATTAAGAAAAATATTAAGATGTTAGTTACATCTCTATCTGGGCTCTACTTTTCTACGGACAATCTTTATTTTGTTTCGCCTTCATCGCGTGTCACGAAATTTTACTCGAAACGTAAATCATTATACTGTTTGCGATATATTCAAATATTAAGCTTATTTTTCTGTGGTAATAACACAGATCTACGTCTGTAGGTAATAACATTGAAGTATTATTACTAGTGTATAGAACCGACACCGCGAACACCATGTTTGTACCAATGCATTGGCGCCACGTGGCTTCAATCTTCAATGGATTCGTTCGATTTTGAAAGGAGAACGGGGGCTCAGTTTTGAAAATCGAACCTCCCGGGCGGGACACACATTTTGTTTAAGATGTCTGTTCTATGACATTATACTTCAATGGGTAGGTAATAATAAGATAATTTAATTTTCAGATGCAGCTTAATCTGTATAATAATTGACTCATAATTAATTAATACTCTGTGTGCCTGGTTCTTTACAATTGAGTAAAGTGTTAAGTCCTGTTGGCCGCTTGTATTATATAATATACGAGATGAGTCACTTACATTAATGTAATCAACTTTCTCCGCTAATAAATAACGGATCAGATTAAAATGAATATTTATCGTGATCAAATAGATATAATCATTATTAATTCGCAATCAATGAAGCATAACTTATGCGTTTGATGGTAGTCGATCATCAGATCAGTAAAGATTAAAACCGAAAATAAAAAAGAATTATGATAATAACGTAACATAAAGATTATCTCAACGGTTAAAAATATAATTATTTTGTTTCCAATGGCTACTGGCAGTCAACGATGTACAACAAATCGCCACAAATTAATATCAGTTGCTAGTTCAGAATTTGGGTAGCATCAAACTGAAATACAAAAGTACAAAACTGCATATGTTTACCTCCAAAATAACACCAAGATGATGGGCGGTGATTTTTCCTAGTAGTTTTCGCTGTTGACCTGAAACCAACAAAAACATTTGTGGAACGCCACAGCGCAGACAGACAGGCGGCTTTCTTTCCCGGAAGAGGTGGCCCGTGGAAACGCCGTCCCATTCTGTTTAAGTACGAGTAACATGATTATGAAATATTTAACAGGAGCCCTTTAAAGAGAAATCTGGTCGACGAGAAGTCTGGTGTCGTGTAAACTATTTCAACTTTCAACTTAATGCGTTACTGAGTGTTTGGTGATATAAAAATGATTATTAAAAAAAATACTCCTTGTCAAAGTGCCGATAGCTTCCTGCAGGTAAAGATTAGTTCACCAAGTAACAAAAAAAAATATTTCAAAGTGTTTTCTTGCGTTCAACAGCTTCTTAAGTCGTCAGCCACTCTTGCAAGATGAGCTTTCTTTCCAACAACCTAACCCTCCAGGTTTAGCGTACTTTTGTTTGTTATTGGTATGCATTGTAATGTTTTCTTCCTTCCCAGTATTATAAAATTTTCTTTACTAGGTAGGTACAGGACCTGCTTCTTCAAAATGTTCGTACTAACAGCTGTTATGATAACAACCTACCTGAAACTGGGATATAATTCATACTTTACGAGTATATCCATCCAATTTAGTGATCATCGGTATTTTACAAAAACAGACTACTTGTTAGTTAAATTGTCTTTTAAAACTTTTAAGCTCTTAAAAGAAGTGAGCTCTCAAATATAATTGCATTTTAATGTTTATAAACAAACAATATGAAATAACAACAAACAAATAACAAACAAGCGCAGTTTGTAAGTGAAACGGAGCGTAATGATTGAGTATTATAGTCGTTTCGACGAGGAATCTGTGTCACTGAATTGTTGACGTAGTCACGACTAAATCGCTAGTCTAGTTAGTCTAACTAATGAGAGTTTCAGTTTCAGATAATACCTACATACGACTAAAATGACTATTGACAGAGTTATTGTCTTGTTAAAACAATCATAGACGAAATATAGGTACGATTGCTCGAGCTAAAGCTCGAGCTTGGTTAAATCCAAGATTGCAGCTATTACTGGCTACTACCAGGATATAGCTATGTAGGAAATACCGAAACACACGTAGGTAGGTACTTACCTGAGAGAAATAAAAGAAAAATCTATTAACCCTACACTACAATTCCCTAGTGCTGTTCGTGGTATGGAAATCCGCAAATAAGACATCATGTGATCTAGGAAAATGTACCTACAACGTACACTCACGATGCGAAAACAAACGTCTGCTACGAAAATATGTCCTGGCCCGGAATCGAACTCGTTACCTCCACTCAGCGTATAAGTTACGAGGCTATATTTTAAATGGTCAGCGATAACGAAATTAAGCAAAGTAACGTCTTACCAGCTATACATAGCTAAAAATATAATCGCTTACATCGAACGGTTTGAAAATGGACATGTAAGTAAAGTAAACCCATTGGGAATGGGATAATTATATCCGGATATACTAAGTAAGGTAGTTGATGGCTATTAGTCACGTTAGACGCGCTCGTTTTACACCACTTTCGCTTTTAGATGCCTACACTTATCCTCATACAAGGTGTGACAGCGTTGGTAACATGACACCTGATGCCGTGAGAAGCTCTGTTAGTATGGAGTTGTCAGGTTGGTGACATGGGGCAAATCAAGAGTATAAGTATACACTATACAGTATACAAACTAAAGAGTATTTTAATCAGTATCATAAAAATAAACATTATTTGGCTGGGCAAGTGCGGATTGATTTTTAGGGTCCAATTCTTAGAGACGGTAGGCCTTCACCATTCTTTATTTTGTTTTCTTTAAATAGTTCTTTAACATTTTTGCCTGCATTTGCATCCTATGTCGGATTATATATAATATCATGTATTATGTAAGTACCACCTCGTAACCGCAACCGCAAGTGAGCATTAAATTATTACGACCGTCTTCCTAAGTTATCATATGGGTAGAAATATCCGTTATGCTAAACTTAACCCTCAGGACCTTGTCATAAGATTTAAATTATTCTAAATGAAACATTCATAGAAGCTAGTTAGGGACTCTAAAAATAAAGAACTACTACGGTACGTTATGCGTTTCTGCGTACTTTAAAGTTTTATTCTTAGTATAGTTTATTCGAATTCTCCGTTACGTTATTGGCCTGTGCAGACGATTCCTCAACAAAATCCTCGGAGGACAAAGATATTAGATCCGTAAAATTTCCTCCAATGATAAGAATGATAATGAATGATATGATATGGAATTATATCACTCAACGCACACCCATTTACTTGCCCAAAGTTTCGTGAAACGCATATTTTAATGTCGTATGTTCAGAGATTACGCAAAAATTAATTTATTGAAAAAAGTTAAGATCTTTACAAAGAGAAAACCGTCCGTCGATGTCCGTGGACGTTCTTCGCGGTGTAAGGAGAAATTTCAAAACCCCGAGTGCGTTTGTCGATAGAGTTGTAGGCGTTTTAATGACGGCGAGAAATGTATCCTGTGGATTTTTCTCGAGTAGAAAAAGTAAAGGATCCATTACATATTGAAATCCTGCGTCGAAAAAGTTTTATGCAAATTGCAAGCGAACAACGCTACTAAACACTAAAAAAATCTGACTGTTTATTTCATAAAGATTTAAAGTAAATAACTATAGGCATTTTATTTTGATATCACTTGTTAAAATTCGGGAAGTCCGGAAAATGAGTATTGCAATTGGAACATCGTGTGTTCGTTTTTTTTTCGTTGTTTAAAAAACAGATCATTTCAATTAAAATAAGGTTAAAAATCAATATCAAAACCCTAATTTGTGATAAATTCGTGATTTAAGATATGGCTGTTTATCTGGAAATTCAGATGTGATAGAAATTGTCTATTCACGTGTTTTTTATTGTAAATATCAAAGGGAAGGAATAATAATCACATAATGCGACCTCAGATAAAATAAAAAGTTGGAAATATGTTGAGTAGTGCAATCAATTATTCCAGCACAATAAGAAGAGACGTAAATTATGGATGTTGGCTGTCGGTGGGGGTTTGCAACAAAAAGACGATACTGTGCGTACTAAATTTAATTAAAAAAGGGAAAGAATATAAAATAAAACTTTAAACCTAACTTATCTAAACCTAACTAACTGGTCTCAATTACTACACGATCGAGTAAGAGTACCAGCAGCGGAGGCGACCGCTTGCTTCGACGATTCGGGCAAGAGTGTCGTGTGGTGGAGATGCTTGCGCGAGGCGTCGCTGGTCCGTGGGTGGCCGTAGTCTTCCAAGAAGCAGCTGATGTTGCGCAAGGCTCCCCAAGCGTGTGAATGTTAAACGGTTTGCTGTTGTCTTCTGAGAAGCATCCGATGTTGCGCAAGGCTCCCCGAATGTGGGAATGTCACGCTGTGACGTAGGGGGTATAAGGGTCGTGTAACACCTCCCCTCGAAGATCAGCAACTATTTGCCAACGTCTAGTGCAAATATTGCTGCACGTCTGGCTTCTGGGGATTCTATTGAAGCCTGGTGAGCATCTTGGTGAATTTTCTTCATCTTTACGTTGTAATTTTGCGGGTGTGAGGTAGAGTGACGAGGTAGCTTCCACGAAGTGTCTTGTGCAAGTTTTCGCTGCATGATAGATGTGCTTTGGTGGGTTCCGGAAACGTGATGAGGTAGTGCAGGTCAATCTTCGGGCATTCAGCCTCCATGTACAGGAACGCCTGAGAGCCAGTTGCTAAGTAGGGATATGGTGGTACTATAACAGATAGGTTTTTATTTGGACCTGGGCAAAGCCTATACAATTCATAGGTTTCTGGATGGGTAATAGGAAATTTTACGATTACCACGATATTCCAATCCGTAAGATATGAACCTAAACTAATTACGTAATAGTATCTGATATCTTAATCTAAAATTTCTATAATTCTTATTTAAAGTACTTATCATTGACTTAGTCACTAACTGGTAGTAATGATTTTCAGTTAAATATAAATCTAGGTGTTCTAATTCTAAACTTCTATGGGCGTCCCTTGGTGCGTTGCAAAGGTTGTTCCGAAAGTCGGAATTCGTGCCCTGTGATCTAGATGATCATGTGTTCTAATTCTAACTTCTTTGGGCGTCCTTTCGCGCGTTGCGAAGGTTGTTCCGAAAGTCGGAATTCATGCCCTGTGATCTCGATGATCATGGATTCTAATTCTAAACTTTTATGGGCGTTCCTTCGCGCATTGCGAAGGTTGTTCCGAAAGTCGGAATTCATGCCCTGTGATCTCGATGATCATGGGTGAAAAATTTTGCTAACAAAAATTTCCTGGGGATAAAGGATAGGTACACAGACGGGATTAGCAACCGCTAACAATAGTTCAGTGTACTTACAGTATGTACAGCATCGTCTGCTACTTGACTTTCGATCATCGATTTCTGGATGAGTCCTTGCAGCTCAGCTCCCGCCTTTTTCGACAGCCGACGTGGGTTCTGGATAGCCGACGCGAGCGCGACCGCGGATCCGGTGACAGCACGAAGTATCTACGATAGATCTACGCTACTGACTCGACTATCCCCTGTTTCGACTGCGCCAATTATGGATGTTGGCTGTCGGTGGGGGTTTGCAACAAAAAGACGATACTGTGCGTACTAAATTTAATTAAAAAAGGGAAAGAATATAAAATAAAACTTTAAACCTAACTTATCTAAACCTAACTAACTGGTCTCAATTACTACACGATCGAGTAAGAGTACCAGCAGCGGAGGCGACCGCTTGCTTCGACGATTCGGGCAAGAGTGTCGTGTGGTGGAGATGCTTGCGCGAGGCGTCGCTGGTCCGTGGGTGGCCGTAGTCTTCCAAGAAGCAGCTGATGTTGCGCAAGGCTCCCCAAGCGTGTGAATGTTAAACGGTTTGCTGTTGTCTTCTGAGAAGCATCCGATGTTGCGCAAGGCTCCCCGAATGTGGGAATGTCACGCTGTGACGTAGGGGGTATAAGGGTCGTGTAACACGTACAAAACCCAAATAAACGTGAATCCGAATTATTTACAGATTGAAATGCAATCGGAAAAGTCAAATCCTTACTCGGAGTGTACACCTTTCCAGTCAAGTGCTTACATGGCTTTGCTTGACAGGTTTGCTCAGGAGCGGGCTTTAAATGTCTGCTTACATAAAGGCACTTGGCAGATAGGGACTTCCGATGTGGACGGCAGGTTTCGACGCGCGGCGGTTAGAAAGCCGATTACTGGCATTACTCGCAGTTTGTTTACAAAGATAGACGCTGTCACTGTGTTTGAAATATTACGGAGCCTGTTCTGCCACGTACTGATGCGAGATAAAGTTGGTAGTTTATAACGGTGGAATGTATAATATATGTCAATTGGTAATGGACTTCCGACTGGTGCGGTCTGAGTTTGCTATATGTTTATTGAATATTGTTTGTAAGTTTCAGAAAAATCACAACTAAATGTTTTAACGCGTTATTAAATTATATGGTCTTATAAGTACGTATATCTAACAAGCAGCAAACTCAAAATTGAAGGTACTAAATAAATACAGTACATTGGGTAGCATCTGAATATGAAAAGTATTAAAACATGAGCATTAATTTGATAAAAACATCAGACGAAGTAAATTACCATGAAACGTCAATTTATACGCAAATAGAACAGTATATCACGGCGGTGAAGAATGTGTGCGATGATAATAAGGAGAGATTATGAAATGGACGCGTCACATTAATCTGGGTTGGCGGCGGTGGACAACTCGATCATCCACGTACACGCTTCTTTGTGCGATCGTAGATTTGTATTGACGATGTATTTTTTACCATTTTAACCCAATAGTAATTCTCACGATAGAATTTCATACAAACTTTTATCCCCTATTTTATCCTCTTGGCGGTAGAGTTATGAAAAATCATATTGAACGCCTATGACTTTTGTAATTTCAGGGTTTTAAGCTCTATGTGCAATATTTTTTACAGAAGATTTGTAAAAAACATTTTGTCATAGCTTTTTTTTAGGCATCGTTTTAGTCTAATGTGATGAGTTATGGGCAATGCCTATCACAGATAAAACGTCAGCTAACCTTACATTATTAGTTTTAGCTCAACTAAAAGTACCTAATAAATAAACAACAGAAATGTGTTCAACTGACTCACTAGGTTCTGCTATCTCCAACAAAGTGCTTCAGTTGAATAGTTGAATAACATTAAAGCAATAGCAATTAATCAATGAAGATCACTTTGTAGTAACAGTAACGTGATCTAATGGGTCCATTAGCTAATCTCTACGATGTGGTTAGACCATTAAACGTCATTTGCACTTGGCTATAGTAAACGGAACCTGAGCAATATCTGTTTATAACGCTATGGTTGCTGCACGCTATGATACCCATATACACAGGTTGAAATACTATTTCCGTGTTGGTGATTCGGGATTGGAACAATATGGGCCTAGTTTTTTAAGGTTTTGAATGTTTTGTAGGAATTATTTTTTCGTTACTATTGTCAATGTTAATCGAATTCCCATTCTGGACACTCATTAGAGTTAATACCTGGCTAATTTTACGAATATCTATTCATATCTTTCATCTACATCTACTTAATGGAGATATACCTACTAGTAAATATATACTCGTATGTAGCAGTAATTCCAAAAGACTAAAATGATATTAGAATTCATATGTTAAAAATTATCTTTTTGTTCATAGGAAGAACTGGAGACACTACGAGCGAAGTTGGAAAAAGTCGAAAGTGAACGCACACATTATAAGAACGAGACTGAAAAATTCGAAACAAAGGTATGTAAAGAAACTTTATTTTTATCGTTGTTGGGTAAACACTTCCTATAACTACAACCATAATATCTATACAAACAATTTACTGGAATACAGTCCAGGTAATATATAAGAACGTCGGCGTTCTGTGACTGCAGTAGTGTAGTAGAGATGTCATAAGGAAATCATTGAAACCGAGACTTGTTCAGATCCCGCAGATTGATAACATAAAAACTCCATTGGGTCATCTCCCTAGAGATTTCTCAATTCCCTAAACTGTTTAACGGTCGTGCAACCCGCGAAACATAGATCCTGGTGCGTGGCTGTGTGTGAGCTTTTTTATTACTGATATTAAAAATATATTATGAGTGAGTTACTTCATCCAGCAATGCAAAAACTAATCGTTTAAATCGTTGACAGTGATAATAGTTTTTTGCGATTCGACAACAGGTTTCATTTCAATATTAACAATAATGATTCTTTAATGGTTTGCCAGTCCACTCCACTGTAGGGATGTTATTTTATTTTATGTAGACCCTAACTTTATATTTATCTATGTATTTTTTTATTTATTGGGTAATATGTAGGTACTTAATACTTTATAAGTGTACTAAGTATACTTAGTATGCTATTGCAAATTTTATAAAAATAAATTATTTCAAAAATTCTTCACAAAAATGTAAATTCGTAAAAAAGTGTTAAAAAATCAGTAATTCAAACTTAAGTTCTTGGCCAAGGAACATTTTCTGTTGTCTAGTTCACTAAAGGAGAAGCAATAAATAAATTTACCGTAAAGAAGCGATATTTTCTAAATTTATATCTATATTAAAATCCAAAATAATGTCAGAACAACCCTAAACGCAGTCCCACGATGACGATACTTTGTCCGGTCGGACCGGACTATAATAATAATACTTAAAAAGACAGAAAGACGACAAATCGCCTCTCAATGAAGCTATCATTTGCGTTCTGGGAAATAATAACAGTTTGGAATGAGTAGCATTTTTTTAATGCTATCATGTGAATCTAAGTGGACCTACCTCAATGAGCCCATAACAGATAGTTTTGTGGACTCATTGGTACGATGAAATAATTTAACCGTAAATCATCACTCGTAAGTTTTTAGTGTTCAGACACAACGAAATATGAATAAAGATTTGTATCATCCAAATCATTCTTCCATCGGCATCTCTGCCACCGATTCATGACAAAGCAAAGACATTACAACCCTTCTCCTAAGATTTAATTGTTTAGGTTTAAGCTTACACTGTGTATCCCACCTCATTAAATTATAAATTAAATTTCCTGTAATATAACTAAATAACTACCTATTTTCTGTATTTTTCTCAAAATTCTAGCCTCAGTTGTTACTGATATAAGGATCGGGGGGAATGGTCAATTTTCGTCTTCAATTTTTGTTCTTTCTTGAATAATTTTTAAACTATCATAATAATATATTTGAGATCCTTACAATAAGCCTTTTTCTTTTGACATGCCACACTTTACGGTTTGCAAAACAGTTTTTTTTTTATTTTGATTTCGTTATTTCTTTTTCAAAATTCATTTGTTTTCTTTATACCTTCGTCTTTAGGTCACAAAATATCACATGAGTACCAAAGGAGGTGGCCAACATATACCCCGGAAACGGTTAAAATACTCTTATTTGTACAAGGTTTTAGTCCCTTGAAAAGACATGTTTTCCATTTATTAAAACACTAGCTGTTGCCCGCAGCTTCGCACGCGGAAATTATGGTTATTATGAAATTATATTTGTACCCCTCACAGAAGAAAATTTAATAACAGGTTAATTTATATTGAATTTAGGACTTTATAAAGTAAAACCTACGATACAATCACAAATCATTCCTCCGGCAGCGGGTTTTGAAAAATAAACAATATTCACATTAAGTAATTTGCTTTTTTTCTTTTTCATGAAAAATTTGAAAACATTTATTCCATCGATTAAAGGAGAAACGTTTGAAGCAAATTTAAAGCAAATTGTTGATATTTTAAAAATAATCCATACAAAGCTTCATCTTGTTTCCATGGAAACATTTTAATTTTTATGGATGAAAAGTTTTCTAAAATATGACCAAAAGTATAAAAAACAAAACTAATTTCCGTCGAAATCAGTCCAAGGGTTTTGATGTGATGCCCGGACAGACAGACAGACAGACAAACAATAATTTTAAAAACAAATTTTTGGTGCTGTAACATGTTATTGAAATGTTATTTATTGGTTAAAAATTTCTATATTAATCCCTCTCCCTCTTTGTCTCTCTCTCCCTCTTCCACTCATAGTCCCTCTCCAACTTCCTGTCCCACTCCCTCTCCCGCTCCCTTTTTCTCTCCCTCTCCCACACCTGGTCTCTCGTCCGCTTCCTGTCCCACTCCCACTCCCGCTTCCTGCCCCTCTCCCTCTCCAGCTCTCTATCCCTCTCCCTCTCCTGTTGCCTATCCCGTTCCCGGTCCATCTCTCGCTCCCTGTCCCTCTCCCTTTCCCGTTTTCTATCCCTCTCCCGCTCCCGGTCCCTCTCCCGCCTTCTGTAATTCTCCCGCTCCCTGTCCCTCTTGCACTCCCGGCCCCTCCCGCTTTCTGTCCCTCTCCCTCTACCGGTCCTGGTCTCTTTTCTGCTTCCTTTCCCTCTTCCCTCCGACTCCCAACCGTAGAGTCCCCTATATTAAATTTTTGTTTCTCACTATAAGCTTACACATTAATTTTCATAATGACGAAGTTCCTGTAAAACTTGCAACCCTTTTATTTGTCTCTTAGGGGATGAAATTCCTAAAAACATGTTAGGGTTAATTTTTGATTAATTTTCACATTTCTGAGTTCGATATTGACGAAGCGTCGTACAAACTTACATCCCTGGGTTAAAAACCGTCAGGGGATCCAAGAAAACCTATAACAATTATTTTTGTTACTAATTATAAGCTTTTTTACATTACTTCAGAGTTCAAAAACGACGAAGTTTCTTAAATACATTTACATCCCCTTAGTTTTTCCCCATAGGGAATGAATTTCGAGAAAACCGTAATACAGTTTTTTTTTGTGTGTAACTATAAGCTTATATACAAAATCTCACCCTTCTTACTTCAAAACTGACAAAGTTGCCATACTAATTTACACACTCATATTTAACCCTTTAGGGGTTGATTTAAAAAAAAAACACAACTTTAAAATTTTGTTTCTAATCTTGAGCTAATATGTAAATTTTCATGTTTTTAACTTCAAAAATGACGAAGTTGTGTACTGAGTTCCATCCTCTAAATTAACCCTTTAAGGGATGATTTTCCAAAAAAATGTGTTAAAAACTTTTGTTTATTACTATAAACTTACATAAAAAATTTAATAATTATACCTCGAAAACTGGTGAGGTTGATTTGTATGTAGTTGACTACCAACCCCTATTTTTAGGGGATGAATTTCGAGAAAACCGTCATACAGTTATTTTTTGTGTCTAACTATAGGCTTAAATACAAATTTTAACCCTTCTTACTTCAAAACTGATGAAGTTCCCATACTAACATGCGCCGCCTTAATTGTCCCTTTAGGGGATGGCTTTCCAAAAAAACGTAATATTTCAAAATTTAGTTTCTATTATTGAGCTAATATGTAAATTTTCATGTTTTTAACTCCAAAAATGACGAACTTGCCTACTGACTGTTGTCCTCTAAATTAACCCATTAAGGGATGATTTTCCAAAAAAATGTGTTAAACTTAATTTTTGTTTATTACTATAAACTTACATAAAAAATTTCATATTTATACCTCGAAAACTGGTGAGGTTGATTTGTATGTAATTGACTACCAACCCCTATTTTTAGGGGATGAATTTCAAGAAAACCGTGATACAGTTATTTTTTGTGTCTAAATATACTTAGGCTTAAATACAAATTTTCACCCTTCTTACTTCAAAACTGACGAAGTTCCCATACTAATTTGTGCTGCCTTAATTAACACTTTAGGGGATGATTTTCCAAAAAAACGTAATACTTCAAAATTTAATTTCTAATTTTGAGCTAAAATGTAAGTTTTCATGTTTTTAACTTCAAAAATGACAAAGTTGAGTACTGACTGTTTTCCTCTAAATTAACCCTTTAAGGGATGATTTTCCAAAAAAATGTGCTAAATTTAATTTTTGTTTATTACTATAAACTTACATAAAAAAATTTATACTTATAACTCTACAACTGACGAAGTTGGTTTGTATGAAAATGACTTCGGACCCCTATTTTTGCTAGTTAGGGGATGAATTTCCAAAAATCCGTTCTTAGCTGACGTCTCCTTAGCATAATCTATCTCCCTGCCAAATTTCGTCATAATCGGTTCGGTAGTTTCTGAGATTTTTTGTTTAATCAGTGGTGTGTCTCTTTTCAATTTTATATATATAGATAACTAGAATTTTAATTTTCTTCTGAACTCCGCCATTAGTAGTCATAATAAATTAACAATAAAAATAAGTTGTATAATCTTCTACTTCCTCCATTGCTATTACTGGAGGTTGACAATTGGCTGACATAAATGCAAATGTCTGCTATATTGACATTTGATTTTTGAGTTTGATTTCTGCAAAATAATAATTGTGTTTAATTTTTTGCCGTGAGATGCATTAATTGCGCGGTAGATATTGAGCGCATGGCGCGTCACTCAATATCTTCGCTAGCAAGAAACCTTCAATCCATATTGCTAGAATGGATCACTGCAGTACAGGTATGGCATTTTTCTTTACTATTAAGTAAGTAGTGCTTACAGGTTCACTAGGACTAGGTTCACGTGGCAATGTACAATATTACTATGTTTTTATTGCAATATTACTCATAGAATATCTCGCTATTTTTACAAAAAAAAATCTCTCTTTCAAACACTTTTCCACAGTTACTTATGTTTTGCAGAATGTCAAACTACAAAAGCTAATACTCCCCGTTAAAGGAGAATCTCAAGTTCTGAAGATTTTTATTGACGAAATTATCAAAGTAGATATTGTAAGCTTTAACGTAAGGTAAATTTAAAATGTGTACATTATATTTCACAAGTGGGGCAAATGCCTATACAGATGTTGGCCATATCCTTTCAACTCATTTGGTCCCGTAGTTTCGGAGAAAATTGGCTGTGAAGAGTGGTCGCCCAGACACATGAGTGATCCTATAAGGGTTCCGTTTTTCGTTTATTTCCTTCGGAACAATAAAAATGGATCCCGAATAGTTCTGATTAATAAAAAAGGGAGTGTGCCAAACATTCATATCCGTTCAATCTTTTTTGAATAACTGAGTAACAAATCTAACAAACAACCAACCTTTCACCCTTATTATAATCTTACATTTGCGTCATTAATCAATAAACGTCTGTAATATTACAGGTCAGTGTATTAGTAGATTAATATTTTTTTAGACGTGGGGCTGTCTGTCACTTCTTTCATTGACTCGTCATCGGAAATGTCATTAACTACTTGCAAATGTAATTTTTGCATTTTTACTAACTTTTATCAATTTGGTTCAATGTTTTTCATCTAGTAAACGAAAATATTCCAAACAATTGATATATAAAAGTCCAAGATAATTAGCTCGATACAAATAACTCGAGTGTGAAGTGTTAAAGCTTTGGTTGGCTCTACTAGTTTGCTTTTTCCCAAGTTTTGAAATTTTCCTATAATTGAGGATATAGTCCTATACTTTAAGAGGCCGTGCCGAAAATTTATTTGACAGAGTTATGTCATATTCATTGCGAAGCTATGTCTGTGTGCGTCGTTCACGCACACCTGGCTGAAGTTCGTGCTTAAACAATTTTGATCCTTTAGTTGATAATAATTTTAGGATGCATAGTATGAACAGTTTAGAAATAAAAGTGTGGAATGTTTTTGTATATTAGTTTAGTATATTTATTACAATCAAAATGAAAAAGTTTTAGATAAACACACACTAGGTACATATTTAGGTTATTCAGTGTTTTGCATCAGAGATGTAATTTATGTTTGCGATAAACTTAGAGTGTACAGACAAATTTAACATGTTTCATTGGTACCCACCCGAAAATCAAACGAGTCTTGATTTCATAAAAAATGTTTTTGAAAATGCAAAATTTAAAATTTTAGGCCATAAAAATCTTTGCCGAGCTGTAGGACTAAATATGTTGTCATATTCATAACCTATTAAATTGGCGTATTATATAAATTTAAATTAAAAATTTAAAAAAACCAGACTCAAAAAAAACAAAAAAGTCTGAATAGGTAAAAAGTAAAAAAATCATAAAATAAATCTAGACACGCGGCAGCGTATCAAGCCAAGTTCAAGCAAAGGAACTGGCTAGCCAGCGCCGAGTATATTATTATAACATTACACGTCAAAGTCAAAGTCAAAATATTTTATTCATATAGGTATCACTGATACACTTATGCACGTCATTTTTTGGCTTTTCGGAAAGTGCTTTGTCGTGGAGGAGAAGAAAAGCCTAAAGAAACTCCTCAGCACATCTTGTAAAAAAATAGTACAAAAAAAGATAATTATACAAAAGTATTTACTATTCTGAGTGGAACTGGTTGAAGAGCTGGTCATTTCCATGCGTCTTTGTCATTTAAATACTCGTCTACACTATAATATCCCTTGCCTAACAATTGTGTCTTTACACGTTTTTTGAAAGTTTCTATTGGCAAGTCACGTATTAATTTTGGGATTTTATTATAAAAATGTATACCAAGCCCTATGAAAGATCACTGCACTTTACTTAGGTGGAACGAAGGCGTAACTAATTGATGCATTCTTTTCGTATGACGATTATTAATATCAAAATTTTGTTTATACGCGTTTATATTCTTCCGTATAAAAACTACATTGTTAAAGATATACTGGGAAGCTACTGTAATACCTATTTCCTTGAACTTTTCACGCAAAGATTCCCGAGACCTAAGTTTATAAATAGCCCTAACTGCCCGTTTCTGGAGTATGAAAATTGTTTTATATTGGCTGCTTTGCCCCACAGCAAGATGGCATAAGGCACGAACCACTTGATACCACTTTTGACCCTTCGATAACTCAAAACCTCTTTAACGTAAACACATAAAACTACGTGTGTTTAATTATATTCATAAGGACATATAGAAGCCCAAATTTAATGAAGCTAGCTCAAATGGTTATAAAGATATGAAGGTCAAAATGTCGTAAATTTTAGCTTTGACTGACTGACTGATATATAGTACCTAAATCTAAGCTACTTCCAGATGACCTAGAAGGATGAAATTTGGAATCCAGCTCGGTAATTGTGTTCAAGCGTAGGAAAAAATTAAAAAAATTAAAAAAAATCGAAAAATAAGTGGTGTCCCCATACAAAAAACTTGTAATATGCGTAAACAACCGGCCAACGGTGTGTCTTCGGCGGCGCGCGGCATTGCCTAGTTTTTTTTACAAAAGTAATGATATCCCACCAAAAACATAAATGTAAAAAAGGAGAGCCAAGTTCAATACAAAAATTAAGCTTGGCTGTGGGCTTCGCCGCAAAAAGAACGGAAATCTAAATGAGTACCAAGTTCTATGCAAAATCGAAATATGTATTTATAGGAACAAAAAAACATTATGAACAAGTATTAAACTGTATTTCTTTGCTTTATTGGATACCGATAACAATTGTTGTTATTTAAAAATGTGAGATCTTAAAGTAGGTTAGATTTGACTTGGCCAGTTTTCATTACATCAGTCATTTTATAAAGTTATTCAACATTTTTAATTCTGATAAAAACTGGCCAAGTGAAATCTTTTTCCCCGTGTGGTGCCGGGTCCACTTAGTAGAATAGCACCACTCCTACCTCTTCGTGGGATGTCGTAAAAGGCGACTAATGGGATATTCCAGGAGATGGGCAGCAGCGTCTTCCTGAGTAGTATTAACATCTACTGCGGTCACCAACACGCACTGGCCAAGCGCGGTGACTATTGGCTTAACCCCCCTATGATAGCCAAAACCAAGCCTCGGCCCCCAGTCCCCGGCAGCTCCGCTATTCCTGGCTACGGTAGCGGCCATGGTAACGGCGGGGCAGGGGGTGCTAAGAATCGCCGGCAGAGATCGGGCTACCAATCTAAACAACGACTTCTGCACCTGGCAACATATAACACCAGGACACTGAGGACCGACGACAAGGTGAAAGAGCTGGAAGAAGAGATAGACAAGTTAAACTGGAGTATTGTGGGTTTATCTGAAGTCCGAAGACAGGGGGAGGACACGATAATACTCAAATCCGGAAACTTGTTCTATCACCGGGAGGGCGAACACCTATCCCAAGGTGGTGTCGGGTTTCTCGTCCACAAGTCCCTCGTCAACAACATTGTGCAAGTCGGGAGCGTGTCGGCCAGGGTAGCGTACCTTACACTCAGAATATCCAAACGATATTCGTTGAAGGTTGTACACAGGTATATGCGCCGACTTCGACACATCCCGACGATGAGGTAGAGGTTATGTATGAGGATATCAGTAGAGCCATACATACCTCTAAAGCCCATTTCACAGTTGTGATGGGGGACTTTAACGCGAGACTGGGCGCGCAAAATGGCGCCGAGAGGAAAGTGGGTCCCTTCGGAATTGGACGACGGAACCACCGAGGACACTTGCTGGCCAACTTTTTGGAGAAGGAAGATCTCTTTATGATGAACTCCTTCTTCAGAAAGAAGCCTCAACGCAGGTGGACTTGGATAAGTCCTGATGGTTCCACAAAAAGCGAGATAGACTTCATTCTGGCAGACAAACGGCACATATTTAATGATGTCTCTGTGATCAGCAGGTTCAAAACCGGAAGCGATCACCGTCTTGTAAGAGGCACATTAAATATTAACGTGAAGCTGGAACGGTCACGCCTGATGAAGTCTACGCTTCGCCCAACACCTGTCCAAATCCAGGGATCCGAAAACTTTCAACTTGAGCTGCAAAATCGTTTTGCGTGCCTAGAATCATGCACGTTGGTGGACGAGTTTAACACCAGGATGGTAGCAACTGTCCACGAGGTAGGGTCGAAGTATTTCAAGACCCACCCCAGTGGTAGATCTCAAGTTCTCTCAGAACAAACTCTCGGTCTTATGAAGGATCGACGAGAATTATGTGTGCAATCTCCAACCTCTATGGTGGAATACCGACGGCTCAATGAACAGATCTCCAAGGGCAGGCGACGCGATTTGCGCAAACACAACGCAAATCGTGTTAAAAACACAATAGAGCGAAACCAGGGCTCCAAAGTGTTCGCCAGAGATCTGTCTATTGGGCAAAGTCAGCTTACGAGGTTGAAGACCGAGTCCGGCACCATAGTTACGTCGAAACCTGAAGTTCTGAGAGAAACTGAGAGATACTACGGACGGTTGTATACCTCCTCTCAAGCTCCACCTCCCAGTGAGGAGAGCGACAAGAGAGCTAAATTAACCCGGCACTACACAGAGGATATCCCGGACGTCAGCCTGTATGAGATCAGAGAGGCCCTCAAACAGCTTAAAAACAACAAGGCACCGGGAGATGACGGTATCACCGCCGAGCTGCTAAGAGCTGGGGGGAAACCCCTCCTAGTGGCGCTCCAAAAACTGTTTGATACCGTCATCCAAACTAGAACTACCCCGGAAGCGTGGAGCAGAAGTGTGGTGACTCTGTTTTTCAAAAAGGGCCAATCGCACTTCTGAGCCACGTTTATAAGCTGTTTTCGAGGGTGCTCACAAATCGCATTGCACGCAGGCTTGACGACTTCCAGCCTCCCGAACAAGCAGGATTCCGGAAAGGCTACAGCACCATAGACCACATACACACACTGCGGCAGATTATACAGAAGACCGAGGAGTATAATCTGCCGTTATGTGTCGCCTATGTGGACTATGAGAAAGCCTTTGATTCTATCGAGACCTGGGCAGTACTAAATTCTCTTCAGCGGTGCCGGATCGACTACCGGTATATCGAGGTGTTGAAGTATTTGTACTCATCAGCCACCATGTCCGTCAAAGTACACGACACAGCCACGAACCCCATCCAATTGCAGAGAGGTGTCAGGCAAGGGGACGTTATATCCCCAAAACTGTTCACCGCTGCATTGGAAGATGTATTCAAGCTGATGGAGTGGAAACGACGTGGCATTAACATCAATGGCGAATACATCACACACCTGCGATATGCCGATGATATAGTCATCCTGGCAGGATCCCTGGAGGAACTAGGTACAATGCTCATATCTTTGATATCATTTGATATCTTTTGTCAAATTGTCATTTGGTTGTCTGATATTTATAGGTGCGTTCAGAAATTTGTCTGTTTCATAGCTGTAATGTAATGTAATATTTTATTTGAATTTCAACATATAACCGCTAGAGACTTAATTAAGGCCTTTCAGTCTCTGAAGGTAAAGAATACGGGTGATTTGTGGGGCATCTCGGTGAAAATAATACAGCATATTATAGGTATTATAGCTCCATATTTGGTCGTAGTTTTTAATAAATGTATAGATCTAGGTATCTTTCCAGATCTTATGAAATGCAGCAAAATCATTCCACTTTTTAAAACAGGTGAAAAAACTGATCTTAATAACTATAGACCAGTTTCTGTTTTACCAACCCTTAGTAAAATTTTCGAAAAGATAATATTGAATCAAATGCTAACCCATTTCAACAATAATAAATTATTACATCCTGAGCAATACGGTTTCACTAAAGGCCGTAGTACAACCGATGCCGGGGCTAGGCTATTAAAGCATATATTTGAAGCATGGGAGGCGTCACATAATGCCATAGGAGTATTTTGTGACTTATCTAAGGCATTTGATTGTGTTGAGCACGAAACATTGCTGTTTAAACTTGGCCACTATGGTATAAAAAACAAGGCCCTTAGCTTGATCGCGTCTTATTTGAGTAATAGAATACAAAAAGTCAGCATAAACGATATTAAGTCATCGGGGTCACCGGCTGTGATGGGTGTACCGCAGGGCTCGATCTTGGGTCCGTTTCTTTTTCTGGTATACATTAACGATTTACCACATTATGTAAAGAACCAAGCGGATATTGTACTATTTGCTGATGATACATCACTAATATTTAAGTGTGAAAGGAATAAAGTAAATTTCGACGACGTAAATAGTGCTCTTTCGCATGTATCGCGTTGGTTCACTATCAATAATTTACTATTAAATGCAAAAAAAACGAAATGTATAGAGTTTGTGCTACCTAATGTTAAAAAAGTCAGCAAATCTCTTAAACTAAATAACGAAACATTACATATGGAGGAATCGACGGTCTTTTTAGGGGTGACCTTAGATAGTAAACTTCAATGGGGCCCACATATAACAAATCTCGCGACAAAACTCGGTAGGGCTGCTTTTGCTGTTAGGAAAATAAGGCAGTATACAGACGTCGAAACTGCTAGGATAGTCTATTTTGCTTATTTCCACAGTGTTATGTCTTATGCCATCTTGCTGTGGGGCAAAGCAGCCAATATAAAACAAATTTTCATACTCCAGAAACGGGCAGTTAGGGCTATTTATAAACTTAGGTCTCGGGAATCTTTGCGTGAAAAGTTCAAGGAAATAGGTATACTTACAGTAGCTTCCCAGTATATCTTTAACAATGTAGTTTTTATACGGAAGAATATAAACGCGTATAAACAAAATTTTGATATTAATAATCGCCATACGAAAAGAATGCATCAATTAGTTACGCCTTCGTTCCGCCTAAGTAAAGTGCAGCGATCTTTCATAGGGCTTGGTATACATTTTTATAATAAAATCCCAAAATTAATACGTGACTTGCCAATAGAAACTTTCAAAAAACGTGTAAAGACACAATTGTTAGGCAAGGGATATTATAGTGTAGACGAGTATTTAAATGACAAAGACGCATGGAAATGACCAGCTCTGCAACCAGTTCCGCTCAGAATAGTAAATACTTTTGTATTATTATCTTTTTTTGTAATATTTTTTTAAAAGATGTGCTGAGGAGTTTCTTTAGGCTTTTCTTCTCCTCCACGATAAAGCACCTTCCGAAAAGCCAAAAAATGACGTGCATAAGTGTATCAGTGATACCTATATGAATAAAATATTTTGACTTTGACTTTGACTTTGACTTTGTAGTAGGAGGTCAGATTTCTTTGAAAACTTAACGACTATATTATCTTCCTAATGTAACATCAGCGACATATCTAACTTTTTTATTTTATAACTGACAGTCGAGGGAGAGGGACAGGGGAAAGAGGAGGGAGATGGGGCTCGAAGGAGACCTCGAGAGGGGTGAGTTGTTAGGCAGTACAGAGTTTGCCGGGTCAGCTAGTACATTTGTAATATTCATGTTATTTATGACTTTTTAAAAATTTAGTGTGCAATTCACACGTGGTAGAAGTGAAACTTCAAAAATTTTGTTTTCAGGATAATGAGACGAATGTAAAATTTCGGGAAGATGATAATTGTAGGTTTTAGTAATGATCATAGTGATGCAAAGTTAGATAATTATTTTACGTTATATTCGTATACTATATCACATATATGTATTTATTCAGACTCAGAGCTTAAACCTTTTATACACCGTCCATATTTCTGTACGTCCCGCCAAGGCCATGCACGATGTACGATGCAAAAGTACCATAGATAGGCTTGACGTACGTCGATAATATTATTAATTGTTTGCTGGATTTGCACGACCAATTTTCGTCCTGTTTTCCACGCCTTAGGAAAATTTCCCTGCTCGAGACAGGCATTCAGGAGTCCCCTTAGTTGCTACTCCAGGGACACTGCGGCGTCTAGGGCGGAAACCAGCACTCGACCCGGAACAACATCGGGACCCGGGGCGCTATTTTTGGAGCGCAACCTTGCCGCAGCGGCGCCAACTCAACTCAACTCAACTCCCCTCAACGGGATGGCCCCTTGATGATTAACTAAATTCACCCCCTTCCTCGTAACTACCCTCCCCCCCCCCAATAGCCAATTTAGTACTACATAAATCAAACCCTTTCATTTGATACCCCACTCGGGGTATGTTCGCTGAATTCAGTATATTTATCTCCTTCCTAACTATATGAACTACTATAACTGCCATACTACTATAACTACCCCACCCCCCACCCCTTGAAACAGCCAATTTTGTAATTCATAGAACATGATGATTCGTGGTGTTATTAAAATAAAAAATAATTAATTTAATAATTGGATCAAATGTGGTAGTCGGCGTACAAATTTGTGTATATTTTTACGTAAAACACGTGAGCGTTACGTCGTAAGGAGCGATACGTCCTCACGCTGAGATAGCCGTGGCGGTACTAATTTAATATATTTAATGCGGTCCATAATATAGTTCAGTTTGCAACTATTATTAATAAACGAAATCATTATTTTTTCATAAAATAAAATTTTGATTCTATTAAAGGATTAACTGAAGATTAATGTATATTTTTAAAATTTCCTTAAAGTGTTTCTAATTAATAGAAAAAAAATACTTACTTCGAACGAAATTACGTAATTTCAAAAAAAAATTCTGCTATATTTGGAGAGGAATTTAAAAAACTGGCTAAGCTACTTAATAAAAGACCGTATACTTATGTTATTTATATTTTTTAATGTTTGGAATATTTTGTATTTTCGTTGTAAAATGAAGACAAAAAGCACTTGCTCGTTATTTTTCGGAAAAGAAGGGGTTTTTAAATAGTGGTGATTGCCATTATTATAAATAATATGTTAGATTTGTCTGGGCTATCAGCAAGAACAAGAATTAGACTCTTATAGTAACAAAAACAAAGCTTTAATCTCTTTATCCTGT